>JAZHRO010000067.1:47235000-47835000 GCA_037157565.1 Thalassia testudinum | reverse complement strand
ATTCAGCTCTAATGGGTGGGGTGAAAAATGGATTAGAACTTCGAGGGAAAGAAGTGAAAGTGGTCGTGAGATGGTTAGGGAGCTATATGAATCAATGGAAATGTGCAAAACCTCTCTGATATGAATTGATCAGAGAGGTGCGGATCGGAGCTAAACTAAATCTACTCTATCCTAAAGCTAATCCAAACAATTCAGACACTACACTATGATCTGCACTATCTAATTAAGCTAAGAAAGCAATAAATCTAACCTATGAAAGCAGTAAATCCTATGCTAAATGGAAGAATGGGACCTAAGGGTCTCCACTTGGTGGATGGAGAGGAAGAAGAGAGGAAGGGGCCTCCGGTGAAGTGAAAGCTTGCTAGGGAAGCTCTAGGTCGCCCTGGGGTGCTACGAAATCTTTAGTGGCGAGGAAGATCGAAGAAAATGGATTCCACTACTGCAGCAATGGAGTAGAGGTAGAGTGAGGAGTGACCAGAGAGACAGAGGCTCAGCTCGAGAGGTGTAGGTAGGGAGCTGATTGCGTGCACGAGGAGCTGGGGTGGTGCTTAAGTAGGTGCTTCAGTGATTACAATTATCGCAATGCTGTGATTAGGTGATTAGGATATGGGTGGTGGTGATGGGAAGGATTATGCATGGGAAGCATTTGGATGAAATCTAGCCATAGGATCAAATATGGGATAGGAGGTGAGGCTACACGCGGGTGTGCATGCTAATTGGAGCAAGATCGGCCATTGGATTAAAAGCGCAAACAATCGATGGTGCCTGTGCACCGTGTTCTTGCGAGCTATAATAATGTGCTCTCGTAGGTGTATTGGGCAAATTGCAGGGATTGCCTTATGGGAAAAACGATAGAAGATTTATGCATCAGCCCATAAGTGGAAAGAATTGATGCAGAGCGGTCCCTAGTTTCTAGCAAGTAGGTCCTTGCAATTTGTAATAAAGACCCTAGAAAGTTTTTAGCTTAATTAAATGTATAGGATGAAGGACCTATTTGTAATGTCATGGTTTCGAGGTTCTAATGATGTCCAAATGCAACCAAGTTTTTATTAAAGCTTAATTGAACATTTAGGAATATGATTTTACTTTTAATTTGAACTTTTGAACCAAAATATGTGTTCAATTTGCAATTGGATTATCATTTTGTATTTATGAATAGAATGTCTCATTTTGTGACCTAATTATGCATTTTTAATACAAATTTGATGTTTTAGGTTATTTTCCTTAATTCTCATACTTAACCCATTTCTTGTGTTAATTATGTAGTGTTTAACCTAGTTTGTAGCTTAATTTGGATATTTTAGTTATGATGAGCCACACCTTATCACCTGGGCCTAGTTGTGGTTTGATCTGGCCCATTGGGCTGTAGATCCTGTGAAAAGCCTTGGGCTCATCCATAAATAACATTTTGTTTAGTAAGAAATAAAACTTAAGTTAACGTGAAATAAGCTAAGTGTTGTGTGTGTAGCATGAGTGTGTAAGTGTAGATAAACTAAGTGTTGGTTTAGTGCATGCTGTGTATGTGTTATGTATATATGTATATATATTTGTATTAGTAGTATATGTATATATGTATAGTATAAATATATATGCATAAATGTAGAGTAGTATTTATGCATTCTTTTGCCTTATATATGTATATAGTTTTATTAAAGTTTCAGTAATGCTTATAACTGTCACTAAATGTGTACTATCTGTTAGTATAGCATATTTAGTTAGAATTTTTGTGCCTCTACTTAGGTATTGTTTAGTATAGTTATAATAACTAACATAGAGTAATTTTAATTAGTTTTTCATACTTGTTTAATTGTAAATATATTTTAGGCATTGTAATTAGCATTAATTGATTCATTCTGTATATAATTAATTGATTCATTCATTCTTTGATTTATTGATTCATTTGTAAATAGACTTGATATTTTTGAAATAAAAGAGCATTTTTTGATAATAGAGAGTGATATATATCAGTAACTTCCTCTCAGTGAATGACCTGGAATAAAGTAGTAAAAAATAAATAAATAAATAAATGGTTAAACTTCTGTCTGGATTGTGACTCTATACTATAACTCAATAACGACACCTAATTAATAAGCGATCCAGATGGCACATCACACATACCTCCTCAAGATTTTGAATACATTTAAAACCCTTTATAACTTCATTAATTTTGATGTTTCAACTTTTGTATTCCTACTTAACGCCATAGGTGGATTTGTTAAGCTTGCACACATTCCTTTCCTCTCCTAGAGGAACGAAGCCTTTGGGTTGCTCCATATAGATGCGTTCCTTGAGATATCCATTAAGAAAGGTTGTCTTGACATTCGTCTTCTAGATCTCATCATGAAGACTCGTAGCTATAGCCAGCAATATTCAGATGGACTTTAACATTGCCATAGGCAAGAAGTTCATAGTCAATGCCCTCTACTTGACTAATCCCTTAGCAACAAGTCTTTCCATGGAGGTCTTTACCTTCCCATCCGAATCTGTCTTGACACTTGATGGGCTTCACACCATCATATGGATGTGCAAGAGTCCATACACCATTAGTGTGTATAAAGACAATTTCTGACTTCATTGACCGTATTCATCTTTCCATGTCATGATCCATCATAGTTTCTTTAATGGTATTAATATCAACCTCATTCTCTTTTGAGATATGGAAACATACCGCACATCATTAATATTATTTATTTTGCATGGTTCTTATTAGCTTTGTTTGTTTTATATTCAAAAACTCCTTAAATGGAATAGAAATCAAAATCATTGAGTGTTATACCTAGGAATGGATCACTTGACCTAATGCTTCGCAATTGTGAAGGTGAATGTTACCTACGACAAGTGTTTTTAGACGTTGCAATGATAATAAGTTTCACTCCATTCAATTCCTTTTAGTTTTAGATACAGCCCATATAATTTACTAATATATCCCCATGTTATGCACATACAATTGTCCAATACATAAAAAAATGAAATACATATGATTATTTTGTTGAAAGTTGATAATTTGTTACTTTTTAGTGAATGAAAATGTAAACCTCAAATACAAATAGTTGTCCCATTGAAAGATAATAGGTTGTTTTATTAAGGTGAAGACATGATAAGTGATGACCCGAGCCTAAATTCAAATTTAACTGATAAAAATTGGCCATGACAAGTTATTGAGATGTTGATGGGAGTTTCTGAAGAATACAAATCACCTTTAATTGTGGACCTAAAGTAATCTCCCAAAATACTTAAGCCTAGATTAGTAGTGATCCATAATCCTTTATATCCCAATTATCATTTTCATAAGTTTTACTATGTCGGACTATTTCTTGTGAGGGTGTTACATGATATCTCAAAAGCAAGAAAAAAGGAATGAATTCAATTTAGAACAATTTTAACAATTTTGAAATCATTGTTATCTTTCCAAAATAAAATTATGAATGAAAAATGAGAAGCATTAAGATCAAAGCTTTTTATCAAAATAATTGTTCTCAAAGACTATTATACATTATATATATAGTATTATGGTGTGGCTAGAAAATTTTTGATTTAATTTAGACTTTGCAATATTTTAAAGAGAAATTTTCATTTAGGAATATAAAATCCATCACTTAATATTTGACCAATATTCATTATTATAGTATTAATTCTGATCAAAATTGATGTATTGAATTTAAATTTTAACTTTTTTCTAGATAATATTCATTTACATGTAGAAATATGTAATTGATTGCATGCATAAAAATATATAAACACACATATACACATATGAATACATATATACATGCATACATGTAAGCAAAGGAAAAAAAAGGAAACATAATGACATTAAGTTACCACCATAATAACACAAATACAATTTCATTCTAAAAATTTGCAATATCTGTAAAGTGGAGCAGAGGATTGAATTGGCAGTAAATTGCATCCAAAAAGACAAAATGGCAAACACAGGCAAGATGCTATAGTTATGATTCTATAGAGCCTACACACACACATATATATATATATATATATATATTTGTTTTTAACATGTGGAATGCAAAAATTAATCATTGCGGGAGTGTAAAATTTAATCATATGAAAGTTGAATATGATTTTCAATTGATGTATCTTGACTTTCGATCCGTGGAAAATCAACATATCACGTGTGGTAAAATATATTGTTTGGTATATCTTGGTTTTCGACCGGTGGGAAAAAAATCACCAATCAGAAATTAAAACACACAGTGCGTTGTAAATTGAATTACTCGGTGTAATTTTATTTCCAATTGGTGTCTTAGATTAAGTTTATATTGTCTGATTTTGTATATGTATTATTTTGCATTTTCGTAGAAACATACTTAATATTAGTCTCTAATGAAAGAACACAAAATGAAAAGGTCGATGACAAAGATGGAATTTAAAACAAACATACATGCAAAATAGTGCATAAGAAAAATAAAATAAAAAAAAAAAATAAAAAAGTTGAGAGAGAGAGAGGGCTGGGAAGAAGAGAAAAAAAAGATGAGATGCAGAGAGATTATAGAAGCTAGGGGAAAAAAAAACTCTAGTAGCATCATATTCAATATTGAACTTTAATGAAAATATACAATATAAGAAGGTCGATGTCAAAAATGGGGTGGGGAGGGGGGGAGGGGGCAGAGTTGCATAGGGCGGAATGGAAAAAGAGAAAAAAAATAATGCCTACACTGAAACCTCCCACGGTGAATCTATAATATTACAGAATATGTTATAAATTTGCATAAAATAAGGTTTCATTTAACAACACTTGATATGTTCGTGATGTTTATGTCAATTTGTTTTCGTGATTATGAAATACGTCATGCATATGCTAACTACGAAAGCCACCGTGTAGTATTTTCAATATAAAGTAATAAAAAAAATAAAGAAAAAGTAAGTAAATATACATTTGCAACGTGTTTTACAATGTATAAAGTAAAAATGGTAGTTTTAATTAGTGTATTTTAATTTTTTATTGGTGAAAACGCTTTTTTATAGATGAAAAATCACTTTGTAAGTGAGAAATCACTTTCAATAGGTGGAAAATCATATTCTAAGTGAAAAATCATTTATCACAAGTAGAAAGTCAAAACACATCGATGTATTTTAATTTTCAACCTGTATGTTTTGATTTTCAATCGGTGTATTTTGATTTTTAACCAGTTGAAAACCATTTCCGATTGGTGTGTTTTGGTTGAAAACCATTTTCAACCGTTGTATTTTAATTTTCAACAGGTGTGTTTTGATTTTCAATTAGTTGAAAACTTTTTCCAACTGATGTATTTTGATTTTTAACTAGTTGAAAATCATTTTTGACTGGTGTGTTTTGGTTGAAAATCATTTTCAACCGGTGTATTTTGATTTCCAACTGGTCGAAAACTATTTCCAACCAATCTATTTTGATTTACTTGATTTTCAACTGGTTGATTCTCATTTTCAATCAGTTGATTTTGATCTTGCACTATAAAATATGTTGCAATGTGCATTTCCGTACTCGTGTCCAAAAAATTAATAGTTGCATCTCATGTTTGCTTTCATGCAACGAGCAAACATGTAAAAGCATTGAATGTTTTGGGTGGCTAGTTTTTTATTTTCTTTATTTTTTCTCCTTTTCTTAGTGATGGGTCACGTAAGAATCCATGCTCAACACAATCAGGTCCCAACTAGTTGCCTGTAGATTGATTTTCTTTATCTTACACAAATCATCGATGTTATTAGATGACTTGAATCATCATATATGCATGATTTTAGAAGTAAATTATATCGAACACTTGGGTTTATATTTTTGAATTTTTAGGCATGTGTCACTCCCTTAGTAGGAGATGTCTTTTCTTCTTTAGAGGATGTTGGTATTGTGATGTAACTGCTTATTCTTGTCAATTGAATGAATCTTTGAAGAAAAAAAAAGAAAAATAAAATGTACAAGCATCGGTGCATTGCATGCAACCTAGTCAACAATACTAAACAACAAATGATCAAATTACATTACATATTAAACAAGTATATTCCATCCTGGTCAAATTGCACACAAGCACTGGAAGAAACATGAAATCTAGATTCTCGAAAAGCCTAGATCAAATGGATCCACCGGAAACATCCGATCGTATTAGGAATGCAGATCTACAACTGCACATGTGAGATCGATCAATTCCAGCACATACCCTTTCCATCGAAAAGAAGATCGCATGCATGCATATGCATGCGATTAGATTCTTTTTCTCAATGGACAAGAGAGCTCAAAAACCACTGTCGAACTTGAAACCTCACCTATGTCAAGACCAGATTAATTTGCAAAGGCATCCGGTGCTCCACCAAGCAAATCAAAGCTATCACCACCACCACCACCTTTAAACACCACTAGTACTGTTGTCTTCAGAGTAGCAGATGTTGTCTCCTCCAGTGTAGTTGCAATCCTCCTCCGTGGCAACAACGTAATTATCTAAGAGGCCTGTCAAAATTCTCTCAGGATTAGTGAATGATAGGAGATAGTTAACATAGATTAACTTCTTTATAATAGAAGATAATCTCTATTTTTGTTTACTTGAGAATAGGAGTTAACCCTGTTTGTGTTTACTAAACGGGGATTAGGAACAGAGATTATCCTGTAATGTGACAGAAGGTGTGAGTAAATTTGAAAGAATAAATCAGGGGATAGGTTAGCCTTTAACAAACATGGGTTAGCTTATCTCGAGAGTAGGATGCCATGAGAGGTTAAGTTATCCTGTAAGGTAAACATGGGTCATCCCTTAAAATGAGAGGATAACCTTCCTCTGTAAACTAGCCCTCAAGTTGGCAAGTCGCATGTATGGTGCTATTTGATAAGAAAAAATTATTACAAGAAATAAAGATTAGAGCCAGAAGGAATGAAAGTATCAAGGTGTTTTAGTGTTCGATTAAATTTGTTATCTTATCAAAGAAATTAAAAAAAATTATTCTACTTAGGATATTTGTTTAATGAAATAAGTTAGTGGAAAAATTAGAAAATAAGTTAAAAAAAAAGAAATAAATAGAATTAACAGTAGAAGCAGATAATTCCACAAATAAATAAAACTATAGAAACTCAGAATTACACCTTTAATTCCAAGATGATGCAATTCCAAAATAAATGTCGCTAAACATAAAATTGAGAGCACCCAACCAAACACCGCCCGTAGAGTCCATCCAAATTTAATTTTCAAGCTTTGCAACCGACGGTGGCGGAGATGGCATTATACGTTAGGGAAGGAATAAATTAATATCTATTATGGTGCTTGGTGTACTAATATTAAGAAAAGAACGCGTGAGTAAATATGCGTGGGGATTCATAAACTGGACCCTTATCCTAAACGATCTCATAAATAGCTTGATGTTTTGTGTGGAGCTCATTAGAAATTATTCATGTCAGTTGGAAAGAGTATCTTTCGTTTATTTACCAATGAAGCATGTATGTTTTTGTTATTCCTCAAGGTTGAAATAGTTTTAAAAATAAGCAATACAAATTAGTTAAAATGTAAGAAAATGCATGATGTAATGAAAGGTAGTATGAATGTGATCTTTACTTGATATTTAATGTAAATAAATAAAAAAATTAATTAAAGATTTGTTATGCGTTAGACTTTATCATATTAAAAAATTCATCAATCAATTTAAACTAAAATATACATGTAATAAATAACTTTAAATTAATGATATATCACTTTTTACCGGTGATAAATTATTCTTGATGATTTTACACGGGTGTAAAATTATTTTACATTGGTGACAAATTATTTTAAGGTGATTTTACACCGGTAAAATCTTATTTTGCATTGATTCAAAATTATTCCAAAGGTGATTTGGTGATTTTGTACCAATGCAAAATATTTTGCACCCGTATAAAGTGATTTTGACATATGGGTTTAGGATTTAGGATTTAGGATTCAAGGTTTAAGTTTATAGAAAGTGGTTTCACCTATGACAAGTGATTTTTCACTTTAGGATTTTTGGTTTAGTATTTAGTGTTTAAGGTTTTTAAAGTCTTGAACACTAAATAAAAATCCTAAACATTAAAGACTAAACCCTAAACTCTAAGGTGAAAAATCATTTGTCATAGATGAAGAAATACTTGAAATTTAATTTTGCATTGGTGCAATCTTAATAATCTTACTTAAGATTGCATCAGTGTAAAGTAAGATTGCACCGATGGAAAATTATTTTGAAGGTGATGTGATGGTTTTGTATCGGTACAAAGTGATTCTGAAGGTGATTTTAATTGTTTGTACCTATATAAAAGTAATTTGTTATTGATTTCAATAATGGTGAACCCTAACATGTGTGAATATTTTTTTTGCATAAAAAAGAGATACATTCAGTGTAGGCCACATTCATAACTCTACACGTCGCATTTTCGTCAACTTTTACATTTTCTAACTCACATCCTACAAATTTACATTTTTTATGCTTTAATTAGTATGTAAAGCTTATTTATGCTTCTAATAACACTTACGATTGTGTTGATGGCTTACAATGAGAAAATTTTCCATATCTGAGCACCATTGGACTCAATACTTATTTTGCTACTGCAAAATAAATAGAAATAAATGATCTACTTCCATGTTAGAGTGGGCATGTGCTTAAAGTGAGAAGTTTTGCCTTTGCCACTGGACATTGTATCAACCCTCATTATCATTTATAATATATACAAATAAAAGTAAAAATTATTTACAACATATCAATTTAAATAACACATTTATCTTGACTAACTTACTTTTTATACAAATAAAAATAAAACTTAATAATAACATACTAACCCACTCATTATATTTACCCCCACCCACACCACTTACCCCAAATCTTACAACTTACTGATCCAATCTCAGACTTTAAACTTTATTCCAGACAGGACCTTAAGTATCATGGATTATAATCCCATCTGAGCAGCACTAAGCTTGACCTCTCCTAGAGGTGGGTAACGACATATTTGTAATTTTTTTTCCCACATCCATTTGCTGTATCAGAATTTGCAAATTCCAAATAGGAAATTTCGAGTTTCTCACTTGGGCAATGTGTAGTAGTATTAGCTAGCGCTTACATTCAATGTAATGCTTGACATGTATAGCTATTCTTTCCGGTGTAAGACTTATATTGACCTAAATTAAGCACATATGATTACTTGCTTATGTGGGTTTGATTTTTAAGGTGTACATGAAGCAGCTAGAGTTTTTCAGAAATACATCTTAAGGCATGAATTTATTAGCAAACTAAGATATTATTTCCAAACACACATTAAAGGCTACAGCCCGAATGTGACAATAAAAATATATCTTCTTAATTATTAACAACAAGACAGATAAATGTATATCTCATTACTAAAATTCAATCAATCCATTCTCATCGTGAATGAACATGAATGGACAATTGTAAATGAAGGGTGCTACTGTGGTTTTTTTTTCTGTTTTTTTTTGTTGAACTTCTTGTGGGTAACTTGGGAGAATTGATGATTTTGCAATGCCAATCCCTAGGTGATGCATGGTTGGGACTTGAATTTGGATCCTTTCTACTAAGTAGTTATAACTGGTTGAAATAATCCCAACGGATGCTACTATGTATTTATGTAGGTATATGTCATCTATGTGTTTATGGTTGTGCATTGACATAAATATGTGCATGTATGTGCATGTGTTGCTCTCACACATGCATATGAGCAATTTTGTTTGTTTTTATGTGTGTATTTTCAAAGAATTCACATTTTCAAAATTTAAGCATACCAACTAGTTCTTTGTGAAAGTGAGGGACGTCCTCTTTGAAATTTGTAAATCATGTTTAAATGCAACTTACATAGAAAGTATGAAAGCACATAACTAACCTTTTTGAAAAGATGAATAAGTTTGTTGTTAACTTTATGAATTATGATTAGAACGACCCACCGTATAAGAAGAAATAAGTTCCTTGGATGTCTCCTGAGGGAGTTTTTCTTGCCAGCTACATACCTTATAGGGTGATGTTAAAAATGTCTCATTTTTTGGATCATTTAGGGTAAAAAGATACTTCTTACAATCAAGAAAGGACATGAGTAGAGAAATAC
Organism: Thalassia testudinum; assembly: GCA_037157565.1. Lineage (NCBI taxonomy): Eukaryota > Viridiplantae > Streptophyta > Magnoliopsida > Alismatales > Hydrocharitaceae > Thalassia > Thalassia testudinum. The sequence goes on along the minus strand of JAZHRO010000067.1, from coordinate 47,824,973 downwards.
ACGTTGTAATATTTTTTGTAACGTGCGGTTAAGAATCAATCGGTTGAAAAGTAAGCAGATTAAAATACATTAGTTGGAAATGATTTTTAACCGGTTGAAGATCAAAACACATCAGTCAATAATGAAAATCATCGGTGTGCTTTGACTTTTCAGCGGTGGAAAATAATTTTTCACTTGAAACGTGATTTTTCACCTATAAAAAATGATTTTTCACTTGGAAATTGATTTTTCATTGGTGAAAGTTGATTTCCACCAGTGAAAAATCAAAATACACCGATTGAAATCACCACTCTCATCCATACATTACAAAACGTATTATAAAGTACATTTATTTAATTTTTCTCATAAAAAAATATCTATTCATTTTTTTTGTTGGGACCAACACATAATCTTTTCTTTTTCCCTTTTCCTTTTTAATAGTGATTACGTGCACTTAAATAATAGACCGGATATCCAATTGATGAAAGAACTTAATTTATGGACAACATTATCGTGCTAAAAGTCATAATACCAGATTCATGAAATGCTTGTCCTTCTGAAATCAACAAGCTGAACTTTGGAAATGAGTCAAGGTTTAGCGTGCACGATCAAATCCAAAATGATAGGGCTATGTTCTGCCCTTCCACATCTATTTGGATGTAAATTGAAAGAGCTTGTTTCCTGTTTAGTCTGGCATGGAATGGTTCTCACTAATTGAAGATAAAACGGAATTATTTTGTTTCGATATGATATGAAGAAAGGGGGAATACCTCTTGTTTATCGATATGATTGATAGAAATAAGTTGGAGGAATGACTTGTTTGTTATACCAAAGTGGGACTTAATTTCCCTTTCGATGAGTGAAATAGAGAGATAACTAATGGATGCAACAATTAGCTATCGAGCAACTTGTCATGACTTGTGAGGATTATTAAGGGGATAATTTGAAAAAAAATTGCTCATTTTCAAGGGATATCCACCAATGAAACTAAACCATGTCCAAGACAGTGGGCACATTTTAGTCACTGTTAAGAATATGAACAATATAGCTTAATCCTTACCGGAGATATCAATGTTGAAAGCATGAGAAGAGAGCTCTACGTTAAAGGTGGCTCCTTGCATGCCCATTGGGCTGTTACCATAAGATTGAGCCATAGGCCTGACTGGTTGCTGAACTTGGTTATACCTGCACAAGCAGAATTTATGAGTAATGTGGTCTGATTTATGGATATACACCTATGTCACCGTAAAGGAGTGCATAGAGCCTCCGTTGGAGTTTGTAATGTTTGGTCCACATCTTATATTCTAAAAGGAAATAGACCCAAATGAGAATGGAATAAGTTTGCATTGATACAGTTCCGATCTCAATTTTAATGTTGGATTTCAAAAGCTATGAGCGATTGTGGGTTTATGATAATGGCTCAACCGTTGCTTATATTTCATGTATAATACAATAATGTCTTTAGAAAAGTGATTGCTGCACGTTTCAAAGTTATTTCCATCTAAATTTTTTCTACCAGCCTCTATAAGTGATCTTCGGGTAAAACAAAGATGACGTTGAGGCATCACAACAAATCACTACTTTTTGGAAAATATGTCACTTATGGAATTTGATTCTCATGACGTATAGGATGTGGAGGGGGAAATCATGCGTCATTTAGGCACTTGGTGTCACAGATAATTCTTTCTTTTTTTTTTCCACCTCTCTTTTTTTCATTTTTTACCTGCCATAGTTAAATAATATAATTAGAATCCAGATGCAAACTTACTTTGATTATTTTGATCTATTTGAATGCTTCTTGTACGCCTAATGTTATGAGATAAAATTGAAGTTGCTTAAAGACAAACCCTCTACAATTATGGAATAAATTAGATTTAGACACAATGAGCTTCCCACATTCAGCCTGTCGTGGGAAAGAGCGACTCGCCGACTTACGAGCCTACGACTTGGATCCGTTTCATAGCTATTAGTCCTTCGAGGGGGGAAAGCTCTCGTTCCCACAATTGGATCAACTGATTTGTCATGTGCTGATCGTATCTCTTTCATGCATCTTTATTATGGTGGGAAATAGAAAAAAATTGTCAAGACCCTCCATCAAACTCGACGGTTACGGGAGTGAGTCAATGTCTATTTTCCTTTGTTCAAGTCCGGACCATGTTGTCCTAGGGTGAAAGAGAATCTAAATTGTTGGACGTTGGAGGAATCATGGCAATTGTTGCACATTACATGAGAAACTTCACTTAGGGTCCAGTTCAGAGAGAAGTTGTTGACTGTTTGTCAACAGAAGATATCTAGTGACTAAAGCAATCTCGATTAACCAAGTGTGCCAACCATGCATTCATGTGCTATGATGGGAACTCGATAGACTTGGCGAATGATGGCACACCCAAGAGGTGCTTATGTCATATACTCATGGTTGAAACAATGCTGATGGTCCTGAGGCTTGGTAGGAAGAATAATTAAAATCATGTCTAGGTTGATTGGTGAGCCTAGTGATTATAGATTATCTAACTTGGATTAGAGAGTACTTGTTGGGTTTGACAATTTCTTTCTCGGGAGTTTCCCAACCACATGGTGAACTATTGACTCTACTTGTTCAAATAGGTTTTCACCTTGGAGTGATCATAAGACTACATGCATACATCTTTGAATAGCTTACTGCAACATGGGAAACTTTATTTATAAGCGATAACTTAGAGTTGGTGGTGATTTGTTTAGTGTGTCACAAAGGAAACCTAGTGAGACATTGGAGGAAAGTAGGCAGGACATCAAGTCCACATGGCCCTCATAGGCTAGGCTACGCACATATTATGATGGCAATGTCAATGGAAAGCAAGGCTATAAGACGAAGCATGTTGGGAACAATTGCCATGGTTGAGATTATTCTTTGCATCTTGGAAAAACATGACGTTAGAGTTACTGGTAATTATAGATCAACATGACACAGTGAATATGTGTTCCGTTGATTATTCAAGATTTGATGAAATCCTACCCATGAGTCAATGGAGTTTCCTATGTCTTTCTATTTCTAAGAAAATTCTGATTTTTTGGGGAAGAGTATATGAAATAGATTTATAATTTCATTCCAATATCGAGAGCAAGAGAAAGGATTCACACCTTATTTTTGCATCTCAGTAGAAGTACCTATAAAAAGGTATTTTAGGTAGAAATAGAATATGAGATGGATCCACATATACCGGAGTTCGAGAGTTAAATCATGAAAAAAGTTAATGAAATAGTCCACGTCAAAGGTGAAATTAAAAAGTTCCAGGATTGCTCCATCTAATCTGAAATAACAAATGCGGGATATCCTCATTAGTCCTGCAGACCAGGTAGTACTTAAAATAGCATTTGGAGGGGGGGGGGTGGAGGAAGAAATAAGGTTTTTGGAATTAAATAGGTAACGAAAAGTTCTTTCAAAGTAACTAACTTTGTTTGTTTGGCTAGTAATTGGAAACGCAACCAGGAGTATAGTTAATTTGAGAAGATAACTCCATTATAGAATAAAAGGAAATTACGTGAGTTAGATTATCATTAATCAAAGAGAAAATAAGTACTTTTTGTATCACATCAAGGAGCAGAAAATTAGAATAAATTTACTCACTTCGTAGGTGGAATAAACCTATTCCAAAATTGAGAGGCTTAGTTGTAGCAAATATAGAATAAGTTTCCATATCCTTTATACTAATAAATATTTATTGATGTGGTGCCGTACACAATAGTGTTGTTCACTATTTATTTTTTTTTTGTCACAACAAAATTTTGATCTCAGCAAGGTGTTATCGTAGTCATTATCTATTTCTTAATTTTTCTATCCTTTTAACGGTGCTCCTCACATTTGATCAATTATTTTACATCAATGTAATTTGATTTTTATTTTGTATCGGTGCAAATGATTTAAAGTTAAATTTTACAAGCACAATATAACTATTTTATATTGATATAAAATTATTTTACACCTATATATTTCAAAACTAAATTACGCAGGTATAATTTGATATTTTACACTTGTGTAATTTGATTCTAATTGCGCAGTTAGGTTCTAAATTATTTTGTATCGATGTAAAATGATTTAGAATAAAATTATACAAATTCAAAATGATCAAAAATAAAAAATCATTTGTCTATTTTAATTTAAAATAAAAAATTATCTAAAATTTAATTAAAATAAATATCGATACAAAATTAAAAGTCACATGTAAATTTAAATTTATTTTTATTTAAAATATTTATAACTAAGTGAAAGTATAAAAAAATTTATTTAAATATAAATATATAGGAGTGTTTTACCTTAAAAAAATTCCTAAAATAACATCTAATGTGTTGAGATGTTTGCTTGCGTAAAATGCAAGCAGCCCCGCACCGCACACTAGTGTCTACGAAAAAGGGAGCGGCGTAGAGGAGAAAGAGAATGGAATTGACCTCGGTAAGTAGGATGATGGGAAAGCTGAGAAGACGAACATAGAAGACGTGCAGGAGATGGGTAGCCAGACAATTCGGTTCTGAGAAATTAACATGGATCGAAAGGTACACATTTATAGTTTGGTCGCTCAGAAGGGAATGACCAATCTAAATTCTTATGGAAAACGTAAAAAGTGCAAGAGGATCTAAATGAATTATATATGAAATAATGGGAAGGCGCAAAACAATGTCAAATTTTCGGTTATTTGTGCAAGAGTCAACGTTGTACTGATAAAAGGTGGACAGGATCCATATACTTTTGATTTGGGCAGAAGGTCCCCCGTGGTTTCGATGAGAAGACAAATATTCCCCTTCCTACGTTTTGTAAAAGGGGAGGGTGTTGGAATGGGTGTTGATAGAGGTGAAGCTTAAAAATATTTTTTCTTACATTTTGATTTTCCAATCAAAGAAAACATCATTTTCCTATCCTTCCTCAAACCCACCTCATGATAAATGGAGTTTCCATTATTATCGTCCTCTAGCATCTATTGCTGTACTTCTCCTTGAAAGCTTCATTACATGTTATTTGCTATCAACAACTTCAACCTCCTCGATCTAGCTCTTGGTCTCTGACCAATTCACCAGCATCACTATTGGCTGTTAGAGTTATGAGAGGGAGAAATTATAATGAAAAGGAACTGTCCATTATCTTAGGCACCGATCTCTATTTATAAAGTGAGAACCTCAACAGATTGAGTTGTTTGCTACAATAGATAGCTACTGCTACAATTCCCAAACTATCCTTATCATAATTCTATATTAACATCCCCCCTCAAATGAAGAGTCGTTAATAGACATGAAGTTTGGTACATAAATCTTTGAATCGAGCCGACGGAAGTGGTTTAGTAAAAATATTTGCAAGCTAATGTGCCGTTGAAATATGCTTCACAATTAGTTGATGTACAGTGACCTTTTTACGAACAAAATGAAAATCAATTTAGATATGCTTTGTTTGCTCATGAAAAATAGGATTAGAGGTCATGTATATTACACTAATGTTGTCACACCAGAGAGTTGGAGGGAATGACTGTTGAAATCCAAGTTTAGAATAGAGGGAAACCAGCCATTGAATTTCTGTTGTTGCATTTGCTATTGATAGGTATTCAACCTCAGTACTTGAGTGTGATACCGTTGGCTATTTTTTTGAACTCTAAGAAATTAAAGAATTTCCCAAAAAAATTGCATAACCAGATGTGGACTTGCAATCATCCGTAGAACTTGCCCAATTTGCATCATTGAATGATTGCAAATGGTGTTGGAGGGATTTTTTTGTAGATGAAGTGAATGTTGTACTGTGCCTTTTAGATATCTCAATACACACTTGAGACATTCAAAGTGATATGTTGTAGCCGTGTGCATCATTTGTGCAAGTTTAATTGTTTACCGCATACGTAATATTCGATCATGTGAATGTTAAATATTAAAGATGACCAAGCAATTGTCTATAAGTTGTTGAATTAGATAAAGGTTCTCCTTCAAATTTATTGAGTTGATCAATTGAGTGAGGAGATAGAGGCCTTTTCACTGGCTTTACTCCCTGAAATTAATAGCTTGTAAGGATATCAACAATATACTTTTGCTGGGATAGGTGTAAACCTGATTGTTCTTTATGAATTTCTATTCCTAAAAAGAAAGATGGGAATCCCATAACTTTGACTGGAAATTCAGCAAGTAAATTCTGGATGGTGGCTGTGGACAAATGTTTATTTGAAGAGATAATAAGTATGTTGTCCATGTATATAAGAAAGTGTACTTTGTCAATGAAATTATGTAATATGAACAAGGAAGTATCAGTCTTTGACGGTTGAAAACCTTTTGTCATCAGAAATTCACCTATCACCTATACCAAGCTCGTGGAGCTTGTTTTAGGCCATAGAGAGAATTATTGAGCTGGCAAATAAGAGAAGGAAAATCTGGATGAATAAACCCTTGTGGTTGTTCCACGTAAACAAGTTCATCTAGTGTTCTGTGAAGAAATACACCGTGTACCTCTAATTGCATCATATGCCAGTTATGTTGTGTTGCCATAGCAAGAAGTAAATGTACACTTGTTGCTTTTATAATCAGGCTGTACGTATCGAAAAAATCATGGCGGGTTGTTGATGAAATCCTTTCGCCACAAGACGTGCCTTGTATCAATTCATAAATCCATCAGAATTTCTTTTAATATGATAAACCCATTTGTTTCCTATAACATTCATGCTTGGCTATCGAGGAATGAGTGTCCAAGTTTTATTTTCCAAGAAGGCATCAAATTCTTCAGACATAGCTTGCTGCCAACATGGATATTTGCTTGCAGTGGAATAGGAAGTTGGTGTGTAGTCATTGTCAAGAGCTTGAAGAGCAGAAGGCAGGGGATGCAAGGAAGCTTGATAGACTTTCTTTTTGATAATTCCATCCATTGCACGTGTCCTCATTTGATGTAATCTTGATGGAGGATTTGAAATAGTAAGAATAGGTGGTTGAAGTTGAAAGTTTCGTCCTACTTGGAGGGGGTGAGATCAGTGTGACGTAAAAAAAATGCGGAATTGAAATATAAATAATCTCACAAATAAGCAATCACACAAAGTACACAAGAATTTATAGGTGGAAACCCAAACCGGGTGAAAACCACCACCTAACCCTCTCGAGTTAGGATTTTCCGATCAACCAAGTTGATCAAAATCTACTAAACCGAATCACTTTAAACGAGGGTGATTCAACCTCAATACAACCACGCTACTTAAACGAGGGTAGCGTACCTCAACCCCTTCTCTCCACGAGAAGGATTTTGTCTTGCGAAGGAGACGGGAATTCGCAAAGCGAATACCCAACCAAATAACAAAGATAAAATAAACAAGTAATCCTATAGAGCCAACAAAGTAATTATGAACCTAGCTTCTATAGGAATTAGGAAACTCCCCTTTGCAAGGAGTGCGTCGAGTTGATGACGCGGTGCGTGAGCCACGCGACGGCGCAACTTCGCTCTCGTGAACTACGACGGGAGAGCGGGTGCGCGAAGCTTGATGCTCTCAAGATGAATGGAACTAGAGCTTGGAGAGCAAGGGCTTCTCTTGGACACAAAAGAGTGGAACAAAGTTGCTTAGGTGTGTCTTGTGTTTCTCTTCGTATGTGTTTGTGTTGCAAAGGTTCCCCTCTATTTATAGAGGCCTTAGGAAGGCTTTGGAAGGCTTAGGAAATGTTTTATAGCCGTTGGGAACAAAGTCCAAGAGAATCAGCCCGAAATCAGGAACAATCATTGTTCTGACAGGCTTATCAGATGTCTAATTCTAGCATCAGACGTCTGGAAGATCACTTTAAGACATCTGATTTCAAGGTCAAACGTTTGATTTTGGGCGGGTCTCTCCCTGACTTGAATCAGATCTAAACAGGGTTCTTGTGCAAGTCCATCAGACGACATACAGGACGTCTGGCACTATGTCTGGACGTCTGGAAACCTACTTTTTCTGTGGGAATGGATTTCCAAATGTTGCAACGGTTAGAAAATCTCTGAGAAGAGATTTTGGGTCAGCCGAGGCAAAACGGTCAATTATCAGACATCTGGACAGTCCTATGGATGTCTGATAAGGCTCTAACGGTCATATTCTTGAGTGTATGCTAAGCCAGCCAACGGTACACTAATTGGACGTCTGGAAAATCCATCATACGTCTCCTAAGATGTCTGGTCTAAGGTCTGGACGTCTGATTTCATCAGACAGAAATAACTATGTTCAGCCTAATAGTTATCAGACGTCTGAAACAACAGTCAGACGTCTTAAAATACTTTATCAGATGTCTGATTTGGGAATTAGACGTCTGGAAACTCTATTTGAACCCTATATTGGTTTTCTAAGTGTTCTACAGAAAACCTAAGTATTCTAGGGTTGTGCAGGTGTTCGTAGGACTACTGTTAGGGTACTTTGAGGCTCTTTAACATGAATTATCTAAGGAAATAAAGAGCAACAAAAGAAACGGAAAATACAACAAGTACAAAAGAAGGAAATATATCCTATTCTTCATTTCCTTCCATCTTTAATATATCACTCCTTGCGAATCTCTTCTGTTCTCCATCAAGCTCCTCCAATCCGTCCTGGATGTGAGCTCGAACTCCATCTAATCACGTATCCATTTGCGATTGACCTGAAATCTAGGACTCAAAGTGCAAATGTTAAATAACACGTGTTTTGTTATCATCAAAATAAATGATCGTGGTGCTCTAGCACCAACAGAAGTGGTTGCAGTTGGTTTTGTGGCTTGGAATTAGAACCGACAATCTCAGTGATGGGATTTGATAAATTGTAGAGGAGTAATGGTTAAGTGAAACATGGTTAGGAGAGATAGGATTTGGGATTGAAATATTTTCATTTGCTGGGGGTGATGGGATGGAAATGTTTTTATTTGGTGGGGATGGTATGTCAGTGGAGGTGGTAGTAGCAGGTTTTGAGGGAAAACTCAAATGTTGATGTATAAAATCTGGTACTTGAATTGTTGTTGATGAGTTTGGTAAAGAACTTTGATTGTTGGAAAGTTGTATAGAAGTGAAAGGAAATATTATTTTGTGAAAGGTGACAAAATGAGCAACTATAATCTTGTATGTTAGGATATTATAGCATTGAAAGGCTCTATGATGTGGACTGAATCCAAGAAAAACATGGAGAGAGACGAGCAAGCTTGAAGCTTATGTTTGGTTTATGGCTTGAGATAAGGGTAGTAGCCACAACCAAAAAATGAAATAAAGAAAGGTCTGGTTTGTATCGATATAGTAATTCATAAAGAGAGCAGTAGTTTGTAGCACTGGAAGGTAATTGATGAGGTGTGGCTCATCATAGCTAAAATGCCCAAGTTAAGCTAGAAATTAGATTAAGCACCACACAATTAACACATAAAATGAGTTAAGTGTGAGATTTAACAGAAATGACCTAAAACATCAAATTTGTGGTAAAAATACAGAATTAGATCATAAAATGAGATATTCTATTCATTAATGAAAATTGACGATCCATTTGTAAATTGAACACACAATTGAGTTCAAAAGTATAAATCAAGAGTGAAATCAACTTCTAAAATATTCAATTAAACCCGGATAAGAACTTGGTAGCATTTGGATATCATTAAAGCCTTGCATTAATAGTTTTACAGTTAGGTCCTCAGGTCGTAACACATTTCATTCATTTAAAACCTCCAAGGACCTCATTGAAAGCCATCGAGGACCTATTTGCAAGACCACAAGGACCATGTTGCAACACTTTTCAGCCACTTACGGGTTTTGTCCTAATTTTCCTACCATTTTTCCCATAAGGGCTTCTTTGCAAAAGCCCCATTAGACCTGCGGTGCACTGGTCCACTATAGTAGCTCAAGAACACGACCAATCTAGGCCATCACTCCCATAATCTCGTGATCCAATGGCGATCTCTAATCGAACCTTCACGCGACTTTGTGCGTGTGTTCACCATTCCCTCCAGATCTCATCCTACGGCTGATATTTGGATTTGAGCTTCGTGCGCTCCTCTCAAGTTCCCATCCACCGTCCAAGCCCTAGGTGTTTGATTCCATCATAGCGGTATCTTGATCCACTCGAAGCCTACTGAAGCTCCTCCTTGAGCTCGTGCACACACTTAAATGCTCCCTCCCCTTGAGTGGTTCCCTTTGATCTACTCCCTCAGCCTTCCACTCCCTTTCATAGCCCACGGTGACAGAGTGGGTTCTTCTCCCTTCGCCGATCGCCTCCAGCCGCCGGCTTTAGGCTCTTGGACACCTTCTTCTTCAGCTGAGGGTCTCCTCCATTTCGTCGCCATCGACCTCTAGCCGGTGACCTTGGACACCACCTTCTCTTGTTAGCTCGATCTATTGCTTTCCTAGTGTAGTTTACTGCTTTCTAGATTAGATCTACTGCTTTCTAGGAGTAGAATTAGTTAGTGAACTGATTGATTGATCGTTAGATTTGGGAATAGATTAGATTAGGTAGATTTTTGCCAATCCACCTCCTTTGATCAAGTCAGATCAGAGGAGATGAATTCACCCATGCATTATGTTCATTGATCTCCCTCACCACCTCACGATTCCATTTATTCTATTTTCCTTGCATTTTAATCCACTATCCATCCCATTCATCAAAGCCACTTTGGATCTAAAGCTTCATAGCTTCTAGATTCATAGTGTGCTTAAACCCAATTAAAGGTTATTCCACTCATTCCATTTGGTCACAAATGACCCTTCTCTGATTTCAGATTGATCTTAATTGAGGATTTTATTTGATCTAAATTTTATGGTCAATCAATTGATTTATGGACGGGTGCATTTAATTTGGGTTTGCTGAAGTAAATCAAATGGATTCGAGTCAAAATTGATATGATGCGATTGTCTAATAGATATTTGATTGGATTTTTATCAATTGAGCTTGAAATGTCCAATGTCCATCTTAAGAGCTGATTGTTTGTTTTAATTGAAATGCTAAAGCCAGGGAGAATCACCATAGTGATTTGAGGCTCTAGCATTATTTTGAATCTGATTCTATCGTTAAATTGGCTTCTGAATGAGTTAACATAGCAAATCAGAGTTTGAGGATTTCTCTGCAGTAAGTTTTGAATGAATGATCGATTCTACACAATTTCATCTTTGTTTTGAGATTTTTAAGAACCTGATTTTCAGATTTTCAAAGTGTAACAATGCTTGTGATTTCAACACATGGATTTTAGTTAGAGTTGAACTTTTAAGATGGATAAACTAAAAGGACTGATTAGTCCAACATTAAGCTGATTGGAAACATTAGATCAAATTTATTAGGTTGGATCATGCTGCAACAACAGCTTTCAACTGCTGGCTTCATAGCTAAGTAGTTGCTGAGATAGTAGTAGCCTTTGTTTTAACCCGTTTGGTAGTGAAGTAGCTGTTGATTATGAAGGCTGTAGTTGATTCAGATCTGTTGAACTGATCAACAGCATTGCAACTGAAATTCAGCTGCTACTGATCAGTTGTAGCAAATCTAAACCAAGGTTTGAGATGGGATTTAGATGGATTTTGAGGATGTAAATGAGCTGACTTGATTTGTAATGTTTGTGTCTCATGTACAATCATTCTTGTACCCGAAAGGGATATTAATTTAGTTAGAATTACTTGTTATTTCATTTTAAATTGCATTGTTAGCATGTATACAATGAACATCTGTCTATATATGAAAATTAATGAAATTTGAAGTGAGAATCATGCTTTATTGCTCTATACCTTTCTTGTGATATATTGAATGTTTCCAAAAGCATGAACCTAGTTTCCAGCCCTCGAAGACCAAATCTAGGCCTTAGGTTCATTACATAACTCTTTAAGGCCTTACGTTGGGTTGCTTTGTAAATAAATAAAAATTATAAAAAATTTCAAAAAAATAAAATAAATGCATCTTGAGTGGGATTATGTATATTTTTAGATGTGTGTAAAGTATCAAGGTAATTTGAACCTTCAGCTTGGTAGAACATACTAGCCGACGGTTCAATAGACATTGAAACTTAATAAAAGACTAAAACTCAAAAATCAGAAAAAGAGACCTCTCTCTCTCATCTCACTCTTTCTCTCTCATCTCCTATCTTCCCTAAACTTATAACAACTATAAAAATAAAAAAAATCCCAAAATCACCCAAAAATAACTTATATATTATATATATACTTATATATATAATTTAAATCTAAGCTATATGTATATAATGTATAATATATACATAATAAGTACAAATAACTTATATATGTATTCTATATATTAGATTAAGTATTTAAAATGACTTATTGTATATATAACTTTATTATATAATTATCTATTAATTTATATTAACTTAAATGTATAATAAAATAAGTAGTTATATAAACCTATCTATATGTACATATTTATATCTAATATTGTACATATGTATTTATATATGTATTATGTACTATACAATACCTGTAAACAGATTTAATTATATATTTACAATAATTAATTAAGTTATTAAATTAACTAAGTAAATTATTAACTTAAAATAAAATAAATTAGTAATTTAATGTAGTACTAAAGTAAGTTATCTGTATACTTGTATAATGATATATTAAATATTTCAAATGTATTTATACTATATTTATAATGTATTATAGTATTTATAGATTATTTATGTGTAAAACTATCTAAAATGTATATTTAATTGTAAATAAAATAAAATAAAGTTCCTAAAATATAATAAAAATATGTAATAAATAATTTATAATGTATATTAACTCTGTACAAAGTCAATTGTATCATTAATTAACTAATTTATACTTTAATTAATAGATTAACCTATAATTTAACATGTAAAATAGCCACTTTCAACTAATTTTATTATATATGTAAATAACTTATTTATGTAAACTAATTACATAATTATGTAGCCCTATATAAGGGCTTTACAATTGCATAATTTAATTTAAAATAATATTAAAATAAGGCCCTCAATTCGAGGGCCAAAATACACAAATCAGGACGTAGCTGAGCGTTGCGCAGCATTGCCCAATTGGGCACTAATGAAAGTCCCACATCGTGCGTTGAGAAGCACGCAATGCGGGTTAACAAGAAATTGTCTCCCGAGCCCTTCGGTTGTCAAGTGCTGGGCACCAAAGAAACTCTTGAGCATACAGGTCATGGTCTTGATTCATGTGCCGCGTGCGCCTGCGGGAGTACATGGGTGTGTGCGTGTGAGAGCATAGGTGTGTGCGGGCGTGTGGGCCTATTGCTGGGCCTATGTGTTAGTTCAACCCCTCATAAATAATATTTTTATGATTTTACAAAATAAAGAAAAAGAGATAAAATATAGGCATAGCATACTTTTCTCTGTAATAACATAATTGCAGGTTTTATGGAGTTTTCTAAGTTGGATGATTAAAAGCGTGAAGACTAGATTAGTATAAGTCTTATCATAGGTCATAGGCTTTTTATGTAAACTTTCAAAGGTTGTAATCTTTATTTTATTTGAGTCTAGAGATATTGTAAAGAGCCCCCAAACATAACTTATAAATAACTAACTTAGGCTCTCTACACTTAGGGTAAATTAGAAACAAAAGCCTAACACCAAGACATAAATCAAATGTCCAGCACAACTGTCAGACGTCTGATTTTCAACTTTAAGATGCCTGATAATTCTTGCAAATGTCAAATTGCCTATAGCCTTGACTTTACATTTTGACCTCTTAGGCTTTAGTCGAAGCAACCTTCTATTAGACGTCCATAGCCTTATCCTGACATCCAACACATAGCTTGGACGTCCTTAAACCAACCGTTAAACTCAAATGGCCATTTTTCTTCTCTGGTGTGTTAGTATAACGGGCAAATACACTTTTAAACATCTGGACATATCACTAGACGTTCGACTCTTAGATTACCAAGGCAAGTCATTAATCTCTTTCTAGACGTCTAGAAAACCTGGCAGACATCCACACTGACGTCTGTTCCTTAAAATCTAGAACCCTGTTTGGATCTGGTAAAAACAGGAATGAACCCACTTATAATTAGACGTCCAATATTTTTATCAAACGTCTTATATGAACATATCAGATGTCCCTGTTTTGATCCAATGAAAACAGTAAGCTTGACTAATAGAATCAGACGTCCAAAATTTTACTCATACATCTTGCAAGGCATTTGGCCCAAAAATCAGACGTTTGATATTGCTGCCAAAATCATAATTGCCTTGATTTGTGTTGGATTTCATCCCAATCTCTTGGGACTTGCCTCCAACAGCTAGGAAACCTCTCCAAAGCCATCTTGAAGGTTCTAAACTTACCTATAAATAGACTACAACCCCTCTTAGGAAAAATACACCTCTTGAGATACAATTTCCCTAGAAAATCACTTGTTCACTACTCCTTGCTTCCTATTGCCCTTGTGCTATGCCAACACTCTGATCAAAGGGCGAATCAACACTCCCGATGCACTTCATTCTGCTGATCCTCAGGGAGTTCTTTTTATGCTTAATAGATAAGGAAGTCATTAATATTTTGAGGTGTTTTATAGGTGTTGTTTCATTCTTATTCTATCATTGTAGTTTGGGTATCCGGCTTGTCGGGTCCCCGTCTCGTCATTGTGAAGGGAGAAACCTCCATTTAGGAATCGGAGGTGGGATTTGTAATTGAGGTACACTACCCTCATTTAAGTAGTGTGGTTAGTGGATTAATCACTTTGTGATCGAAAATCCTAAGGCAAGGGATTGGCTTAGGTGGTGGTTTTCACTCGGTTTGGATTTTCACCTAAAAATATTGTGCCTCTTTTTGTGATTGTATTTTTGTCTTGTAATATTTTTTTAAATTCACTATTCACCCCTAGTGCAATTTCACTATGTGGGCCCAATAATGAGCATGAAACTGGATAAAATACACCTAATTAAAATTAAGGCGACCCTAATAGACGTTAGGTCCCACCCCAACCGGGGTGCTGTATATCCCTCGAAGAGGTTGCCCACCCATTAAAAGCCCAATTTTTGGGTTGAGTGGTTGAATCGATTCGAATGAGAGCCCTAAATCGACTAAGTGTTGAGAACACTTGTGATGCTTGTGTGTGTGTGTGTGTGTGTATATATGTGCAATATAAGTAGGATAACATAGAATGTTTGAGCTCTCTTATATATGTATATATTTAACATTAGACCTTTAGTGACAGTTAGATATGTCACCGTACATAGCTATATATGTTAGTATAAGTAGTAATTATTTTGCCTTATGTTGTGTACATATTTTACTAACCCTTTAGTGATGCTTATTTATGTTACTGTATATATAATATATGTTACTATAGATATTAGTATGTTATCATAATTTAGTATAGTAGATATTATTAGTTATTTTTGTACCTATACTTAGGCATTATTTATAGTAGTTGTATATAATTAATATAGTGTAGTAATAGGCAATTTTTGATGTCTATTTAGTGTACATATATTTCCAGGCATTGTACCACTTATTAATTGATTCTTTTATAAATAATTAACCTGTTTATTTATTATTTGATTCATTCATTCATTTTGTAAATAAAATTAACATTTTTGGACTTAGAGAGTGATGTATATTAATAATTACTTCATAGTGAACGACTTGGAAATAAAATAGTAAAAATAGTAAATAAATAAAATTGACGCGACATCGGTTTATATTCGTGACATCTATACTATAATTAAATGACATTAAACATAGTTAATATTGCAAATCGAAAGTCAACGATCATATTTTTTACATGCTTTCTTATGATTGTTGACGTCTTATCCATCAGTAATGCATTAATAATCCAAGTTGAATAATAGGATGTAGCATACTAGAATTTAGCAGGAACTTTGTCATCACATTAAAGGCACTAATCATCTCAGCAACATGTCTATTTTTGCGTTCAGCTCACCCATTTTGCTGGGGAGTATAAGGGGAAGAAATTTGATGAACTCCTTGTGTCTTGAACCATTTATGAAAATGCTGATATTCTCCTCCCCAATCTAAGTGAAAGGTGCATATCTTGATCAAATTGCTTTTTGACCATAGCTAAAAAATTAATTGTAATATGATAGGCATCTGCCTTTTGAGAGAGAGGAAAAAGCCATACAAACTTGGAGAAATCAACAATAAAACTGATGTAATATCTAAAGCCTTCAATTGAAAGAATTGGGGATTGCAATACATCAGAAAATATGAGATCAAAAGCCTTATTACTAATGTACCAGTCGAATACATGTGTTGCTTGTGAGCCTTACGTTCACAACAACTGGAGCATACTGAATTTCACTTATTTGTAATAGGAATATTATTGTGAGCTAATAGTTTCTACAGTGTTTGAGAGTTGACATGTCCTAATCGCTAATGCCACTAGTTGAAGGAAGCTTTAGAGTCATGAATTGATGCAAACAATGCTACAACATTGGAAGATTTCTTTGGTAGCCAAATCTGGTAAAATCCTTTATTGGGTTAGCCCTGTAATAGGATTTCCTTGCTCCGTAGATCCTTTACAACAACCGAATTAGGATATAGTTTGAAGTAACAATTATTGTCGTTAGTAAAGCGATAAATGCTTAACAAATTATTGAAGGTATGTGGGACTGTAAGAACAATTTTAAGCTTAAGATTTTTACTATTTGCTGGAATAAATTTTTGACCAACATGGGAGATAAACTCACCACTTCGATTGCCGAAGAGAACTCGATCTGAACCACTGTATTCCGATCCAATATCCAAGTTCTAACATGAATTCGGAATATGGTATGAGGCACCATAATCGGCTATCCACTTTTGGTCAATTGGTATGGTTTGGACAGTGGTAGCATGTGCATCTGGAGGAGTAGGGGAGTCTGATCATATCTGAACCAACATGTGGGTGTTGAATGATTTAATTTCCCACAAATTTGTCATTTTATACCTGCAACAGACTGCTTATTAGCTATGTGGAATTGTTATTTCTTCTACCTATGTTAGAGAAATATCACCAACGAGTTTATCTACCTCTCCGTCCTTGAGAACTAACTCTAGATGCTTGATTCACTGAGATGGATGGTACTACATTTTGGTGTAGTACACGTTGCTCATTACTAAGTAGGAGACTTATGACTTCATCAATTGACCGATTGCCAAGCGAGGTGATAATAGATACTATAGCATCATAATCTAAATTAAGGCCATTAAGAATCGCAAGAACAATGTCATCTTCATCCAAACACTTGCTAGTAGTGGCTATATTTAATGCTAACTGTCAAGCTTTGTTAACAAACTCAAGAATTGAGGAATCAGCTTTTTTAAAATTGGTGAGTGCAGATCTATATTGGAATATTTGCGCTCGGGAAAAAGTTCCAAACATCTTCTCAAGATAAGTCGAGACTTTACGAGAAGATGAGAGATTAGAAATTTGTACACAAATTTCCTCACTCATAGAGGAAACAAGCCAGCTCAAAACTAGTTGATCTTTCTTATGATAGCCAAGATAATGATTATTTAGTACTTGGAAGATTGTATCACTCGTTGTTTGTGGTAAAAATTTGGGTGGAACAACAGAGGTTCCATTAACAATATTGAGCAGATCATATGCTTGTAATAGTGGAAGGAATTGTGCTTTCCATATGGAGAAGTTGGAGGAGGTGAGTTTATAGGGTACATTGTGTTGAATAGAAGTTGGAGGAGTGGCTGAAGAATTAAGACAAGGATTAGAGTTGAGATTAGAGGAAGACGAGGATGATGCCATGAAGAAAAGAGCTGGGGTCATGATGAGGTATGGCTTATCATAGCTAAAATGCCAAAGTTGAGCTAGAAACTAGGTTAAACACTATCTTATTAATATGATAAATGGGTTAAGTATGAGAATCAACAGAAATGACCTAAAACATCAAATTGGTCTTAAAAATGCATAATTAGGTCAATTTATGAGATATCTTATGCATAAATATAAATTGATGATCCAAATGTAAATTGAACACATTTCTGAGCTCAAAAGTACAAATAAAGGGCTAAATTAACTTCTAATATGTTTAATTAAGCTCCAATAAAAATCTTATGGTATTTGGACATCATTAGGACCTTACATTTAGAGTTTCACATTTAGGTCCTCCATGCATTACACTTTATTCACTTAAATAAGTCGCAGAGATTCATTTGCAGCTTCCAAGGATTACTTTGAAGTGATTCTCATCACTAATGGGTTTGTTCTACAAATTTCTACCCCTTCGACTTAAAGCCCTCCCTCGTAAATCTTCCATTAGACCTGCACTTGCAAGCTATCCATTTCGGCTCCTCGACAAAGAACATAGACTTCCTCCACCATCCATCTTGTGGATCATTAATCCAATGGTGGATCCACCTCCCTCCTCATGCCTTTGTGTGTAGCTTTGTCACCTCCTCCAGATTTGATCATACGGTGGAGATTTTCTCTAATCTTTCTCGTGCACCTATCACTCTCTCATCCATCGCTCGCACCTAATCTCATTCTCCGGTGACCTTACTCCCCCAACACCTATATAAATGGCTCTTAAGCAAGCCTTAGGTACTTTATCGACTCCCTTCCCCCTTGAGCCGATCCATTCATCCACATCGTCAGCTCATCTTCCTCCTTCTTTGGTCATTTGTGACAGAGGTGGCTTCCCTTCCTTATCATTGTTGCCATAGCAACCCGCTGTGAATCCAGGGGCTTCATTCCTCAGCTGTAGATCTTCTCATCCGCCATCGTCGCTGCAGTAACCAGCTACAGCCCAGGAATCCCATTCTTCCCGTAGATAGATTTCCTACTTTCATAGATTAGATCTACTGCTTTCTAGGAGTAGAATTAGTTAGTGAACTGATTGATTGATTGTTAGATTAGTTAGGAGTAGATTAGTCTAGATCCATTTCACCCTCTCTGATCAATTTAGATCAGAGAGGTGATTTTTCACTGTCGTATCGATCCACTGATCTCCCTCATCACCTCACACTTGTTTCCGAATGTTTTCCTCGCATTTGAATCGCCAATCACCCATCCATCAGGGCATCAAATCAGATCTGATGCTCTTGAGCATTCAGATCTGATTTGAGCGCCAAACTTCATATGATGGTCATTCCACTCATTCCACTGATCACAATGACCCTCCCATGGTTTTGAATGAAGTGATTCAATGATTTCCTTCGATTTGATGATTAATCTGAATTTTTCTCTCTATTGATAGTTAGAGTCAAGGAAAATCAATTCTACTGATTTGAGGCTCTAGAAAGGATTCAAATGCTCATTTGGGTGAGATTTAGATTTCAATGTAAAGGATTTCAGTGCATGCTTCTGGGTTTTAATTCAGATTGAGAGATTTGAAGGTTTGGGATTCGCTTCTAATGGATTTCAGTGACCGATCTGATTTCTTTTCTTTGTGCTATCCATAACGTAAGAAAGAGATATGATTAGGGATTTTCGTGGTCTTTGATCTTTAATTGTGTTTTGAATGAATCCTAGACCTATCAAACAAGATTTGGAATGCTTCTGAATTGAGTTTAAGTGATTTTGAAAGCTTAATGTGAATCCACATTTTACACTGTCTATAGTGTAAGATGGGAATCATATTAGGATTGCAAGCACTCTTGGGAGTTGAAGCTGGTTTCTTTTTGAAATGATTTTTCACGAGGATTTAATTATTTATCTTAGCTGTGGGATGCATTTTTACATTCCAAATCTGAGATGAAATCTGGAATCCAAGATGTTCATTGGTAATTTTGATGCATAGATCTGATTTTTAAGATGAATTTAAAGCATAATCAATTCTTAAATGACTGTTTAAATGCTTGTCTTTGGTTTAAATCTCCCATGTCAGCACATCAAAGGCTGCATAGTAGCTACATTCAGTGGATTTTTTTTTCCTCTCTGTTTTCAATGGGATCTATGGATCAGAAGGCTTTTCTAGGTTATGGCCCTTAGATCTGGTTTTTCAGATCTGAGGTGATTTTCTTGAGCATCTGATTAGGCTTTAAAGCCTGATTCAATCACTGTTTGAGTAGCAGCATCAGCATCAGCTGTTGATTGCACAACAAGTAGAAGCAGCTGGTTCAGTTGCTGAATCATGGCACCATCAGGTCTAAATAAGTTGATTAATGAGGAATTAAGCTATTTTGAGGGATAATTGGGCTGACATTTGTCTTTACTAATTATAACATCATGTACAAGTTTTGGGCTTCAATTTGATCTGAAATAGCATGTAATTGTTGTTTTAAGTCAATGCCAGCTGCATATTCATCATATATCTGTCCAAATTGTAATTTGAAGGAAATTTAAGTTGAAAATCATGTTTTATTGACCAATTTTGTTACATATGGCTTGCTGGATGTAACGAATGCGTGCCCCAGACGTATTTTAAGACGTCTGGGAGGTGGTCCAAACGTATGACCAGACGTCTGGGATCGCTTCCAGACGTCTGGAAATCCGTTAATTCCGACAAGCACGAGTCGTCTGCGTGCCTGAGAGTGCAGATCGGATATTCGCTGATTCCCTCTTCCCTGCGGCTGCAGGCGCCTGCCGCGTCCTCTCTCTCCTCCTCGCGCGGCCTTAAAAGGCCACGCGCTCCCTCCCGTCGTCTCGACCGTCTCCTCCCTCTTCTCCTTCAGCCAGTGAGCGTGAGAACGAGCGCGAGGGCGGCAGCGGCGGCCGCAGTGAGCACGGAGGAGGTGCTGCGTGCGAGAGCGGAGCTCTACCGTGAGGGCGAGCTCGCCGGGGCTGCTAGGGCCAGCCGGCGGAGGGCGCAGGAGGCGCGGAACGGCGCGGGAGGGACTGCTGCAGTCTGAGCAGCAAGTGCGCGAGGTGCGACGCGGGCGGCGTCGGGACCGGAGGCCGAGTGGTGCCCTGATTCTGGAAAAATTTCCAGAATCAGACGTCTGGGTTGATAGCCAGACGGCGAGGGAGACGTCTGGAATACAATACAGACGTCTGAAAGGTGAGTTTTCCGTCTTCTTCTTCCTTCCTGTCGACTGACCGTACTGAGGGAGGGAGTTGGGTGTGCGCAGGCTAGGTGTTTCGCCATCCTTTGCGAATCAGACGTCTGGTTGTTGTACCAGACGGCGGGAGCGACCTCCAGATGTCCTTGGTTACCATCGGACGTCTTGGAGATAGGCCAGACGTCCCCGCAGACTTCTAGACGTCTGGGAAACCACGCTGAACAGGTAATTCTCTGATCCACTTTTTAAGACGTCTGGAATAAGTTCCAGACGTCTGATTTTGCACAGTGTCGTCGTTTTTGACCCGTTTAGGGCCCGTTCGGGTTCCGTTTTCCGCGATTCAAGTTGCGTTCTTTTCAGAATTAATTCCTCTACCCGTCTACAGTAGCTATACACTGTTTTGAGATACTCCTTGTGTTTGATCCTTGTGATAGGACCTCCTTCAGTTGCAGTCTTGGGAGTCGCGGAGGCACGCGGGATTCCCGATCACGCCCCCATTACTCCCGTTGTACCTGGTAGAGTGGCTTTAAGTATTAATAAAACCTGTTAAAGTATGGAACCATAACTAGAACCTAGGACATTGCATGAATCCTAGGAATGAGAAATATATGATAGCTCCTAGGTGTTGCATGAATTCTAGGGCTGGAAAACTAGATTGTATGATAGATCCTAGGATATGGCATGAATCCTAGGATGGAAAAACTAGTGGAATGTATAATACTGCAGTCTTGGAAAAATGGAAAGGAATATAAAGCTGCCTGTAAATTGAATTAACAGCTGCCTGTTATGAATAAAGAAACATGATTGAGATCATGGATTGTGAGAACGTGAAACTGGAAAGTGAAACATAAGATGTTCTGAGATAAAGAGCTGGAACCCTACGGGGAATTAGGAGTGAAACTCCTGGAAAGAAAAAGGAATGGATCTGAGATGTAGTTTTGTACTGTCTCTTGGGTACGTAGTACCAAGGGAAGTACCTGTACCTGTTTAGTGCAGAGTGGGGCCAGCCACCCCAGGGACTCGGGGTTAGGACCGGCCGCTCTGTACCGACTTGCTGGCCCTCGTGTACGTAGTACCGAGGAGAGCTACTAGTGTTAGGAGAGCACTAGCTACCCCACGGGCCCCGGGGTTCCGCTAGCCTCCTTCACCGACTTGTTAGGCCCACTGGGGCAAACCAGGGTAGTCAGGCGAGGGTGCGCGGACTGTGGAGGGGTTGGACCCCTGTTACTGAGAGGGCTCTGCCCTGGTTCCGTGCTGTGCTTTGGGCACACCCGTTAACGGAAACGATTGACCGCGTGCCAGTGCGGGTTAGCTACCTGTGCGTTTATCGCGCGCGCCGTAGTCACCGTTACGTCTGTCAGTGACCTTGGGGTGGTTGACTGAGGGTAGGATCACGACAGGGGACTCTCCCGGCTAGGAGAGCACCACGTGCTACTTCTACTTTTGGAAAAGGCTGCAATCAAGATCGTTCCCACGAGGAACATTCGAGATCAAGTAAAGGATCTGAGAAATAAATGAAATAGTGAGGAAATTGAAAGATGTGAATAAAGGAAGTAATAGAACATAACAGCTACTGTACACTCTACTGTTGTCTTTAGTTTAGTTTTCCACTCTACTCAGCGATTTGCTGACGTGTTACACTCGTTACCCTTTTCAGGACCAGGTGTTGAGCAGCCAGGGTCAGTGGCTGCAGAGGACGCTGGGCCGAGTAGGGTCCAGTAGAGTTACCACTGTCTTTTGTACCCCTTTTTGTTTCCATTATAGTGAGTAGTTCTTGTTTCCGCTGTACTTTTCTTTACCTGCAGTTCATGTTATATGATAAATGTTGTTCTACTGTTGTGGTGGTATACACTGTAGTAGTTTCTTTCCTTACTGCTGTACTTTCTTACTGTTAGTTATATTCATGTTGATTGTGGTTTATTTTACTGCTCTTTTGTTTACTTCCTCGTTGGACGACTAGGTCTTGGGTTTAGTCGAGTCGGTCCGGTTCTCGTGTCTCGTAGGGACTTGGGAATCGGGTCGTTACAAGATGGTATCAGAGCAAGGTCGTCCCGAGAAGTGAATCAACTGACTGGAAAATAACCAATTCACATGCTTATAGCTAGAGTAGCCACCACAACATATCTCTTGACATGAGCTCTTAGAAGTTTTGTTAGGTACCGTCGGTTTTGACGTTTTCGTTTTGTTTCGCGTCTCCATTGTAGGAGATGCCTCGTCGTGGAGCTAGGAGGGTGGGCCGCGGGCGCGGCCGCGGTCGGGGCTCGAGGGACAGATGTGTCGGGCTTGGAGTACATGCTACCCCTCCTCTTCTCCTGAGCATACCGTCTCCGGACCTCGTCCAACTAATTCGAGAGGTGGTTCGAGAAGAATTTCAGCTTCCACCCACGTCGCCACCCCCTCCTCCCCCTTCCGAGCGTACGACAGGGGAGTTAGTGGTGGAACGAGATTTCCGCCACCACACTAGGCGTGTTAGGAGAACTCAAAGGAGACACGTGGCGTTCGCAGGAGAGCCGTCACGTTTTGCAGGGCCATCAGTGGCCTTTGGGGGCCCTCGACAGGGGCCAGTCGCCAGCACCGGACCCCCGCCTAGCCGACAGCAGGGACCCGCTGAGGGCGGGAGTCGGGTTCCCCTCTGCTACCAGTGTGGCCAGCCGGGCCACGTCAGGAGGGACTGCCCATCTAGGGCAGGAGGTCAGCAGATACTCCCCGCGCAGAGCATTAGGGGGAGCGCAGGAGGCCGCGGTTCCCAGGCGCGAGGAGGAGGACAGCAGTCGTGAGGAGGGTACCGGCCAGCACCTACCCGCCCGACGCAGAGTGTGGCTGCTTCGTCCGCACCTAGAGCTGAGGGGCGTATCAACGCCCTAACACACAGGGACGCCAGAGCTTCGGGATCGGTGGTAGCAGGTATGGTTTCAGTTTCTGGCAGACTCGTTTACACGCTTTTCGATTCTGGCGCTACGCACTCGTTTGTCGCAGCCAGTTTCGCAGTTAGTTTGGACCAGGATTGTACACTGTTAGAGAATCCGTTCGTAATCAGAGGTCCGAGTGGTCAGCTTTTTTTAGCTGAGGAGTTGTACACGGATTGCGAGGTCAGCATTGGGGGACATAGCCTGCCAGCTGACCTGATTATGTTGCAGATGGAAGACTTTGGAGTGATTCTGGGGATGGATTGGCTGTCCGCTTACCACGCCTTGGTGGACTGTTTTGAGAGGAAGATTGTCTTCTCCATTCCGGAGTTTCCTTCTTTCGAGTTTCACGGACAGCCAGTGGACGGAGGTTTCAGGTGCATTTCGGCACTTCGAGCGGCGAGACTTTTGAGCTAGGGGTGTGAGGGCTTCCTAGCTTGTGTGGTGGCAGAGCCCAGCCCTGTGGCAGACTTCCAGAGCATCTCGGTGGTCAGAGAGTACCCTGACGTGTTTCCAGATGAGTTACCAGGACTACCGCCCGAGCATGAGATCGAGTTTGAGATCTCACTAGTACCAGGGACCAGCCCCATCTCCACCGCGCCATACAGGATGGCACCGCTTGAGCTGCGAGAGCTCAAGTCTCAGTTGCAGGACCTTCTGGAGAAAGGTTTCGTGAGGCCCAGTGCGTCTCCCTGGTGAGCCCCGGTACTGTTTGTGAAGAAGAAGGATGGGACCCTACGTCTTTGTGTGGACTACCGACAGCTGAATAGGGTCACCATCAAGAACAGATATCCACTACCGAGGATCGACGATTTGTTTGACCAGTTGCGGGGTGCCACGGTGTTTTCCAAGATAGACTTGAGGTCTGGATACCACCAGTTGAGGATCAGGGAGACCGACGTCTCCAAGACAGCTTTCCGCACCCGGTACGGACACTACGAGTTTTTGGTCATGCCGTTTGGGCTGACCAATGCCCCGCTGCTTTCATGACCCTGATGAATCGGCTGTTTGGACCGTACTTGGATCAGTTCGTGGTGGTTTTCATAGATGATGTGCTCATCTATTCTAGAGATCGGACGCAGCACGGACAACACTTGCGAATGGTTTTGGACACTCTGAGGCGACGTAGGCTGTACGCCAAGTACAACAGGTGCGAGTTCTGGTTGAGGGAGGTGACCTTCTTGGGTCATGTGATCTCTAGAGACGGCTTGGCGGTGGACCCAGCCAAGGTCGAGGCAGTGCTCAGGTGGGAGAGATCGCGTTCAGTCACTGAGATCCGCAGTTTCCTGGGACTAGCAGGCTACTACAGACGGTTCATCAGAGGATTTTCGTAGATTGCGCGTCCTATGACCCGGTTGACCCGGAAGGACGTGCCTTTCGCTTGAACAGACGCCTGTGAGGCGTGTTTTCTGGAGCTGAAGGAGAGGTTGACCTCGGCTCCCGTGCTCACCATCCCTGACAGTAGTGGCGGGTTTGTTGTGTACATGGACGCCTCCTTGCAGGGGTTAGGAGGTGTGCTCATGCAGAGGGGTCACGTTGTCGCTTACGCTTCGCGGCAACTGAAGCCCCATGAACATACCTACCCTACCCACGACCTAGAGTTGGCAGCTGTTGTCTTCGCGTTGAAGACCTGGAGGCACTACTTGTACAGTGAGACCTTCGAGATTTTTACTGATCACAAGAGCCTCAGATACCTTTTTGATCAGAAGGAGCTCAACATGAGACAGAGACGTTGGTTGGAGCTCCTGAAGGACTACGACTGCAGCATCTCCTACCACCCGGGAAAGGCCAATGTGGTGGCTGACGCCTTGAGCCGTAAGGCGCCCGCACGCTTGGCCAGTCTACAGTTACAGAGTTGGAGCCTTTTGGAGGAGGTGGGAAGTTGGCGACCCCTAGAGTTACGAGGGTACTGTGGGGCAGTAACGGTGACACGGCAGACTAGGCCAGAGCTGATGGACCGCATCATCACAGGACAGATGGCCGATCCTTACTTGAAGTCTTTGCACGACAGAGTACTGTCAGGAGACCCAGGGGACTTCTCTTTCACAGACCAGGTGCTACGCTTGAGGGGACGGTTGTGCGTTCCCAGAGACGAGGAGCTGTTGAGAGAGCTCCTGACTGAGGCACACGGGTCCAGATTCACCATACATCTCGGAAACACGAAAATGTACCACGACTTGAGATGCGAGTTTTGGTGGAGAGGGATGAAGCGAGATGTGGGTGAGTTCGTGCAGCAGTGTTTAGTGTGGCAGCAGGTGAAAGCCGAACATCAGAGGCCTGCAGGGCCGCTTCAGCCGCTTCCGGTGCCAGAGTGGAAGTGGGAGAGCATCACCATGGACTTGGTGGTGGGCTTACCTGTTACC
The DNA here is from genome assembly GCA_037157565.1 of Thalassia testudinum. NCBI lineage: Eukaryota > Viridiplantae > Streptophyta > Magnoliopsida > Alismatales > Hydrocharitaceae > Thalassia > Thalassia testudinum. The sequence continues at coordinate 47,798,895 of JAZHRO010000067.1, read as the reverse complement.
CAGCGGGGACACGACGCAGTCTGGGTAATAGTGGATAGACTGACGAAGACGGCGCGATTCTTGCCGATCCGAGTCACTTTTGGGACCAGCACAGTTGGCAGAGAGGTATATCCGTGATGTGGTACGACTACACGGAGTTCCGCGGGAGACCGTATCCGACCGGGATACCCTCTTTACGTCCCAGTTTTGGGCTGAGTTTCAGCAGGCCTTGGGGATGCGGTTGAGGTTTAGCACGGCTTACCACCCCCAGACGGACGGACAGTCTAAGCGCACGATACAGACACTTGAGGACCTTTTGCGTGCCTGTGTACTGGACTGGAGGGGCTCTTGGGAGGAGCACCTGCCCCTGGCAGAATTTGCATACAACAACAGTTATCACTCGAGCATCGGCATGGCTCCCTACGAGGCTCTGTATGGACGAAAGTGTACGGCACCCTTGAGTTGGGTTGAGGTGGGGACCAAGTGGGCGGTTGGCCCCAGGTTGATCCGGCAGAGTCAGGAGGTAGTTGAGCAGATCCACAGACGACTCCGCACTGTCAGGAGCAGACAGAAGAGCTACGCGGATCGGAGACGCAGAGAGGTGCAGTTTGAGGTTGGGGACCACGTCTTCCTTCGTGTTTCACCCATGAAGGGCTTACAGCGGTTTGGGGTGAGAGGGAAGCTCGCGCCGAGGTTCGTGGGGCCCTTTGAGGTCCTGGAGCGGGTTGGACCCGTTGCTTACAGACTTGCCCTTCCCCCACAGCTTTCTGATGCGCACGACGTATTCCATGTGTCCAACCTCAGGAAGTACGTAGCCGATTCCAGTCACGTACTGAGTCACGAGAGCGTCGAGGTGAGTGACGACCTGACCTACCCTGAGCGGCCAGTGCAGATTCTAGACCGAGCTGTTCGCAGTTTGAGACAAAAGCAAGTACCCCTGGTAAAGGTTTTGTGGAGGAGCCAGCGGTACGAGGAGGCTACCTGGGAGCCTGAGGCGGCAATGCAGGAGCGGTACCCAGAGCTTTTCGCGGGTACGTCTTTTCGGACCGGCTTCGGTCCTCTTTGAGTTTGTTATGGTTATTTGGACGTCTTTTCCCGCACCCTAGTTGGTGCAAGTTTCGGGGACGAAACTTCCTTTGAGTTTGTTATGTTGTAGCGAATGCGTGCCCCAGACGTATTTTAAGACGTCTGGGAGGTGGTCCAGACGTCTGAACAGACGTCTGGGATCGCTTCCAGACGTCTGGAAATCCGTTAATTCTGACACGCGCGAGTCGTCTGCGCGCCTGAGCGCGCAGACCGGATATTCGCTGATTCCCTCTTCCCTGCGGCTGCAGGCGCCTGCCGCGTCCTCTTTCTCCTCCTCGCGCGGCCTTAAAAGGCCACGCGCTCCCTCCCGTCATCTCCACCGTCTCCTCCCTCTTCTCCTTCAGCTAGTGAGCGTGAGCGCGAGCGCGAGGGCGGCAGCGGCGGCCGCAGTGAGCACGGAGGAGGTGCTGCGTGCGAGAGCGGAGCTCTGCCGTGAGGGCGAGCTCGCCGGGGCTGCTAGGGCCAGCCGGCGGAGGGCGCAGGAGGCGCGGAACGGCGCGGGAGGGACTGCTGCAGTCTGAGCAGCAAGTGCGCGAGGTGCGACGCGGGCGGCGTCGCGAGCGGAGGCCGAGTGGTGCCCTGATTCTGGAAAAATTTCCAGAATCAGACATCTGGGTTGATAGCCAGACGGCGAGGGAGACGTCTGGAATACAATACAGATGTCTGAAAGGTGAGTTTTCCGTCTTTTTCTTCCTTCCTGTCGACTGACCGTACTGAGGGAGGGAGTTGGGTGTGCGCAGGCTAGGTGTTTCGCCATCCTTTGCGAATCAGACGTCTGGCTGTTGTACCAGACGGCGGGAGCGACCTCCAAATGTCCTTGGTTACCATCGGACGTCTTGGAGATAGGCCAGACGTCCCCGCAGACTTCTGGACGTCTGGGAAACCACGCTGAACAGGTAATTCTCTGATCCACCTTTTAAGATGTCTGGAATAAGTTCCAGACGTCTGATTTTGCACAGTGTCGTCGTTTTTGACCCGTTTAGGGCCCGTTCGGGTTCCGTTTTCCGCGATTCAAGTTGCGTTCTTTTCAGAATTAATTCCTCTACCCGTCTACAGTAGCTATACACTATTTTGAGATACTCCTTGTGTTTGATCCTTGTGATAGGACCTCCTTCAGTTGCAGTCTTAGGAGTCGCGGAGGCACGCGGGATTCCCGATCATGCCCCCATTACTCCCGTTGTACCTGGTAGAGTGGCTTTAAGTATTAATAAAACCTGTTAAAGTATGGAACCATAACTAGAACCTAGGACATTGCATGAACCCTAGGAATGAGAAATATATGATAGCTCCTAGGTGTTGCATGAATTCTAGGGCTGGAAAACTAGATTGTATGATAGATCCTAGGATATGGCATGAATCCTAGGATGGAAAAACTAGTGGAATGTATAATACTGCAGTCTTGGAAAAATGGAAGGGAATATAAAGCTGCCTGTAAATTGAATTAACAGCTGCCTGTTATGAATAAAGAAACATGATTGAGATCATGGATTGTGAGAACGTGAAACTGGAAAGTGAAACATAAGATGTTCTGAGATAAAGAGCTAGAACCCTACGGGGAATTAGGAGTGGAACTCCTGGAAAGAAAAAGGAATGGAACTGAGATGTAGTTTTGTACTGTCTCTTGGGTACGTAGTACCAAGGGAAGTACCTGTACCTGTTTAGTGCAGAGTGGGGCCAGCCACCCCAGGGACCCGGGGTTAGGACCGGCCGCTCTGTACCGACTTGCTGGCCCTCGTGTACGTAGTACCGAGGAGAGCTACTAGTGTTAGGAGAGCACTAGCTACCCCACGGGCCCCGGGGTTCTGCTAGCCTCCTTCACCGACTTGTTAGGCCCACTGGGGAAAACCAGGGTAGTCAGGCGAGGGTGCGCGGACTGTGGAGGGGCAAGGCCCCGGTTTGGTTACTGTGGAGGGGTTGGACCCCTGTTACTGAGAGGGCTCTGCCCTGGTTCCGTACTGTGCTTTGGGCGCACCCGTTAACGGAAACGACTGACCGCGTGCCAGTGCGGGTTAGCTACCTGTGCGTTTATCGCGTGTGCCGTAGTCACCGTTACGTCTGTCAGTGACCTTGGGGTGGTTGACTGAGGGTAGGATCACGACGGGGGACTCTCCCGGCCAGGAGAACAACACGTGCTAGTTCTACTTTTGGAAAAGACTGCAATCAAGATCGTTCCCACAAGGAACATTCGAGATCAAGTAAAGGATCTGAGAATTAAATGAAATAGTGAGAAAATTGAAAGATGTGAATAAAGGAAGTAATAGAACATAACAGCTACTGTACACTCTACTGTTGTCTTTAGTTTAGTTTGCCATTCTACTCAGCATTTTGCTGACGTGTTACACTCGTTACCTTTTTCAGGACCAGGTGTTGAGCAACCAGGGTCAGCGGCTGCAGAGGACGCTGGGCCGAGTAGGGTCCAGTAGAGTTACCACTGTCTTTTGTACCCCTTTTTGTTTCCATTATAGTGAGTAGTTCTTGTTTCCGCTATACTTTTCTTTACCTGCAGTTCATGTTATATGATAAATGTTGTTCTACTGTTGTGGTGGTATACACTGTAGTAGTTTCTTTCCTTACTGCTGTACTTTCTTACTGTTAGTTATATTCATGTTGATTGTGGTTTATTTTACTGCTCTTTTGTTTACTTCCTCGTTGGACGACTAGGTCTTGGGTTTAGTCGAGTCGGTCCGGTTCTCGTGTCTCGTAGGGACTCGGGAATCGGGTCGTTACACTGGATTTGTTTGAATGATTTTATCTCATTTATATTTGTCCAAACTATAATTTGAAGGAAATTAAAGTTGAAAATCATGTTTTATTGACCAATTATGTTACATATGGCTTGCTGGATGTGTTTGAATGATTTTATCTCATTTCCAGCTAACAGAACTCACTTAGAGGCCTTTGGTTGCATTGCTTCAAACTCATTTAGGCCACATTTTGCTAAAATTGTAAAAACATAAAAAAATCTAAAAAAGTTGTAACAAAATAAAAGCAATGTGTCTTGAGTAGGATTAGTTATTTCTTTAGGTAATTGCAAAGTTTCGGAGTAATCTGAACCCTCTAACTAGTAGAACATACCACCTAACAATTCAGCCTACTCTGAAACTTAATAAAAGAACTCAATACAAAAATCACAAAAAAATGATTCTTTCCTCATCTCACCTTCTCTCTCTCTCTTCTCTTACCTCTATAATATACAAAAAAACCATAAAAACTTGAAAATACCCAAAAATACCTTATATGTTATATTTATACTTGTATATACTATTTAATATTAAGCTAAATGTAAATAATAACTTATATATCTTAAATATACATAAATAAATTATATATTTATTATATATATTTAAATAAGTATTTATGAGGTGTTAAACTATACATACTGTAATTATATAATTATCTATTTATTTATTTATATTATATGTACATATAGTTAAGTAAATACAAATAATTAAGTATATATGTATAATCCTATTTACAACTATACATACTTATTAAATAATTATTATACTATACTATTGATGAGAACCTAATCGTGAGCCTTAACTAGCTTATTTTGCCTTAAGAAAGAGAACAAAAGCTCCTGCATAACTTAAAGGAAGGCCTAACTCAACAGATTACTGATCTGGAAAGAAAACATGAAACAAAGGGTAAAACTATAATTTTACCATTGCAGTACATCAACCAGATTTCTCAGGGTCTAGACATGGGTCAATTGGACTTAATAAGAGAAAAAGTGGGATGGTTCAGTCAAAAAAGAGTTATGGTGAGATTTAAGAATTAAATGACACTCTGTAACCCTAAAATAAACTCACTTAATTTCACAAGGTTCCAGTCAGGATAAAAATCAACTAAACCCTCTAAAATTCATGGAAAAATATTCCATAGGGTTTAGAACCTGCAATTTGGCTTGTGGAACCTATTTTGACCTAGATTGGGGTCCTAGCTCAATATTTGACCTAATTTAGGTTTTTGTGCAAAATGTCCAGTCAAACGTGGTCAAACCTAAAATCCAACTTCACCATTGGATTCCTTAGGTTCAAATTAGGTTTGTACCAAAATTTGGACCTAAGGGAAGGTCATCTTGACCTACTTTGCAAAAAAGTCAACCCAATTACATTTTAACCCTTAACTTTTGAAAATCCTTGAGAAAACACCCTCAACTTCTTCATCACTTTTTCATTCTGGTCCCTCTACCACTGCAGCAGAAGACCAATACCTCTGGCAAAGTTTCGAGGAGGATTTCTCCTTGCTTCCCCAGGGAGCTGCTCTTAGATTTGAAAGGGGGGTTCTCTGAGAAGTCCCCTACCACCTAAACTGCTCCCCATGCCCTGATTCGCACCATACCTCTCGTGCGAACTCTCGAGAGGCATGGGTGTCGTACCTGTGGCCGACCTCCGGCGAGAGTATTGCTCACCCTCCAAGCGTTTGACCTTTTGCCCATGCCTATAAAAGAAGTTCCATGTCCAACCGCTTGGGGCAAGCTTGTTTTGGCCTGAGAATTCCTCTCAATTTCCTCCTTCCTCATCTCTGGTCGTACGCTCGCAAGCTTCGGTGACCTCTCCTCCTTCTTCCAGTCACTCTGCCACCATACTAGTGGTAGAGTCATCTCTGCCTCATTCTTCTACGTTGCGCCATACTTGTGCCCGCGTCTACCTCCTTCTCATCGTCGCTGCCTCTCCATCTCAGGGCCTTAATCTCCAGTGACGGTAGATACACGGCGTCCGCCTCTTTGCCTCCCCTTTCGTCCAGACACTCTCAGATAAGACCCCTTTCTCTTCTCTTCATTTTTCCCCTCTTTATTTCCCAAAGCAACCCCCGACAACCATAGACCACCACCATCATCTCCACCTTCGGTCGACCACCGACGAAGGTGCATCCATCATTCCACACACTCACACGCCTCGCCAACTACCGCAGAAGCATCGCCACCTTCCACTGATCATCTTTCACCTCTCCATCGCCCACCACACACACCACACACTGCCCTCGAACAACCCCATACACACGGTCACAATCTAACCTCGGCATGCACTCCTAGGTCGTTTTGAGCCACGCCGACCCCCGCTTCACCTTTGCCGTGATACGATGAAGGTTTTCCTATTGTTTGACAGGGCTGTAAGGCTGTTCTTATGTCATGCAGATTTGAGATTCCGTCCGCCATTAACGCACAAGCAAGCTTGCTTGCTTTCGAGCTCTAGGCCACGTGCTCTAGGCTTCAGGACTCCAGGCGTCGTGCGTTGAGTGTGAGAGTGAATCCAACCTAAGAGCGGGCTTTGCAAGGCTCACAGCTGCTCCAATTGGGTGGAGTTCTCTTGCAGGTACCAGCAGAAGCGGGTGGGACATTTAGTCCCACCTCGTAAACGCAGGAGCATTGTGGGCGGCATAAATTGTAATTGTGTCATAGGCTCTTTGCCTCCTGACACGAGGTGAGGTCCCCTCGCCTACTCACGCCTCGTCTGTGCCCACGCTATGCGGACCTGGCACCCGACCCGATTACCTAGACCTAGCACTCCTCGTGCATCACACCCATGCTGGTGTACCTGGACCTAGGCCCGTGCCCAACCCGATTACTTGGCTTTGGGAGAGCGTATCGAAGAGAGATATAGAGAGAGAGAGAGATGCGGGGAGGGTAGGGGTAGGTTTTACATTGTGGTGCTGTGCAGGAGCTAGAGGAGATAGATGCTGAAGAGAGAAGAAGGAAAGAGAGGCATTGTAGCAGAGGAGTGGCAGAGGCAGAGCCTGAAGAAGAAAGACAAGGCAGAAGAAGGAAGAAGGAAGAAGAAGGAAGAATCAAGAACAGAAGAAGGAGCTGTAGAAGAAGACAGAAGGAAAGGAAGAAGGAGGAGGAGTCAAGGATAGAAGGAGCTGCAGAAGAAGAAGACTGAAAGAAAGGAAGAAGGAAAGAGAGGCACTGTAGCAGAGGAGTGGCAGAGGCAGAGGCTGAAGAAGAAAGACAAGGCAGAAGAAGGAAGAAGAAGGAGGAATCAAGAACAGAAGAAGGAGCCGTAGAAGAAGACAGAAGGAAAGGAAGAAGGAGGAGGAGTCAAGAACAGAAGAAGGAGCCGCAGAAGAAGAAGACAGAAAGAAAGGAAGAAGTGAGAGAAGACAGAGAGCAAAAGAAGAGAGCAGAAGAAGGCATTGTAGCAACTGCAAAATAAGGCTTCTGATTCACAGAATCAGACATCTAAAAAAGGGAAAGTCAGAGAAAGAAAGGAGGTGCGGCCAAGCAGAGGAAAGCAAAAGGAAAATAAAGAGAGAAGAAAAAGAAGGAAGAAGAAGTCACAGAGAGAAAGAAGGAAGAAAAGAGAAGAAGAAAGATAATCTATTTCTTTTTGCATTTTCTCTCTCTAATTTTCATATACATTGGATTGCATTGATATCATCTTTTGAGTAATTTGAGATTTTGATTTTAGTTTCTAAAATGCCAATTTGCTCCCTGAGTTCAACCTCGAATACTTAGGTCTTTAAGTAATAAAATTGTTATTTGTTCATAATGCTTTTTCGACTATAGTGTAACGAGACTGATTTAAAATACGACAAAGTGTTGCAACAACTATACCTATATATTTATTTATTTATGTATTTATTGTATACATTTAAGTTATTAAGTTAATTAGTTAAGTTATTAAGTTAAAAATAATTTAAATTAGTAAATTAAGTTAATAATGAAGTAACTTATATTGTATATTTGTATATATTAATTTTAAATATTGTCAACTTATTTATAATATATTTATACTATATATTAGTATTTATAACTATATTATGTATATATCTATTAAAAATGTGTAATTAAATGTACATAAATTAAAATAACCAACCAAAAATAAATTAAAAATGTATAATAAATACCCCATAATGTATATTAACTAATTTATAACTCATTTGAGTGTTTATAGTATCAATTTGTACATTAATTAAGCAATTAAACATTAAATTAATTTGTATAAATCAACAACTTTGACTAATTTTTATGTATAATTAAATAATTAATTATTGTAAATTAACTACATAATTATGTAGTCCTATGTAAGGGCTTTCTAAATATATAATTTATTTTAAAATCGGATGTAATTAAGGCACATAAATCGAGGTCCAAACTTGGCCTCAGATCACGATTTTGGTTGTGTAATTTCATGCCAATCCTCAGTTGCATTAGTGCTACATCGTGGCTTCACGAGGTGCCTCATGCACATAATTTGAAATGCGTTGAGGACCCGTTCGGTCAATGTTGGGTGCACATACATGAGCATGATACTTGTCCTCGATATGCGTGCACACCTGCAGGCCTATGTGATGGTAATACTATCATGGGTCCTAACTAACCACAATTAGTTAGATTCAATTGGTAAGTATTTCTACTTAATCATCTGAGGGTCATAATTTCGCACTGATATGATGTGAGAAGAAAATAAGAAAACAGAGTTAATTCTAATGTTTTAACAGCACATCACAAATGCAGATTAATCACGGGATTACTTAAGGGTTAGTTAAAGGTCAAATGAGCTTAAAAAACTAAAAAAATGGGTTCACACTGACTGAATCAGGGTTTTACGCATTTTAAGGGTGAAAGAGTACTAAAAACCCTAATTATCAACCCTACTTAAATTGAAAAGGTTCTGGTCAGGATAAAATCAATATAAATCTCCTAAAAATCATTGAAAAATATTCTAAAGGTTCGCTACCTTTACTTTGACCATTTGAACCAATTTTGACTTAAAATAGAGTTTCAGATGGGAATTTGCCTTCATTTGGATTCTACGCAATTTACCCAGTCAAACATGGTAAAAACTCAAATCCAAGTTCACCATTTGATTCCTTGGGTCTAAATAAGGTTAACGCCAAAATTTGGGCCCAATCAGAGTCCATCTGGACCTAGTTTGTATTTTAGCCCCTAAAACCTCTATTTCTTATATCTAAACCCCTAAGTTTCGAATTTCCTTACATCCATGCCCCTAACTTTTCGTCGTTGGCTTCAGGCTGAGATTTGACAGGAAATCTCTCTCAAATCAGCTCCAAATCCCTCCAAAGTTGGAGGGATTGTTGCTCATGCAATGAATCAAACTAACCTCGTTTCAAAGATTGAAATTGATCCTAGAGTTCAAGAGAGCTCAAGGAAATTGAGGGATTTCTTTTCTTCCAAATCTGTGACCTAATCAAGAGAATTTCTTCAATTGGAGCTTAAATATGAGCTCTATATAAACCCCCCATCATTCCACGATCAAGATTAGTCTGGTTAGGCCACAAAACAACTCTTCTTCCAAGATCTTTGACATATGGGGAATTGATTTTATGGGACCCTTTCCAGGATCTAACGACTTCGAGTACATCTTAGTTGTTGTTGACTATGTCTCAAAATGGATCGAAGTCGTACCCACCAGAACGAATGATCATAAAGTTGTTCTCCAGTTCATTCAGGAGAACATCTTTTCTAGATTTGGGGTTCCTAAGGCCATCATCAGCGATGACGGGTCTCATTTCGTGAATGTGCACTTCTAGTCCCTGATGAAAAAGTACGGGGTGTCGCATCGTATCTCGACTCCATATCATCCCCAGACCAATGGATTGGCTGAGCTATCCACTTGGGAGATCAAGAAAATCCTTCAGGTCACTGTTCGGCCTGACAAGAAGGATTGATCCACCTGACTTCCGAAAGCCTTGTGGGCCTATAGGACTGCCCATAAGATCCAGTTAGGAATGTCTTCCTTTAGGCTCATGTACGAGAAGGCATGTTACCTCCCCGTAGAAATGGAGCACAAAGTCTACTGGGTAGTATGGAAGTGCAATCTAGATATCATGAAGGTTGGAATCCACTGCCGGTTGTAAATGTGAGAGATCGAGGAGTTACGCAATGATGCGTACGAGAACTCGCGTATCTACAAAGAGCGGGTCAAAGCCTTCCATGATAGGCACATATCACAAAAATCATTCCATCCTGGTCAGAAAGTGCTCCTCTTTGATGCCAAGCTCAACCTCTTCCCAGGAAAACTAAGATCAAAATGGATTGGACCCTTTCTTGTCCGATGAATCTTCGGAAATGGAGTTGTCGAAATCATTGAACTCAGCCATGAATTAGAACCATTTGTTGTGAACGGTCAGAGATTCAAACCGTTCCTCGAACTCATTAATTCGAATTTGGCTGCAGTATCTTTTGATCTCCATTCTCCCTGAGCCACAATTTGCCCAGCTGATGGGGTTAAACTTAGCGCTTAATGGGAGGCAACTTGTCATTTTGATAAACTTAAGACCCTTCTGACCTATCTCTGAGCTGAAATTATACTGCACTTTAGGGTTCGTCCATTAAAATAGCCAACTCCACCTTTGATATTTGTATCAGAGCTTGAAATCATCCGCAAGTCATCCCGACCCATTCGCCACCCACCAAACCTATTCTAATGTAAGATCTAAGTTGAACTCGAACCCACTTAATTTACAATGCGGACTTTGCAAATCTCAGGCTTACGATCTAAGAAAAGTGTTTTGTTCTGAAAAGGTTTTCCCAAAGATTTGGCTTAGGAGCGGCTCGAAGACACGAGTTGATTGGATGAGTTCCCGGTGCAGTTAGGTAAAATATTTTCCTCGAAGATGCGTAATAACATATCGTCTCTTCGGTACTTGTCTCCTAGAATATCTAAATATCATACTGGGGGCATGTAAACACCTTGTGTTGGTTCAGGTGCCATGAGCGGGATTATCCCGAAATGTTGAAAGTTAGGATTCTGGGGGTTTGCCATGGGTGGTGCTCTCCTAAAGCTTTGAAAGCCAGGGACCCTTCGAGGATTGATGATGGGGATAAGGAATCCGATGCATACTGTGTTTAGGGCCAATCTGATGTTGGATTTAGGGGAACATAAAAGGAAAAGAGAGAAAACTCTCAAAATAAATATCCCTATTTATCTCTCTTATAAAACATGCACTGGCAAACTGAACCTAGACTTGCTACAAATATGCATGGGTGCTTTAACTGCTGGGGTCAACAAACCTCTGTGTAGTTTTTGCGGGCCTTAGAAACCTTCGTGACAGACCCAAGGCAGAGGATGGTCAGGTTTGGATCTTGGTTGGTACTTGAGTACCTCTAGGGTTATTGTTGGTATTTTGATCTGATTTCTAGAGATGCAGCTTAGTAAGGCATCTTGACGTTATAGTCGGCTTAGAGATCAGGTTTGGTTCATAGGATTTTACCAAGGACTAGAAAAAGCTAGGCATGGGGTATGATGGCAATAAAATCATGGGTCCTAACTAGCCACAATTAATCAGATTCAATTGGTAAATGCTCCTACTTGATCATCTAAGTGTTACAATTCCGCACTGATCTGATTTGAGAAGAAAATAAAAAAATAGGGTTAACTTTGTTGTTTTAACAGCACATCACAAATGTAGATTAACCATGGGGTTACATAAGGGTTAATTAAAGGTTAAATGAGCATAAAAGACTAAAAAGTGGGTTCACGCTGACTGAATCAAGGTTTCACGCATTATGAGGGTGAAAACGATATTGAAAATGCTAATTATTAATGCCACTTAAATTGAAAAGGTTTTGGTCAGGATAAAATCAATCTGAATCTCTTAAAAATCATTGAAAAATATTCTAATAGGCTTGGTATATTCACTTTGATCATCTGAACCCATTTTGACCTAGAACAGAGTTTCAGACGTGAATTTAACTTAATTTATGCTTTTGTGCAATTATTGAGTAAAATGTGGTAAAAACTCAAATCCAAGTTCACTATTAGACTCCTTGGACCCAAATTAGGTTAACACCAAAATTTGGATCCAATCAGAATCCATCTTGACCTAGTTTGCATTTTAGCCCCTAAAAATTCTATTTCTTACATCTAAACCCCTAACTTTTGAATTTCCTTACATCCATGCTCCTAACCTTTCACCTTTCTCACAAATATACCCTTGACGCCATTGATGTGGGAACGCACCTTTAGGTCGAGATTTGAGATAGGAAATCTCTCTCAAATCAGCTCCAAATCCCTCTAAAATTGGAGGGATTGTTGCTAAGGCGATGAATCAAACCTAACTCACTTTAGAGATTGAAATTTATCCTAGAGCTCAGGCGAGCTCGAGGAAATTGAGGGATTTTTTTTCTTCCAAATCCGTGACCTAATCAAGAGAGTTTCTTCAACTGGAGCTCAAATTTGAACTCTATAGAAACCCCCCATCATTCCACGATCAAGATCAATCTGGTTAGGTCACAAAACAACTCTTCTTCCTCTTCTCTGGTCGCCTCCGACCGTGACTCCGGCGAGCTACTCCAACCCCTTCCTTCGGCCACTCAATAGTTAAATTGAGTGACCCAACATCTTCCTCACCCTCGCCTGACTCTCGCCAGCCAAAGTAGAGTCACCTTGCTCCTTTCCTCCTCACCGTCTACCTCGCCAAAGCTTCCATCTTCCTCGTGACTGGCAAGCCATGCCGGTGTGAAATCCACCTCCTTTCGACTAATTAATTAGGTATCCTTCTCCCTCTCTCTCCCTAAGTTAGGAATTAGCCCTTAGGACCTAGTTTCGACCACTGTATCATGTTCTCCCCCTCCGTCTTCCCCAACTTCGGCCATGCCTTTGGTGTGGTTGCCCCATCGTTACACACACCCAAACTCCAAACCACCACCTCCATAAGCTCCATCACGCTCGTAAGAACAAAAGCCATAAAATTATTTAGGGTTTTGAAGCTCCACGACCCCTGCCGGAGAACCCACCTCTCTGTCGATCAACACGCCACTGTCCGGCTACATTCGGCACCCATTCATCAAATCACCACCACCTTCACATCTATCGTGCTTCGGTGAAGCTTCTGAGCCATTTTAATTGAGTTGCGAGGTTGTATTGTGTGTTTCAGGTGCTTGATGAGAACCTCATCATGAACCCTAACTAGCACAATCTAACCCAGTTATGAAAGAAAAAGCTCCAACATAACCCAAAGAAAGGCTTAACTCAGAGAATTCTGAGTTTAAGAAGAAAACAAGTCATAAGGGGTAAAACTGTAATTTCACCAACGCAGTTTGCAAATAGGGTAATTAAGGGTCCAAACACAGGTCAAACAAGCCTAATAAGAAGGAAAGTGGGATGATCTGATCTAAAAAGTGTTATAGCAACTTCAAGAAATTAAATGACATTCTGTAACCCTAAAATAAATCCACTTCAATTCACGAGGTTCGAGGCGAGATAAAACTCAACTAAACCATCTAAAATTCATAGAAAAATAATCTCTAGGGTTTAGAACATTCAATTTGGCCTTAGAAACCCATTTTGACCTAAAAAGAGAACCATGCCCAATTAAAGACTTAATTTGGGTTTTTACGTAAATTGGCTGGTCAAACATGGTCCAACCTGGAAATAAAATTTACCATTAAAATCCTTAGGTTCAAATTAGTCTTGTATAAAAACTTGAGCCTAAGAAGAGACCTCCTTGACCGACTTTGCAATTTGGTCCTCTTCATTTACTTTTTGACCCTTATCTTTCAAAATTCTTCTATTTTGACCCCCATCTTTTTCATCGTTCTTTGCAAAATGGTCCCTCCTGCAAAACTCTGCGCAGCACCATGCTCCGGCGACTTTGCGCGGAGCATGGCGCAGCACAGAGAGGGGTTACCACCTTGCAAAGCAGACGCGGGGTTCCCTGCGATGTCCTCTGTCGCAGGGACCCGGCCATGCTCTCTACCAGCCCCCATACCTTCCGTGCGAACGCGCGGAAGGTATGGGTGCCCCTTCCGCCAGCCCGTTCCTCCCTCTACGCCAGCCCCTTTATAAGGACCGGCACCCCCTGCCGGTTCCTTCAAGCTCTTCTTTGACGGAGAACACCCCCCTACTTCATCCCTTCCTCCTCCGTTAGAAGGTTCGCAGCTTCCGACGACCTCCTCCTCTTCCTCCACGTTGCTCTGCGGCCTTACCTGCAATAGGGTTCTCCTTGCCCTCTCGTCTACGCTGGGCTGTACCCGCCGGTGCCCTCCGCCTGCTTCCTCGTCGCCGCACTCCTCCTCCAGGGCCCTTTCTTCTCCAGCTCTGGCAGATACGAGCCGGCGGCTCCACCCTCCCCCCTTCATCCAAAACCTAGGTAAATAGCTTCCTCTCCTCCTCCCTTACATTTTCCCTCTATCAGTTTACCTTTTTGCCCCACCGCACGCGACTTCCACCTCCGCCTGCTCCACCTCCGACCACCTTCTTCAGCGAGACCATTTCACCTCCACAGACCTCCTCACCCCTCGCCGACTACCCCAAAAGCTTCCCCTCACTCCACTCAACAGATCCCCCCTTCCCATTCACTACCAAACGCCACCCGACTACCCCCCGAACAGACCCATCTCTCCGGCCACAGTCCGACCTAGGGCTACCTCCACATGCATCCTCACACCTCGCCACCACTCGCACTGCCTTCGCCGCACTCCGGCGAAGCTCCCTGCATCTTCTGATTGGGCCGAGAGGCCGTATTCCTGTTTTCAGGTCGAAGCCGCCTCGTCGCCATTACCGAGCTGCTGCAGCTCCTTCTCCTGCAGCTGCAGGTGCTGTTCCGCCCAGGTCCACACCCCAGGACATGCGGGTTGCTGCTGCGAACCATCCCAGGTCTGCAGTTGAGGCGAAGGCCCCACGTACTGCTGCAATTGCCTGCAGCTTCCTCATCTGTAAGCGCCAATCTGGGAGGTGGGACTTTAGTTCCACCTCGGAAGTGTGTGGCCAAGCGCCCGCACTTATAATTGAAAAGTGTTCAAGGCTATTCGCCTTCGAACATAGGGGTTAGGTCCCTCACGCACGCCACGCACTCGCCCTTGCCCGCGCTCACGCCCCGCGGGTCTGGGCCGGATCTGATTACCCAAAACCGCGCACTCCTCGCCCACCACCGCACGCCGGTGGGCCTGGTCCCGGGCGCGATACCCGTACCCGGCTCTAGGAGAGCAGTCCTAAGAGAGAAATCTGAGAAAGAGAGAGACGCGGGGGAGGGTAGGGGTAGGTTTTGATTTCTAATCCTTGTGTGAGCGTGCAGGAGCAGGAGGAGAAGAAGGAAGGAAGGAAAAGAAGGAAGGCGGCCGAAGCCTTAGCCGCTCAGGGCAGAGAAGAAGAAGCGAAAGAGAAGAAACAGAAGAAGAGAGGCACTGTAGCAAACCTACAGTTAAGTCGTCTGACCACTACATTAGACGACAGTTGAGCAGCGGCCAGAAGAGATAAAGCAAGAAAAGAAAGAAAGAAGAAGGATGAAGAAAAAGAAGAAGTCAGAGAAGAAGAAGAAGATTGTCACAGCCGCAGAAGGAGAGAAGAAAAAGAAAGAAAGAGAAGAACAAAGAAAGAAGAACAGAAGAAGACATAGCTGCCAGAGAGAAAGAAAGAGAAGAACAAAGAAAGAAAAAGAAGAAAAGAAGAAAAAAGAAAGAAAGAGAAGAACAAAGAAAGAAGAACAGAAGAAGACATAGCCGCCAGAGAGAACGAAAGAGAAGAACAAAGAAAGAAAAAGAAGTAAAGAAGGAAAGAAAGAAGGAAAAGGGGAAGAGAAGAAGAAGCCAAGACAAACTCTCTCTCTCTCTCTCTCTCTTATTTTTGTAATCTAATAGAGAACCTTTGTATTTCTAGAATTCCAGTAGCTCCCTGAGTTCGACCTCGGGAAAACTATTTCCGAGTAAAAAATTTTTGTAATGATAACCTGGTAGCTGTCTTATTACTACAACGACTATAATTTAAAGTATAACAAACGTAAATAAGCCTATCCCGGTCATCATTTTGGTGCTGTTGTCGGGGAGCAACGGCTATTCTAGAAGCCATAAATTCTCTATTGAGTTTATACTAATCTCTTCTCTTATTGTGTGCAGGTACATGAAAACCAAGAAGCAGCCGCATAACAACCACCCCAAGGACAGGTAATTTCTATCCTCTCACTATTAACCCCTAAATTCTAAAGAGGAGGAAAAAGAAAAAAATAAACAATATAGGTATAACCTATCTTTCATTCCTAGTAACAGCTGCATATTTTCGAAACACCATTCCTGCACACACTATTTAGGGTATTTAAGGGCTAACACCTTCTTTCCTGAGCCCTAATTACCCAACAAGGAGTTAACTGGACGAAGTAGAGCCAACATAGGAATTAACACTAGGGTTTTAGAGACACACTCCTTAATCAAGAATTGAGAAATCCCAAAAGAAGTGTGACAAAGCCATTGATTGAACATACCTATTCAGAAAAACCCTAAGCAATTGGCTCTCTAAAAACACTTGAACCCTAAAAGACAAGACCTAATAAGTTCTCAAAGGAATCAATAGGTGAAGTTGACCCCTTAGGGTCAACCAACCTTCAACTTAGGTCATTCTTCGCACTCAAAAAGCTAAAAGTTCAAGTGAAAACTTAAGCACCCTGATCTTAAACTAAAATTAGTAGACTTAAGAGGTCAAGATCCCCATTCTGGTCTACCTGGAATCTCAGTGACAAGAGAGGTCGGGTGGGGGAAACCCTGTAACCTGTGGGGACGCTCTACCGTGTAGGGGTCTTCGCGGGACTCACCCTCTCTGGCTGCCCAGGTAATTCTCAGGTGGTCGATCTTTTGATCAAGGGGTCCATCTACCTCGCACCTCTATAGTTACCCAACATTTTGGGTGCCTTGATTGGGTCCAGCACCTGCTAAACTCATCTCTTCCAACAGTGTATGTTTGGTAGGAGGTCCTTAAAACCTCCTTTAGAACTTCACTCTCCTCGAGACCGAGCCTCAGTGCCCTTGTTTGAGAAAACAACACTTCACATCGACCTCTCCTCCAACTCCGAACCCAACTCACCTTCTTCTTCCCCAATGGCTCAGCTAGTTGAGGAAGAGAACAATCTAGAGCACCAGCTCCAGCGACTCAATGACCTCTTCGAGAACTTTGTGCACCCACCGCAGTGTCCTATGATACGGGACCATTATAATCCTACTGCGGTGGCTATTGAGCCTCGAGTCAGAATCCCGACTGGAGGACCTGATTCTGAATTAAAGCCCAATATGATTCATGCCATACCTAAATTTCATGGGCTTAATTCTGAAGACCCCTTCTAGCACATCAAACAACTAAACCATCTGGCCCAGACCTTTGGGTTAGATGCACAAAATCGGGACATTCTCCTCATGAAGATGTTCTCTTTCTCCCTTATGGACAAGGCCGCTCATTGGTATCAAACTCAGACCCGGCCGATCAACAATTGGGAACAGCTTCAGTCCAAATTTTTGAAGAAGTTCTTTCCCATTGGTCGAACCAATGCCTTGCGCCATCAGATTACTCACTTCACTCAGCAAACGGGAGAACCTCTCCATGAGGCATGGGATCGCTTTCAGGATCTCATGAGAAAGTGCCCCCATCACGGAGTTCCTAAATGGGAACAAGTCCAGTCTTTTTACCAGGGACTCCATGAGGATATCAGGCTTTTTGTCAATGCAACTTGCGGAGGAAATATCATGGGTCAGCATAAGGACATCGTGTGGGAGATTCTCGAAAACATGTGCGAGAACTCCATCAATAATGACTCCATGGGATTATTCGACAGGACGAATACCCGCGCATTAACGAACCTTAGGGGAGCACACGAGACGCAGGGCCTATCTGCATTAGTCGACCTGGAATTAATGGCCAGTCGATTGGACAAGGTCTCCATCATTGAGAAGAAGGTGGACGAGCTGACTCAGCACTTGCAATGAGCCACCTCTGCGCATATCTCCTTTGCACAGCCTCCTTCCACACGGGAAACTGTGCAAAACATTCTCCACCGATCTTCTCCTGGGATGGATCCATATCCACTCCCATCTGATTCTTGGATCGGAGGATCCTCCGATCCTTTTTATACCAGCCCAGGGAATTCCATTCCCCCATTCTCTGATTCTTTGGAGGTTCCTCAGACCTGCGAGGACCTCAACGCCATCCAGAACGACCCTTTCTCCAACACCTATAACCCTGGATGGCGAAATCACCCCAACTTCCAGTGGGCGGGAAATTCCCAAACCCAAAGACCACCCTTTCAGCCCCGTCCACAACCCCCTCGTCCTTACCAACCGCCTCAGCCTCGGCCCAACCCTACCTATCTATCAGGGCCAAATCAGGACCAAATGTCCCTCATCCTTCAGACTCTGTCTAACATTCAAAGAACGAATGCGGCTATTCAGAAACAACACAAGGATGAATTTACAGAGGTTCGAAATCAACTGGCCCAGTTGGGTAATTCTCGCCAACCGGGCACACTTCCTTCCCAACCTCTTCCTAACCCGAATAACGTACCAACATAGCGGCGCGTTATGAACACAAACCCGGGCCAAGCACACATGATTTATCAAGCCCCCTCTGTTCCTTCACCCGACGGGATGGAGGCTTCCACTTCTTATGCGGGTTATTAGCAGCAACCCATCTTACCCAACCCCAACCAAAACCAGGCAGGGCTAAATTTTGTAACAACCCGTAGTGGTAAGAAAACCCAAGATCCACCCTATCCAAACCACTCTAAGCCTGGTAGTGATCCCAACCCTAGGACAGTAATCCAGGATGTTCCTATCCCTGTTCCAGACCAAAGACCTGGACCTATCCTAGAAGAACCAACCAAGGTTCCGTTTCTCGAGGCCTTACTAAGGGAAAGAAGACAACCAAGCCCGTGGTACCTGAGGAGGACCTGGTCAAGCTTTTTGAGCAGGTCCAAATAAATATCCCCTTGATGGATGCGATTCACCACGTACCGGCTTACGCACGATTCTTAAAGAATGTGTGTACACCCCAGCGTAAGCCGCGAACCAAGAGTGGGAGTCCAATTGTATTGTCAGAGCAAGCTAGCTCTGTAATCCTAAGCAGACTCCCACCCAAGGCTAAAGATCCTGGTACCCCCCTGATTTCCTGCAAAATAGGTGATACCTTATTCGACAGAGCATTGCTAGACTTGGGTGCTTCCATAAATCTGATACCCACATCCTTACTTAACCACCTAGAAGAATCTGAGCTAAAATTGACTGAGGTGACATTACAATTAGCAGATCGATCTATAAAGTCACCAAAAGGGATTCTCGAGGATGTTATCGTAAGAGTGCGGGATTTCTATTTCCCAGTAGACTTTATAGTCTTAGACATGGACGCACCTGAAAACCCTAAGGATACACCGATCATTTTAGGGAGACCTTTCCTGGCTACTGCTAGAGCCAACATCAGTTGTGAGGAGGGCCAAATGGAGCTCAAATTTGGAAATCAAACACTAAAAATTGACATATTTAAGGCCCAACAAGGAATCAATTGCGGTGTCATCGAACAAATTTGTGACATCAGGGCTTTGGTTGATGAAATGCATTTTGAGAATGACCTGATTATACCTCATAAACCACAGAAAGATCTTGAACCACAATCAAAGGAGTCAATTCCAGATTTAGACAGACCCATGGCTCCTACCTTTGAACCTCACATCTACCCTGAACCACCCGCTGCTGCTAATAACCCCGTCCTTGAACTGAAACCCCTTTTCGATCATTTGAAATACATATTTCTAGGTTCTAATCAGACCCTTCCTGTAATTATAAATTCCAAGCTTACTCCCGAACAGGAATCCCGTCTGATTGCTGTTCTCCAGCAACATCGCAGAGCCATTGGATGGACTCTCGATGATTTGACTGGAATAAGTCCCTCTTATTGCACACACCATATTTACTCAGAAGAGGGCGCATGACCTTCTCGTGAAATGCAGATACGTTTGAACCCTAATCTGTAGGAGGTCATGAAAAAAGAGATCATCAAGTGGTTAGATGCAGAGATCATCTACCTGATCTCTGATAGTCGTTGGGTTAGCCCAATCCAGGTTGTGCTTAAAAAGGCAGGGCTCACCACCATAATGACTGAAACCGGAGAAGTCATACCTACCCGATTAGCCAACTCATGGAGAGTCTGCGTAGATTACCGACGACTCAATTCCTCCACGAAGAAGGATCATTTCCCACTACCTTTCATTGATCAGATTCTCGAGAAATTAGCGGGAAATCGATTCTTCTGCTTCCTTGACGAGTACTCCGGTTATAACCACGTAGCTATTCATCCTGAGGACCAAGAGAAGACTACGTTCACCTGCCCCTTCTGAACGTATGCTTTCCGAAGGATGCCGTTTGGTCTTTGCAATGCACCTGCGACTTTTCAACGGTGAATGCTTGCCATATTCTCTGATATGGTAGGTGATTATCTGGAAGTCTTCATGGATGAATTTTCAATTTTCGGGGCATCATTTGATGATTGCCTCCAGCACTTGGTTCATATACTCAGGCGCTGCATCGACGTTAATTTAGTTCTTTCCTGGGAAAAGAGCCACTGTATGGGGCCTGAGGGGATCGTCCTAGGACATCTGATTTCTGAAAAAGGCATCCAAGTGGATCGAGCTAAGGTTGACCTAATTTCTCGCCTTCCTATGCCTAGCTCGGTCAGGGACATCCGTTATTTTCTGGGGCACATTGGTTTTTACCGTCGTTTCATTCCTGATTTCTCGAAAATCGTGCACCCCCTGACGACTCTTCTCTCTAAGGATGTACCCTTTGAAATCTCCAAGGAATGCACTCAAGCCTTTGAGAACCTTCGTGACTGAGTCACCCAAGCTCTGATCCTACAATCCCCTGATTGGTCTCAAGCCTTTGAGATCATGTGCGATGCGTCTGATTTCGCAGTAGGAGCGATTCTGGGGCAGAAAGTTGACAGGAAACCCGTGGTCATCTACTACGCTAGTAAGACACTTGATGAGGCTCAGCGTAACTATACAGTTACGGAGAAAGAGCTGCTAGCCGAAGTATTTGCTCTTGAAAAATTTTGATCTTATCTCCTGGATTCCCACATCATCATCTACTCGGATCACACAGCTGTGAGGCATCTCCTTGCCAAGAAGGACGCGAAGCCCTGACTAATCCAATGGATCTTGCTGTTGCAAGAATTTGATCTCGAGGTTCGCGACAAGGTAGGAAGACAAAATATGGTAGTTGACCATTTGTCCCGCCTTCCTTCTGAGATTATCAACCCTTCCGGACCCATCACGGAGCTTTTCCCTGATGAGCACCTGCTGACTATTGGTACTAGATTTCCTTGGTTTGTTGATATAGTAAACTACTTGGCATCTCATCAGATCCCGTCTGATTGGCCCAAAGCCAAGAAAGACAAATTGTGCTCTGATTCCAAGTATTACATTTGGGAAGATCCGTACATCTTCCGCATAGGTGCTGACCAAATCATCTGGAGATGTGTCCTGGAAGGTGAATTCAATGATATTCTTGCCTTCTGCCGTGACCAGGCATGCGGTGGCCATTTCTCTGGGCACAAAACTGCATCAAAAATCCTCCAGTGTGGCTTCTACTGGCCCACTCTGTTCAAGGATGCATACAGTCACTGCAAGGCATGCAGTCGTTGCCAAACTTTGGGCAACATGAGCCATCGTGACATGATGCCTTTGCAGCCGATTCTCGTATGCGAAATCTTTGATGTTTGGGGGATTGATTTTATGGGCCCCTTTCCTGTTTCGGATGGTTTCGAATACATTCTGCTGGCTGTGGTCTACGTGTCCAAATGGATCAAAGCCATACCGACCCGAACCTGTGATCACAAAATCGTTCTCAAATTCATTCATCACAATATCTTCTCACGGTTCGGGATTCCTTGTGCTATCATCTCAGATGGGGGGACCAATTTCACGAATGCTCAGTTCAGGTCACTGATGACCAAATACGGGGTGTCTCATCAAATCTCTACTCCTTATCACCCCCAGACTAATGGATTAGCTGAGCTATCAAATCGGGAGATCAAGAAAATCCTGCAGGTCACTCTTCGGCTTGACAGGAAGGACTGGTCGTCCCGACTTCCGGAAGCCTTATGGGCTTATAGGACCACCCACAAAACCCAATTAGGCATGTCTCCCTTTAGACTGGTGTACGGGAAGGTGTGTCACCTTCCCGTCGAACTGGAGCAAAACCTATTGGGCAGTACGGAATTGTAATCTAGATCTTTCAAAGGATGGAATCCACAGAAAGCTTCAAATCAGCGAGATTGATGAATTATGCCTTGATGCATACGAGAACTCGCGAATCTACAAGGAGCGGGTTAAAGCCTTCCATGACAAGCATATCTCTAGAAAGATCTTTTATCCTGGTCAGAAGGTTCTACTCTTTGATGCCAGACTCAAACTTTTCCCTGGGAAGCTGCGATCCAAGTGGGTCGGACCATACTTGGTCTGACAAATTTTTGGAAATGGAGCCGTCGAAATCAGTCCGCTCAGCCATGATTCTGAACCTTTCATCGTGAACAGTCAGAGACTCAAACTGTTCATTAATGTAACTTCTACTGATTTGGCTGAATCATCTTATATCCTCCATTCCCTATGAGCTTATTGCGCCCAGCCGATGGCGTAAAACTCAGCGCTCAACGGGAGGCAGCCCGTCATTCTCTTTGAAAACCTGAAACCTTTTTTGACACCTTTGTGCACTTAAGGTTTACCCTTTAAGAGAGCCGACTCCACCTCAGGTGCTTGCATCTGAGATTAGAAATCGTCCGCAACAGTCATCCCAACCCATTCACTCACCAAAATATCTGTCCTAAGGAATGAACTAAGTTGAATAAAAACCCCCTAAGTCACAATGAGGACATTGCAAATCTTAGGCATGGGGGGGTATGAAAGTGCAAAACTTGTAAGAAAAGGTTTTAAACAAAAAAAATTCACATATGCCAAAAACACCATAAAAAATAAAAAATTTTTGAAAAAGAGTAATAAAATAAGTGGAGGAAAGAAATTTTGTGGAGGAAGGAAAAAGAAACAAAATGAAAAAGGAGCACAAAAATGAGAGAAAAGTGATAGTCATTAGTAAGAAACTAAGGAATTAACCTAAGTTCTAGACCCTATTCAAGAAAAGAACTGAAAAGTGCACAGTGAGATTAGTAAGAACGCAAACCTTAGGCATTCTTGGATAGACTCTTAGTACCCATTAAGATCTAGACATTCCTCAAGAGGTTGAGGAAAATGAAAAGCTTAAGTATTAGGTCCAAGGCTTAGGAAGTATTTGGCCTTATTAACTTACTTTTGGTTTATGGGACTCAGTAACCTAAGCACCCTAACCTCACACACAGCCTGGTTTAGTAAGCGTAAAAATCAAAATCACGCAGCAGCGTCGCAAAATTCTGAAAATAACACCTAGAGTAGGAGCGGCCGATCAACACAAGTTGATTTGGACGAGTTCCCAGTGCGGAGAGGTGGGAAATTCCCCTCGAAGATGCGTAACAAAATATCATCTCCTCGGTGCTTGTCTCTTAGGATATTTACATATCCTACCGGGGGCATGTAAGCACTCTGCCAGGGTCTGAATTCGGCCATGGAACACCATGGATGAGATTATCTCGAAATCTCAATAGCCAGGGTTCCGGGGGTTACCATGGGCGGTGCTATCTTGAAGCATCGACTACCAGGAACCCTTGAGGATTGATGATGGGGACAAAGAATCTGATACAGACCATCTTGAAAAGCCAATCCTAAGCTAGAATTAAAAAGAAGAGAGAGAAAACTCTCCAAACAGATAAATCTTCTATCTCTCTTTCTTACAAAACGCACTGCGAATTGAGCCAGGGCTAAAATCATTTCAAGCACGGGTGCTTTAACCACAAAGTCCAATAAACCTTAGGTTAGTTCTTGTAGGCCTTAAAAACCTTTGCTAAGGACTGAGGCTGAGGCTAGACAGATCCGGATCTTGGTTGATACTAGAGTACCTTTTAGGCCTATGGTTAGCATTTTAACCTAATCTAGGTTTCAAATGAAAAAGCACTTATCTGAAATCATTAAGAACTTCATGGTCTAGAACAAGGGTTGAAACCCTAAGTTTCTGCTAAGGGACTAGCAAAACCTAGGCATGGAGGTATGACGAGAACCTCATCATGAACCCTAACTAGCACAATCTAACCCAGATATGAAATAAAAAGCTCCTACATAACCCAAAGAAAGGCTTAACTCAGAGAATTCTGAGTTTAAGAAGAAAACAAATCATAAGGGGTAAAACTACAATTTCACCAATGCAGTTTGCAAACAGGGTAATTAAGGGTCCAAACACAGGTCAAACAAGCCTAATAAGAAGGAAAGTCGGATGATCTGATCTAAAAAGGGTTATAGCAACTTCAAGAAATTAAATGACATTCTGTAATCCTAAAACAAATTCACTTCAATTCACGAGGTTTGAGGCGAGATAAAAATCAACTAAACCCTCTAAAATTCATATAAAAATAATCTCTAGGGTTTAGAACCTTCAATTTGGCCTTAGAAACCCATTTTGACCTAAAAAGAGAACCATGCCCAATTAAAGACTTGATTTGGGTTTTTACGTAAATTGGCCGATCAAACATGGTCCAACCTAGAAATAAAATTCACCATTAAAATCCTTAGGTTCAAATTAGTCTTGTATAAAAACTTGAGCCTAAGAAGAGACCTCCTTGACCGACTTTGCAATTTGGTCCTCTTCATTTACTTTTTGACCCTTATATTTCGAAACCCTTCCATTTTGGCCCCCAACTTTTTCATCGTTCTTTACAGAACAGTCCCTCATGCAAAACTTTGTGCAGCACCATGCTCCGGTGACTTTGCGCGGAGCATGGCGCAGCACAGAGAGGGGTTACCGCCCTGCAAAGCAGACGCGGGGTTCCCTGCGACGTCCTCTGTCGCAGGGACCCGACCATGCTCTCTGCCGGCCCCCATACCTTCCGCGCGAACACGCGGAAGGTATGGGTGCCCCTTCCGGCCACGTTCCGGTGAGGCTGGCACGTCGCCAGCCCGCTCCTCCCTCTGTGCCAACCCCTTTATAAGGATCGGCACCCCCTGTCGGTTCCTTCAAGCTCTTCTTTGACGGAGAACACCCCCCGACTTCATCCCTTCCTCCTCCGTCAGAAGGCCCGCAGCTTCTGACGACCTCCTCCTCTTCCTCCTTGTCGCTCTGCCGCCTTACCTGCAGCAGGGTTCTCCTTGCCCTCTCGTCTACGCTGGGCTGTACCCGCCGGTGCCCTCAGCCTGCTTCCTCGTCGCCGCACTCCTCCTCCAAGGCCCTTTCTTCTCCAGCTCCGGTAGATAGGAGCCGGCGGCTCCACCCTCCCCCCTTCGTCCAAAACCTAGGTAAATAGCTTCCTCTCCTCCTCCCTTACATTTTCCCTCTATCAGTTTACCTTTTTGCCCCACCGCACGCGACTTCCACCTGCGCCTGCTCTGCCTCCGACCACCTTCTCCGGTGATCCCATTTCACCTCCATAGACCTCCTCACCCCTCGCTGACTACCCCAAAACTTCCCCTCACTCCACTCAATAGATCCCCCCTTCCCATTCATTGCCAAACGCCACCCGACTACCCCCCGAACAGACCCATCTCTCCGGCCACAGTCCAACCTAGGGCTACCTCCACACGCATCCTCACGCCTCGCCACCACCCACACTGCCTTCGCCGCACTCCGGCGAAGCTCCTTGCATCTTCTGATTGAGCCGAGAGGCCGTTGACGTGCCGTAGTGCGTGTGTTAAGAGGTGTCGTTATAGTTGCACTTGATACGTCGATTTTAAAAGAAGTAAACGGAGGTGAGTCCGAGTGTCGATCTCAGGGAGGCGTGGAAATCGGATTTTGTTTACCACTTGTTGTCACGAAAAAGGTGGAGTTTTGCTTGCGAAAGAGACGATTTTGAAAAGCGAGAGATAGTGAGAGAGAGTTTAGGGTTAGAAAGCTCTTGGTTTTGATCGTGCACTTTAAACATAAATTAAAATGGTGACTAAACGAAAAATAATTTCATTAAACATGCATTCATAGTTCATGGTTTACAACATTAAATACATGCTTCAACAAAAGTAAATGAAAGCTTAAAAGAGAGAGAGAGAGAGGTAGAGAGAGAGTGGAGAGCGACGAGGTAGCCACGGCGGTGGAGGAGGCTCCGTCGGCAGCTCGTTGTCTTCGGCGATTACAAGAGTGCCTAAAACTAGCTAGGAGAGGAGTGGAGTAGTTGCAAGTGGGAGAGTATGCATTGAATGGTGGTAGAAGGGGGTTTAAATAGAGTTAAGGGCTTCCTAAAAGAAGAATGGGATTTAGTGACATCCAGAGCGTCGCTAAAATCGCTTCTATAAACGTCGGTGAAGCCCTCTTGCCACCGGTCAGCTGCCCACCCCGGTCTTCTTCTCCGCGCTATCCGTGGCCGCTGATTGAGAGCCGTCCGATCGAAGATCGGACGGCTGAGAGCCTTCGGCGCCTGCGCTGAGATCGCGCCTCCGGCGTGCGTGCGCGCGCGTGTGGGTGCTAGGGAGCTATCGTTGCGCCGCGTGGTGCTATCCTGGCCACCCGCTTCTAATCGGGCAGCCCAATTTTGCCGCGCCCTTCTCTCGCCTTCGATTTCTGCTTCGCGCGGCTCGAATGCACGTCGCGGCGATGCAGGTGTGCGCGCTAACCGTTGCGCCAGCCTGCGCTTTGTCGCGGCGACCGCGGGCGAGTGCGCGGATCTCGGCCGTTCGATCGACGATCAACAACCGAGATTCGTCTTTGGCTGGCTTGAGGGTGTGCGAGTGGTGGGGGCGGGGCAACGTGGTGCTCTCTGGGACGTTGATCTCCAGATCAACGGTCAGAATTTCTTGGGCCCATTGTGGGAGCTCCGGATGTCGGATTTGGCCGATCTTGAGTCCGTTGGACTCCATTCGTCATTCTGAATCCATCCGTGCAGTCCGATTGCTCATCTGAGGCCTGCTTTGACAAATGCTTTACACAAATGGCTATTAATACAGTTTATAAGCAATCTTGGTACTTGATGCATGCAATGCTCCTATTCTACTTTATGTTGCACCTTTTATTCTAAAGATGGGCCATATTCAACCTAATTACTACCCCCTTGTGTGGTGTTATCATACCCCCATGCTTACTCCTTGCTAGTCCCTAGCAAGGTTTATTCTAGCCTTTATTTCCTTGGAGAATTCAAGAAGTAATTGCTTAGGCACTTCGTTACTTTTCAATAAGAGGAAATATACGAAGATCTTAATCTACAAAGACATAGCAGCGCCTGAGTGTCTGCCAAAATACGAATCGCCCGAATCCTTGCTTTAATGTACATATGTGTACGTATGTATATTTTCTTAGAATTTTTGTTCGGAATTCAGTGTGGGTTGGTAACTTTTTACGGCTACCCAACCCACCCAAAACTTGGTCAAAACCCTAAGTGCTAAGCATCTTGGTGTGAATGTTGTATAGACTCACTTAACGGTAATTGAGACAGACTTCGAGTTTCTACGCCTCTAGGTGACCGAAAAAGAAAATATTTTTGCCTGAAGATGTATTTGTTCGATTGGTAGCTTTCTCCCTACGTTCGTTTTACTTGGGGTCAACACAATGATTTTCCAGTGTATATCTCCCTGGCTTATACTACTTCCCCGCTTCTTCCTTAAGTGTTTTGGTCTTTTTTGTGCAATTATTAAGCTGGGCTTTGGACAACCGACCAATGGGCTGTTACCCACGATCACTTGCCAGCCATACTTGTGCGGTGAAGTGTGGTTTATTTTCTTTTCTTCTCTTTTTTTTTTCGTAGGTGGCTTCCCTGATCTCAAATGTACCTAGAGGCAGTGAAAAGGAAATGGCCTGTGGCTGGGTTCTGGACAATCTGCCAATGGGCTGTTACCCACGACAACTTGCCAGCCATACCACCCTAGAGAGTTCATTAGCTACCCAATTTCTGTCAAAATCTCCGAGAAGTGAGTCTGTGCAAAAATGTGTGCAGATGCTTAGACTCAAAGTTTTCCTGAGTTAGAGGGTGAGTTGATAAGTCTTATACTTATTACCTTATTTAGTAGGTGGATTAGAATAGCTTAAAGCTACAAGAATTCACCGCTAAATCCATATTTTAACGGACACCAGGGCTGATTAAGCCTGAAGGCCTGAAAAGTCTAAGTGTTTAAGTTCTTTTTGTGTTATTTTCCACTATTGACAAGTTTCTAATGCCTAAGTTTTCTTCCTAAATTCATCATTTTTTTAAATTTTAAATTAATTAATTAATTCAGACTGATTAATTAAGCTCAGGATTATGCAATTTACCACCCCCTCATGCTTAAGTTGGACAATGTCCTCATTGGGAAATACATGGATGCAAAAGGGTTCAAAAAAATAGTACCTGAGTGACGTAAACTACCATATCAGTCTGAATCCTCTGGGTTGCCTCCCAGGAAGCGCTGAGTTTAACGCCTCCAGCTGGGCGGTGCTTGGTGTCAGCCCTCAACGAGGGTGACACTTTCCTTGGGGGGTACCTGGGCCAGGAAATGCTTCAATCTTTGACCATTAACTGTAAAAGTGTGCCCAGTGTTAAGATCAGCGATTTCAACCGCCCCATTAGAACAGGGCTTGACCACCCGAAATGGTCCCGTCCATTTGGACCTAAGTTTCCCTAGGAAGAGTTTCAGGCGTGCATCAAATAGCCAGACTTGTTGGTTCGGCTTAAAGGTTTTTCTATGAATGAGTCGGTCATGAACGGCTTTCATTTTCTCCTTATATAACCGACTATTGTCAAAGGCGTCCCGACGAATTTCTTCGAGCTCAGATAATTGAAGCGTCCTTTACGCACCGGCTAACTAGGGATCCATGTTACATTGCTTGACAGCCCAGTAAGCCCGGTGTTCCAATTCGACAGGGAGATGGCAACCTTTG
This sequence comes from Thalassia testudinum, assembly GCA_037157565.1. Lineage (NCBI taxonomy): Eukaryota > Viridiplantae > Streptophyta > Magnoliopsida > Alismatales > Hydrocharitaceae > Thalassia > Thalassia testudinum. Next base: position 47,770,208 of record JAZHRO010000067.1, on the reverse strand, counting down.
CCAAAGACCAAGCGATAAGGCGACATGCCTATTGGGGTCTTAAAAGCGGTCCTGTATGCCCACAGGGCATCATCAAGTCGTGTGGACCAGTCTTTCCTGTAAGGTCTCACAGTCTTCCGTAAAATATTCTTGATTTGTCTGTTTGAGACCTCAGTCTGCCCATTTGTTTGTGGATGATACGGGGCAATGCGGTGGTTTACCCCGTATTTTCTAAGTAGGGCACGGAATTGGGAATGGATAAAATGGCTTCCACCATCACTGATCATGGCCTTGGGTATTCCAAACTGGGAAAAGATGTTCTTCTTCACAAAGTCCATGACCGTCTTGTGATCGCATCATCGAGTGGCGACAGCTTCAATCCATTTGGAAACATAGTCTACCGAGACCAGGATGTACTCGAAGCCGTTGGATGGTGGAAAGGGGCCCATAAAATCGATACCCTAAACGTTGAAGATTTCGACAATCAAAATGGGCTGAAGGGGCATCATATCTTTCTTGGTCATGGTCCCCAGTGTTTGGCATCGTGCGCAAGTCTTGGCAAAGATGTGTGCATCCTTAAATAGGGATGGCCAATAAAATCCAGACTGCAAAACTTTTGCAGCTGTTTTCTTGCCAGAGAAATGGCCGCCACACGCTTGGTCATGACAAAAGGAAAGCACACTCTAAACTTCGTCTTTGGGGAGGCACCTCCTGATGATCTGATCAGCATAGAGGCGAAACAGCATGGGATCATCCCAGAAATAGTGCTTGGCCTTAGCCAAGAACCTGTCCCGTTGCTGTCTGGACCAGCTGTGCGGGGTTTGTCCTATAACCAGGTAGTTGACATAGTCAACATACCATGGCATTTTCTTGTCTTGCACGGCTAGGATGTGTTCATCAGGGAAGGTATCAGATAGAGGTAGGGAGGGTCCAATGTGGTCTGGATGAAGTCTTGACAGGTGGTCAGCCACCACATTTTTCGATCCGGCCTTGTCTCGGATTTCCAGGTCAAATTCCTGCAAAAGCAAGATCCATCTGATGAGCCTGGGTTTTGCGTCCTTTTTGGCCAACAAGTGCCGGATGGCTGAATGGTCGGTGTAGATAGTCACGTGGGATCCCAGCAAGTATGATCGGAATTTTTCCAGTCCAAAGACTACAGTGAGCAACTCTTTTTCTGTGACTGTATAATTACGTTGGGCCTCGTCCAACATTTTGCTCGCGTAGTAGATCACCACGGGCTTCTTATGTTGCCTTTGTCCCAGGACAGCGCCTATGGCAAAATCTGATGCGTCACACATAATCTCAAAATCCTGGGACCAGTTTGGGGGTTGAAGTATAGGTGCGGTAGAGACTAAGTCCCGGAGGGTATGATAAGCCTAGATCAATCAGGAGACATGTGGAAAGTGGCGTCGTTGGCTAGAAGGTCGGTCAAGGGTTTGGAAAGTTTGGAAAAGTCTTTGATGAACCTTCGGTAGAAGCCAACATGTCCTAGGAAAGAGTGAATCTGCCGGACCGAACTAGGTGGAGGAAGTTTGGAAATTAAATCAATCTTAGCTCGATCTACCTCGATGCCCCTATGCGAAATGATGTGTCCGAGGACAATTCCTTCTTGAACCATAAAATGGCTCTTTTCCCAACTTAACACCAAGTTAACCTCGATACATCGTTTCAGGATTTTCTCCAAGTTGCTCAAACAATGGTCGAATGAATTCCCGCATACAGAGAAATCATCCATAAAGACCTCCAAGTATTCACCCACCATTTCTGAAAAAATGGCTAGCATGCAACGCTGGAAGGTTGCAGGTGCTTTGCATAACCCGAATGGCATTCGACGGAATGCAAACGTGCCATACGGGCAAGTGAATGTGGTCTTTTCCTGATCTTCCCGAGCAATTGCGACTTGGTTATATCCTGAATATCCATCCAGGAAGCAAAAATACTTCTGCCCTGCCAATCTTTCAAGGATTTGGTCAATGAATGGCAAGGGGAAGTGGTCCTTCTTAGTGGCTTCATTAAGCTTCCTATAATCAATACACACCCACCATGCGGTGGTGGTGCTGGTGGGGATGGATTCGCCATGATCATTAGTGACAACGGTGAGCCCAGCCTTCTTTGGAACCACTTGAGTGGGGCTCACCCAAGGGCTATCAAAGATAGGGTAGATGATATCGGCATCGAGCCACTTGATAATTTCTTTTTTAACGACCTCCCGCATGTTAGGGTTTAACCGTCTCTGCATCTGGCGGGAAGGTCGGGCCCCGTCTTCCAAGTAAATCTTGTGGGTACAATAGGTGTGGCTAATTCCTCTTAGATCCGAGATGGTCCAACCAATGGCGGCCTGATGTTCTGAAAGAGTTGCAGTCAACCTTAGTTCCTGATCCTTGGTTAGATGGGAATTAATAATCACTGGGAAGGTTTGGTCAGGTCCCAAGAAGACGTACTTGAGATTCTCGGGCAATGGTTTAAGTTCAGGTGCGGGTGGGACCACGGTCGATGGGAATGGAAAGGGCGGTAGTTGATCAACATCAATCTCTTCAAATGGTGTCATGTGATGATACTCAGCCTTACAGAGGTCCACGGGTAATGATGGTGATGGGTCAGAACTACGGGTTTGGTGGTCTGAGACAGAACTGAGGGTAAGGCATTCCTCGATTAAAGTTTCCACGGGATCATGTTCCTCAATGTAATCGCAATCAAAAGACTTTGTCACCCGGAAGATATCCAATTGCATTTTCCTGTCTCCGAAGGTGATTTCCATACATCCCGTGTCGCAGTCGATGATTGCTTTAGCCGTAGCTAAGAAAGGTCTGCCTAAGATTATGGGTGCGTTCTGTAATTTTTCAGGGACCTCCATGTCGAGCACCAAAAAGTCGACTTGGAAATAGAAGTCCTTGACCCGTACAATTACGTCCTCGACAACCCCCTTTGGGGTTTTTACTGATCTATCTGCCAGCTGGATGGTGGCAGGGGTTGGTGCCAGCTCCCCAAAACCAAATTGGTGGTACAAGGTTGTTGGAATTAGATTGATAGAAGCACCTAGGTCCAGGAGCGCTCTATCAAATGTCATGTCCCCGATATTGCAGGAAATCAGGGGCGCTCCTGGGTCAGTTCGTTTGAGTGGAAGGTTGCTTGATATCACGGAACTCGCTTGCTCAGAGAGTACAACCTTCCTAGGTGCTTGAGGTATCGGCTTACGCTTGGGTGTACAGGCATCCTTTAAGAACTTGGCGTAAGCGGGGATGTGTTTGACGGCTTCTAGGAGCGGTATATTAATCTGTACTTGCTTAAAAATCTCCAACAGCTCCTCAGTTTCCACATCATTCTTCTTTTTCTTAATTGTTTCCAAGGCCTCAGGGTAGGGTGTCTGAATGTGGACTGGTTCTATGTCTGGGTCCTTGGTTGGTGCCTCTTCTAAGTCGGGTATTTCAACAGGTAAAGTCTCAGGGAGAGTCGACCATTTGGGATCCTGGGTTTTGGTGCCGCTTCTCAAGGTCACAGCATTTGCAGAGGCATTGGGGCCATGGGGTGATCCTTGAGAAGACGAGGATGAAGAAGCGCCAAACCCAGGAGGTGTTTGTGGGGCTGGCTGGACCATGTGAGCCTGCCCGAGGTTGCCTTGGAACCCTTGCGAATTGGGGCCTCTGTTAATTATGTTTCGCGGGTTCGGTTGTGGTTGGGAAGGTAGAGATCCTTGCTGTTTACAGTCTAAGAGTTGGCTTAACTATCCCTTTACCAAGGCCATTTCTTCCTGATGTTTCTGGTTCATGTCAGCCATCATCTTTATTAAGGTATCCATTTGGTTTTGTGGGGGAGGGGTCGCCCTATTCTGGTTATATTGGGGTCTAACTGGTGGTCCTTGCTGATAGGGGGGCAAGTGTGGCTGCTGGTTTGGCCTGGGCTGGTTTTGGAATTGCAGTGGTTTCTGGTTTGTCCAACCAAAGTTGGGGTGATTACGCCAGCCGGTGTTGTAAGTGTTGGAGAAAGGGTCAGGTTTCGCATAACCTTGGACGGCTTGCACATCTTCTAAGATAGCCGATGTTGATGAAGAGGGAAGGGAGTAATCAAGGGTCGAGGGAGCAAAGGTCCCTCCCTGGAACGTGGTCGGGGGTTGTTCCAGGTTCAGTTGGGTGAAGGGCTGGACCAGGTCAACATTATGTGCTCCTTTTGCTAGGGAGAAAGTCTGCAAGGGGTTCCTGGTCTGATTCAGTAGCTCATCAATCTTTTTGTCCACCAATTCCACTTGATCCAACTTTTTGGCAATGATGTCCATGTCAACCATTCCAGAATTTGCTTGCACCTCATAAATCCCGCCACGGGGTTGACTGGACCTGTTAAACTGGTTCATGGAGGCATTGTTGAGTGAATTCTCTCTCATAGACTCAAAGAGCTCAAACGCGCTCTCCTCATCTTTGTTTAGGAAATTTCCCCCGCATGAGGCATCGACGAAGTTCCGTAGATTGCTGTCCAGACCGTGGTAAAAGATCTGGGCCAATTGCCACCTTGGGACTTCGTGGTGTGGGCATTTCCTCAAAAGTTCATTAAATCTTTCCCACGCCTCATGAAATTGTTCCCCACCCTGGAGTGTGAAGGTAGTGATAGCTCTTCTGAGGGCATTGGTCTTTCCTATGGGGAAGAATTTGTTTAAAAATGCATGCCTCAATTCTTCCCAGGTGGTGATGGGTCTACCTAGGGTTTTAAGCCAATGAGAACCCTTGTCTCTTAATGAGAAAGGGAACATCTTGATTAGAACAATGTCAAGGCTAATGTTCCTAGGTTTCACCGTTCGTGCTATGCGGTGGAGATCCTCTAGGTGTTGAAAGGGGTCCTCATTTGAGCTTCCATGAAAGTGGCTCTGGATCAAACTTAAGACGTTTGGTTTTATCTCAAAATCATCTCCCCCCTCGGGGATCCTAAGGTGTGGCTCGACTCTAATAGCAGAGGGATTATAGAAATCACGGAGAGGTCTTGGCTGGTCCTGAAATGGCGGTAAATCAAGTGGTGGTTGTCCTGGTATGTCGTGGAAAGGTGGTGGTTGTTCTTGCAGGTTCTGTAACCGTTGTATGGCTTGCATGATGGTGTGGATTTGTTGTTGCTGAAGCCGATGGTTAGCATTGATTTGAGCTTGGATGATGGCCATAGCGTTTGGTGGGGGTTGATCTTCAGCCTCATCTACCCTAGGTTCAGCCATGTTTTCAACAGGATTACGTCGCCTAGATTCCTGCCCCAAAACACACAATTCGGGATGCAGTGAGCGCCTCCCATGCATACACTAGAGACGAACAGGAGGGGATGTGGAGGGCGACAGATGCGAGAAATGTGTTTCAATCAAGCACGCAAGCCTAATCCTTATAGTGTATTCCTTAGGAGACCTAGAAATCTCATAAAGGGTGATTAAGTCCGTAAGCACTGGACTCCCCTTCTCAAGGCTAATCTGGTCAGGTTGATTACGAGGGGATTGCAAGGAAGGTTCTTCCTTTGGCTTGCGCCTTCGGTTCCATAGACCCCACAACCGCGGTCGTTTGACACTGCCCCGCAGCCTAGTCACCAGATTCTACCAAGGGAATGAAAGCCAAGTGCCTAGCAAACAAAACCTCGCCTTTTGAGACTTAACTCAGTCCTGCCTAGGGCACGTCTACTCAGTTTTAGAGGGTTAGGATAGTGCTTGTGCTTAGGGTGATGTGATGAGGCGTTGATTGGGGTGGTGCCTCTTAATTTTCCACTTTCAAAGTGTGTGCTTCTAGCAAAACATGGTTTTCAAGCAATGATTTGTTAAGATGTGGTGTCTTCTAGTGTTTCATCCTTACTTTAGTACTTTTTAGGGTTGACGTGTCTTAATGTTTTCAAACAAGTTTCAGTGGGCACGTCAAGTTCTGCACATAACTTGGTGAAAGTAGATTTCCTTTTCTTTTGTAGAGGCTCTAAAACCCTAGTGTACTCATCCTGATGATCATGCAACTTCTATTAGATGAGTCAGTTTTAGGGTTGAGTGGTGCGGCCCAGGTCAATTCACGGTGGCTTCTCAAACACCACTCAAGAAAAAGAAAAGAACACTCCAAGAATTTGTTCAGAATGTTAGAGTGTACATTTTTTGTGGGGTGATGTGTTATAGATGTGGGTCAAGCAATCATACACCACGCCAATTTTTTTCAGTTTTTACAATTTTTTTTAGCTTTTTCACGCAAGCAAACAATGAGAGACAGGTTACTCACTATCGGTCCTCGAGGCGCCTACTCCCTTGCTACCGTCGAATGCGTCGCTTCGCCATCCATGCACCGAATTCCTGCAACCATCAAGTAAAAAGGAAAATAGGGCATTAGACGATGTGAGAATGAATGTGGAATGGAGGTGATAAGACAAATCCGTTGCCTCCCCGGCAACGGCACCAAAAACTGACGTGCTCTTGTGCGTATGTGTTAAGAGGTGTCGTTATAGTCGCACTTGATACGTCGGTTTTAAAAGAAGTAAACGGAGGTGAGTCCTAGTGTCGGTCTCAGGGAGGCGTGAAAATCGGATTTTGTTTACCACTTGTTGTCACGAAAAAGGCGGAGTTTTGCTTGCGAAAGAGACGGTTTTGAAAAGTGAGAGATAGAGAGAGTTTAGAGTTAGAAAGCTCTTGGTTCTGATCATGCACTTTGAACAGAAATTAAAATGGCGATTGAACGGAAAATATTTTCATTAAACATGCATTCATAGTTCATAGCTTACAACATTAAATACATGCTTTAACAAGAGTAAATGAAAGCTTAAAAGAGAGAGAGAGAGATGGAGAGAGAGTGGAGAGAGAGTGGAGAGCGACGAGGCAGCCACGGCGGTGGAGGAGGCTCCGTCGGCGGCTCGTCGTCTCCGACGATTACAAGAGTGCCTAAAGCTAGCTAAGAGAGGAGTGGAGTAGTTGCAAGTGGGAGAGTATCCTTGAATGGTGGTAGAAGGGGGTTTAAATAGAGTTAAGGGCTTCCTAAAAGAAGAATGGGCTTTAGCGACATCCAGAGCGTCGCTAAAATCGCTTCTATAAACGTCGATGAAGCCCTCTTGCTGCCGGTCAGCTGCCTGCCCCGGTCTTCTTCTACGTGCGATCCGTGGCCGCTGATCGAGAGCCGTCCGATCGAAGATCGGACGACTGAGAGCCTTCGGCGCCCACGCTGAGATCGCGCCTCGGGCGCGCGTGCGCGCGCGCGTTTCCGCCCAGCGTGCACGCGCGCGTGGGCACTAGGGAGCTATCGTCGCGCCGCGTGGCGCTATCGTGGCTGCCCGCTGCTGATCGGGCAGCCCAATTTTGCCGCGCCCTTCGCTCGCCTTCGATTTCTGCTTCGCGCGGCTCGAACGCGCGTCGCGGCGATGCGGGTGTGCGCGCTAACCGTTGCGCCACGCCCGTGCTTTGTCGCGGCGACCGCGGGCGAGCGCGCGGATCTCGGTCGTTCGATCGGAGATCAACGGCCGAGATTTGTCCTTGGCTGGCTGAGGGTGCGCAAGTGGTGGGGGTGGGCTGACGTGGCGCTCTCTGGGCCGTTGATCTCTAGATCAACGGTCAGAATTTCTTGGGCCCATTGTGGGAGCTCTGGATGTCGGATTTGGCCGATCTTGAGTCCGTTGGACTCCGTTCGTCGTTCTGAATCCATCCGTGTGGTCCGATTGCTCATCTGAGGCCTGCTTTGACAAATGCTTTACACAAATGGCCATTAGTACAGTTTATAAGCAATCTTAGTACTTGATGCATGCAATACTCCTATTCTACTTTATGTTGCGCCTTTTATTCTAAAGATGGGCCATATTCAACCTAATTTCTACCCCCTTGTGTGGTGTTATCACTTACGTAATTAATTAAGACTTTTAACCTTAATTAACTATGTTGAGAAATTACACAGCATTTTAATGGTGCCATTGCTGGGGTGATAACTGTAAAACATATTCGCTGAAGCCTTAGCCGCTCAAGGTAGAGAAGAAGAAGAAGCGAAAGAGAAGAAACAGAAGAAGAAGAGAAGCACTGTAGCAAACCTACAGTTAAGTCGTCTGACCACTGCATCAGACGACGGTTGAGCAGCGGTTAGAAGAGATAAAGCAAGAAAAGAAAGAAAGAAGAAGGCTAAAGAAAAAGAAGAAGTCAGAGAAGAAGAAGAAGATTGTCACAGCCATAGAAGAAGAGAAGAAAAAGAAAGAAACAGAAGAACAAAGAAAGAAAAAGAAGAAAAGAAGAAAAAAGAAAGAAAGAGAAGAACAAAGAAAGAAGAACAGAAGAAGACATAGCCGCCAGAGAGAAAGAAAGAGAAGAGCAAAGAAAGAAAAAGAAGAAAAGAAGAAAAGAAAGAAGGAAAAGGAGAAGAGAAGAAGAAGCCAAGACAAACTCTCTCTCGCTCTCTCTCTTATTTTTGTAATCTAATAGAGAATCTTTGTATTTCTAGAATTCTAGTAGCTCCCTGAGTTCGACCTCAGGAAAACTATTTCCGAGTAAAAAATTTTTGTAATGATAACCTGGTAGCTGTCTTATTACTACAACGACTGTAATTTAAAGTATAACAAACGTAAATAATCCTACCCCGGTCATCAGTGCTCGCGATCGCCATCGTCGTCCCTACCTCCATCTGCCTCGCTCTGTTCATCTCCGACCACGATTCTGTGTCCAACAGCTACAGTCTCATCTCTTGAAGGAATTTGCATCAACAATTGAACAAGAGCAATGAGGCATGGTTGCAATTGAGAAAAGGAAGCTCACGGCTTCACACAAAGAAGAAGCTACCTGATAGTCCCACATCGGGGATTTTTTTAAAAAAATTGCACATATAACACTTTTACTACGATACTCGGCTACCTCAGTGAGCACGGCGGTGAGGTCCCCTTACGCACATGATCGCGCACTCCTCTCCTGCGATCCCACACATGCGGGCTTGGACCTCTTGACCCGATTACCCGATAACCCGTATACCTGTACCCAGTTTGGAGTTAGAGAGAGAAAGAAGGTTTCTGAGGAGTGAGGGGGGAGGTTTTACCTTGGGAAACGTGCATGTGTGCTCAATACTTAGCAAATTTTTGAGGCCTTGTGCTGAGGTTTGAACTTAAGGCATCTGGGGTTTATGTCTGACCTTGGTTCTGGTTACTGTGGACTTATTGGTGCTTGGATCCGATGTGGCTAAGTGGTTACTGTTGAGATATTGAGTACTATTGACATATTGATCCTTGGGAATTGTGCTTAATTGTATAGCTTAATTGGTGATTTCAACCACCATTTTTAGGCATTTATGTATATTTTTTGTCCCAAATTCTTGAGATACATTCTTGTTTTTAATTGAATATCATTTTAGTTATTTGATTACTTGCATTATTATCTCTTATTATTGTGATTGGTGAATTGATTTGTTACACTTATTCCCTGCGAACAACCTTGGAACTCACGGATTTCTCAAGCTTTATAAATTTAAGTGATGTCACATTGTCATCACCTATACTACAGCATATCGGTTTTCTAAAATATGGTAGAAGCGTTCAACAGTGTGCATGCGCACAGGCCTGTAGGTGTGTGTGTGGGTGCGGTGTGGGATGGGCCTATTAGGCCTGAAATAAATTGGAGAATAATATACCTAATAAAAACAAGGAACCAGTTCATAGTAGTGGTTTGATCTAGCCCTGAGAGTGGCTGTTGGTCCCGCAAACTGAACTAGGTCTGCCCACTAATAATTTTGGTTCGAGTGAACATGTGCGTTGTGTGTTTAAGGTGTGTATATATATATATATGTATGTATGTAAGTATGTATATAGATATATATATATATATGTATATGTATGTATATATATATATATGTATATGTATATATATATATGTATGTATATATATGTAGATATATATATAGGAACCAATTCATATATAGTAGTGGTCTGATCTGGCCTTAAGAGTGGTTGTTGATCCTATGAACCGAACCGGGTTCGCCCATTAATAATTTTGGTTCGAGTGAACGTGTGTGTTGTGTGTGTAAGGTATATGTATGTATGTATGTATATGTATGTATATAAGTATGTATGTATGTATATAAGTATATGTGTAATAAGTATAATATATGTATATACTTAGTATTTAAGTAGAGAGTATATGTATATGTTGTTTACCTTTTATATACATATGTTTTAAGGTTTTAGCGACGTTTACATACGTCACTATATGTATAGTGTATGTTACTATATGTGTTAATATAGGTTAGTATAACTTAGCATAGCATATATTAGTTAATATTTTTGTATCTATACTCAGGTATTAATTAGTATAGTTATAATAACTAACTGATGATAATATCATCATGAGTCATAACTAGCTTTAATTGGTCAAAATCAAGTAACAAATGCTCCTACATAGTCGCTTGAGAGCCATAATTCCTTGTATATCCATTTTGAGAGAACACTAAATCAGGGTTAATTATGTAGTTTTAACATCATGTCATGAAAGAAGAGTAACCATGGGGTTTGCCAGGGGTAAATATAAGTTCAAAAGAGCATTAAAGACTAATAAGTGGGTCCATGCAGACAGAAACGAGGTTTCACGCATTTCGAGAACCAATACAGCACCTAAAACCCTAATTTCAGACTTGCTTGAATTACAGAGGTTTTAGTCAGGATAAAATTTATCTAAATCTTCTAAAACTTATATAAAAATATTCTTAAAGGATTGGTATCCTTGATTTGACTATCTGAACCTCTTTTGATCGTGAATAGAGTCTTAGATGGATTTCTACCTTAATTTGGGTTTCTACGTAAATTGCAAAGTCAAACTTGGTCAAAACTCAAATCCAACTTCACCACTAGATTTCTTGGGTCAAAATTAGGTTTGCACCAAAATTTCGACCCAATCAGAATTCATCTTGACCTAATTTGCAATCTAGTCCCTTAAAACTCTATTCTTCACATCTAAGCCCCTAACTTTTGAATTCCTTGCATTTAGCCCTCCAACTTTGTTATCTTCTTTGTAAGCAAGTCCCTGCCGCCATTGGAGGTCAATTGACCTCCAAGAAGCCTTTGACTGCACCTAAACTTACTCAAATCATCATCAAATCTCACCAAATTTGATGGGATTGATGTTCACACTATGGGGAATTGATTAGGACCGATCTTGTCTTCCAAATCGCAAGGAAAACCTCATGTGAACACACGAGATTTTTGGTTGATTTCCCTTCAATCGAAAGCCTTGTAGAGGCCCTTTCCTTGTCTAGAGCTTGCTCAGAAGCTCTATATAAACCTCCAAAACTCAAAGCCTTGATACTTAGCTCAGTTTGGCCTCAATTCCTCACTAATTCTCCCTCTCCGGCCACCTCCACCACAGCTCCGGTGATTCCTCTCTCTCCGGCCTCTTCGCTTGTTGCCACGTACTACAGGCAGCAGGTTCTTCTTCCTCTTTGTCGTCTGCTCCTCGCTAGCCACAGCAGGAGTGCCCAGACCCTCTTCGTCGTCGCCGTTCCACCAATGGAGACTTCACCTTCCCCGACACCGGCCAATCACAGCTGGCGCCTCCCTCTCCCCCTTCATCCTTAGTTAGGTTCTAATTCTCTCTCTCTCTCTGTAGTTTAGGTTTAGCCCTTTAGATCTTAGGTTTGATCGACAACTCACTGCCTCCCTCATTGTCTCCCTCTGCTTTGGCCGAACTTTGGTAAGGTCGCCCCAACGCCACACTGCACCAAACGCCACCGCGACACTCCCACAACCTTCACCGTGCCTCCACCAACAAAACCCCTCAAGAAATCGAGGGGATTGACTCCACTGTACCTCTTCCTTGACTTCTCCAGACCACCACTCACACTCCCATGCCACACGGACACAGCCACCACCTTCGCCGTCCTCCGGCAATCCTCTTAGACCTACTAATTGGGGCCTAGTGCCCGTGTTCATGCATTTCAGGTTTTCGCCGTGCTCTGCCACCACCACCATCTTCTCCGGCTCTGGTTGTAGCTCTCTGGCCACATTCATCCGCGATATCATCTCCAGGTGATGCGGCTAAGTTCCAGGAGTCTCCACAGGCCTCCAATTGCTGTTGCCAGGACGTGTTCATCTCTAATTAGAGACATCATCACTTGCTGTTGCGCGCGAAGGAGGTACTTTAGTGCCACATCGTAAAGCTACAAGCTCCCGTAGGCACATAAGTTGATTTTGTGATCTGACCCATTTGCCCAGTACACTGGGGGTCGGGTCCCTGCTCACTTACGCTTAGCACACCTCGCTCACACCTACACCCGATGAGCTTGGTCCCCTGTTCGGATCCAATAACCCGCGTACATGCTCGATTACCCCTGGGTCTGAGAGAGAAGAAAGAGGGGAGATCTGTGAAGAGGTGGGGGGAGGGTTTTGCTCTGTGTGCCTTGGCCCTGTGCTGAAGAGAGAGAAGCTTTACATTTAGCCTTATTCTTGAAGGCTTGAAGAGGTCTTGCGAAGGCTTTGAAGAAGGTTTAGCACCTTTGTGTGCCTTCTATGAGGCTTTATGCTGTGCTTCTATTAAGTCATTTGGTTATGTTTGGCGACGTCGGATAAAGGTTGATGCTGATACTGTCGGATTATTTAAGTACCTAAGTTGATTGATTGAAGTTATTGTTGATTTATTTGAATGATATAAATGCTTAAGATATGTGTTTAATTAAGATGAATAATTGGTGATTCAAATCACCATTATTTTGTCTTTCTATTTCTTTTTATCCTATGATCTTTTGAGATACATTGATTTATGTTTGAATGCTAGTCTGACAAGTTTCATTCATTGTATATCTGTTATTGTACTCAATTTATTGTGCTTATTGATTATGAATGAAGATTAATGTGTGAATTTCACATTTGCTTTTTGCAAACGACCTCAGACTCCAATTAGATTATGAGTTTTATAAATTAAAATGTTTTGTTGTGTGATTTAGGAGTGTATTACAACGAATGCATATTAAATCTTCTCGATCTGCTTGCAACACTAACATAAAGTAGTTTTGATTAGTTTTTGCCTGTTTAGTTGTAAATATGTTTGAGGCATTGTAGTAGTATTAATTGATTCTTTTTATACATAATTAACTCAATTCATTCATTCTTTGATTCATTGATTTAATTGTAAATAGACTTTATATTTTTGGAATAAAAGAGCATTTTTGGATAATAGAGAGTGATGTAAATTAACAACTGCCTCCTAGTGAACAACCTGGAATAAACTAGTAAAAATTATGTAAATAAATAATGACATGACATTTGTTTGCATTGCGACTATATTACAATTAACGACGACATAATTAACCATTTTTGATGCAGTACAGATTTTCATGATCAGGTTACTGTTCAGAGGAAATAAGAAGCTTGACATGATCCACTCATAGATGGTCTTGGGTTACCTCAACTCGTCGTAGATCCAGATCTAACGCAAATCGATTAGATAGCTCCTAAGCCATGCAAAGAATCGAGTTGAGTTGATCAATGATCCGTCGGAGAGCAGCATGAATCATCTTAATCAGGATAGCCTCAACAGACTCATCAAGTAGCGCAACAATCAGGAGTTAGCAGAGAACATCTGATACCATGTTAGAGTTTTGAGAGAGGGAGAAATTGTGATGAAAAGGAACTGTCCATCATCTCAGGCATCGACTTCTATTTATAAAGTGAGGGCCTCAATAGACTCAGTTGTTTGTTACAACAGGCAATTGCTGCTACAATGGCCAAGCATCCTTATTACAATTCTATATTAACATTGGCTTCCTTGTCGATTGCCATGGATGAACACTCACATCGCCAAGCCATGGTGTATTGAGGGTTTACAATGGATGAAGAACTCAAATGAGATCAAGTTGATCAGTTATGACTATTTATATTTGAAGTTGCAACAAACTCTTGAGTACATGAACAAAACTACCCTTGCTACCTTTAAAATGGAGCGCATCCACTAGGTTGAAGCCATGTCCTTACAATCCCACCCATTAATGACCCTCTGTGAGATTGGATTAATGTCTGGCATTTGAGAAACTCCAAATCTCAATTTTGTAGGCATTTAGGAGGTTTTGACCATGGGATCAATAGCCTCTCATGTGCACAAATATTCTTAAAATTTTCAAATAATTCAACTTATATTATAATCGATAATTTACCATAATTTGTCCAATTGGATTAAAATAATCTTAGAATGAACCCATGGGATCAAACAAAAGAAGGGCCTTATACCCGATACACAAATATATATTTATGGGGTAGTCAAAATCATGCCCGATAAACATGATGTTGACAACTGATAAATACTTGTTCATTATCATTCTTATGCCCTAAAATAGATCTAGCTCTTAAGGTTTTAACTCTACAAATGGGTTTCTGGGTTGCATTTAGGCATTTCTCTAGGTTGGGCATGCATTGCATATTTATTGTCTTTTAATGTGTGTATTTGAGTGTCAGGGATAAGCAAAAAGCCAGATCCCACAAAACTCTGACACTCTAGAAGGTAGAAGATGAAGAAGAAGCACAATTCAGCTGGATCTTCGTTGAATCTAGCTCATCACAGCTGGATTCCAGCTCAACTTGGTTGGGTTTAACTCATCTCAGCTCCATTTAGCTCATTTCAGCTGGATGGCAGTTCATGATAGCTCAATTCTAGCTCAACTTAGTTGAGGCTAACTTATCTTAGCTCCATTCAGTTCACTAGGAGCTTAGCTAACTCAACTTAGTTGACCCAGTTCCAGCCCAACTCCTTCTAGCTCTATTCAGCTTACGGCAACTTAACTCTTTCTAGCTTAGCTACTAATTGACAACTAGCAGCTAAGTTAGCTAAGTAGCCTTCAAGAGAAGTAGGTCTAGCTTAACCCAACTCCAAAGTAGTTGAGATCAGCTCAACCTACTCAGCTTAGCTGCTAGTAGAAGAATTAGCTAGCTAAGTTGGGTAGTTGAGTTCTTAAGAAGACCTCTTCAGACACTATCAACTCCGGGAAGATCCATTCTGCTCCAGCCAGCTCTTGGCTACCTCCATGATGAGAACCTCATCATAAACCCTAACTAGCACAATCTAACCCTGATATGTGAGAAAAAGCTCCTACATGACCCAAAGAAAGGCTTAACTCAGAGAATTCTGAGTTTAAAAATAAAATAAATCATAAGGGGTAAAACTGCAATTTCACCAATGCAGTTTGCAAATAGGGTAATTAAGGATCCAAACACAGGTCAAACAATCTTAACAAGAAGGAAAGTGGGATGATCTGATCTAAAAAGGGTTGTAGCAACTTCCAGGAATTAAATGACATTCTATAACCCTAAAACAAACCCACTTCAATTCACGAGGTTTGAGGTAGGATAAAAATCAACTAAACCCTCTAAAATTCATAGAAAAATAATCTCTAGGGTTTAGAACCTTCAATTTATCCTTAGAAACCTATTTTGACCTAAAAAGAGAACCATGCCCAATTAATAACTTAATTTAGATTTTCACGCAAATTGGCTAGTCAAACATGGTCCAACCCAGAATTAAAATTCACCATCAAAATCCTTAGGTTCAAATTGGTCTTGTATAAAAACTTGAGCCTAAGAAGAGACCTCGTTGACCGACTTCACAATTTGGTCCTCTTCATTTACTTTTTGACCCTTATCTTTTGAAACCCTTGCATTTAGGCCCCCAACTTTTCATCATTCTTTGCAGAACGATCCTCCTTGCAACTTCTACGCAGCGCCATACTCCGGCGACCTTGCGCAGAGCATGGCGCCGCGCAGGGCAGGGCTGCCGTCCTGCAAAGCAGAAGCGGGGTTCCTTGTGACGTCCTCTGTCATAGGGACCCGCCCACGCCCTCTGCCAACCACCATGCCTTCCGTGCGAACACGCGGAAGGCATGGGTGTCATCTTCGGCCTTACTCCGGCGAGGCTGGCACGACGCCAGCACGCCCTTCCCTCTGTGCCAACCCCTTTATAAGGAGTGGCACACCCTGCCGACTCCGATAAGCTTTTCTTTGACGGAGAAACCCCCCTTCATCCCTTCCTCCTCCGTCAGAAGGCCCGAAGCTTCCGGCGACTTCCCCCTCTTCCTCCTCGTCACTCTGCTGCCCTACCTGCAGCAGGGTTTGCCTTGCTCCATCGTCCGCGCGTAGGCTGTACTCGCCGGTGCCCTCCGCCTGCTTCCTCGTCGCTGCACTCCTCCTCCAGGGCTTCTTCGTCTCCAGCTCCGGCAGATACGAGCCAGCTGCTCCACCCTCCCCCTTCATCTAATACTTAGGTAAATAGCTTCCTCTCTATTTCCCTTGCATTTCCCCTATTTTAAACTGCCCTGTCGACCACCCGACAGCCACTGTCCTGACCATCCTCTCCACCTCCGATCACCCCCTCCGGCGAGACCATCTATTACAAACGTGGCTTCAAGACGTTTTTGAGATGTCTGGGAGACGTCTGACCAGAAGTCTGGAACCCCTTCCAGACGTCTGGGATTTAATTTTCTGCGGAGAACGGGGTTGCGTCTGCGCGCATGCGTGCGTAGACCTGCAACCACCACCCGTTTTCTCTTTTTCCCTCTCTCCTCCTACAGGCGCAGTGCTGCGCTCCCCCTCCCTCTCTCTCCCCACGCGGCCTTATAAGGCCCTCGCCCTCTCCCTCACTCTCATCTCCTCCGCTTCCCACTTCTTCTTCTCCCAGCCGGTGCGAGAGCGTGAGTGTGCGAGCGGCGGCAGCGGCAGCCGCTGCGAGTGTGCGGGAGGAGGTGTTGCGCGAGGGAGGAGACGCTCGACCGTGAGGGATCGAGCTTGCCGGGGCAGCTAGGGCCGGCCGGCGGGGGAGCAGCGGGCGTGGAGCGTCGCTGGAGGGCTGCTGCAGCTCGAGCAGCAGGCGGACGGGGCACGGTGCGGCCGTGCGTCGCAGGCGGAGAGCGAGAGGAGCTCTGATTCTGAAAATTTTTCCAGAATCAGACGTCTGGGCTTACGACAAAACGACGGTGAAGACGTCTGGAGGATTGTCCAGACGTCTGACAGGTAAGATATTTCATCTCCTTCCTTTTTCGCGCGTATGGCCATGCAGCCGTTCGCCGCGCCTTCGTCTGCAACCCGTCGTGCTAAGAGCGAGGAGTGGATACGTGTAGGTTCTGCTCGGGAGGGCGCGAGGCTCGCCATCCAACGCGAATCAGATGTTTGGCCGCAGTGCCAGACGACGGAAAGGACTTCCAGACGTCTGGGTTGACCATCGGATGTCTGGGAATTTAGCCAGACGCCCCCGCAGGCTTCTGGACGTCTGAGGGACTACACAGAGCGAAGGTATCCTCTGAACCACCTTTTAAGACGTCTGGAAGAGGTTCCAGACGTCTGATTTTAGATTGTTTTGTCGTTTTCGACCCGTTTAGGGCCCGTTCGGAGTCCGTTTTTAGCGTTTTGAGTTGCGTTCTTTCTGAAATAAAATCCTCTACCTGTTTACAGTAATTATATACTATTCTAAGAAACTCCTTGTGCTTGATCCTTGTATTAGGACCCCGTTCCATTACAGTCTCGGGGGTTACGGAGGCGCACGGGATTTCCGACCACGCCCCCAGTACTCCCATTGTAGCTGGTAGAGTGGCTTTTAATTTACTTAATCAAATTTGTTACAATTGTGGAATAATTAATAGAGTCTAGGGCACTGCATGAACCCTAGGACTGAGAAACTAGATTGATTGATAGATCCTAGGATATTGCATGAAACCTAGGACTGGAAACTAGATTGAATGATAGATCCTAGGGTACGGCATGAATCCTAGGACTGGAAAACTAGTGATATATATATAATATTGCAGTCTTGGGAAAATGTGGAAAGGAAATAATAGCTGCCTGTAAATTGATTTAACAGCTGCCTGTTATGAATAAATAAACACGATTGAGAACATGGGTTGCATGAACGTGAAACTGGAACGGTGAAACCTAAATGTGTTGAGTAAAAGAGCTGGAACCCTACGGGGAATTAGGAGTAGAACTCCTGGAAAGAGAATGGAATGGAACTGAGAAAGAAAGATGTGGAAGTGTGTTGTCTCTGGGGTACGTGATACCAAAGAGAGCACACATTACCTCTTAGTGCAGAGCGGAGCTAGCCGCCCCAGGGACCCGGGGTTAGGTCTGGCCATTCTGTACCGACTTTTGGCCCTCGTGTACACAGTACCGAGGAGAGCTACTAGTGTAGAGCAAGTACTAGCTACCCCACGGGCCCCGGGGTGCTGCTAGCTCACCTACACCGACTTGTTAGGTCCACTGGGCGAACCAGGGTAGTCAGGCGAGGGTGCGCGAACTGTGGAGGGGCAAGGCCCCTGTTTGGTTACTGTGGAGGGGTTGGACCCCTGTTACTGAGAGGGCTTTGCCCTATACTGGTTCCGTGCTGTGCTTTGGGCGCACCCGTTAACGGAAACGACTGATCGCGTGCCAGTGCGGGGTAGCTACCCGTGTGTTTATCACGCGTGCCGTAGTCACCGTTACATCTGTCAGCGACCTTGGGGTGGTTGACTGAGAGTAGGATCACCATGGGGGACTCTCCCGGCCAGGAAAGCACCACGTGTTACTTCTACTTTTCGGAAAAGACTGCAATCAAGATCGTTCCCACAAGGAACATTCGAGATCAAGTGAAGGATCTGAGAATTAGTTAAATCGTGAAATAATACAAAGACGTAAATAAAGAAAGTAACAAGTTATAACAACTACTGTACACTTTACTGCTTCTTTAGTTTTAGCTGCCACTCTACTCAGCATTTCACTGATGTGTTACACTCGTTACTTTTCAGGACCAGGTGTTGAGCAGCCAGGGTCAGCGGCTGCAGAGGACGCTGGGCCGAGTAGGGTCCAGTAGAGTTACCGCAGTTCTTTTGTACCCCTTTTTGTTCCACTGTAGTGAGTAGTTCTTGTTACTCTCTATACTTTTCTTTAATTGTAGTTCATGTTATGTTATAAATTTTGTTCTACTGTTGTGGTGGTACATGCTGTAGTAGTTCCTTTTCTTACTACTGTATTTTTGTTACTGCTAGTTATATTCATGGTGAATGTGGTTTATTTTACTGCTCTTTTGGTTACTTCCTCGTTGGATGACTAGGTCTTGGGATTAGTCGAGTCGGTCCGGTTCTCGTGTCTCGTAGGGACTCGGGAATCAGGTCGTTACAAGATGGTATCAGAGTAAGGTCGTCCCGAGAAGTGAATCAACTGACTGGAAAATAACCAATTCACATGTCTATAACTAGAGTAGCCACCACAATATACCTTTTGATATGAGCTCTTAGACATTTTCGTTGGGTATCGTTCCATATTGACGTGTTTCGTTTTGTTTCGCATCTCCTTGCAGGAGATGCCTCGTCGCGGGACTGGCGAGACGGGCTGCGGGCGTGGCCGAGGACAAGGTCGGCGAGGTGAGTGTGCCGTTGCCGACGCCTCAGTGGACCAGCCACTACTCCCAGGCGTCCAGGCCCAGGACCTCGCCCAACTGATACGGGACATTGTGCGAGAGGAGCTCCACCCACCGCCCCGAGCGCCTCACCCTGGGGCTACGGAGGGGGAGTCCTCTGTGGGACCACACGATGGACGTGGCGCTGGACACGGGGGAGGGGATGGGCCGCCGCCGCCCCCACCTTCCTCCGACACTTCTGTGCACGAGGCACCTTTGCCTGGAGGTGCACCAGCATCTCCACTGCAGCGCCACTTCGAGCTCTTCGGGCAGTTCCGGAAGCTGAAGCCCCCCTCCTTCAAGGGGGATGAGGACTCGACCGAGGCAGAGGACTGGCTCGAACAGCTGGAGAAGATTTTCGACACCCTTCGCCCCCCGGCGGAGTGCCGCGTGGCCTTTGCCACGTACCAGCTGGAGAGTGTGGCACACAGGTGGTGGAGGGCGGTCCGGAGACAGGAGAGGGACGAGCCGACCTGGGACCGGTTCGTCACCCTCTTCTGCGAGCAGTACTTTCCCCAGATGTGGCAGGACCAGAGGAGGAGGGAGTTCCACACTCTCCGCCAAGGGACTATGACCGTGAGCACGTATCGCACGCGTTTCCTGGAGCTGTCCCGCTTTGCAGCGACAACGGTAGCCACTGAGAGGAGCGCCTTTAGTGGTTCACCGAGGGGCTCCGGCCTGCGATTCGGGGGTATGTCAAACCCCTAAAGCTGCCTACGTTTTTGAGGGTGGTGGAGGCAGCCATGACCTACGAGGAGACCAACCCGTCCGCGCGAGACACTGACGGCGGGCGGAAGAGGCCCTTTCAGCCAGACTTTTCACAGGGCCGACGAGAGAGGAGACACGTGGCGTTCGCAGGAGAGCCGTCACGTTTTGCTGGGCCATCAGTGGCCTTTGGGGGCCCTCGACAGGGGCCAGTCGCCAGCACCGGATCCCCGCCCAGCGGACAGCAGGGACCCACTGAGGGCGGGAGTTGGGTTCCCCTCTGTTACTAGTGTGGCCAGTCGGGCCACATTAGGAGGGACTGCTCATCTAGGGCAGGAGGTCAGCAGATACTTCCCGCGCAGAGCACTGGAGGGCGCGCAGGAGGCCGTGGTTCCCAGGCGCGAGGAGGAGGACAGCAGTCACGAGGAGGGTACCGGCCAGCACCTGCCCGTCCGACGTAGGGTGTGGCTGCTTCGTCCACACCTAGAGCTGAGGGGCGTATCAACGCCCTGACACACAGGGATGCCAGAGCTTCGGGATCGGTGGTGGCAGGTATGGTTTCAGTTTTCGACAGACTCATTTACACACTTTTCGATTCCGGCGCTACGCACTCGTTTGTCGCAGCCAGTTTCGCAGTTAGTTTGGGCCAGGGTTATACGCTGTTAGAGAATCCGTTCGTAATCAGAGGTCCGAGTGGTCAGCTGTTTGTAGCTGAAGAGGTGTACATGGGTTGCGAGGTCAGCGTCGGGGGACATAGCCTGCCAACTGACTTGATTATGATACAGATGGAGGACTTTGGCGTAATTCTGGGGATGGACTGGCTGTCCGCTTACCACGCCTTGGTAGACTATTTTGAGAGGAAGCTTGTCTTCTCTATGCCGAAGTTTCCTTCTTTCGAGTTTCACGGACAGCCAGTGGACGGAGGCTTCAGGTGCATTTCGGCACTTCGGGCGGCGAGACTTTTGAGCCAGGGGTGTGAGGGCTTCCTAGCTTGTGTGGTGGCAGACTTCCAGAGCATCCCCATGGTCAGAGAGTACCCTGACTTGTTCCCAGACGAGTTACCAGGACTGCCGCCCGAGCGCGAGATCGAGTTTGAGATCTCACTAGTACCAGGGACCAGCCCCATCTCCACCGCGCCATACAGGATGGCACCGCTTGAGCTACGAGAGCTCAAGTCTCAGTTGCAGGACCTTTTGGAGAAGGGTTTCGTGAGGCCCAGTGCGTCTCCCTGGGGAGCCCCGGTACTGTTTGTGAAGAAGGATGATACCCTACGCCTTTGTGTGGACTACCAACAGCTGAATAGGGTCACCATCAAGAACAGATATCCACTGCCGAGGATCGACGACTTGTTTGACCAGTTGCGAGGTGCCACGGTGTTCTCCAAGATTGACTTAAGGTCTGGATACCACCAGTTGAGGATCAGGGAGGTAGACGTCTCCAAGATAGCTTTCCGCACCCGGTACGGACACTACGAGTTTTTGGTCATGCCGTTTGGGCTGACCAATGCCCCCGCTGCTTTCATGGACCTGATGAACCGGGTGTTTAGACCGTACTTGGACCAGTTCGTGGTGGTATTCATTGATGATGTACTCATCTATTCTCGAGATCGGACGCAGCATGGACAGCACTTGCTGATGGTTCTGGACACACTGCGACGACGTAGACTGTACGCCAAATACAGCAAGTGTGGTTGAGGGAGGTGACCTTCTAAGGTCATGTGATCTCTGGAGACGGCTTGGCGGTGGACCCAGCCAAGGTCGAGGCAGTGCTCAGGTGGGAGAGATCGCGTTCAGTCACCGAGATTCGCAGTTTCCTGGGACTGGCAGGCTACTACAGACGATTCATCAGAGGATTTTCACAGATTGCGCGTCCCATGACACTGTTGATCCGGAAGGACGTGCCCTTCACTTGGACAGACGCCTGTGAGGCGTGTTTTCAGGAGCTGAAGGAGAGGTTGACCTCGGCTCCCGTGCTCACCATCCCTGACAGTAGTGGCGGGTTCGTTGTGTACACGGACACCTCCTTGCGGGGGTTAGGAGGTGTTCTCATGCAGAGGGGTCACGTTGTCGCTTACGCTTCGCGGCAACTGAAGCCCCATGAGCATACCTACCCTACCCACGAGCTGGAGTTGGCAGCTGTCATCTTCACGCTGAAGACCTGGAGGCACTACCTGTACGGTGAGACCTTCGAGATTTTCACAGATCACAAGAGCCTCAGATACCTTTTTGATTAGAAGGAGCTCAACTTGAGACAGAGACGTTGGTTGGAGCTCCTGAAGGACTACGACTGCAGCATTTCCTACCACCTGGGAAAGGCCAACATGGTGGCTGACGCCTTGAGTCGGAAGGCGCCCGCACACTTGGCTAGTTTACAGATACAGAGTTGGAGCCTTTTGGAGGAGGTGGGCAGTTGGCGACCCTTAGAGTTACGGGGGCACTGTGGGGCAATGACTGTGACACGACAGACTAGGCCAGAGCTGATAGACCGCATCATCACAGGACAGATGGTCGATCCGTACTTGCAGTCTCTACGCGACAGAGTACTGTCAGGAGACCCAGGGGACTTCTCTTTCACAGACCAGGTGCTGCGCCTGAGGGGACGATTGCACGTTCCCAGGGACGAGGAGCTGTTGAGAGAGCTCCTGACTGAGGCACACGGTTCCAGATTCACCATACATCTCGGAAACACGAAGATGTACCACGACTTGAGGCGCGAGTTTTGGTGGAGGGGGATGAAGCGGGATGTGGGTGAATTCGTGCAGCAGTGCTTAGTGTGTCAGCAGGTGAAAGCCGAGCATCAGAGGCCTGCAGGGCCGCTACAGCCGCTTCCAGTGCCAGAGTGGAAGTGGGAGAGCATCACCATGGACTTGGTGGTGGGCTTATGATGAGAACCTCATCATGAGCCATAACTAGCTCATTTTGACCCAATACAAAGGATAAAAGCTCTTACATATCTCAAGGAAAAGCTTAACTCAGAGAATTCTGAGTTTGAGAAGAAAACCAGTCATAAGGGGTAAAAGTGCAATTTTACCAGTATAAACTGCATACAGGGTAATTCAGGGACCAAACACAGGTCAAAACAGCTTAATAAGAATAAAAGTGGGATGAGATGATCTAGCAAGGGCTACAACACTTCCAAGGAACCAAATGATAATCTGTAACCCTAAAACAACCCACTTCAATTCACAAGGTTCGAGGCAAAGTAAAAATAGAATAAACCCTCTAAAATTCATAGAAAAATAATCTCTAGGGTTTAGAACCTTCAATTTGGCCTTTAGAACCCATTTTGACCTACATTGAGAACCATGCCCAATTAATAACTTAATTTGGGTTTTTGCGCAAATTGACCGGTCAAACAAGGTTTAATATGAAAATAAAATTCACCATCAGATTCCTTAGGTCCTAATTAGTCATGTATAAAAACTTGAGCCTAAGAAGAAACCTCCTTGACCGACTTCACACTTTGGTCCTCATATATTTACTCTTTGGCCCTCAACTTTTGAACCCTCGCATTTTGGCCCCTAACTCTCCTTCGTTCTTTGCAATCAGGTCCCTCCTGCAAAACCCTGCCAGCACCATGCTCCGGCGACCTTGCGCGGAGCATGGCGCCGCGCAGGGTGAGGTGAGGGACCTGGAAAGTAAACCGGGGGTGCCCTGCGTCGTCAGCCGTCGCAGGAGCACCCCCTGGTCATTGTAGGCCACCATACCGGCCGTGCGAACGCACGGACGGTATGGGTTCATGTTCCGACCATTCTCCGGCGAGGGAGACACGTCGTCTCCCTCCGCCTTCCTCCCTGCTTCATCCCTATAAATACCCCCCGCCGCTCCACCGACGAGGGCAGCCTGGATCTGACGGAGAAAACCCCCAGCTTTCTTCTCTTCTTTCTCCGGCAGACGCTCACCAGCTCCGGCGGCTTCCTCCCCCTCCACCTCTTCGCTCTGCCGCACTACCAGCAGCAGAGACTTCCTCCCCTGCTCTTCCCGCGCCACGCCGCACCCAGCTGGCGCCTCTCCAGCCCTCTGCTCGCCGCCGCCCCTCTCCCTGAGCATCGTCTTCTCCGGCGACAGTCGATACGACTGTCGCCCTGTTCCTCCCCCTTCGTCCCTGCAAGTAAGTTAGACCTACTCCCCTTCTTCTCCTCTTTCTTTCCCCGCTTTCAATTTAGTCAATTAAACCCTCGACCGTTCCTGTTCACCCTCATCCTCTCCGCCTCCGACCACCCTCCGGCGAGCCGCTCCCATCACCTCAGCGACCCACACGGCTCGCCGACCACCGCAGAACCTCCGCCTCCTCACCCTGATCCTCTTCCGCCCCTCCACTTCCCACCAAACACCCTCTGCAGATCCACCGAACACACCCACTTCTTCGCTCACAGTTTGACCTAGGACGACCTGTTAGCTCCATCTCGCCCCCTGCAGACCCCCTGACCACCTTCGCCGTGCCACGGCGAAGGTCCCCCGCCTGTCTGATTTGGCCGAGAGGCCGTTCTATTGATTTCAGGTTCCAGGCCTTGACCGCCATTGGCGAGGAAGCTCGAAGCTTGCTTGAGGTTGCTCCAAGCCTAGATATCCCAGGTTGAAGACCTAGGCTGCGCGAAAGAGTCTTGCGCACACACCCTGGCCCTCAATTGGAGTTGCGAGCCTCAACAGCTGTTGCAATTGGAAGCACCATCCCTATTGCAGGCGTGAGAGAAAAGGGGTGCGCGGATAGTCCCACCTCGGGAACTTCTGAAGCCACACACCCACATAAATTGCAAAAGTGCCACCATCTGTTTGCCTCAGTTACCACGGGGTGAGGTCCCTCTCACCCGACCCGACCCGGCCTCGTCCGTGACCACGCTCCGCGGACCTGGCCCGACCCGATTAGACTGACCTGCACTCCTCGCCCACCACGCACGCCGGTGGGCCTGGACCCGGGCCTGACCCGAACCCGATTACCCGGAAGCGCTCTGGGAGAGCTTCCGAAGAGTGATTTCAGAGAGAGAGAGATACGCGGGGGAGGGGGGGGTAGAGTAGGTTTTGCCTCTTGACGAAAAAATTCTGAAGTGTGCAGGCCAAAGAAGAAGAAGCAGACCCGCTGAAGAAGAAGGAGCTGCTGCACTGTAGCAAAGGCATCGTTAAGTCGTCTCAGCACCGGGGCAGACGACGGAAGGTCAGCAGCCAAAGAAGAAGAAGCAGACCCGCTGAAGAAGAAGGAAGAGCAACGGCCAACGCGAAAGAAGAAGAAGAACAAGGAGCTCTGAAGAAAGAAGAACATCACCAACGGAAGAACAGCAGGAAGAAGAAGAAGAGCACCACCATTGCAAGAGAAGAATATCACCTGAACAGAGAGAAAGAAGGAGATCTAAAGAAAGAGAGAAAGAAGAGCACCCCCCTCTGCAGAACAAAGAGAACAACAAATTCTCTCTCTCTCTTTATTTTTGTAAAAGAAACATGTATATCTCTAGAATACAACTTGCTCCCTGAGTTCGACCTCGGGAACTCTTTTATTTTTCCGAGTAAAAAAAATTTTTGAAATGTTGGTAATAACCGGCTTTACTACAACGTTATAACAGAATCGACGTTTCATTTTGGCGCCGTTGCCGGGGAGCAACGGCTATTCTAGAGGTAAACATTCCTGTACTTTTTTTTATTTCTGATAATCTCCTCTCTTTTGTGCAGCTACAGGAACTCAAGAAGACAAGCAACCACACCAAAGACAGGTAAATTTTTCCTCTCACTATTAACCCCTAAGCCCTAAAGAGGAAGAAAAGAAAAGAACAAGCAATATAGGGCTAACCTGTCTTCCATATTTAGTAACCATAAAAGTTGCATGTTTTCAACTCATTATTTCTGCACACTATTAATGGTATTTAAGGGCTAACACATTCTTGCTTGAGCCCTAATTACCCAACAAAGAATTAACTGGACCAAGTAGAGCCAACCTAGGATCCAACACTAGGGATTTAGAGGCACACTCCTTAAGCAAGAATTGAGAAAACCAAATAAAGTGTGCCCAAGCCCTTGTCTGAAAATACCTATTCAAAGAAAATCTAAAACAATTGGCTCTCTAAACACTTGAACCCTAAAAGACAGGACCTAAAAGCTCTCAAAGAAAACAAGAGGTAAAGTTGACCCCTTGGGTCAACCAACCTTAAATTAGGTCACTCTTTGCACTTAAAAGACTAAAGTTCAAGTGAAAACCTTAAGCACCCTGATCTTAAAATTGGTAGACTTAAGAGGTCAAGATCCCCATTCTGGTCTACCTGGAACCGCAGTGACAAGAGAGGTCGGGTGGGGGAAACCCTGTAACCCGTGGGGACGCTCTACCGTGTAGGGGTCTTCGCGGGACTCTCCCTCTCTGGCTGCCCAGGTAATTCTCAGGTGGACGATCTTTCTGATCAAGGGGTCCATCTGCCCCGAACCTCTATAGTCACCCAACAATTTTTGGGTGTCTTGATTGGGTCCAGCACCTGCTTATCTCATCCAGCCCTTCAGTATTTTTCAGGAAGTCCTTGAAACCTCCTATAGAAATTCACTCTCCCCGAGGCTAAGCCTCGGCTCCTTTGTTTTTGCAGAAATCATTCACATAGCCCCTCTTTCCTCTGATTCTGAACAAAATCCCCTTCTTCCATCTTGATTCAAACTTTGATTCTATTCCACCACCTGATCCAATTATGCAGCCTAATTACCTAGCAAGACTACCATTCAAGAAACCTGAATATCGGAGATCTATGAAAGATAAAATGATCGAGGATGCCATAAAATTCTATGAAAAAGAAGAAAAAACCTCAACACCAATAGGAGACATTCAGGTTGATGTCCCAACAACCACATCCTTCATCATAAACTGTGCCCAAATTCTATTGACTGGAATTTCAAAAGGATCAACCCGAGACATGCTCATGACAGGATACATTGAGATGGAAAAATTACACCAATCTGAATACCTTCAATGCTTAACAAATCCTGTACTTTGGGAACAACACCAAGATGCCCTTATAAAACGGGTAGAAATGATGAAATCAGTAGAACAAATTATCAACCAGAAATACCCGTATAAACCAGAAACAGAGGATGAACCATCTTGGAACAGTATTAAGGAACAATTCAGTTTCCCAGATCTCGGGATTGAGGCACAAAGTGGTTGTAAAATTCCAACCCAAATAGAAGATAGCATTAAAATAGGTTGGGAAGTTGCAGGAGAACACAATGCTGAGCCAACCCTAGGCCGTAAATCACCAAGCTTAGAACTCCAAGACTCCTGCAATAACAAGATTAGAATTGAACCTCTGGAGGGTATAAATTCCGCCCCTTGTTTTGATAAGGTAACCCTCGAAGGTTATTCAGACTTAGGTTCTAATAATTCTACCCACATCCTAAGCCTAGAACCTAGATCTGAAACTTATTGGGAAGATTATGAGGCCCCTTATGAGAAAGATCAAATTTTTACAGAATATGATTCCGGGCCTTTATTTGATGAATGTCCTTTTCCAACACCCTCAGGAAATCTGATTGATTTTTCAGAAAACATGCCAATTTATGATACAGAAACTGAGGAGTTGGATGAGCAAGGTTTTAATGGGATCTATCCTACCAGCTTAGAGCTTGAACAGAACATCTTTTTGAGCCCAGAAGTGACATATAGGCTAGAACCCAGTCAGGCTGCTGATTCCACATCTGATGATTTGTGCTGTGGTGGAATTCATGATCATTTTCGCCAACTCTCCGACAATTTCAGATCTGACTATAATTGCGGAGAGATTCCCCTTCCTGAACACACCAGGCCTATCCACGACCTCAGTTCACATGACTCTGACTCTGAGGTCCTGATTCCCGAGATCACTGATAACACAGAATCATTCCTTTTCGATCCTCAGGAACCAAAAACAGAAAATGCCAAGAGTGATTGTAACCCAGAATCCAAATTTTTTCTCGAATCCGATTTCTTTCATCCTACAGACACTCTTCCGGCATTTGATAGTTACCCAGCGGACTCTCTACAGGAAACCACCTATCATCCGTCTCTAGAAGAGCCCTCGTACACAATGGCCACCTCAGCCGCACACACAGAACGGATCAAAACCTCTTCCCAACCTCAACCTGCAACCGGACTCAATTTCTATTCAGATTCACCTCTCACCGAGCCGATTGCATTTCCACATCGGGTTTCGAACATTGATCAGACTACATACCATGCTCTATCATTCTCTGATCACTCCCGTAGGGTTTCCGCGTCATTCATTGACTATTCTACAGGTCCCTACTCTGACCAGGCTGATTCGACTCAGCCAAACCCTGCGTTTGCACTTCCACATCTATCTGAGCTTCACAGTTTATGGTGGGTTCCACACCTTTCTATCCACATCTATCAACCCACCAGATTGATTGGGTTTGGGCTGCATCATCAGCCTGTTGATCTGAACAAGCACCTGGTTGGACCAACCAGGCTCTTAATCAAGGTGCTTGTCTTACAAAACTCTGCTGATTTGACCATCCCCTCTCCATCGCATTTCCCGCTTGGCTGAAGGCATCAAATTTAGCGCTCAACGGGAGGCAGCCCGTCATTCTCTTTGAAAACCTGAAACTTGTTCTGACAGCTTTTTGCACTTGAAGTTCACACTTTAGGACAGCCGACTCCACCTCAGGTGCTTGCATCTGAGATTAGAAATCGTCCGCAACAGTCACCCCGACCCATTCACTCATCAAAACAGCTATCCTAATGTATGAACTTAGTTGAATAAAAACCCCTAGGTTACAATGAGGACATTGCAAATCTTAGGCATGGGGGGGTATGAAAGTGCAAAAACTCGTAAGAAAAGGTTTCAAACAAAAAATTCACATATGCCAAAAATACCATAAAAATTAAAAAATTTTCGAAAAAGAATAAGAGGAAAAGAGGAGAAGGAAAATTTTGTGAAGGAGAAAAGAAACAAAATGAAAAAGGAGCACAAAATTATGAGAAAAAGTGATAGTCATTAGTAAGGAACTAAGGAATTAACCTAAGCTCTAGACCTCATTCAAGAAAAGTGCACAATAAGATTAGTAAAGAATGCAAACCTTAGGCATTCTTGAATAGACTCTTAGTACCCATTAAGATCTGGACACTCCTCAAGAGGTTGAGGAAAATGAAAAGCTGAAGTATTAGGTCCAAGGCTTAGGAAGTATTCGGCCTCGTTAACTAATTTTTGGTTTACGGGACTCAGTAACCTAAGCACCCTAACCTCACACACAGCCTGGTTCAGTAAGCGTAAAAATCAGAATCACGCAGAAGCGTCGCAAAAATCTGAAAAGAACACCTAGAATAGGAGCGGCCGATCAACACAAGTTGATTTGGACGAGTTCCCAGCGCAGAGAGGCGGGAAATCCCCTCGAAGACGCGTAACAAAATATCATCTCCTCGGTGCTTGTCTCTTAGGATATTTACATATCCTACGGGGGGCATGTAAGCACTCTGCTGGTTCAGATTCCATGGATGGCATTATCTCGAAGTGTCAATTGCCAGGGTCTGGATTCGGCCACGGAATACCATGGATGGGATTATCTCGAAATCTCAATAGCCAGGGTTCCGGGGGTTGCCATGGGCGGTGCTATCTCGAAGCATCGATCGCCAGGAACCCTTGAGGATTGATGATGGGAGCAAGGAATCTGATACAGACCGTGTTGAAAAGCCAATCCTAGGCTAGAACTAAAAAGAAAAAGAGAGAGAAAACTCTTCAAACAGAAAAACTTTCTATCTCTCTCTTACAAAACGCACTGCGAACCGAGCCAGGGCTAAAATCATTTTAAGCACGGGTGCTTTAACCACGAAGTCCAATAAACCTTAGGTTAGTTCTTGTGGGCCTTAAAAACCTTTGCTAAAAGACTGAGGCTAAGGCTAGACAGATTTGGATCTTGACTGGTACTGGAGTACCTTTTAGGCCTATGATCAGCATTCTAACCTAATCTATGAAGGCACTTATCTAAAACTATTGAAAACTTCATGGTCTAGAACAAGGGTTGAAACCTTAAGTTTTTGCTAAGGGACTAGCAAAAGCTAGGCATGGGGGTATGATGAGAACCTCATCATGAGCCATAACTAGCTCATTTTGACCCAATACAAAGGATAAAAGCTCCTACATATCTCAAGGAAAAGCTTAACTCAGAGAATTCTGAGTTTGAGAAGAAAACCAGTCATAAGGGGTAAAAGTGCAATTTTACCAGTATAAACTGCATACAGGGTAATTCAGGGACCAAACACAGGTCAAAACAGCTTAATAAGAATAAAAGTGGGATGAGATGATCTAGCAAGGGCTACAACACTTCCAAGGAACCAAATGATAATCTGTAACCCTAAAACAACCCACTTCAATTCACAAGGTTCGAGGCAAAGTAAAAATAGAATAAACCCTCTAAAATTCATAGAAAAATAATCTCTAGGGTTTAGAACCTTCAATTTGGCCTTTAGAACCCATTTTGACCTACATTGAGAACCATGCCCAATTAATAACTTAATTTGGGTTTTTGCGCAAATTGACCGGTCAAACAAGGTTTAATATGAAAATAAAATTCACCATCAGATTCCTTAGGTCCTAATTAGTCATGTATAAAAACTTGAGCCTAAGAAGAAACCTCCTTGACCGACTTCACACTTTGGTCCTCATATATTTACTCTTTGGCCCTCAACTTTTGAACCCTCGCATTTTGGCCCCTAACTCTCCTTCGTTCTTTGCAATCAGGTCCCTCCTGCAAAACCCTGCCAGCACCATGCTCCGGCGACCTTGCGCGGAGCATGGCGCCGCGCAGGGTGAGGTGAGGGACCTGGAAAGTAAACCGGGGGTGCCCTGCGTCGTCAGCCGTCGCAGGAGCACCCCCCTGGTCATTGTAGGCCACCATACCGGCCGTGCGAACGCACGGACGGTATGGGTTCATGTTCCGACCATTCTCCGGCGAGGGAGACACGTCGTCTCCCTCCGCCTTCCTCCCTGCTTCATCCCTATAAATACCCCCCGCCGCTCCACCGACGAGGGCAGCCTGGATCTGACGGAGAAAACCCCCAGCTTTCTTCTCTTCTTTCTCCGGCAGACGCTCACCAGCTCCGGCGGCTTCCTCCCCCTCCACCTCTTCGCTCTGCCGCACTACCAGCAGCAGAGACTTCCTCCCCTGCTCTTCCCGCGCCACGCCGCACCCAGCTGGCGCCTCTCCAGCCCTCTGCTCGCCGCCGCCCCTCTCCCTGAGCATCATCTTCTCCGACGACAGTCGATACGACTGTCGCCCTGTTCCTCCCCCTTCGTCCCTGCAAGTAAGTTAGACCTACTCCCCTTCTTCTCCTCTTTCTTTCCCCGCTTTCAATTTAGTCAATTAAACCCTCGACCGTTCCTGTTCACCCTCATCCTCTCCGCCTCCGACCACCCTCCGGCGAGCCGCTCCCATCACCTCAGCGACCCACACGGCTCGCCGACCACCGCAGAACCTCCGCCTCCTCACCCTGATCCTCTTCCGCCCCTCCACTTCCCACCAAACACCCTCTGCAGATCCACCGAACACACCCACTTCTTCGCTCACAGTTTGACCTAGGACGACCTGTTAGCTCCATCTCGCCCCCTGCAGACCCCCTGACCACCTTCGCCGTGCCACGGCGAAGGTCCCCCGCCTGTCTGATTTGGCCGAGAGGCCGTTCTATTGATTTCAGGTTCCAGGCCTTGACCGCCATTGGCGAGGAAGCTCGAAGCTTGCTTGAGGTTGCTCCAAGCCTAGATATCCCAGGTTGAAGACCTAGGCTGCGCGAAAGAGTCTTGCGCACACACCCTGGCCCTCAATTGGAGTTGCGAGCCTCAACAGCTGTTGCAATTGGAAGCACCATCCCTATTGCAGGCGTGAGAGAAAAGGGGTGCGCGGATAGTCCCACCTCGGGAACTTCTGAAGCCACACACCCACATAAATTGCAAAAGTGCCACCATCTGTTTGCCTCAGTTACCACGGGGTGAGGTCCCTCTCACCCGACCCGACCCGGCCTCGTCCGTGACCACGCTCCGCGGACCTGGCCCGACCCGATTAGACTGACCTGCACTCCTCGCCCACCACGCACGCCGGTGGGCCTGGACCCGGGCCTGACCCGAACCCGATTACCCGGAAGCGCTCTGGGAGAGCTTCCGAAGAGTGATTTCAGAGAGAGAGAGATACGCGGGGGGGGGGGGGGGGGGGGGGGGTAGAGTAGGTTTTGCCTCTTGACGAAAAAATTCTGAAGTGTGCAGGCCAAAGAAGAAGAAGCAGACCCGCTGAAGAAGAAGGAGCTGCTGCACTGTAGCAAAGGCATCGTTAAGTCGTCTCAGCACCGGGGCAGACGACGGAAGGTCAGCAGCCAAAGAAGAAGAAGCAGACCCGCTGAAGAAGAAGGAAGAGCAACGGCCAACGCGAAAGAAGAAGAAGAACAAGGAGCTCTGAAGAAAGAAGAACATCACCAACGGAAGAACAGCAGGAAGAAGAAGAAGAGCACCACCATTGCAAGAGAAGAATATCACCTGAACAGAGAGAAAGAAGGAGATCTAAAGAAAGAGAGAAAGAAGAGCACCCCCCTCTGCAGAACAAAGAGAACAACAAATTCTCTCTCTCTCTTTATTTTTGTAAAAGAAACATGTATATCTCTAGAATACAACTTGCTCCCTGAGTTCGACCTCGGGAACTCTTTTATTTTTCCGAGTAAAAAAAATTTTTGAAATGTTGGTAATAACCGGCTTTACTACAACGTTATAACAGAACCGACGTTTCAGCTTACCTGTTACCCAGCGAGGACACGACACAGTCTGGGTAATTGTGGATAGACTGACGAAGACGGCACGATTCTTGCCGATCCGAGTCACTTTAGGACCAGCACAGTTGGCAGAGAGGTATATCCGCGACGTGGTAAGACTATACGGAGTCCCGCGGGAGATCGTATCCGACCGGGATACCCACTTTACGTCCCAGTTTTGGGCTGAGTTCCAGTAGGCCCTGGGGATGCGGTTGAGATTTAGTACAGCTTACCACCCCTAGACAGACGGACAGTCTGAGTGCACGATACAGACACTTGAGGACCTTTTGCATGCCTGTGTACTGGACTGGAGGGGCTCTTGGGAGGAGCACCTGCCCCTAGCGGAGTTTGCATACAACAACAGCTATCACTCGAGCATCGGCATGGCTCCCTACGAGGCTCTGTACGGACGGAGGTGTACGGCACCCTTGAGTTGGGTTGAGGTGGGGACCAAGTGGGAGGTTGGCCCCAAGTTGATCCGGCAGAGTCAGGAGGTAGTCGAGCAGATCCACAGGCGACTCCGCACTGTCAGGAGCAGACAGAAGAGCTACGTGGATCGGAGACGCAGAGAGGTGCAGTTCGAGGTTGGGGACCACGTCTTTCTTCGTGTTTCACCCATGAAGGGCATGCAGCGGTTTGGGGTGAGAGGGAAGCTTGTGCCGAGGTTTGTGGGGCCCTTTGAGGTCCTGGAGCGGGTTGGACCCGTTGCTTACAAACTTGCCCTCCCTCCTCAGCTTTCTGGTGTACACGACGTGTTCCACGTGTCCAACCTCAGGAAGTACGTAGCCGATCCCAATCATGTACTGAGTCACGAGAGCGTCGAGGTGGGCGACGACCTGACCTACCCCGAGAGGCCAGTGCAGATTCTTGACTGAGCCGTCTGCAGTTTGAGACGAAAGCAAGTACCCCTGGTGAAGGTTTTGTGGAGGAGCCAGCGGTACGAGGAGGCTACCTGGGAGCCTGAGGCGGCAATGTGGGAGCGGTACCCGGAGCTCTTCGCGGGTACGTCTTTTCGGACCGGCTTCGGTCCTCTTTGAGTTTGTTATGTTTTTATATGACGTTTTTCCCGCACCCTAGTTAGTGCAAGTTTCGGGGACGAAACTTCCTTTGAGTTTGTTATATTATTACAAACGCGGCTTCAAGATGTTTTTAAGACGTCTGGGAGGTGTCCCAGATGTCTGACCAGACGTCTGGAACTCCTTCCAAACGTCTGGGATTTAATTTTCTGCGGAGTACGGGGTTGCGTCTGCGCGCATGCGCGCGTAGACCTGCAACCGCCACCCGTTTTCTCTTTTTCCCTCTCTCCTCCTGCAGGCGTAGTGCTGCGCTCCCTCTCCCTCTCTCTCCCCGCGCGGCCTTATAAGGCCCTCGTCCTCTCCCTCACTCTCATCTCCTCCGCTTCCCTCTTCTTCTCCCAGCCGGTGCGAGAGCGCGAGCGTGCGAGCGGCGGCAGCGGCAGCCGCGACGAGTGTGCGGGAGGAGGTGTTGCGCGAGGGAGGAGACGCTCGACCGTGAGGGCTCGAGCTTGCCGGGGCAGCTAGGGCCGGCCAGTGGGGGAGCAGCGGGCGTGGAGCATCGCTGGAGGGCTGCTGCAGCTCGAGCAGCAGGCGGACGGGGCGCGGCGCGGCGCGGCGGTGCGTCGCGGGCGGAGAGCGAGAGGAGCTCCGATTCTGGAAATTTTTCCAAAATCAGACGTCTGGGCTTACGACCAGACGACGGTGAAGATGTCTGGAGGATTGTCCAGACGTCTGACAGGTAACATATTTCGTCTCCTTCCTTTTTCGCGCGTACGGCCATGCAGCCATCCGTCGCGCCTTCATCTGCAACCCGTTGTGCTGAGAGCGAGGAGTGGATACGTGCAGGTTCTGCTCGGGAGGGCATGAGTTTCGCCATCCAACGCGAATCGGACGTCTGGCCGCAGTGCCAGATGACGGAAAGGACTTCCAGACGTCCGGGTTGACCATCGGACGTCTGGGAATTTAGCCAGATGCCCCCGCAGGCTTCTGGACGTCTGAGGGACTACACAGAGCGAAGGTATCCTCTGAACCACCTTTTAAGACGTCTGGAAGAGGTTCCAGACGTCTGATTTTGGATTGTTTCGTCGTTTTCGACCCGTTTAGGGCCCGTTCGGAGTCCGTTTTTCACCTTTCTAGTTGCGTTCTTTCCGGAATAAAATCCTCTACCTGTTTACAGTAATTATATACTGTTATGAGAAACTCCTTGTGCTTGATCCTTGTGTTAGGACCCCATTCCATTGCAGTCTCGGCGGTTGCGGAGGAGCGCGGGATTTCCGACCACGCCCCCAGTACTCCCGTTGTAGCTGGTAGAGTGGCTTTTAATTTACTTAATCAAATTTGTTACAATTGTGGAATAATTAATAGAGTCTAGGGCACTGCATGAATCCTAGGACTGAGAAACTAGATTGATTGATAGATCCTAGGATATTGCATGAAACCTAGGACTGGAAATTAGATTGAATGATAGATCCTAGTGTACGGCATGAATCCTAGGACTGGAAAACTAGTGATATGTATATAATATTGCAGTCTTGGGAAAATGTGGAAAGGAAATAATAGCTACCTGTAAATTGATTTAACAGCTGCCTGTTATGAATAAATAAACACGATTGAGAACATGGGTTGCATGAACGTGAAACTGGAACGGTGAAACCTAAATGTGCTGAGTAAAAGAGCTGGAACCCTACGGGGAATTAGGAGAACTCCTGGAAGTTGAACGGAATGGAACTGAGAAAGAAAGATGTGGAAGTGTGTTGTCTCTGGGGTACGTGATACCAAAGAGAGCACACATTACCTCTTAGTGCAGAGCGGAGCTAGCCGCCCCAGGGACCCGAGGTTAGGTCTGGCCACTCTGTACCGACTTTTGGCCCTTGTGTACATAGTACCTGTTGGTGCTAGAGCACCACGATCATTTGTTTTGATGATAACAAAACACGTGTCATTTAATATTTGTGCTTTGAGTCCTAGATTTCAGGTCAATCGCAAATGGATACATGATTAGACGGAGTTCGAGCTCGCATCCAAGACGGATTGGACGAGCTTGATGGAGAACAGAAGAGATTCGCGAGGAGCGATATATTAAAGATGGAAGGAAATGAAGAATAGGATAGATTTCCTTCTTTTGTACTTGTATTTTTCGTTTCTTTTGTTGCTCTTTATTTTCTTAGATAATTCATGTTAAAGAGCCTCAAAGTACCTTAACAGTAGTCCTAGGAACACCTGTACAACCCTAGGATACTTAGGTTTTCTGTAGAATACTTAGAAAACCAATATAGGGCTCAAACAGAGTTTCCAGACGTCTAATTCCCAAATCAGACGTCTGATAAAGTATTTTAAGACGTCTGATAACTGTTAGGCTAGACATAATTAGTTCTGTCTGATGAAATCAGATGACCAGACCTTAGACCACACGTCTTAGGAGACATCTGATGACTTTGCCAGACGTCCAATTAGTGGACCGTTGGCTGGCTTACCAAACACTCAAGAGTATGACCGTTAGAGCCTTATCAGACGTCCTTAGGCCTTTCCAGACGTCTGATAAATGACTGTTTTGCCTCGGCTGACCCAAAATCTCTTCTTAGAGATTTTCTAGCAGTTGCAACGTTTGGAAAATCCATTCCCACAGTAAAAGTAGGTTTCCAAACGTCCAGACATAGTGCCAGACGTCCTATATGTCGTCTGATGGACTTGCACAAAAACCCTGTTTAGATCTGATCCAAGTTAGGAAGAGACCCGCCCAAAATCAGACGTCTGACCTTTAAATCAGACGTCTTAAAGTGAACTTCCAGACGTCTGATAAGTCTGTCAGAACAATGATTGTTCCTGATTTCGGGCTGATTCTCTTGGGCTTTGTTCCCAACGGCTATAGAACCTTTCCTAAGCCTTCCAAAGCCTTCCTAAGGCCTCTAAAAATAGAGGGGAACCTTTGCAACACAAATACACACTAAGACACACCTAGAGACACCAAGATACACAAGAAACACTTTGTAATACACTTTCCACTCTCTTGTGTCCTAGCTAGCTCTTGCTCTCCAAGCTCAAGTTCCATTCTCTTGAGAGCATCAAGCTTAGCGCACCCGCTCTCCCGCCGTAGTTCACGAGAGCGAAGTTGCGCCGTCGCGTGGCTCACGCACCGCATCATCAACTCGACGTACTCCTTGCAAAGGGGAGTTTCCTAATTCTTATAGAAGCTAGGTTTAAAATTACTTTGTTGGCTCTATAGGATTACTTGTTTATTTTATCTTTGTTATTTGGTTGGGTATTCGCTTTCCTTCGCGAGACAAAATCCTTCTCGTGGAGAGAAGGGGTTGAGGTACGCTACCCTCGTTTAAGTAGCGTGGTTGTATTGAGGTTGAATCACCCTCGTTTAAAGTGATTCGGTTTAGTGGATTTTGATCAACTTGGTTGATCGGAAAATCCTAACTCGAGAGGGTTAGGTGGTGGTTTTCACCCGGTTTGGGTTTCCACCTAAAAATAATTGTGTACTAGTGTGATTGCTTATTTGTAAGATTATATTTCAATTCCGCAATTATTACGTCACCCCCTCCTGGTAGGGCTGGGAAACTTCAGTTGGTATCAGAGTAGGTCTCACAAAATCGGCGTTACAAACCGGCGAGGATCTAGATATGGAGGGAAAAGCATTCGTGTGCACCGAAGGACACGATACCTCGCGACCACCATACTTTGCAGGTATGGATTTCGTTTATTGGAAAAATCGTATGACTATGTGGTTGTAGGCCTACGACTTCCGGGTGTGGGAAAAATGCGAATCCGCATTTGTGATTCCCAAGAAACCCGCAAGAGGTTACTCAGAAGATCAGGTTCGGAATCTCAACCTCAACGCAAAGGCAATGAATGCCTTGTATTGTGCGTTGAGTCCGAAAGAGTTCGAGCAAATCCAAGAGTGCACCACCGCCCACGAGATATGGAGGAGGTTGGAAGGCACTCATGAGGAGACAAGCTCGGAAGAAGATCACGAGAAGGAGGAAACCGCTTGCTTTGGTTTCATGGCCAGAGGAAGCAATAGCGACAGCGAAAGCGGAAGCAACTCCGACAACGAGGTAAATCTCGATCTACAAGAAGCTTTTAATGAACTTTTTGAAGTTAGTAAATCACTAAAAATAGAAAATAAAAGTATTAAAAAGAACCTTAGTTTTCTTAAAAATGAAAATGATAGGTTAGAAAAATAACTTAAGGACATAGAAGCTAGTCCTAGAATTGATAACCTATTATTAGAAAATCAAGACCTCATCAATGAAAATAATAAATTGATTGAGGAAAATGTTAGTCTAAAAATAGAAATTTCTGATTTAAAGACTAAGATGAGTATTATAGAAAAAGAAATTGCATGTCTTAGGGAAAATTCTAACAAATTAATCAACAAAGTTGATAATTTTTATAGCCCTAAGATTGAGAAAGGATCTCCATCAAGGAGACCCGCTAACAGATTCAGATCCAAGCCCACTTGGATACCGAAAAGAGAATTAGAATCTTGTTTTGTAGGGTTCAGGGATGACTACAACACGAAGGACTGGACCTACAAGCTCAAGGCTGGTCAACTCGAGTTGGGAGAACCAAGGAGTAGACCAAGGAGGAGAACAAGAAGACCGACGAGATGGCGAACAAACGACGGACCCGCCGCACGTCGACCACCAGACTGGAGACCGGCGCCGATGCCCGGGCCTCCAAGCTACGGATGGGAGCCCCATCCGATGTGGCATCCACCACCACCATTCGGGCCATTTTATTGGCCATGGTAGGTGAGGTAAAAACCCTTTACCCTATCCTCTTATTAGTAGCATTTAGATAGGGGGAGTTAAAAAATTATGAGCTAATTGTCAATTTTTAAGGGGGAGAGATAAGGTAGCGGAAAATCCTAACTCGAGAGGGTTAGGTGGTGGTTTTCACCCGGTTTGGGTTTCCACCTAAAAATAATTATGTACTCGTGTGATTGCTTATTTGTAAGATTATATTTTAATTCCGCAATTATTACGTCACCCCCTCCTGGTAGGGCCGGAACTTTCAGTACCGAGGAGAGCTACTAGTGTAGAGCGAGTACTAGCTACCCCACGGGCCCCGTGGTGCTGCTAGCTCACCTACACCGACTTGTTAGGCCCACTAGGCGAACCAGGGTAGTCAGGCGAGGGTGTGCGGACTGTTGAGGGGCAAGGCCCCTGTTTGGTTACTGTGGAGGGGTTGGACCCCTGTTACTGAGAGGGCTCTGCCCTATACTGGTTCTGTGCTGTGCTTTGGGAGCACCCGTTAATGGAAACGACTAATCGCGTGCCAGTGCGGGGTAGCTACCCGTGTGTTTATCGCGCATGTCGTAGTCACCGTTACGTCTATCAGCGACCTTGGGGTGGTTGACTGAGGGTAGGATCACCACGGGGGACTCTCCCGGCCAGGAGAGCACCACGTGTTACTTCTACTTTTTGGAAAAGACTGCAATCAAGATCGTTCCCGCGAGGAACATTCGAGATCAAGTGAAGGATCTGAGAATTAGTTAAATCATGAAATAATACAAAGATGTAAATAAAGAAAGTAACAAGTTATAACAGCTACTGTACACTTTACTGCTTCTTTAGTTTTAGCTGCCACTCTACTCAGCGTTTCGCTGACGTGTTACACTCGTTACTTTTCAGGACCAGGTGTTGAGCAGCCAGGGTCAACGGCTGCAGAGGACGCTGGGTCGAGTAGGATCCAGTAGAGTTATCGCAGTTCTTTTGTACCCCTTTTTGTTCCACTATAGTGAGTAGTTCTTGTTACTCTCTGTACTTTTCTTTAATTGTAGTTCATGTTATGTTATAAATGTTGTTCTACTGTTGTGGTGGTACATGCTGTATTTTTCTTACTGCTAGTTATATTCATGCTGAATGTGGTTTATTTTACTGCTCTCTTGGTTACTTCCTCGTTGGACGACTAGGTCTTGGGATTAGTCGAGTCAGTCCGATTCTCGTGTCTCGTAGGGACTCGGGAATCGGGTCGTTACACCATCGCACATCCACAGACACCCCCGCACCTCGCCGACCACCGCACAAGCTCCCTCACACTCCACTCTATCGATTCCCCATCTCCATTTACTACCAAATGCCACCCGACCACCCCTCGAACAAACCCACCTCTCCGGCCACAGTCTGACCTAGGGCTACCTCCACACACGCCCTTGCACCTCGCTGACCCCCGCATTGTCTTCGCCGCACTCCGGCGAAGCCTCCCCCATTTTCTGATGTGGTCGAGAGGCTGTGACGTGCCTTCGTGCGTGTGTTAAGAGATGTCGTTATAGATGTACTTGATACGTCGGTTTTAAAAGAAGTAAACGGAGGTGAGTCCGAGTGTCGATCTCAGGGAGGCGTGGAAATCGGATTTTGTTTACCACTTGTTGTCACGAAAAAGGCGGAGTTTTTGCTTGCAAAAGAGACGGTTTTGAAAAGCGAGAGATAGAGAGAGTTTAGGGTTAGAAAGCTCTTGGTTTTGATCATGCACTTTAAACAGAAATTAAAATGTAACTAAATGGAAAATAATTTCATTAAACATGCATTCATAGTTCATGGTTTACAACATTAAATACATGCTTCAACAAAAGTAAATGAAAGCTTAAAAGAGAGAGAGAGAGAGTGGAGAGCGACGAGGCAGCCACGGCGGTGGAGGAGGCTCCGTCGGCGGCTCGTCGTCTCCGGCGATTACAAGAGTGCCTAAGACTAGCTAAGAGAGGAGTGGAGTAGTTGCAAGTGGGAGAGGATGCCTTGAATGGTGGTAGAAGGGGGTTTAAATAGAGTTAAGGGCTTCCTAAAAGAAGAATGTGCTTTAGCGACATCCAGAACGTCGCTAAAACCGCTTCCAGATACGTCGGTGAAGGCCTTCTGCCGCCGGTCAGTCGGCCGCCCCTCTCTCTCTTCAGGCGCGATCCGTGGATGTCGAACGAGAGCCGTCCGATTGATGATCGGACGGCTGAGATCCTCCCGCGCCTGCGCTAGGATCGCGCTTCGGGCGCGCGTGCGCGCGCGCGTTTCCGCCCGGCGTGCGCGCGCGCGTGGGAGGTGGGGCGCTGTCGTCGCGCCGCGTGGCGCAATCCTAGCCGCTCGCTTCTGATCGCACGGCTCAATTTTGCCGCGCCCTTCGCCCGCAAGTGATTTCCGCTCCGCGCGATTCGAACGCGCGTCGCCGCGACGCGGGCGTGCGCGCTAACCGTTGCGCCACGCCCGCGCTTTGTCGCGGCGACCACGGGCGAGCGCGCGGATCTCGGCCGTTCGATCGAAGATCAACGGCCGAGATGCGTCCTTGGCTGGCTTGGGGGCGTGCGAGCGGCGGGGGCGGGGCGACGTGGCGCGTTCTAGGCCGTTGATCTCCAGATCAACGGTCAGGATTTCTTGGGCCCATTGTGGGAGCTCCGGATGTCGGATTTGGCCGATCTTGAGTCCGTTAGACTCCGTTCGTCGTCCTGAATCCATCCGTGCGGTCCGATTGCTCATCTGAGGCCTGCTTTGACAAATGCTTTACACAAATGGCCATTAATACAGTTTATAAGCAATCTTGGTACTTGATGCATGCAATGCTCCTATTCTACTTTATGTTGTGCCTTTTATTCTAAAGATGGGCCATATTCAACCTAATTACTACCCCCTTGCGTGGTGTTATCATACCCCCATGCTTACTCCTTGATAGTCCCTAGCAAGGTTTATTCTAGCCTTTATTTCTTTGGGGAATTTAGAAGTAATTGCTTCGGCACTTCGTTACTCGTCAATAAGAGGAAATATACGAAGATCTTAATCTACAAAGACTAACCAGCGCCTGGGTGTCTTCCAAAATACAAATCGCCCGAATCCTTGCTTTGTATATATAACTATACATATGTATACGTATATGTCTATATATGTCTTTTTAGAATTTTCGGAATTCAGTGTGGGTTGGTAACTTTTTACGGCTACCCAACCCACCCAAAACTCGATCAAAACCCTAAGTGCTAAGCATCTTGGTGTGAATGTTGTGATAGACTCACTTAACGGTAATTGAGACAGATTTCGAGTTTCTACGCCTCTAGGTGTCCGGAAAAGAAAATAAATTTTTGCCTGAAGGTGTATTTGTTCGACTGGTAGCTTTCTCCCTACGTTCATTTTACTTGGGGTCAACACAAGGATTTTCCAGTGTATATCTCCCCGGCTTGTACTACTTCCCCGCTTCGTCCTTAGGTGTTTTGGTCTTTTTTGTGCAATTATTGAGCTGGGCTCTGGACAACCGACCAATGGGCTGTTACCCACGATCACTTGCCAGCCATACTTGTGCGGTGAAGTGTGGTTTATTTTTTTTTTTTTTTCGTAGGTGGCTTCCCTAATCTCAAATGTACCCAGAGGCAACGAAAAAGAAATGGCCTGTGGCTGGGTTCTAGACAACCTGCCAATGGGCTGTTACCCACGACAACTTGCCAGCCATACCACCCTAGAGAGTTCATTAGCTACCCAATTTCTGTCAAAATCTCCAAGAAGTGAGTCTGTGCAAAAATGTGTGTAGATGCTTAGACTCAAAGTTTTCCTGAGTTAGAGGGTGAGTTGATAAGTCGTATACTTATTACCTTATTTATTAGGTGGATTAGAATAGCTTAAAGTTGTAAGGATTCGCCGCTAAATCCATATTTTAATGAACACCATGGCTAATTAAGCCTGAAGGCCTGAAAAGTCTAAGTGTTTAAGTTCTTTTTGTATTATTTCCCACTATTGACAAGTTTCTAATGCTTAGGTTTTTCTTCCTAAATTTTTTTTTTTTTTAATCAATTAATTTATTCATTCAGACTGATTAATTAAGCTCAGGATTATGCAGTTTACCATCCCCCCCATGCTTAAGTTGGACAATGTCCTCATTGGCAGATGCATGGATGCAAAAGGGTTCAAAAAGATAGTACCTGAGTGACGTAAACTACCAGATCAGTCTGAATCCGCTGGGTTGCCTCCCAGGAAGCGCTGAGTTTAACGCCTCCAGCTGGGCGGTGCTTGGTGTCAGCCCTCAACAAGGGTGACACTTTCCTTGGGGGGTACCTGGGCCAGGAAATGCTTCAATCTTTGACCATTGACTGTAAAGGTGTGCCCGGTATTAAGATCGGCGATTTCGACTGCCCCATTGGAATAGGGCTTGACCACCCGAAATGGTCCTGTCCATTTGGACCTAAGTTTCCCTGGAAAGAGTTTCAGGCGTGCATCAAATAGCCAGACTTGTTGGTTTGGCTCAAAGGTTTTCCTATGAATGAGTCGGTCGTGGACGGCTTTCATTTTCTCCTTATATAGCCGCCTATTGTCAAAGGCGTCCCGACGAATTTCTTCAAGCTCAGATAATTGAAGAGTCCTTTGCGCACCAGCTAACTGGGGATCCATGTTACATTGCTTAACAGCCCAGTAAGCCCGGTGTTCCAATTCGACAGGGAGATGGCAAGCTTTGCCAAAGACCAAGCGGTAAGGTGACATGCCTATCGGGGTCTTAAAAGCGGTCCTGTATGCCCACAGGGCATCATCAAGTCGTGTGGACTAGTCTTTCCTGTCAGGTCTCACAGTCTTCTGTAAAATGTTCTTGATTTGTCTGTTTGAGACCTCAGTCTGCCCATTTGTTTGTGGATGATACGGGGTGGCAATGCGGTGGTTTACCCCGTATTTTCTAAGTAGGGCACGGAACTGGGAATGGATAAAATGGCTTCCACCATCACTGATCATGGCCTTGGGTATTCCAAACCGGGAAAAGATGTTCTTCTTTACAAAGTCCATGACCGTCTTGTGATCGCATCGTCGGGTGGCGACGGCTTCAATCCATTTGGAAACATAGTCTACCGAGACCAGGATATACTCGAAGCCGTTGGATGGTGGAAAGGGGCCCATAAAATCGATACCCCAAACGTCAAAAATTTCGACAATCAAAATGGGCTGAAGGGGCATCATATCTTTTTTGGTCATTGTCCCTAGTGTTTGGCATCGTGAGCAAGTCTTGGCAAAGATGTGTGCATCCTTGAATAGGGACGGCCAATAAAATTCAGACTGCAAAACTTTTGCAGCTGTTTTCTTGCTAGAGAAATGGCCGCCACATGCTTGGTCATGACAAAAGGAAAGCACACTCTGAACTTCGTCTTTGGGGAGGCACCTCCTGATGATCTGATCAGCACAGAGGCGAAACAGCATGGGATCATCCCAGAAATAGTGCTTGGCCTCAGCCAAGAACCTGTCCCGTTGCTGTCTGGACCAG
Organism: Thalassia testudinum; assembly: GCA_037157565.1. Taxonomy (NCBI): domain Eukaryota; kingdom Viridiplantae; phylum Streptophyta; class Magnoliopsida; order Alismatales; family Hydrocharitaceae; genus Thalassia; species Thalassia testudinum. The sequence continues at coordinate 47,726,216 of JAZHRO010000067.1, read as the reverse complement.
CTGTGCGGGGTTTGTCCTATAACCAGGTAGTTGACATAGTCAGCATACCATGGCATTTTCTTGTCTTGCACGGCTAGGATGTGTTCATCAGGGAAGGTATCAGATAGAGGTAGGGAGGGTCCAATGTGGTCTGGATGAAGTCTTGACAGGTGGTCAGCCACCACATTTTTCGATCCGGCCTTGTCTTGGATTTCCAGGTCAAATTCCTGCAAAAGCAGGATCCATCTGATGAGCCTGGGTTTTGCGTCCTTTTTGGCCAACAGGTGCCGGATGGCTGAATGGTCGGTGTAGATAGTCACGTGGGATCCCAGCAAGTATGATCGGAATTTTTCCAGTCCAAAGACTACAGCAAGCAACTCTTTTTCTGTGACCGTATAATTACGTTGGGCCTCGTCCAACGTTTTGCTCGCGTAGCAGATCACCACGGGCTTCTTGTCTTGCCTTTGTCCCAGGACAGTGCCTATGGCAAAATCTGATGCGTCACACATAATCTCAAAATCTTGGGACCAGTCTGGGGGTTGAAGTACAGGTGCGGTGGAGACTAAGTCCCGGAGGGTATGATAAGCTTGGGTGCAATCAGGAGACATGTGGAAAGTGGCGTCGTTGGCTAGAAGGTCGGTCAAGGGTTTGGAAAGTTTGGAAAAGTCTTTGATGAACCTTCGGTAGAAGCCAACATGTCCTAGGAAAGAGCGAATCTGTCGGACCGAACTAGGTGGAGGAAGTTTGGAAATTAAATCAACCTTAGCTCGATCTACCTCGATGCCCTTATACGAAACGATGTGTCCGAGGACAATTTCTTCTTGAACCATAAAATGGCTCTTTTCCCAACTTAACACCAAGTTAACCTCGATACATCGTTTCAGGATTTTCTCCAAGTTGCTCAAACAATGGTCGAATGAATTCCCGAATACAGAGAAATCATCCATAAAGACCTCCAAGTATTCACCCACCATTTCTGAAAAAATGGCTAGCATGCAACGCTGGAAGGTCGCGGGTGCGTTGCATAACCCGAACGGCATTCGACGGAATGCAAACGTGCCATACGGGCAAGTGAATGTGGTCCTTTCCTGATCTTCCGGAGCAATTGCGACTTGGTTATATCCTGAATATCCATCCAGGAAGCAAAAATACTTCTGCCCTGCCAATCTTTCAAGGATTTGGTCAATGAATGGCAAGGGGAAGTGGTCCTTCTTAGTGGCTTCATTAAGCTTCCTATAATCAATACACACCCGCCATGCGGTGGTGGTGCGGGTGGGAATGGATTCGCCATGATCATTAGTGACAACGGTGAGCCCAGCCTTCTTTGGAACCACTTGAGTGGGGCTCACCCAGGGGCTATCAGAGATAGGGTAGATGATGTCGGCGTCGAGCCACTTGATAATTTCTTTTTTAACGACCTCCCGCATGTTAGGGTTTAACCGTCTCTGCATCTGGCGGGAAGGTCGGGCCCCGTCTTCCAGGTAAATCTTGTGGGTGCAATAGGTGGGGCTAATTCCTCTTAGATCTGAGATGGTCCAACCAATGGCGGCCCGATGTTCTGAAAGAGTTGCAGTCAACCTTAGTTCCTGATCCTTGGTTAGATGGGAATTAATAATCACTGGGAAGGTCTGGCCAGGTCCCAAGAAGACGTACTTGAGATTCTCGGGCAATGGTTTAAGTTCAGGTGCGGGTGGGACCACAGTCGATGGGAATGGAAAGGGCGGTAGTTGATCAACATCGATTTCTTCAAATGGTGTCATGTGATGATACTCAGCCTTACAGAGGTCCACAGGTAATGATGGTGACGAGTCAGAACTACGGGTTTGGTGGTCTGAGACAGAATTGAGGGTAAGGCATTCCTCGATTAAAGTTTCCACGGAATCATGTTCCTCAATGTAATCACAATCAAAAGACTTTGTTGCCCGGAAGATATCTAATTGCATTTTCCTGTCTCCGAAGGCGATTTTCATACATCCCGTGTCGCAATCGATGTTTGCTTTAGCCGTGGCTAAGAAAGGTCTACCTAAGATTATGGGTGCGTTCTGTAATTTTTCAGGGACTTCCATGTCGAGCACCAAAAAGTCGACTGGGAAATAGAAGTCCTTGACCCGTACAATCACGTCCTCGACAACCCCCTTCGGGGTTTTCACTGATCTATCCGCCAGCTGGATGGTGACAGGGGTTGGTGCCAGCTCCCCAAAACCAAATTGGTGGTACAAGGTTGTGGGAATTAGGTTGATAGAAGCACCTAGGTCCAGGAGCGCTCTATCAAATGTCATGTCCCCGATGTTGCAGGAAATCAGGGGTGCTCCTGGGTCAGTTCGTTTGAGTGGAAGGTTGCTTGATATCACGGAACTGGCTTGCTCAGAGAGTACAACCTTCCTAGGTGCTTGAGGTCTCGGCTTACGCTTGGGTGTACAGGCATCCTTTAAGAACTTGGCGTAAGCGGGGATGTGTTTGACAGCTTCTAGAAGCGGAATATTAATCTGTACTTGTTTAAAAATTTCCATCAGCTCCTCAGTTTCCACAGTATTCTTTTTTCTCTTGATTGTTTCCAAGGCCTCAGGATAGGGTGTCTGAATTGGTTCCATGTTTGGGTCCTTGGTTGGTGTTTCTTCTAAGTCGGGTAAAGTCTCGGGGAGAGTCGGCCATTTGGGATCCTGGGTTTTGGTGCCGCTTCTCAAGGTCACCGCATTCGCAGAGGCATTGGGGCCATGGGGTGATCCTTGAGAAGATGAGGATGAAGAGGCGCCAAACCCAGGAGGTGTTTGTGGAGCCGGTTGGACCATATGAGCCTGCCCGGGGTTGCCTTGGAACCCTTGCGAATTGGGGCCTCTGTTAATTATGTTTCGCGGGTTTGGTTGTGGTTGGGAAGGTAGAGATCCTTGCTGTTTACAGTCCAAGAGTTGGCTTAACTGTCCCTTTACCAAGGCCATTTCTTCCTGATGTTTTTGGTTCATGTCAGCCATCATCTTTATTAGGGTGTCCATTTGGTTTTGTGGGGGAGGGGCCGCCCTATTTTGGTTATATTGGGGTCTAACTGGTGGTCCTTGCTGATAGGAGGGCAAGTGTGGCTGTTGGTTTGGCCTGGGCTGGTTTTGGAATTGCAGTAGTTTCTGGTTTGTCCAACCAAAGTTGGGGTGATTACGCCAGCCGGTGTTGTAAGTGTTGGAGAAAGGGTCAGGTTTTGCATATCCTTGGACGGCTTGCACATCTTCTAGAATAGCCGATGTTGATGAGGAAGGAAGGGAGTAATCAAGGGTCGAGGGAGCAAAGGTCCCTCCTTGGAACATGGTTGGGGGTTGTTCCAGGTTCAGTTGGGTGAAGGGTTGGACCAGGTCAACATTATGTGCTCCTTTTGCTAGGGTGAAAGTCTGTAAGGGGTTCCTGGTCTGGTTTAGAAGCTCATCAATCTTCTTGTCCACCAATTCCACTCGATCCAACTTTTTGGCAATGATGTCCATGTCAACCATTCCAGAATTTGCTTGCACCTCATAAATCCCACCACGGGGTTGACTGGATCTGTTAAACTGGTTCATGGAGGCATTGTTGAGCGAATTCTCGCTCATAGACTCAAAGAGCTCAAACGCGCTCTCCTCATCTTTGTTTAGGAAGTTTCCCCCGCATGAGGCATCGACGAAGTTCCGTAGGTTGCTATCCAGACCGTGGTAGAAGATCTGGGCCAATTGCCACCTTGGAACTTCGTGGTGTGGGCATTTCCTCAAAAGTTCATTGAATCTTTCCCACGCCTCATGAAATTGTTCCCCACCCTGGAGTGTGAAAGTAGTGATAGCTCTTCTGAGGGCATTGGTCTTTCCTATGGGGAAGAATTTCTTTAAAAATGCATGCCTCAGTTCCTCCCAGGTGGTGATGGGTCTACCTAGGGTTCTAAGCCAATGAGAAGCCTTGTCTCTTAATGAGAAAGGGAACATCTTGATTAGAACAATGTCAAGGCTAATGTTCCTAGGTTTTACTGTTCTTGCTATGCGGTCGAGATCTTCTAGGTGCTGAAAGGGGTCTTCATTTGAGCTTCCATGAAAGTGGCTCTGGATTAGACTTAATACATTAGGTTTTAGCTCAAAATCGTCTCCCCCTTCGGGGATCCTAAGGTGTGGCTCGACTCTAATGGCAGAAGGGTTATAGAAATCACGGAGGGGTCTTGGCTGGTTCTGAAATGGTGGTAAATGAAGTGGTGGTTGTCCTGGTATGTCATTGAAAGGTGGTGGTTGTTCTTGCGGGTTCTGTAACCGTTGTATGGCTTGCATGATGGTGTGGATTTGTTGTTGCTGAAGCCGATGGTTAGTATTGATTTGAGCCTGGACGACAGCCATAGCATCTGGTGGGGGTTGATCTTCAGCCTCATCTACCCTAGGTTCAGCCATGTTTTCAACAGAATTACGTCGCCTAGATTCCTGCCCCAAAACACACAATTCGGGATGCAGTGAGCGCCTCCCGTGCATACACTAGAGAAGAACAGGAGGGGATGCGGAGGGCGACAGATGCGAGAAATGTGTTTCAATCAAGCACGCAAGCCTAATCCTTATGGTGTATTCCTTAGGAGACCTAGAAATCTCACAAAGGGTGATTAAGTCCGTAAGCACTGGACTCCCCTTCTCAAGGCTAATCTGGCCAGGTTGATTACGAGGGGATTGCAGGGAAGGTTCTTCCTTTGGCTTGCGCCTCCGGTTCCATAGACCCCACAACCGCGGTCGTTTGACACTGCCCTGCAGCCTAGTCACCAGATTCTACCAAGGGAATGAAAGCCAAGTGCCTAGCAGACAAAACCTCACCTTTTGAGACTTAACTCAGTCCTGCCTAGGGCACGTCTACTCAGTTTTAAAGGGCTAGGATAGTGCTTGTGCTTAGGGTGATGTGATGAGGCGTTGATTGGGGTGGTGCCTCTTAATGTTCTACTTTCAAAGTGTGTGCTTCTAGCAAAACATGATTTTCAAGCAAGGATTTGTTAAGATATAGTGTCTTTTAGTGTTTCATCCTTACTTAAGTACTTTTTAGGGTTGACGTGTCTTAATATTTTCAAACAAGTTTCAGTGGGCACGTCAAGTTCTGCACACAACTTAGTGAAAGTAGATTTCCTTTTATTTTGTAGAGGCTCTAAAACCCTAGTGTACTCATCCTGATAATCATGCAGCTTCTATTAGATGAGTCAGTTTTAGGGTTGAGTGGTGCGGCCCAGGTCAACTCACGGTGGCTTCGCAAACACCACTCAAGAGAAAGAGAAAAGAACACTCCAAGAATTTATCCAGCATATTAGAGTGTACATTTTTTTGTAGGGTGATGTGTTAAGAATGTGGGTCAAGCAATCATTCACCACGCCAATTTTTTTAGTTTTTATGATTTTTTTTAGCTTTTTCACGCAAGCAAACAATGAGAGAGAGAGTACTCACTATCGGTCCTCGAGGCGCCTACTTCCTTGCTACCATAGTGGAATGCGTCGCTTCGCCGTCCATGCGCCAAATTCCTGCAACCGTCAAGTAAGAAGGAAAATAGGGCATTAGACGATATGAGAATGAAGGTGGAATGGAGGTGATAAAACAAATCCGTTGCCTCCCCGGCAACGGCGCCAAAAACTGACGTGCCTTCGTGCGTGTGTTAAGAGATGTCGTTATAGATGCACTTGATACGTCGGTTTTAAAAGAAGTAAACGGAGGTGAGTCCGAGTGTCGATCTCAGGGAGGCGTGGAAATCGGATTTTGTTTACCACTTGTTGTCACGAAAAAGGCAGAGTTTTTGCTTGCGAAAGAGACGGTTTTGAAAAGCGAGAGATAGAGAGAGAGTTTAGGGTTAGAAAGCTCTTGGTTTTGATCATGCACTTTAAACAGAAATTAAAATGGCAACTAAATGGAAAATAATTTCATTAAACATGCATTCATAGTTCATGGTTTACAACATTAAATACATACTTCAACAAAAGTAAATGAAAGCTTAAAAGAGAGAGAGAGAGAGGTAGAGAGAGAGTGGAGAGCGACGAGGCAGCCACGGCGGTGGAGGAGGCTCCGTCGGCGGCTCGTCGTCTCCGGCGATTACAAGAGTGCCTAAGACTAGCTAGGAGAGGAGTGGAGTAGTTGCAAGTGGGAGAGGATGCCTTGAATGGTGGTAGAAGGGGGTTTAAATAGAGTTAAGGGCTTCCTAAAAGAAGAATGTGCTTTAGCGACATCCAGAACGTCGCTAAAACCGCTTCCAGATACGTCGGTGAAGGCCTTCTGCCGCCGGTCAGCCGCCCGCCCCTCTCTCTCTTCAGGCGCGATCCGTGGATGTCGAACGAGAGCCGTCCGATTGATGATCGGACGGCTGAGATCCTCCCGCGCCTGCACTAGGATCGCGCTTCGGGCGCGCGTGCGCGCGCGCGTTTCCGCCCGGCGTGCGCGCGCGCGTGGGAGATGGGGCGCTGTCGTCGCGCCGCGTGGCGCAATCCTAGCCGCTCGCTTCTGATCGCGCGGCTCAATTTTGCCGCGCCCTTCGCCCGCAAGTGATTTCCGCTCCGCGCGATTCGAACGCGCGTCGCCGCGACGCGGGCGTGCGCGCTAACCGTTGCGCCACGCCCGCGCTTTGTCGCGGCGACCGCGGGCGAGCGCGCGGATCTCGGCCGTTCGATCGAAGATCAACGGCCGAGATGCGTCCTTGGCTGGCTTGGGGGCGTGCGAGCGGCGGGGGCGGGGCGACGTGGCGCGTTCTAGGCCGTTGATCTCCAGATCAACGGTCAGGATTTCTTGGGCCCATTGTGGGAGCTCCGGATGTCGGATTTGGCCGATCTTGAGTCCGTTAGACTCCGTTCGTCGTCCTGAATCCATCCGTGCGGTCCGATTGCTCATCTGAGGCCTGCTTTGACAAATGCTTTACACAAATGGCCATTAATACAGTTTATAAGCAATCTTGGTACTTGATGCATGCAATGCTCCTATTCTACTTTATGTTGTGCCTTTTATTCTAAAGATGGGCCATATTCAACCTAATTACTACCCCCTTGCGTGGTGTTATCAGGCTGTCTTTCTGGTTTCAGGTCAGCAGCCCTTCGCCGCCATTACTGAGCTGCTGCAGCTCCTTCACCTGCAGCTGCAGGCGCTTTCCAGCCCAGGTGCGTGTCCCAGGTCGTGTGGTTTACCTCTGCGAAGGCATCCAGGCCTGTAGCTAGGGCAAAGGCGTCGCGGGCTGCTGCAATTGGCCGCAGGTAGCTCGCCTGCGAGCGCCAATTTGGGAGGTGGGACTTTAATCCCACCTCGAAAGTACGTGGCCAAGTGCCCGCACTTAAATTGAAAAAGTGCCTAAGGCTATTTGCCTTTGAACACAGGGGTCAGGTCCCTCCCCCGCATGCTGCGTGCCACGCGCTCGCTCGCCCTCGCCCGCGCTCACGCCTCGCGGGTCTGAGTAGGATCCGATTACCCAAACCACGCACTCCTCGCCCACCACCGCACGCCAGTGGGCCTGGTCCCGGGCGCGATACCCGCACCTGATTACCCAGCTCTGGGAGAGCGGTCCTAAGAGAGAAATCTAAGAAAGAGAGAGACGCGGGGAAGGGTAGGGGTAGGTTTTGCTCTAACCCTTGTGTAAGCGTGCGGGAACAGAAGGAGAAGGAAGGAAAAGAAGTGAAGGAGAGAAATAGAAGAAGAGAAAGAAGGCATTGTAGCAAACCCACAGTTAAGTCCTCTGACCACTGCATCAGACGACAGAAGGGCAGCGGCCAGAACAGAAAGAAGAGAAAAGAAGAGGAGCTATAAGGGAAGAAAAGAAAGAAGGAAGAAGAGAAGAGAAAGAAGAAGAAAAGAGAAAGAAGACACAACCGCAAGCAAGGAAAGAAAGAAAGAGAAGAATAGAAGAAACGAAGTAGAAAGAAGAAGAAGGCTGAAGAAGAAAAGAAGTCAGAGAAAAAGAAAAAGATTACCACAGCCGCAGAAGAAGAAAAGAAAAGAAAGAAGAAGAAAGGAAGACTCTGCAGGAAAAAGAAGAGAAGGAGATTAGCTGGAAGAAAAAGAAGGATAGAAAGAAAAGGAAGAGAGAAGAAGAAGTCAAGAGAACTCTAGCTCCCTCTCTCTCTCCCTCTCTCTCTCTCTCTTATTTTTGTAACCTAATTGAGAACTTTTATATTTTTAGAATTCTAGTTGCTCCCTGAGTTCGACCTCGGGAGAACTTTTTCCAAGTAAAAATTTGTAGTAATCTGGTAGCTGTTTTGTACTGCAACGATTTTAAACCATAATAGCATAAACCCAACCATTACCGGCGTTACTATTTTTGGTGCTGTTGCCGGGGAGCAACGGTTATTCTAGAAGCTATAAAATCTCTATTTATGAGTTTCTAATAATCTCTTCTCTCTTTTGTGTGCAGGTACAGGAAAATCAAGAAGCAGTCGCACAACAACCACTCCAAGGACAGGTAATTTCTATCCTCTCATTATTAACCCCTAAATTCTAAAGAGGAAGAAAAAAAAAGAATAAACAATAGGTATAACCTGTCTTTCATACCTAATAACAGCTGCATATTTTCAAACCACTATTCCTTCACACACTATTAAAGGTATTCAAGGGCTAACACCTTCTTGCCTGAGCCCTAATTACCCAACAACGAGCTAACTGGACCAAGTAGAGCCAACATATGACTCAACATTAGGGTTTTAAAGACACACTCCTTAATCAAGAATTGAGAAAATCCAAAAGAAGTATGCCTAAGCCATTGATTGAAAATACCTATTCAGAAAAACCCTAAGCAATTGCCTCTCTAAAAATACTTGAACCCTAAAAGACAAGACCTAATAAGTTCTCAAAGGAATCAATAGGTGAAGTTGACCCCTTGGGTCAACCAACCTTTAACTTAGGTCACTCTTCAAAAAGCTAAAAGTTCAAGTGAAAACCTAAGCACTTTGATCTTAAATTAAAAAGTGGTAGACTTAAGAGGTCAAGATCCCCATTCTAGTCTACCTGGAATCTCAGTGACAAGAGAGGTCGGGTGGGGGAAACCCTGTAACCCGTGGGGATGCTCTACCATGTAGGGGTCTTCGCGAGACTCACCCTCTCTAGCTGCCCAGGTAATTCTTAGGTGGTCGATCTTCTGATTAAGGGGTCCATCTGCCCTGCACCTCTATAGTCACCCAACATTTTTGGTGTCTCAATTGGGTCCAATACCTGCTAAACTCATCTCTTCCAACAGTGTATGTTTGGTAGGAGGTCCTTGAAACCTCCTTTAGAACTTCACTCTCCTTGAGGCCGAGCCTCAGTACCCTTGTTTAAGAAAACAGCACTTCACATCGACCTCTCCTCTGACTCCGAACCCAACTCACCTTCTTCTTCCACAATGGCTCAGCCAGTTGAGGAAGAGAATAATCTGGAGAACTAGCTCCAGCGATTTAATGACCTCTTCCAGAACTTTGTGCACCCACCGCAGCGTCCTATGATGCGGGACCATTATAATCCTGCTGCGGTGGCTATTGAGCCTCGAGTCAGAATCCCGACTGGAGGACCTGATTCTGAATTAAAGCCCAATATGATTCATGCCATACCCAAATTTCATGGGCTTAATTCTGAAGACCCCTTCCAGCACATCAAACAACTAAAGCATCTGTCCCAGACTTTTGGGTCAGATGCACAAAATTGGGACATTCTCCTCATGAAGATGTTCTCCTTTTCCCTTATGGACAAGGCCGTTCATTGGTATCAAACACAGACCCGACCGATTAACAATTGGGAAGAACTTCAGTCTGAATTTTTGAAGTTCTTTCCCGTTTCTCGAACCAATGCCTTGCGCCATTAGATTACCCACTTCACTCAGCAAACTGGAGAACCTCTCCATGAGGCATGGGATCGCTTTCAGGATCTCATGAGAAAGTGCCCCCATCACGGAGTTCCTAAATGGGAACAAGTCTAGTCTTTTTACCAGGGACTCCATGAAGATATCAGGCTTTTCGTCAATGCAACTTGTAGAGGGAATATCATGGGTCAACATGAGGACACCGTGTGGGAGATTCTCGGAAACATGTGCGAGAACTCCATCAACAATGACTCCATGGGATTATTCGACAGGACGAATACCCGCGCATCGACGAACCTTAGGGGAGCACACGAGACGCAGGGCTTGTCCGCATCAGTCGACCTGGAATTGATGACCAGTCAATTGGACAAGGTCCCATCATTAAGAAGAAGGTGGATGAGCTGACTCAGCACTTGCAGCGTGCCACCTCTGCGCATAGCTCCTTTGCACAGGCTCCTTCCACACGGGAGACTGTGCAAAACATTTTCCACCGACCTTCTCCTGGGATGGATCCATATCCACCCCCATCTGATTCTCGAATCGGAGGATCATCCGATCCTTTCTATACCAGCCAGGGGAATTCCATTCCCCCATTCTCTGATTCTTTGGAGGTTCCTTAGACCTGCGAGGACCTCAGGGCCATCCAGAATGATCCATTCTCCAACACCTATAACCCTGGATGGCGAAACCATTCCAACTTCCAGTGGGCGGGAAATTCCTAAAATCAGAGACCACCCTTTCAGCCCCATCCACAACCACCTCGTCCTTACCAACGGCCTCAGCCTTGGCCCAACCCTACTTATCCATCAGGGTCAAACCAAGACCAAATGTCCCTCATCCTTCAAACTCTAGCTGACATTCAAAGAACGAATGCGGCTATTCAGAAACAACACAAGGATGAACTTACAGAGGTTTGAAATCAACTGGCCCAGTTGGCAAATTCTCGCCAGCCGGGCACACTTTCTTCCCAACCTCTTCCTAACCCTAATAACGTGCCGACCCAGCGGCGCGTTATGAACCCAAACCCGGGCGAAGCACACATGATTTATCAGGCCCTTGCTGTTCTTTCACCCGACGGGATGGAGGCTTCCACTTGCTATGCAGGCTATCAGCAGCAACCCATCTTATCCAACCCTAACCAAAACCAGGCAGGACTAAATTCGGTAACGAGCCGTAGTGGTAAGGAAACCCAAGATCCACCCTATCCAAACCACTCCAAGCCTGGTAGTGATCCCAACCCTAGGACAGTAATCCAGGACTATCCCTGTCCCAGATCAAAGACCTGGACCTATCCTGGAAGAACCAACCAAGGTTCCATTTCCTGAGGCCTTGACTAAGGGAAAGAAGACAACCAAGCCCGTGGCACCTGAGGAGGACCTAGTCAAGCTCTTTGAGCAGGTCCAAATAAACATCCCCTTGATGGATGCGATTCGCCACGTACCGGCTTACGTACGATTCTTAAAGAATGTGTGTACACCTCAGCGTAAGCCGCGAACCAAGAGTAGGAGTCCAATTGTACTATCAGAGCAAGCCAGCTCTGTAATCCTAAGCAGACTCCCACCCAAGGCAAAAGATCCTGGTACTCCCCTGATTTCCTGCAAAATAGGTGATACCCAATTCGACAGAGCATTGCTAGATTTGGGTGCTTCCATAAATCTGATACCCACATCCTTACTTAGCCACCTAGAAGAATCTGACCTAAAACCAACTGAGGTGACATTACAATTAGCAGATCGATCTATAAAGTCACCTAAAGGGATTCCCGAGGATGTTATTGTAAGAGTGCGGGATTTCTATTTTCCTGTAGACTTTATAGTCTTAGACATGGACGCACCTGAGAACCCTAGGGATACGCCAATCATTCTAGGGAGACCTTTCCTGGCTACTAATAGAGCCAACATCAGCTGTGAGGAGGGCCAAATAGAGCTCAAATTTGGAAATCAAACCCTAAAAATTGATATATTTAAGGCCCAACAAGGAATCAATTGCGGTGTCATCGAACAGATTTGTGATATCAGGGCTTTGGTTGATGAAAAGCATTTTGAGAATGACCTGATTATACTTCATCAACCACAGAAAGATCTTGAATCGCAATTAGAGGAGTCAAATCCAAATTTAGACAGACCATAACTCCTACCCTTGAACCTCACATCTACCCTGAACCACCCATTGCTACTGATAACCCCGTCCTTGAACTGAAACTCCTTCCCGATCATTTGAAATACATCTTTTTGGGTTCTAATCAGACCCTTCCTGTGATTATAAATTCCAAGCTTACTCCTGAACAGGAATCCCGTATGATTGCTGTTCTCTAGCAACATCGCAGAGCCATTGGATGGACTCTCGATGATTTGACTGGAATAAGTCCCTCTTATTGCACACATCATATTTATTCAGAAGAGGGCGCACGACCTTCCCGTGAAATGCAGAGACGTTTGAACCCCAATCTGTAGGAGGTCGTGAAAAAGGAGATCATCAAGTGGTTAGATGCAGGGATCATCTACCCGATCTTCGATAGTCGTTGGGTGAGACCGATTCAGGTTGTGCCTAAAAAGGCAGGACTCACCACCATTACGACTGAAATCGAAGAAGTCATACCTACCCAATTAGCCAACTCATGGAGAGTCTGTATAGATTACCGACGACTCAATTCCTCCACGAAGAAGGATCATTTCCCACTACCTTTCATTGATCAGATTCTCGAGAAATTGGCAGGAAATCGATTCTTCTGCTTCCTTGACGGGCACTCTGGTTATAACCAGGTAGCTATTCATCCTGAGGACCAAGAGAAGACCACGTTCACCTGTCCCTTCGGAACATATGCATTCCGAAGGATGCTGTTCGGTCTCTGCAATGCACCTGTAACTTTTCAACGGTGCATGCTTGCTATATTCTCTGATATGTTAGGTGATTACCTGGAAGTCTTCATGGATGACTTTTCAGTTTTCGGGGCATCATTTGATGATTGCCTCCAGCACTTGGGTCATATATTCAGGCGCTGCATCGACGTTAATTTGGTTCTTTCCTGGGAAAAGAGCCATTTTATGGTGCCTGAAGGGATCGTCCTAGGACATCTGATTTCTGAGAAGGGCATCCAAGTGGATCGAGCCAAGGTTGATCTAATCTCTCGCCTTCCTATGCCTAGCTCGATCAGGGACATCCGTTCTCTTCTGGGGCACGTCATTTTTTACCGTCGTTTCATTCCTGATTTCTCGAAAATCGCACGTCCCCTGACAACTCTTTTCTCTAAGGATGTACCCTTTGAAATCTCCAAGGAATGCACTCAAGTCTTTGAGAACCTCCGTGACCGAGTCACCCAGGCCATGATCCTACAATCCCCTGATTGGTCTCAACCCTTTAAGATCATGTGCGATGCGTCTGATTTCGCTGTAGGAGCGGTTCTGGGGCAGAAAGTTGACGGGAAACCCGTGGTCATCTACTACGCTAGCAAGACACTTGACGAGGCTTAGCGTAACTATATAGTTACAGAGAAAGAGCTGCTAGCCGTAGTATTTGCCCTTAAAAAATTTTGATCTTATCTCCTGGGTTCCCACATCATCATCTACTCGGATCACACAACAGTGAGGCATCTCCTTGCCAAGAAGGACGTGAAGCCCTGACTAATCCAATGGATCTTGCTGTTGCAAAAATTCGATCTCGAGATTCGCGACAAGGCGAGAAGACAAAATGTGGTAGCTGACCATTTGTCCCGCCTTCCTTCTGAGATTATCAACCCTTCCGGACCCATCACGGAGCATTTCCCTGATGAGCACCTGCTGACTATTGGTACTAGACTTCCATGGTTTGCTGATATAGTAAACTACTTGGCATCTCATCAGATCCCGTCTTATTGGCCAAAGGCCAAGAAAGACAAATTGCGCGCTGATGCCAAGTACTACATTTGGGAAGATCCGTACCTCTTCCACATAGGTGCTGACCAAATCATCCGGAGATGTGTCCCGGAAGGTGAAGTCAATGATATTCTTTCCTTCTGCCATGACCAGGCATGCGGTGGCCATTTCTCTAGGCACAAAATCGCATCGAAAATCCTCCAGTGTGGCTTTTATTGGCCCACTTTGTTCAAGGATGCATACAATCACTGCAAGGCATGCAGTCGTTGCCAAACTTTGGGCAACATGAGCCATCGCGACATGATGCCTTTGCAGTTGATTCTCGTATGCGAGATCTTTGATGTTTGGGGGATTGATTTTATGGGCCCCTTTCCTGTTTTGGATGGTTTTGAATACATTCTGCTGGCTGTGGACTACGTGTCTAAATGGATTGAAGCCATACCGACCGGAACCTGTGATCACAAAATCGTTCTCAAATTCATTCATCACAATATCTTCTCACGGTTCGGGATTCCTCGTGCTATCATCTCAGATCGGGGGACCCATTTCACGAATGCTCAGTTCAGGACACTGATGACCAAATACAGGGTGTCTCACCAAATCTCTACTCCTTATCACCCCCAGACTAATGGTCTAGCTGAGCTGTCAAATCGGGAGATCAAGAAAATCCTGCAGGTCACTGTTCGGCCTGACAGGAAGGACTGGTCGTCCCGACTTTCGGAAGCCTTGTGGGCCTATACGACCGCCCACAAAGCCCAATTAGGCATGTCTCCCTTTAGACTGGTGTACGGGAAGGCGTGTCACCTTCCCGTTGAACTGGAGCACAAAACCTATTGGGCAGTACGGAATTGTAATCTAGATCTTTCTAAGGTTGGAACCCACAGAAAGCTTCAAATAAGCGAGATCGATGAACTATGTCTCGATGCGTACGAGAACTCGCAAATCTACAAGGTGCGGGTTAAAGCCTTCCATGACAAGCACATCTCTAGAAAGATCTTTCATCCTGGTCAGAAGGTCCTACTCTTCGATGCCCGACTTAAACTTTTCCCTAGGAAGCTTCGATCCAAGTGGGTCGGACCATACTTGGTTCGACAGGTTTTTGGAAATGGAGCAGTCGAGATCAGTCCACTCAGCCATGATTCCGAACCTTTCATCGTGAACGGTCAGAGACTCAAACTGTTTATTGATGTAACTTCTACTGATTTGGCTTAATCACCTTCTACCCTCCATTTTCCCTGAGCATATTGCGCCCAGCCGATGGCGTAAAACTCAGCGCTCAACGGGAGGCAGCTCGTCATTCTCTTTGAAAACCTAAAACCCTTTCTAACACCTTTGTGCACTTAAGGTTCACCCTTTAGGACAGCCGACTCCACCTCAGGTGCTTGCATCTGAGATTAGAAATCGTCCGCAACAGTCACCCCGACCCATTCACTCATCAAAACATCTGTCCTAAGGAATGAACTAAGTTGAATAAAAACCCCCTAAGTTACAATGAGGACATTACAAATCTTAGGCATGGGGGGGTATGAAAGTGCAAAAACTTGTAAGAAAAGGTTTTAAATAAAAAATTCACATATCCCAAAAACACCATAAAAATTAAAAATTTTTTTTTGAAAACAAAAGAATAATAAAATGAGAGGGGGAAAGAAAATTTTGAGGACTCTACAAAGGAGGAGGAGAAGAAAAAGGAACAGAATGGAAAGAAGGAGCACAAAATGAAAGAAAAAGTGATAGTCATTAGTAAGAAATTAAGGAATTAACCTAAGTTCTAGACCTCATTCAGGAAAAGAAATGGAAAGTGCACAGTGAGATTGGTAAGAACGCGAACTTTAGGCATTCTTGGATAGACTCTTAGTACTCATTAAGATCTAGACATTCCTCAAGAGGTTGAGGAAAATGAAAAGCTTAAATAGTAGGTCAAAGACTTAGGGAGTATTTGGCCTCGTTAACTAACTTTTGGTTTACAGGACTTAGTAACCTAAGCACCCTAACTTCACACACAGCCTGGTTCAGTAAGCATAAAAATCAAAATCACGCAGAAGCGTTGCAAAAATTCTGAAAATAATACCAGAGTAGGAGCGGCCGATCAACACAAGTTGATTTGGACAAGTTCCCAGTGCGGAGAGGTGGGAAATTCCCCTCGAAGATGCGTAACAAAATATCATCTCCTCGGTGCTTGTCTCTTAGGATATTTACATATCCTACCGGAGGCATGTAAGCACTCTGCTGGTTCAGATTCCATGGATGGCATTATCATGAAATGTCAATTGCTAGGGTCTGAATTCGGTCACGGAACACCATGGATGAGATTATCTCGAAATCTTAATAGCTAGGGTTCTGGGGGTTACCATGGGTGGTGCTATCTCGAAGCATCGACTGCCAGGAACCCTTGAGGATTGATGATGGGGACAAGGAATCTGATACAGACCGTGTTGAAAAGCCAATCCTAAGCTAGAATTAAAAAAGAAAAAGAGAGAGAAAACTCTCCAAATAAATAAATCTTCTATATCTCTTTCTTACAAAACGCACTGCAAACTGAGCCAGGACTAAAATTATCTCAAGCACGGGTGCTTTAACCACAAAGTCCAATAAAACTTAGGATAGTTCTTGTAGGCCTTAAAAACCTTTGTTAAGGACTGAGGCTGAGGCTATACAGATATGGATCTTGGTTGGTACTAGAGTACCTTTTAGGCCTATGATTGGCATTCTAACCTAATCTAGTTTGCAAAAGAAAAAGCACTTAGCTGAAATCATTAAGAACATCATGGTCTAGAACAAGGGTTGAAACCTTAATATTTTGCTAAGGGATTAACAAAAGCTAGGCATGGGGGTATGATGAGAACCTCATCATAAACCCTAACTAGCACAATCTAACCCTGATATGTGAGAAAAAGCTCCTACATGACTCAAAGAAAGGCTTAACTCAGAGAATTCTGAGTTTAAAAATAAAATAAATCATAAGGGGTAAAACTGCAATTTCACCAATGCAGTTTGCAAACAGGGTAATTAAGGGTCCAAACATAGGTCAAACAAGCTTAACAAGAAGGAAAGTAGGATGATCTGATTTAAAAAGGGTTGTAGCAACTTCCAGGAGTTAAATGACATTCTATAACCCTAAAACAAACTCACTTCAATTCACAAGGTTCGAGGTAGGATAAAAATCAACTAAACCCTCTAAAATTCATAGAAAAATAATCTCTAGGGTTTAGAACCTTCAATTTGGCCTTAGAAACCTATTTTGACCTAAAAAGAGAACCATGCCTAATTAATAACTTAATTTAGATTTTCACCCAAATTGGCCGGTCAAACATGGTCCAACCCAGAATTAAAATTCACCATCAAAATCCTTAGGTTCAAATTGGTCTTGTATAAAAACTTGAGCCTAAGAAGAGACCTCCTTGACCGACTTTATAATTTGGTCCTCTTCATTTACTTTTTGACCCTTATCTTTTGAAACCCTTACATTTAGGCTCCCAACTTTTCATCATTCTTTGCAGAACGGTCCTCCCTGCAACTTCTGCGCAGCGCCATACTCTGGCGACCTTGCACGGAGCATGGTGCTGCGCAGGGCAGGGCTGCCGTCTTGTAAAGCAGAAGCGGGGTTAGAATGTCGCAGGGACTTGCCCACGCCCTCTGCCAACCACCATGCCTTCCGTGCAAACGCTCGAAAGGCATGGGTGTCATCTCCAGCCTTACTCCGGCGAGGCTGGCATGATGCCAGCACGCCCCTCCCTCTACGCCAACCCCTTTATAAGGAGTGGCACACCCTGCCGACTCCGATAAGCTTTTCTTTGACGGAGAAACCCTCCCCCTTCATCCCTTCCTCCTCCGTCAGAAGGCCCGAAGCTTCCAGCGACTTCCCCCTCTTCCTCCTCGTCGCTCTGCTGCCCTACCTGCAGCAGGGTTTGCCTTGCTCCATCGTCTGCGCCGGGCTGTACCCGCCGGCGCCCTCCTCCTGCTTCCTCATCGCCGCACTCCTCCTCCAGGGCTTCTTCGTCTCCAACTCCGACAGATACGAGCCGGCTGCTCCGCCCTCCCCCTTCATCTAATACTTAGGTAAATAGCTTTCTCTCTATTTCCCTTGCATTTCCCCTCTTTTAAATTGCCCTGTCGACCACCCGACCGCCACTGTCTAGACCATCCTCTCCACCTCCGATCACCCCCTCTGGCGAGACCATCTCACATCCACAGACACCCCCGCACCTCGCCGACCACCGCACAAGTTCCCTCACACTTCACTCTATCGATTCCCCATCTCCATTTACTGCCAAACGCCACCCGACCACCCCCCGAACAACCCCACCTCTCCGGCCACAGTTTGACCTAGGGCTACCTCCACACACGCCCTCGCACCTCGCTGACCCCCGCACTGTCTTCGCCGCACTCCGACGAAGCCTCCCCCATTTTCTGATGTGGCCGAGAGGCCGTCCTTCTGCTTTCATGTCAGCAGCCCTTCGCCGCCATTACTGAGCTGCTGCAGCTTCTTCACCTGCAGCTGCAAGTGCTTTCCAACCCAGGTGCGCATCCCAGGTCGTGCGGTTTACCTCTGTGAAGGCACCCAAGTCTGCAGCTGGGGCAAAGGCGTTGCGGGCTGCTGCAATTGGCCACAGGTAGCTCGCCTGTGGGCACCAATTTGGGCGGTGGGACTTTAGTCCCACCTCGGAAGTGCGTGGCCAAGCGCCCACACTTAAATTGAAAAAGTGCCTAAGGCTATTCGCCTTTGAACACAGGGGTCAGGTCCCTCCCCCGCACGCTGCGCACCACGCGCTCGCTCGCCCTCGCCCGCGCTCACGCCCTACGGGTCTGGGCAGGATCCGATTACCCAAACTGTGCACTCCTCGCCCACCACCGCACGCCGGTGGGCCTGGTCCCGTGAGCGATACCCGCACCCGATTACTCTGCTCTAGGAGAGCGATCCTAGGAGAGAAATCTGAGAAAGAGAGAGACGCGGGGAAGGGTAGGGGTAGGTTTTGCTCTAACCCTTGTGTAAGCGTGCAGGAACAGAAGGAGAAGGAAGGAAGGAAAAGAAGAAGTGAAGGAGAGAAACAAAAGAAGAAGAGAAGGAAGGCACTATAGCAAACCCACAGTTAAGTCGTTTGACCACTGCATCAGACGATGGAAGGGCAACGGCCAGAACAGAAAGAAGAGAAAAGAAGAGGAGCTATAAGGGAAGAAAAGAAAGAAGGAAGCAGAGAAGAAAAAGAAGAAAAGAGAAAGAAGAAAGAAGAAACAGCCACAAGCAAGGAAAGAAAGAGAAGAATAGAAGAAAAGAAGCAGAAAGAAGAAGGCTGAAGAAGAAGAAAAAGATTACCACAGCCGTAGAAGAAGAAAAGAAAAGAAAGAAGAAGAAAGGAAGACTCTGCAGGAAAAAGAAGAGGAGATTAGCTGGAAGAAAAAGAAGGATAGAAAGAAAAGGAAGAGAGAAGAAGAAGCCAAGAGAACTCTAGCTCCCTCTCTCTCTCCCTCTCTCTCTCTTATTTTTGTAACCTAATTGAGAACTTTTATATTTTTAGAAATCTAGTTGCTCCCTGAGTTCGACCTCGGGAAAACTTTTTCCGAGTAAAAATTTGTAGTAATCTCGTAGCTGTTTTGTACTGCAACGATTGTAAACCATAATAACATAAACCCAACCGTTACCGGCGTTACTACTCCACATAGCTAAACCCTAGCTACTCCTCCACTACTCTACTAGCTAAGCTAGCTTAGCTTAGCTCTTACTCCCCTACCTTGGCCATCTAACACCTCAAAAGCCTACCTAGCTAGTTCTATCAAGTAACCCTACCTAAAGTCCATTTAAGCTACCTCCACTACCCTTCCCTTTTGGCGCCAAGACTAGGCATCCTTTCACCCCTCTCCACCACCAAAAGGCACCGAAATCACCCCATAAACAACATATAAAATGCTAAGATAAAGCTTGCCATTGCTATTCTTTTCCCAATATTGACCTTTAAATGTTATGTGACAACCCAAGACAATTTAATAAAATTTAAAGAAACTCAAATGCACATTCATCTATTTGGTTAGCATCAATGCAGTGAGGTTATGTAGCATCGATGTTGTAGTAATATAAAATACAAAAGCTGCAACACTTATGTATAATATCCTAGTTTATTACACTCATACACGTAGCATTAGTATCATGATACTAAATATCATTAGTGCTACAACACTTGTGAGTGCATTAATACTCTAGCATTAATGGTATGTATGGCACATAGCATTAGAGAACTTAGATTCTCATTTGTAGCACCTTCCGTGTTACACCTCATATTCCTCCACCTCCTCTCACCTTTGCACCACCTTTACCCATTTCTCATCTAATCCTCCTCCCCGAGGACAAAGTGGGGGCACATGCCCCTAGATTCTCCCACATGCTCCTCTTGGATTCCTCACCCTCGTATAAATACCTTAGACTATAGGGTTAAATGAGTAAATTATTTGTAAATATTATGGAAAGAAAAAATCTAAGTATACATCAAAGTATACATAATTTTATACACATATATTATGTCAATATCATATCATGTGTTACACCTGCAACATCATGTGATACACAAAATATCATGTCATCCTTCTACAGAAATAAGTTATGTTAATCACAACACTTCAACATTACATAAGTGTTACGTAAAACATACATGTCATCTTCCATATATAATGTTATGTATGAAATTATATACACTTTATTATCCAATTACATACGCTTTTTTATTCCTGTATCACTGCTCAAATAGGAAACTCAAACCTCATCATTGAGGAGATCTCTTTACAGGTTCTCTCACCCCCACCTCTCTCGATCCCCCTCTCATGTTGTGCAACTCTTTCGATGCATTCCCCCTCACCGTATCACTGATCAAGAAGGTTTTCGTAGGTTAGGATAATATTCTAATTATTTCCGTACAAATACTTTAGATTTGACCATTAAATAAATCAATATATATATTCTCCCTCTCTCTGCGTGGGTGCGCGTCAATACACATATACCTGTTGTAACCTTTATTGTGAGATATATTTGGATATTAATTTTAAAAGAGATATTTTAGAAAAGAAAACATTTTGGTCACGCATCTACGTTCACGGTACGAAGACATGAAAAATCAAATTCGTAGACATATCCAAGGTTCATAATTCCGTGCATGTATTTTTTATATATTTATTAACAATAATCTGTAACAACATGCACATACGTCTTATTTTGTGCTTCGTTTTGAAAATTTTTCTAGCTTCGTTCTTGCACCTCCTCAAAAATAACTTCACGGAAATTAGAATTCACCAGGAAACAGTGGTTGGCTCATGTACGATTGCAGGAACCTTTGACGGACCGTCTTGAGTACTTGACTAATGTGCATGGAGAGGATGTTTCCACAGGAAGAAAGGAAAATATTTAAAGTATCTTTCATCTCTTTTTTCATCTCATTTATGAAATTTGAGTTGTGGATGGTGGAGAATGACATAAAAAAAATCTAAGAATGTGAATATAGAAATATATGTTGTAATATATTTTATAAAATTAAGAATCAACAAATTCAAAATGAAAAATAATCGATTGAAAATTAAGTTGGTCAAAATATATTGATTAAAAATAACTTTTAATCAGTTGAAAATTAAAATATATTGATTAAAATTTAAAATATATCAGTTGAAAATAAAAATATATTAGTATATTTTATTTTTTATTAATGAAAAATAATTTATCATTTGAAATGTAATTTTTTACTTATAAAAAATAACTTTTTATTTAAAAATTAATTTTTCATCAATAAAAAATAATTTTTATCAGTGGAAACTTAAAATACACTAATTAAAATCATTATTCTCATTTATACATTATAAAATATATTTATTTACCTCTATTTTTATCTCATTTTTCTCTCATAAATGACTCAAATTTTAATAGTAGAATTTTGGATGAGTGGAATGGATTTGTTTACCACCGTCCAGAAAAACAAGGCAAAGACTCTTTGAAACGCTCCCCATTTCCCATTTCTGCACGAATTGAATTTTAGATATAGCTAATTCCGCCACGTAAGATTTGTATAGATATATATATCTTTTTTTCATGGCTAGAAAAGATGGGTAAACGTTTCTACACCGATTAATGACGTTGAGCACTCTACGGGAGAAATTTTTATTTCGTTTTTCCTTTCACGCCCTCATTTTACCCTGCACGGATATGTCGAGTATCAATTACTTGGATTACTAATTATATATTAGAAATTGCAACGTTGTAAGGTAAATTGAGTGTTTCATCTTGGATGGACAAAATCAACCATTTTGGATGACTTTGCATTGCATGAATGGTATATATATATATATATATATGTAATTGAGATGAAGGAATTATTCAAAAGTTGATAATATGATTTTTGGTATGTTAATAATCGGCATATGGCTGGATTTGAGAAATCAAGATTAAAATTAACAAAATTATCTGACACTTTTAGAGTATACGGTAATAATCACACCCACAAATTTAACTTAAAATCTTACTCCTAAAATCTAAGTCATTCATAAGTGTAAATAAGACAAAAACATAGGTTAAAGTCTTATCTTATTTTCCTCATCTATAACTCAAATTTCATAAATAAGATTTTGGATCAGATGTGAGATGCCTTGAATATTTTTCCATGCGAAAAATTCATCCAAAAGGAAACTCGACAAATTAACCTTGATCAAAGAGGAGAAAGATAGAGAGCTTAACGAAGTGGGTGCGTTACCGCATCACAGGCTGCCCGCGTCCATGCACGCCGCCTTGGGCCGCCGCGTTCCAACTCTCCGGCGGCACTTCATCCTTCCTCGGCGTCAACACCCCGCCCTCCTGCTGCTGCTGCTGCTGCAGCTGAGACCTCCGCTGCGCCTGCTGGAACCGCACCCCGCGCGAGGGTGCGGCGAGAACGATGCACTCGAGGTGCGCGTCGAACTCGCACCCAACCGAGCATTGGTACAGCCACCTTCCCTCGGCCCCGAGGTTCCCGCACACGTCGCAGGTGTAGCACTTGTCCTCGTAGGAGGAACAGAAGGAGAGGGAGAGGGGGTGGAAGTGGGAAGGGTGGATGAAGGAGGCCGGGAGGAGGGCGCAGAGGGCGTGGAGGTCGACGTCGCAGTCTCGGCAGTGGTAGGAGAAGGCGGTACCCTGGAGGCCGCAGGCGTTGCAGCTGAAGGAGCCCTCGTGGTAGGTGGGGGTGAAGAGGAGGTGGAGGTCGTGGGGAGGGTGGAAGGGGTGGGGGAGCTCCGAGGGGAGGGTGCTGCAGGTGGCGTGGAGGGTGAAGCTGCAGCGCTGGCAGGCGTAGGTCAGCGCGCCACGTGCGACGGGGTAGCCGCAGGCGGCGCAGCGGGTTGGGGAGGGTTGCTGGAAGAGGTAGAGGGTGTGGCGGTGGCTCGGGTGTTGGATGGTCTTAAGGTGGGTGGCTGGACCCATTGTTGGAAGGGGAGAGGGGAAGGAGACGTGTGTGTTGATCGCGATGGGGAGAATGGAGAGGGCGGGGTGGGGGAGGAAACGTGCGGGGATGGATGGAGGTGGGTTTTCTATCTTCGTACTCTTGGAAATATTCCAATTTGAAATTCGGTCCTTGCATTAAAAGTACCTAGTGAAGTTACTTTTGACGGGGTAATAGTTTTCATGCTGACCCTCGTCAAGGGGGGAAAAGAAAAATTGAAACTCTCCTTCGGATTATGGGGAGGATAGGGTGGGGAATTTTATTCCCCGTGTAAAGGGGAAACCTCAAACAATAGAAAACAACATAATGTAAAGATAAAAACGAAAGAAGGTAGAGAAGAATGCGAAATGTGATCCTTAGCAGACAATAATTGCCCCCACTGAAGATGTTCCGCGGCGATCTATTTGATCTATGTGCATGAGAAATCCAATGTGCCACAAGTCAGCTAAACTCGATTGTGTTGGGTGTGGATCTAAGCATGCACGGTTCCAATAAGAAGGAAGCACGGCGTGAGTGAAGCGTAAGTCCCAACCTAACATTCACTGTCAATCATCACTTTGACCACGTGCTAAACACCCTCTTTCCATGCAAGGCGCAGGCTCCAATCTCACCGTCAAACTAAGTGCAGATTGTACAAAAGCCAACCAAGCACAAGTTGCCATGGCCAAACTCTATGCAAGGCGCCAATAACCTCATCTTTGCCCACTCCTTCGTACGTGCACAAGAAGATAAAGTGCTAAAATCTTAAAAATGGTGCTACGAAGGAGTTTCCTATTGATATGAGGAGCAAACGACAAAGAGAAAACCCACAATGAATCGCAATTGCCTGCGACAACTAGAGAGGCATCCGCCTTCAGCACTCAAAGCCACAGCCACTTGAGATGGAGGAGCCACCCATATATGACAAGAGGTGAACTTGAAGCAATTAGGGGGTGTGGGGGGTGACAAATGAAATGAGGGATGAGGATTACCAGGGTATGGGAGAAGTGATGACAGATGAGAGATCTACCCAAAACAACAGACGGGGGAACATAGATCTAGTGGAAAAATAGTAATGAGGGTCCCCAATTGGCCATTAGAGGCCCCATATTAGTATTGCATGTTGTTCATTTCATGTAGCGTATAGGCAGGATGGACCAGTGAGCTTGGCCTAGTGTGAAGTCGAATCATGTTAGAATTGAGCTTGGATTGAGGTTTTGACCCATTAATGAATGAGTTGGGGCCTGGTGTAAGACAGGCTCCGAACATGGCCTGATCCACAAGTTAAATTAAATTGCATATAATATAACAATATATAGTATTGTATTATTAATAAGTAAGAATTAGTTTACTTTATGGGTTACTAAATTAATGTTAAGAAATATGAAATTAATAATTTTTATTTTTATTTATTTATAGGGTAACGTTAATATAAATTTTTATTTACTTAGCATGACTTTAATTGATTTTTTTATTATTTGAATTTGTAACTGAGCAATAAGTAAATTTTTTTGTCACCCTTCGGAGGCTCTCCTTGTGGGCGTTCGCCCTAACTTGAAGGATGGGATGAACACCATACTTGCCCATAGCAACTCAAATATAGTAGTGGAACAATATTCTGGGGAGCACGCTGCCCCCATTTTGAAAGTAAATTCATTTCACATATATGTATTTGTTACTCTTCGTTTTAACTCATTTTTCCCTAGTATATTTTTGATGGATTACATTTTTATCTAAGATTTGATACTTGGTTTAAATTATTTTATTTTAAAGATAGATATAAATATGGTAATATAAAAAATTTCATAAATAGAAATGGGCTTTCACTACCTCGTCTAAACCCATTTGCTTTTGAGTGGAGCTTAACCTTAATAGAGCTTAGATTGGGCCTTATTTGACTTGTAAGGGTGCCAAATACTCACCCCTAAGTGTAGGAGTAAAAGGCGAAGGGAGGGTGGCAAGCTATTTGTCCCTTTCCCTTGGTGGACGAAC
The DNA here is from genome assembly GCA_037157565.1 of Thalassia testudinum. Classification (NCBI taxonomy): domain Eukaryota; kingdom Viridiplantae; phylum Streptophyta; class Magnoliopsida; order Alismatales; family Hydrocharitaceae; genus Thalassia; species Thalassia testudinum. The sequence goes on along the minus strand of JAZHRO010000067.1, from coordinate 47,701,225 downwards.
AATTCACCTATGGCATTACGAAGCATGAACAATAGCTATGTAAAATTTTTGATTCGACCAATCGACACAACAAAAAAATTGACTTACAGCAGCAACAGTGTACCTACACTGACATCAAATATATTTTGCTGTAGGTTCTATTATACGTTGCTAATGATAGATGCTACACCAATGGAAACCCTTAGAAAAAATAAAAAAAAAACAATGAGGACAAATGTGTCTTCATCCTCGCCACTCCTCCCTGACTTACTTCTCATTTCTCCTCTCTTGCTCCTCGTTGAGCGTTAGCCTCCTCTCCCCTCACCGACCTCGTCCTCCCCTCGCCGACATTGCCTGCCCTAACTCCATGCCACTCGTCGACCCACCCGCCGCCACTCTACCACCCCCATGCTGCTCAAGCATACATTGATGCCCTAACCTCTATCGAGTTGACTCAATCTGATAGAATCCCTAATCTCTCCCTTGATCGAGCGCCGCGTTTTCGTCGACTCCGGTTAGTTATAGTTCTATCTCTCTTTTCTTGCTCTCGCTGACGACGATTATCCAAGGTGGATAGATCTCTTGTAGGTTTTTGGATTTGATCTCTCACTTGGATCTCGTTGACGTTTTTGTGTTGGATCGATTTCTCACTCGGAATTTTCATTGTAACTTTTGAAATCGACATTCAAATCGATCCCGCTCTTTCTCGATCTCTCCAACTTCATCGATCTCACTCGTCAGTGATCTAATCTCAAACTTCATCAAATCAATCTTAAGGTTTCTGATCTCTCACTATTCTATCAGTCAGATCTCTCCCACTCGATCTCAAACTTCCATATTCTAGTTCCTATTGTGATTATGCTTTACTAATGTTCAGTTTCCTTTCCATCATTACAAAAAATTAACAACACACATATGCTCTCTGAAGTTAGTGGAATACTATAGCCGAGCACTGGCATTCTCAGTGAAATAACTAATTTATAGCATAGAAGGTTTAGAAAAAATTAGACTTGATATTCACATGTTTCATTAAATTACAATTAGAGTACAGATACATCTTGTATGTGGCTCCAAACACCAGTTGGTGAGAATCAACTTATGGATTATATGGAAGACAGCAAGAAGAAGAAAGTAGTTGCTTCTATTTTTCTTTCTTTTTTATTTTTAAGTAATAGTTGCCTCTTTTTTTCTTTCTTTTTTATTTTTAAGTAATAGTTGCTTCTTTTACTGATTAGCAGAGAAATAAACAGCAAAAAACTAGGAATCAATTTTAAAATCTTAAGGAAAAATGAAAATTAATTTTGCAAATTGTGCATTCACCTACTTTAACTTAACGGGTTCTTCTTCTTCCTCCTTTTTTTGAATGAAATGTTTTGGTGACACTGGATGTATACGCACATGCTTAGCATTCAGATTAGGATTTTCAATATTAGGAGCTTCCTCATTTGGTTTAGAAGTCTCTACACAAGTTGGTTATTCTTCTAAAAATAGTGGTATATATCATTTGAGACCACCACAAGAATGACCATAGAAAGTTCGTAATTGCACAAAAACATGTTTTAACAATTACATTGAAAGTTGGTAACTACATAAAAACATTGACCTCTCCATCTCCCTAAAGACGAGGGCTCAGAAATACTTAGTGGCAACAATGAGAAAATTTATGTAATTCATTTAACATTAGTGCTAGACATTTTAGAGGGAAACGTGAAATTTTGAAAATTAGATTTTTCCAAGGACATAAACACAAAAGGGGAAGCAATGCATTATATAGCTCGATGAAATGCAAATTTTAGAGGAAAAGATCAAAATTGGTCTAGAATGTACAATTTAAGAAGCATTATCACAATCAAGATGACCAAAGTTTTGATGTATTGTAAGAGATTTTAGAGCACAACATAACATGATTTCGATTAGAACTTGATATCAAGGCATTTTCCTTAGAATGAAAATTTGATAATTGATAGAACCAAAATCAAATAAGAAATTGGAAATGCAGACCTAGTGTAAAACCAAGAAAAAAGCAATGTGAGTATCTAACGGAGGGCTTACAATATAATTTTTAATTCATTTTGACGTATTCATTTTGTTGTGAATGTGATATGAGATTCATTAGGTTGTTTGTATCTAACCCCTTTTTGTCTCTTTGTAGGTTTTACACCTTATCTATCACCTTTCTATTCTTTGATCTCTAAAAGTAAATGTGTTCTTTTTATCCTTTTCCAATTGATATTTTTTTCATTGTTTTTGTTTTTGTTGGTAATGAGATTGTTTTTATTATTATTGTTGTTGTCAATGTTATCTTCATTAGTATGCTATATAGTCGAGTAGTAGAAGATGATTTTTAAATTTATGACTTATAAGCTTCAAATCTTATATAAAGAGTTACAAATAAAATATATTAAAATAACAATACAACTTAGATATGTTGTGCCTTAATTAGCTATGTGGGTAAGAGGCAATTATATTTGTTGTATTGGGTATTGTATTACGTTCTTATTGTTGGTACACTACTCTTGCTAGTATATGCTTATTATATATTCTACTTTGCTCTTTGAAGTTGAATGTTACCAAATATTTAACACCAAAGGATTGGCTCAGTGGTAGAGCACCCCATTGGCCTTCAAAAAGGTCATGAGATCAAATCTCATGGCCACCATATTTACTTCCTAAAAAGAAAACTAATTCGATGTGGTAGTAGGCAAAGGAACCACGAGTATTTCATTTGCGATTATGAACTATGCCATGGGTATACGACTTCTTAGACACCTAATCTCGAGCATTTCATATCTAACTAGTCTAATGAATCATCAAGTTTCTCCATTAAACTCATCTGCAACCATCCTTTGAAGTTGAGTCTCTTAGGTGCTCACAATCCTACGCATCTCAGATTACGTTGAGCCAATCCAAACTCAAATTGCCAACTTCCATTTGTCACAAAATGAAGCTAGTCAGGTGTTGAAAATTTCTTTTGATCAATCAAAAATATTTTTGATCCATCAAGGGGTCATTTGATTGTTAGATCAAAAGGGATTTTTACCATGGCTTATTTGTAGATTTGTTGTTATGCTTACCTATATGCAATAAGGAGTTGTTTGATTCGTCATGATACCTACAATTGATTGTTAGATTCTATTTGTGTTGCAGGAAGTGATGTATAAATCATGGATAGAGTCGAAAGTGAGGACAAGCACAGAGTACATGTAGGGCATTGTGCTTTTTTGGATTTTGCATTTGATAAGTCTTCGGTAGATGGTTGGATTTTGTGTCCCTGTCGTAAGTGTGTTGATGCTTTGTGAAGGACGAAAGATGAGGTAATTGATCATTTACTTTGTAATGGCTTTCTTAAGAATTTTGTGAATTGGACCTATCATGGTGAGACTTCTCGCACCTCAATCTCTAATGCGAGGGATGGGGATGTGGCCTTTGAGCATGATGTTCATGGATTGTTGGAGGATGTTTTTGTTGGAGTCAATGTAGATGCAGGATGCATGGAGATCAATGATGATGTTAATTTTGTTGAGGATGATATGGGATATGAAGGTGCTAGCAAATAAGGATATGATAGAGTAGAAAAGGAACCATGTAAGATCTCTGATTTGATGAAGGATGCTAAGAAGCCGTTATATGGTAACTTGAATGAGAGCAAGTTGGCTGCCACTTTATATTTATACCACCTAAAGTGTCTAAATGGTTGAAGTAACAACTCGTTTACTCAACTCTTGGAGTATTTAAGCTTCTTGCTACTAGAGGGTAATGGGTTACCAAAATCTCACAATGAAGCAAAGAGCATCATCTCAAGCTTAGGATTAAGTTATCTAAAATACATGCTTTCCCAAATAGTTGTATACTCTTTTGGAAAGAGAATGAAAATGTTGATGTTTGCTCAATATGTGGTGGATCAAGATGGAAGAGCATTAAGGATGGTGAGGATTCATTGGCTAATCTTTCTGTGGTAAAGAAAAAGAGAAAACCAGCTAATGTGTTACGGTGGTTTCCTTTAAAACCAAGATTGCAACAATTGTTTCCATGTTCAAAGATAGCCACAGATATGAGATGGCATGAAGAAGGTTCTATTAAGGATGGCCTCTTAAGGCATCCTGTAGACTCTTTAGTGTGGAAACACTCTGATTCTTTAATGTACATCCACAGTTTGCTGTCAAGTCTCGTAATGTTCGTTTGGGATTAGCTGCTAATAGTTTCAATCCATTCAAGAATATGAATGTTTCCCATAGCACATGGACTATCATTCTAATACCTTATAACATGCCTCCCTAGGTATGTATGAAACAAAGCAACTTCATCTTGTCCTTGTTAATTTCTAGTCCAAAAGCTCCTGGGGGCAAGATAGATGTTTATATGCAACCTCTCATTGAGTAGTTGAAGGAGTTGTGGGAGCATGGAATTGAAACCCTTGATACATCTAATAATGAACCTTTTTGATGTGAGCTGCATTACTTTGGATAGTTAATGATTTTCCAACTTATGGAACACTTTCTGATTGGAGTGTAAGGGGAGAAAAAAGGTGTCCTTGCTGTGGTTATAACACTAAATCTTTATAGTTGTCTCATAGCAAGAAGTATTGCTATATGAGACATCGAAGATGGTTAGATCAGAATCACAACTTCTGCATGGATAGTGAATCATTTGATGGGAGCACAGAGCATCGGTTGGCACCTGTACGAATGTCAGGTAAAAGCATACTTGAGGTTGAAAAGTCGATTGCCTCATTAGAGGATGAATCATGCAATCCTTTAAAGAGATTGATCGTCTTGTTTGAGTTGCCATATTGAAAGTATAATTTGCTGTGCCACAACATTGATGTCATGCACATCGAGAAAAATGTATTTGGCAATGTTTTTGGAACAATCACATGTCAGGTCAAAAAGACAAAGGATACTTACAAGTCTTGCAAAGATTTGGTAGATATGGGGATTAGAAAAGACCTCCATCCGAAAGGAGTTGGAAATGTGATTCCAAGAGCTTGTTATCAGATGACGAAGCAAGAAGTTACAATCTTTTTTACCATCTTGAAGGAGATGAAACTTCCAGATGAGTTATCATGTAACATCTCACGTGCGATACAAGTTAAAAGGAAGAAGGTAACATTGATGATAACGTATGACTGCCACATTCTGATGCAGGAGCTTTTACCGATGGTTGTTCGAGGTTGTTTACTTGATAGAGTGACGATTGTCTTAATTGGCTTATGCCACCTCTTTAAATGCTTGTGTGCCAAGGTTCTCAGATCGTCAAATCTTGATATACTACAATCCCAAGCCATTCTAACATTATGTGAAATGGAAAAGCTATTTCCCCCTTCATTTTTTACTATCGTCATACATCTTGTCATCCATTTAGTAGAGGAAGCAAAGCTTGGAGGTCGTATTTTCTATCGATGGATGTACCCTATTGAGAGGTAGTTATTTGTGAATTATACAATTATCTACTAGTTGTCTTTTTAGAAATTGTGTTTCACTAATATATGAGCTTTTCGATGTTTTAGGTGCTTTTTGACTTTGAAAGGCTTTGTCAAGAACAAAGCTCATCCTAAGGGATCAATTGCAGAAGGATTCTTGGCAAATGAGTGCCTAACCTTTTGTTCAAGGTATCTTGGTGGTGGTCATACCAAATTTGATAGGCTACTGGGAAATGACAAGGATGTTATCCCTAAGATGGATGAAGATCTACCATCTTCACTGGGAGAACCTTTAGGGAAGAAGAAAATAACAAACAAGAGATTGGATCTCAAGAAATGAAGAAGAGTTTCAAGGAAGAAGCTTGATTCATAGTCTCTATTTCAGGCACATTGTTATGCTCTCTTTAACGATGAAGTCGTTAGTCACTTTAGATCGTATGTATTGGAAATTCTTCATTTCTTTGATTGGATTATCATGATAAGTTGAAATATTATGTAACTAGAGATTCATTGCCTTTTTCAAATAGGGAGCATAAGTCTATGCTAAGAAGGAGTCACCGCTTACCTAGCCTATCTCACTTTGAACTTGAAAGGCTTCATAGCCTTCAGTTCAATGATTGGTTTCATGATAAAGTGAGATTCTTTCGACTTTTTAATTATGTATTCAACTAAATTTGAGTTATTTTTTATCAGTAATTGAAATTATATTACTTAATTTGTTGTAGATTGAAGGTTTGGAGAAAGAAGGAAGTGATAAAGTTTCTCAGAAGTTGAAGTGGTTAGCTAAAGGTCCTTCTGACATGGTTATTACCTACAGAGGGTCATTATTAATGGGTTTAGGTTTCATACAACAGAACATGAGAAGGATTTGATGACACAAAACAGTGGTGTAGTCGTCATTTCTAGTTCAAGCAGCTATTCTAGTAAAAAAGATGATTAGCCAATTGACGGGGAACAAAATTATTATGGTGTGCTAAAAGACATTCTCAAACTTAGCTATTCAGGGATGTATAGGGTGGTTCTTGATGTAAATACATTTACACTACTTAAGATGTCTATTTATGCATGTTCTTAAGCGTAGGATTGCATTCCATGATATAAATATTGCGTAACATGCATCATCTTGCATTTAGAGTAGTTTGAATAAAATGGAGGTTAATTGTCTCCTTTTATGTGCTTGGATAGGGCAAACATTTTATCGGGGCCTCGGATCAAAGAAACAACCGTATGGATGTGATCAGGGCGACGATTGGAGTTCAACAACTCCAAGATTGCCCTAATCGGGCATCCGTAGCATCAAATAGTGACCGGGGAATCCTAGAAGATCAAGGGTCAGGATGGTGTAAATCTGCACTTTAGATGACAAATCTGACCACACGGATGAATTCGGATCGACGATCACAGCCCAACGACATAAAAATCGAGTCAATCCGACATCTGTGGCACCAACTACAACTTCCAGAAGATGGACGACCAAGATGGCGCCACGTGGCGCCATCTTGATCGTCCAAACGGCCGCATGCAACCTCTGAAGACCCCGCACCCGCTCACTCTCCGCTGTTGGATCTTGATCCAACGACTGTGGTCAGCCGCGCCTAAAAGCGTTCACTCGACCATCCGAGCCTCGTAGCGCAGCGGTCGAGCGCACTTACGCGAGCGGTGGGCGCGGGTTCGAGCCACAGCGAAGGGCTGGAAGGCATGGGCGATTGAGCGCGGGAGGGCGTTGGATCTTGATCGGACGGCTGTGTGCGCTCGATAGCGTTCACGCGTGATTGAACGCGCGGCGTCACGAGCGATCGCACGTGGGCGGGCGCGCAGCGCAGCGGGTGAAGGCGTGACTTAAGCCGTTCGATCTCGCGATCTGACGGCTGAGGCTCAGCGGACGTGCGCAGGTGTTGCGTGCGCGAGCAAGCAAGCAGACGCATGCGAGCCACCCACGACACCCACGAAGGAGGCTTTAGCGACGGTTTTATCCGTCACTAAAGACTCTTATTTAATGTTTTAAAGATGTAATGTCCATTTTGCCCCCACTCCTTGCAACTATAAAAGGTGACCCCCTCCATACGAAATTCTGATCCCTTCCTTCTCTTCTTTACCCCTCCAAAGCTCAAGAGAAGCTTGTCCCACACCCGGGATGCTTTTCGTGAGATAAAGTCTAAATTTTCGTCCCCCTTCGGAAGTGGATCCCGCGACGATGACGGCGTGCTGCTCCGTTCCCGTTCTTCTGCTTCGTCCTGCTTCGTTCTCCTTCGTCCAGGCGTCGTCTCGTCCAGCTCGTCCTCTAAGCAACCGTCAAGGAGGATTTCTCTCTCCCTATTCTTTTTACTGCTTTCTAGTATAGATTTACTGCTTTATAGTGTAGTTCTGCTCGTCCTCCAAGCGATCGTCGAGGAGGACATTTCTCCCTCCATTCTTTTAATGCTTTCTAGAGTAAATTTATCGCTTTCTAGTGCAATTGTTTTATGTTTTCTAGCTGTAATGAACAAATCCCCCTAATGATAAATTCTCTGTTTATTCTACATCTCATTTTGATTTCTATGTGTAATATTCTCTCTCTCTCTCTTACCCTCTCTCTCTCTTCTATTTATTGTAACTAATTAGATAGTTTTAAACTGAATTACTTCGTGACAAATAAAAAGAAACGCGTAATTTTTAAATCAAACGTCCGCCTCCCTATGTTCGACCCGGAATTTTCATTTCGGTATAAATTTTATTTGTTGAACACGAATTCTTCGCTTTCAAGCTACAACGATAGGTTTTCCAAAACCAAACACGTAAGCATAGCCATTTGTAACGTTCAACATTTTGGCGCCGTTGCCGGGGAGGCGACAATCTTTGATTTCTCTTCACGTTTTGTAACTTACAAATCATTTACCTCACTTTTCTCCTTTCTTATTGTAATTGCAAGTACTTTTTTGAGATGAGCAAAAGAGATAGATTGGAGTAAAGTGCTGTGGAAGGTGTTGTAAGTTACCCCACATTCTTTCCCCCTTCATAGATTTCATTCGCCACATTGAATCCAAATTCTAATTAACCTAAGTGTTTGCATAAATCTTGGGAATAGTTTGTTTGTTTGGATTTCCACTCACATTCATTCCACCCTCATTCATAAAAATAAAAAATAAAATAAAAAGATAATTTTGTGGGGCAATTTTTAACAAACACACAACATACACCCACATTCAAAGGTACTTAACCAAATTGATTTGTTTCTACTCAACCGGGTTCTGATCTATAGAACCGGTACACATAAAGCAACACATAAAAGAGTAGAAATCATTCTAGGTTAACCATCTTTGTGTGCCTATCTTAGTGGTGTATTTGTTGCCAGTTGTTTGAGTTGATTGGGCCGCACCACTTCAAATAAAATAAACTCATCAAGTAGCTGCCAATTAGGTTCAACTCTTAGGGATTTACCAGGCACTCCACATTCTTTTTAAGCTTTAAAGGAAAACATCTTCACCTGTGCTTGTAAAACCTGGTGTGCCAATGAAACTTGTTTGAAAACACTTAAAGTTGAATTCTAAAAGCTACTAAGCAAGATTTGAACCTTAAAATTCACCACATCAAAAATAATCTTGCTTGAAAATCACTGGTTGTGCACGCACACACAAATCAATCAATTATTAAGGGTACAACCCATTTAAAGGGCCCATCACATTCTAAAGCACATTCAAACCTAGCCCTAAATAAAACAGAGTAGACGTTGGCCTTAAGGATTGAACTCGCTCTTCAGAACCCAGAACGAGATTATTTTCGATTAGTCTGTTTCTACTGTTCAATCTGATGTCTAGCTAGGGGAGCAGAGTCAAACGATCGCGGCTGGGGGGTACACTAGGAACCGGAGGCGCAAGTTGAAGGAAGAACCTTCTCCCCAGTCCCTCCTTCTAACTGGTTGGATTGAACAGACAGAAGTAGATTACATCATTCCTTTATCTCAAGACGGGTTTTGGGAGTCTGTAGGTCTGTAGGCTAACCCATTTAAGGACAGGTTTGATTGTTTGTATTGCAGGGCATCTTTCTTCCTCCTGTGTCTCATGAATCCTTCCACATATTTCACGCATTCCCGCTCTTTCCCTCCTGTTGTGAATTATCCTCAACATGACGATTATCCCGACTCGTATTGTAATCAACCATCAGTCAGTTGGGATAATTCGGATTGGGGATACAATTCCGGACCCCCGTGTTTAGGGTCTAACCCTGAATACTTTGATTCTGATTTTTATCCTTCTCAGAGCTACTTCGATTATAGATCGTCTTCCTTTCATGAACAACCTAATACGATCTACAATCAAGAAGGATATACCAATCCTTACCCATCCTCTGATTTCATTGCCTTTAGGTCATCACCATCTTTTCAACAATATGAAATGACCTATTATCAGGAAGAGTATAACGAATCTCAATTCGTTAATTCCCTTGCATTAAGCCCAAACCCGCCCAACCCTGAACCAACTCATTTGGTTCAGCTTAACCAGGTTCAAGATAAGATTCTGGCTAACTTGAGGAATATCATTCAATCTTTAGAAGTTCAGCCAATACCTTGCATTGAGAGATTGGAGCCTCTGATTAAAATGATTAATGATTTAAACAAGTCTTTGTTAGATTGGCTCTAGGATGTTAAGGATAAGAACTCGGGTGAGTTTTTACTTAGGAAATTAATGAAATTGAGGATGAGATTCGTAGTTGCTTTGATTCAATCATGGGATGATTCCCAGGATAAACCCTCTTCAGGAAAGCCAATGACAGAACCGGCTCAGGCACCTGTTGAGGGGGACATGTGTTATGACCAGATTGGATTAAAGCGACCAATTAAGGAAGATCTAATTTCTTCACCTGAGATCCCTGAGCCGGGTTACGAGGAAACGTACGTCTCCTTGAAACAAAAAGTGACAAATGATTTTGGGACATACATTGATACTGATCCTGATTTCTTTGATGGTGAAGATTCAAGTTGCGAAGTCTCACGCGAGTTTTCTGAACACAATTTCTGTGAGACGATTGGGCCTGAGGAATCTGATAGATCATTTGATAGCCCAATAATTGAGGAAATTGATCTTAGGGCACACATTACGGATCCAGAATTACATTTTCTGGAGGATTCAATTCAATGCCCTGATTGTCAGTTATACCCCGTTGAGCTTATTGATGATTCTAATTCTAAGATAATTAGACCCAATTCAATTTTGATTCTGCCACATCATTTAGACTTGGAGACTTCAGATGGGGTGATTAATATACAAGAGGTCCTGGAATTCGACATTCGGAATGAGGAGGATAGGAGCTGGGAAGTTCTGATCTGGGAAGTTAATTTTGGAGGAAATGGAAGATTGAGTTGAAGGGTTCCTTTTAAGCTGAAACCATCAAATCAGAACCCTTACGACATTTGTTTCGAGGATGTCAAACTCAAGCACACATTCAACGATTATCCTTTTGAGCTTCAATTCTCTGTAACCCGACTTTTTGGTCTTGGGTTGCATCCTCATAAATCGCAGGCCCGACCCCGTTTGCATTCTGATTTTAGGTTTTGGGTAATTTTTATCTAAGACCTAAGATATTCTCAATTTTGGGGAATGGGTTTGCACCACAATCTGGTCCACATCTGTGGACCTCTGTTGATAGGTCGGAAGATTCTTCTGTTTATTTTAATTCTGACCTGCACTTGTGCATTCTTCATTTCTTTTCTTTGTATAGTGTGCCTAGCTGAAGGCACTAAACTCAGCACATATACAGTTTTTTTTCGTTTTCATCTCAGAGCGGACCTGACATTCACGCAATTCAGGTGCTTTCTTCGCTTTTCCACTCTATTTTATGTCTTTTTAATACAATGAGGACATTGCATTAGATAGGCATGGAGGGGGTGGATATTTATCTCTGAATTCATTCGACAGCTCCGTAGATTTATTTTATTTTCTTTTATTTAAAAAAAAAAATTCAGAATTAGGAAAGAGAATTTTGGTTTAAGAAAATTTTCAATCTCAGGAAATATTACATTAGGATTTGAACACAAAGACTCTTTAGGTCTTTGGGCTTAATCAGCCCGTGTATCCACTAAAATGTGGATTTGTCTTTGAGTCCTTGACATCTTAATTCTATCATAATTGGAATAAATAAGTTTGGGTGATAAGTACACGACTTATCAACCCGCCCTCTGATTTGAGGGAATTTTGAGTCTTAAGCATCTACACACTTTCTTTGCACTGACTCATTGTTCGGCGATTTTAACGGAAATTGGGTAGCTAATAAACCTTCTAGGGTGATATGGCTGGCAAGTTATCGTGGGTAACAGCCCATAGGTAGGTTGTCCAGAGCCTAGTCACTAGACCTTTCTCTTTTTGCTGCCCTTAGGTAAATCTTAGACCAGGGAAGCCACCTACTTAAAAAAAAAAAAATCAAAAAGAAAAGGAGAAAAGAATAAAAAGAAATAAGCCACACTTCGCCGCACGAGTATGGTTGGCAAGTTGTCGGTGGTAACAGCTCATCGACCGGTTGTCCAGAACTCAGCTCAATAAATGCACTAAAAATTCCCAAAACACTTAAGAAGAAGCGGAGAAGTAGAATAAATCGGGGAGATATACACTGGATTCACCCTTGTGTTGACCCCGTAAAAAAATAAAAGTAGGGAAAAAGCTACCGATTGTAAAGATACACCTTTAGGTAGAATTCTTTTTGAGGTCACCTAGAGGCATAGAAATCCGAAGTTCGTTTTAATTACCGATCAACGAATCTATCACAATCACAATAAGATGCTTAAATATTAGGGTTTTCATCAAATCTTGGGTGAGTTGAATGGCCGTAGAAAGCCACTCTTAAACCCTAAAATTTGAAAATCCAAAAAAAATTAGAAAAGAGTAAAAAGAGAAAAATAATTTTTCTTTGAATAAGGCGAAGGCTAGAGGCGGTCTGCATTTTGGCTGATACCCGGGCACTGTTGTGTCTTTGAAAGTTCAGTTCCTAAGTAGACAATTTCTTAATGATTGAAAATAACTCAGGTCCAAATAATCCAACCTAATTCTTTTATAAATAGCATATAGTTTTTACTATGGACTAGCAAAAGATAGGCATGGGGGTATGATGTAAACACATTTACACTACTTAAGATGTCTATTTATGCATGTTCTTAAGCATAGGATTGCATTCCATGATATAAACATTGCATAACATGCATAATCTTACATTTAGAGTAGTTTGAATAAAATGGAGGTTAATTATCTCCTTTTATGTGCTTGGAAAGGGCGAACATTTTATCGGGGCCTCAGATCAAAGAAACAACTGTATGGATGTGATCAGGGCGACGATTGGAGTTCAACGACTCCAAGATCGCCCTAATTGGACATCCGTAGCATCAGATAGTGACCGGGGAACCCTAGAAGATCAAGGGCCAGGATGGTGTAAATCTGCACTTCAGATGACAAATCCGACCGCACGGATGAATTCGGATCGACGATCGCAGCCCAACGACATAAAAATCGAGTCAATCCGACATCTGTGGCACCATCTACAACTTCCAGAAGATGGACGGCCAAGATGGCACCACGTGGTGCCATCTCGGCCGCCCAAACGGCCGCATGCAACCTCTGAAGACCCCACACCTGCTCGCTCTTCACCGTTGGATCTTGATCCAACGGCTGTGGTCAGCCGTGCCTAAAAGCGTCCGCTCGACCATCCGCGCCTCGTAGCGCAGCGGTCGAGCGCACTTACGCGAGCGGCGGGCGCGGGTTCTAGCCGCAGCGAAGGGCTGGAAGGCGCAGGCGATTGAGCGCAGGCGGGCGTTGGATCTTGATCGGATGGCCGCGCGCACCCGATAGCGTTCACGCGGATTGAACGCGCGGCGTCACGCGCGATTACACGCGGGCGGGCGCGCAGCGCAGCGGGTGAAGGCGTGACTTAAGCCGTCTGATCTCGTGATCGGACGGCTGAGGCTCAGCGGACGTGCGTAGGCGTTGCGCGCGCAAGCAGGCGAGCAGGCGCACGCGAGCCGCCCACGACGCCCACGAATGAGGCTTTAGCGACGGTTTTATTCGTCACTAAAGACCCCTTATTTAATGTTTTAAAGATGTAATGTCCATTTTGCCCCCACTCCTTGCAACTATAAAAGGTGACCCCCTCCATACGAAATTCTGATCCCTTCCTTCTCTTCTTTACCCCTCCAAAGCTCAAGAGAAGCTTGTCCCACACCCGGGATGCTTTTCGCGAGATAAAGTCCAAATTTTCGTCCCCCTTCGGAAGTGGATCCCGCGACGACGACGGCGTGCTGCTCCGTTCCCGTTCTTCTGCTTCGTCCTCCTTCGTCCTGCTTCGTTCTCCTTCGTCCAGGCGTCGTCTTGTCCGGCTCGTCCTCTAAGCAACCGTCGAGGAGGATTTCTCTCTCCCTATTCTTTTTACTGCTTTCTAGTATAGATTTACTGCTTTCTAGTGTAGTTCTGCTCGTCCTCCAAACGACCGTCGAGGAGGACATTTCTCCCTCCATTCTTTTAATGCTTTCTAGAGTAAATTTATCGCTTTCTAGTACAATTGTTTTATGCTTTCTAGTTGTAATGAACAAATCCCCCTAATGATAAATTCTCTGTTTATTCTACATCTCATTTTGATTTCTATGTGTAATATTCTCTCTCTCTCTCTTACCCTCTCTCTCTCTTCTATTTATTGTAACTAATTAGATAGTTTTAAACTAAATTACTTCGTGACAAATAAAAAGAAACGCGTAGTTTTTAAATCAAACGTCCGCCTTCCTGTGTTCGATCCAGAATTTTCATTTCGGTATAAATTTTATTTGTTGAATACGAATTCTTCGCTTTCAAGCTACAACGATAGGTTTTCCAAAATCAAACACGTAAGCATAGCCATTCGTACGTTCAACAGTTCTATTCAAATGTGATTGGATTCATCCAACTAGAGGGTGTAGGACTGATGGCTACGGATTCACCATTGTTAATTTCTCAAACTTATCACATATAGGGAAGGATATCGGGGATGACCCCTACATCTTGACACCTCAAGCATCAAAAGTGTTCTACATCAAGGATAATCATAATGAAGGATGGCATGTGGTTAAGCGAGTCAAGGTTAGAGATGCTTTTGAAATTGTAGATGTTCAAAGTCTCATGCATGGATTTGACACAAGGAATGCAAGGATGGCAGCAAATGAATCATCCACTTGGTTAAGAGAAGTGGATGATTTGAATATTCATGTGTCTCACGAGGAAGCTAATTCAGATGATGATGATATTTGATAGGAGATGTTGTTTCACATATGATGTTTTCCTTGTGAACATTGGAGGAAGTCTTTGTGTAAAACCATGATTTGTTTTTCTTAATTTCGTATTCATGTGTGATGCACTTAAATGAAAATACTTTGTAAACAAAGCACTCTAACAAATTGACAGTCCTATAAGCAAACCAAATTGCTAGTCAATAATAGGCAAATTGTTGATCCTTTTCTTGAAACATCTTAAATGACATTTTTTCTTAATGCTTCATATCATAGTGACCTTGGCAAGAGCTCTGAGAGCAGAAAGAAACATGAATTAGAAGATAAGGATTTAGCAAGCTATTCGGATGCATTCATTTTTTCTTCCACCACCAAAGAAGGTTGTAATTATAACATATTCTCCCATTGTAGTTATTGTCAGAATGATATGGTTTTATGTTTGTTGGAAGATATATGTGTGTTGGATTAATAGAACATGTGATGGTCTTGTTAAGTGTGTAACATGATTCGTGTACTTAATCCAAGCATACATATATCTTCCAACAATATTTATTTCTCTCGTTCTTATTAGAGGTTAAGAACATCAGGACACAAGGGAAGATGTATTTCCAATATATTTCTTATTTTAAAATCCATGCCTGGAAATTTCCAACAATATCTACAATCATTTTTTATTTTTCTTTTTGACACTTGAGTGTGCATTAGCAATGCATATCTACATATATACAAGTTTCGGTGGTGAAGAGAATACTTCCAAGCAAAAAAAGGGCCACTAAACTCCCACTTGAATAACTTCAAGCAAAGAATTGGTACATGCTAATGAGGCAGGTAGTACTTAGGCAAAAGAGGCCATCCCTGTGAAATTTGAAACTTTAGATCTGAAAGGGTTTCCTTGGGGTAAGGGCACAGTTTTCTAGAGATTATAGCCTCTGTTTAAGGTGAAAGACCTCTACCTACAAATTTAATTTGGGTTGATACTGGGCAATGAATAATGAGCACAATCTAAAATTTAAAGCTGATGCATTAGACAATTTTAACATCCAATACGTCAGTTGTATCCAATTTCAATTGATCATGGATGCTATTATCACATCTTTATACTGATACTGGATATTGGTTTATGCTTCATGATTCACTTTCAGTGCCCTTTTTGCTTGACCTACATTTATGTGTATTCTTGTGTATTCTTGTTGTAAATAAATTGTAAACATCATTTGTGGGATTTGCTTAAAAAAAAGAATTTAGAAAAATGGGATAAATATTGAGGAGTCTGATCATCTTTGAAGTGTTTTAAGGCTACACTATAAATCTTTTTCCTTGGGAAGGTTGGCAGTGTTTTGTGATATGGATGTTTAGAGTACACAATAAAAACTGCTATGCACCAAACAAAGTAGGATTTAAACATGGATGAGTTGAAATTACCACAGAGTGATGCCCTCATCAAAACCCACCGCATCTAACTCATTACAACATTGCAAATGGATCACCTCTAAGAAAAAAAAAATGAAGATTGAGAATGGATCATCTGAAACAAATGGAGCTTTTGTTTGCCACAGCCAGCAGATCTGTGAATGATCAGAGGAGCTGATACCTGCTGCGGAGGGTGGTACTCGGGCAAGAGGAAATAAAAATTCACCAAATAATTCACATGTACTACTACATTGCTAAATTTTAATTGATTAAAAACTTGAAAAGTAAAAGCTTTTCCAAACTATATCTGGTATAGCAACACATTAGTTGAATCCAAAATTTAACGACTGCCTATAATGCAACAAGAATAATAGGAAAAGGGCACAAAGCCCCAGCTAATTTACAGACAAACGCAGTTAGAATAACAAAGAGTAACAAATTCAGCATCTACAGCGATCCCTGTACAAAGGGGGGCAGTTACAACCCATTGTGATTCACTGTTATATCCAATCTACTGCTAAACGCCCAACTCAACTCCCTGTAACTGCAAAACTAATAGTGGACATATTTACTGCTATCAACTATACAAGAGCTCTTATTGCCACTAACAGATTTGCCAAACCCATTTCCAGCCAAATGAACCATTTAAATCTCACTTGTTCAAAGAAGCAAACCCAACAGCAAACCACGACTTACTTCAAGCAAGCAACAAACCCATTGTTACCATTTCCTTGCTTCTTCCTTTTTTTCTCCGTTCAGTCTCATTCAACTTTATACATAAAGATAGTCAACTTGATTAGATTCCGGTTGTCACTGATTCTCCATCCACATTATTGCAGGACTTCTTTAGTTTCGCTACAAGGACCCACATGCTGGCAAGTTCATTTTCAAGGTTGGCTTCCCTCTGTTTAGACTCCTCCAGTGTCTCCCTCAGATCATCCTCTCTCTGTTCCATTTCCATCAGGGTACTCTCAAGTGCCTGTTTCCTCTCATGGTTTGAATTGGTTTCCTGTTTCATGGGCTGGTCTTGTCGCCTGATGTCCCTCTTGTTTCGTAAAGCACCACTAACGGGAATCATTTCCCTTCGCAACAACCAAAGGAAGGTTTTTATCTTTAACGGGATGCATTTCCAAATCAAGCGGCAATCTATTCGTATCAAATCTAAAATTTTAGCAGTTGAAAGGCTCCTGTCATAGGCTTTTTTAACTGTTTCCTTCCATAGAAAACAGTCCGTCTGTCCTTCCTTGGGTTGTAGGTCTGAAATCTGCAGTGATGGTTGCTGAAAATCACCAAACGACTGATCCCATAGGCCTGCTGGAAGTTGGAAATCCCACGTCCTTGGGCGTCCCACATCTCTTCAACCATTGCATTTAAGTTTCCCTAAAGATGAAAAACTCTTGGGAACGATTGCAAGAATGGTCCTGTATCACACCATTTATCAAACCCGAACCTAAAGTATTTTCCATTCCCTAAAGATGGTTCAAATTCGTTGTATAAGGATTGGATTTAGTAGTCAATCTCCAACAAGAAGGAAGAATCTCATTGTGTAGGGTACTCGTTTTAAAAGTTTGATGTGAGAGTTTTGAGATTAGATCTGTCAAAGCACAAGTGCAGCGAGCTTAGCTAGTCTTGTGGTCTGAAAGTAGGATTGATTTCCTCCGTGAAACCAAGCTTGAGGGAGGCCACAAGTTTGATGGGCAATACCCTCTATGAAATATTTGGTTAGGTGAAACCATGTGTCAGATAGGGAACAAGAGAACCTACAGCCATGGACATTTTTTATACATTCTTGATTATTAAATTCTAATCAAATAATGAATGTTCTTGAATAACCTTACTTCATGTGCGAGGAGAAATGATCTTCACTAAGAAACCTAGCCCTCGATAATGAAATCAGAATAGGTGTCACTTTTATCTTGCTTGCGGGTGTATATTCCATCTCAACTGATTTTGATTTGGATACTTGTGACAAGAAACGGGTAGAGATAACAAAAATTAGCTTCACCAGAAGATTTTATTTATTTTATTTATTTCTTTTCAATATAATTTATTTTATTTTTTATTAAAAGTTACTTCAAATTAATGACTTTACTTAGTCACGATTATGCATTTTTTGATGATTCTTTTTCTTATCTTTTCTTTTTTAGTTGATACAAGAAAAGGAAAACAACCTACAATTGCAAGTGAGCAATTAACTTCAATTTCATCACCAAGTGCCCCAATACAAGATGTCTCGTAGCTAGGTCAAATTTTTTTTAAACATTTGGAGTATTTCGAATCTTCTTCTCAAATTTTTTTTGGGGAAAAATATGTAAGATGATAATTGTTACGACTCGGTTCTCGAATTCCTAGAGGACACGAGACCGGACCGACTCGACTGATCCCAAGATCTAGTCGTCCAACGAGAAAGTAACCAAAAAAGCAGTAAAATAAATCACATTCACTATGCTAAGTAACTAACAGTAACAAAGTATAGCAGTAAAGAAGTAAAACTACTACAGTACACACCACCACAACAGTAGAAAAGTAAACGGGTACAGGAATATAAAGTACAGAACGAAAGAGTATTGAATATAAAGGTACAAGAAATTACTCACTACAATTGGAAAAGAAGTACAACAGAAGCTACAACTACTAGGCTCTACTAGGCTCAGCACCTTCTGCAGCCATAGGCTTTGGCTGCTCAACACCTGGACCTGAAAAGGGTTATGAGTACATGAAATCAGCGAACGCTGAGTAGAGTGGCAACCAACTAACTAAAGCAGTACAGGTGGATAGGTAGCTGTTGTTTTTCAATTTCTTTCTTTCTTTAACTAATTATTCTTTCTTTCACCACTTGGTTTATTTATCTGGTCGCTTTTTTGATCTTGAATGTTTCTCATGGGAACAATCTTGATTGCAGTCTTTTTCGAAGAGTAAAAGTCGCACGTGGTGCTCTCCTGGTCAGGAGAGTCCCCCATGGTGGTCCTACGCCCAGTCAACCACCCCAAGGTTACGGACAGACGTAACGGTGACTATGGCACATGCGATAAGCGCACGGGTAGCTACCCTGCACTGGCACGCAGTCAGTTGTTTCCGTTAGCGGGTGCGCCCAAAGCACAGCACGGAACCAGTATAGGGCATAGCCCTCTCAGTAACAGGGGTCTAGCCCCTAAGAACCAAACAGGGGTCTCGCCCCTCCACAGTCCGCGCACCTTCGCCTGACTACCCCGGTTTACCCAGTGGGCCTAGTAAGTCGGTATAGGGCGGCTAGCTGAACCCCGGGCCCCGTGGGGTGGCTAGCTCTCTCCCTACACTAGTAGCTCTCCCCGGTTCAGTGTACACGAGGGCCACAGAGTCGGTGCAAAGTGGCCAATCCAAACCCTGGGTTCCAACCCAAGGGCGGCTAGCTCCCCTCTACACTAAGAGGTAACATGTGCTCCCCTTAGTACCATGTACTCAAGGGCCAGCACACTTCCCAACACATTCTAGATCCATTCCATTTCCAGGAGCTCTACTCCTATTCCCCCCCGTAGGGTTCATGCTCATATATCTCATGCTATTCCATATCAGGTTTCAACATCTCTATTTCCATTCTCAGGTTATACACATGTAACTTGCATTTCTATCGTTCACATTTCCGTATACGAGTTATACACAGGTAGCTCGTATTTCCATCATTCATACTACCATTCTCAATTATATACATGCAGCTCGTGTTATATCATTTAACCTGTACAACCAGAATTTACATGCAACAGTTAACTAGTACAAATGCTACATATTTCGCAGGTAACTGTTATTCATTTACAGGCAATTGTTATCATTTTATCTACTCATTCAAGACTGCAATCCATCCATTCAATACAACATTCCAGTATATTTAATCCTAGGATTCATGCCATACCCTAGGATCTAATCATTCATTCCACACATGCATTCAGGTTTGTATTTAAACTAGGGGAAGCCACTCTACCAGTAAACTCAGGAGTAGTGGGGGCTTGATCGATAGGTCCACATGCCTCAGCAAATCCCAAACCTGCAACGGAACGAGGTCCTATCACAAGGATCAATCACAAGAGACTACTCAGAACATATAGAAAGTATTCCAACAAGTAGGGGAAAACATACGGGATACAACGGTATCTTAAATGCGAAAATCAGACCTCAAACGAACCCTAAACGGGTCAAAACAGGGATTCTGACTCAAATCAGACGTCTGGAATACCTTCCAGACGTCTTAAAAGAGTCCAGAGCCATACCTCAAGCCCTGCGCCACTCCTCAGACGTCCAGGAACCCCACTGGACCGTCTAGACCCAGTTCCAGACATCCGACCACTTCTTCGGACGTCTGGAAACGCTTCCTGTCATCTGGTGCCCTGCCCAGACGTCCGAACTGCATGGGAGGGCGTGTCCCGCACCTTCCCGAAGCAACCTCTGAGCAAATCAAGCGAAATCTTCTCAATAAGGCATGAAACATCACCTCGGCGGAACGGCCTGCATGGCCGTATCCGCAAAGGAGACGTACCTTCGCGAAGCTTACCTCTTAGTCGTCTGAAACCTCCTCTAGACGTCGGCTACGTCGTCTGGATGTCTATCTAGACGTCTGATTCTGGGAAAATCCTAGAACCAGAACTTGCTTCCGCCTTCTCGCGCCGCGCGTGGCCGCGCCGTGCTCGCTCGCCTGCTGCTCCGGCTGCAGCAGTGTCGGGGAGGATCTCCTCGACACACTCGTCCACCTTACGCACGCATTGACTGGCCGTAAGCTCACCGGCTAGCTCCCACACGAGCTCACAAGCCTTCTCTCCTCTCCTTCTCACGCTGCTCCTCTCCTCTCACGACGCTCCTTCTCTCCGCCGCTCTCGCTCGGTTGCACTCGCTGGAGGGTAGAGGAAGGAAGTGGCTGGAAGTGGGGGTGGTGTGAGGGAGAGGAGGGGGTTTATATAAGGTGTGGGGTTAGGGTTTTCGTCGGGCGAGAGGAGAGAGAAAGAGAAGAAAACGAGGAACGTGTACTGTTTGCGCGCAGCACGTGCGCAGACGTGAGCTCGTACACGAAAATTTCGATTTTCAGACATCTGACCAGACGTCTGACCCAAGTTCCAGACGCCTTAAAAGGCTCAGATAGCACGGGTCTTAACAATAATCTACTCTTTTATCGGTTTCTTTATTGCCATAGGAGTAGCTTCATCTCAATTAAAGAAGATGAGAGGTCCCACCTTAATGAATGAAATATGGGAGTTGGAAGATGGCATGAAGATGGAGGTTCAAGTTGGTATTGCTGGCATTCCCATTGGAGAAGAAGCTGCTAAGTTAGCAAACTTTATCGGATCTGTGGTACAAAGATCAAATTTGGCCCCCATAGGATTTTCCAGTTGGAAAGACATGGGACCTCAATATAAGATGACAATATGGGAGGCCATTCAGGTTTAAGAGCTAATTATAATTCATCTTTTTTGTTAACTTCTTGGTTATTGAAAAAATTTACAACAATATCATATGTTTTGTAGGAGAAGATTGAATTTTAGCCACGTTGTAACGAAAAGACAAGAAAACATGTCATGCATAGTGCTGCTAAAAAATGGACGGCATGGAAGAATGAAATTAAGAGTAAAGTATTTGATAAAAGACAGTCCCTTGAAGAGATGTGGGACACAGTTGAAGATGCTCGGATTGACAAACGACAATTTTTTACACTTGCTCATATTTGGTTTAGTGATGAGCATCAGGTATTGTCTTAACGCAAATGAATTGCACTTTTCTCAATGTTTTTATGACAAATACATCACTTACTTTTTATTTGAATGTCCTTGTACCTTTAGAAAATGTGTGAGCAAAATAGGAGAAATCTGCTAAACCTTAAGGACCCCCTTGCACTGGAACAAAGGCGTTTGCTAGGATTATCCATGAAAAGATAATATGTTTTTATTTAGTATTAATATATTGACATTGGAAGGTCAGCTTTTGATACAAACACTAGACATAGGTAGATGGACTAATTCTTACAAGAGCTGACATTTACATAACCAATCGGAAACACAAAGATAGAATTGTAGTAAATGAGAAGGCGAAGAATCTAATGGTATATTTTAGATGCTTTTGTTGATTTAATTATAAGATTCAGTGATTACTTTTTTGAACAAGAATGGTCTGCCAATGGCTCAATGGAACTCTTTCCTACCCTTCAGAAAAAAAAAAAAAGAAAAAAAAGAAGTTGCTTTACTTCTATGCCCCATGAAAAATAGAATAAGCGGGTTATACCCTATGCAGATTTTTTTTTTTTTTTGAGAGAGAGAGAGAGAGAATTGAAGTCTACAAAGATGCAAGTTGCGCCCATGATTTTCGAGCAAGAAAATAATGCAAATAACCTGACAAAAGTATTGCTTTGTCCAGCTTCATGGCAGTCCATCGAAGTAAGAAATCATTTACCTTCCACAACATAGACCTTAAATCAATTAACCCCTAGGTGAGTTTGGGATTGTTCACAACTGTCCAAACCTTCTGCCCATCGTCCACAAGGTTTCAATGCTCGCATAAGTTAAAAAATTAACAATAATGACAGCTTCAACATAAGATACCTGGATCTGTTTAAATTTGCAAATAAGAAAAATGTTAGCCCGACGGAGTCTTACAACAACATAAGGACCAGAGATAGTTAGCTTAGATCTCTTTGTTCGCATTCAACCCTTCACAATCCTGATCAATTCAGTGAACTTAGATCCGTCCTTCTAAATATTCTACTTAACAATGTGGATGATCATATACTCCTCCCTTGCTTTGGTAAAGACATTGCTTGCTGAAAAGAGCCAAAAGAAAAGAGAAAAAAGAAAAAAGAAAAAAGAACGAAGGAACAGACAGACAAACGAATACCCTCGAAAGGGATGGGTATTAGTTAGCAAATAGATGTCTGCTTTGTTGTGGCGGTCAGGAATCCATTGATCATTTATACAACTGTGAGCATGCACGGATGGTTATCACTGCCATCCCTTGTAGAGGTGAACGGGCCTCTAATAAAAAACTTTAAGGCTGTGGACACGAACCATACAAGTATTGGTTTAAATTCAGACAAGATTAGCTCTGATAACTATTGGAACAGCTATTCGGTTCTCTTGGAAGGAAAGATATTCCAGACTTTCCAAGATAAAGGCCGTCATGCATAGCAATCAAGCTGCAAATGTTTACAACTATCTCCTAGCATATTATTAACAAACCCTTCAAGTAAATTGCACACTGTTTTGTAATAAAGAGCAGACGTTTATAGAGATGGTATATGTCTTACCTTCAAATTTCCTGCAGGTTTTTCTATCAGGAAAGACAAATGCCTTTGGAAGCTGAAGGAAAATTTAATTCCCTTAGCTTTTGTAATATTTTTAGTTCATGTCTAAAAAACTCTTGCTCTCCTCACATCCATTACTTCTGGATGTGGTTCTGCAATATTTTGATATAACCTCTGGGGACTCACCTTTGGTCCTGCTTTTGATGTTATTGAGTGGCTAACTGTTTCTGCTAAAAACAATCAAAGGAAAGAGGGGGAAAAGTTGTTAACGATTGCCCACTATCTCGTTGCTCTACATCGCCCACCCATCTCCTCATTGCTGCATCACCTGCTCATTTCTTTCCACTGCATTGCCCCCCTAGCATTTCATCACATGCTCATCTGCCCTTCACTTCCCAACATGGTGTCTTCAAGTCACCTACCCACCTGAGCTTCAACCCCCCACAAAAGCAAAATGGTGGCTAGAGTTCGGGCAGCCTCATGCACCTGAACATCTTTGACATGATACATGCAGGAACGATTGCCTTGCAGAATGACATTATGGATTTATCTGCAGAAGGCCTGCACCAACAGGAATTTTATTAATGGCAAGTTCTCAGCAATAAACCTCCTGATGGGCCTCACCAAAATGCCAAAGTTCACAGGATGGAAAAGAAAGAATGCACCACTAAAATGTTGCTTCTTGTGAGGAAGGCAAAATCACAGTTTAATTTGGAGAACTCTTCGGATACACATCTTTTGAGTCACAAAGTTCAATTAACCATCAATTAGAATCGTATGAGGTCATTTTCTGATAAGAAATTTTTTAGACTATTATCCGAATCAGCATGCAAAATTTAACCAAAATTAACCTGTGTGTTCAAAAATTCAGAGAAATGTCTGATTCTGGAATGCTAGTGTATGATAGTGAAACTTCCACAAGAATTTACCAATATTGGCCAAATGTATACAATCCAAGCTACCAGCAATTCAAATAAGAAGTTATACAGTAGATTAGAAGCTTCATATTTCTAAGAAGTTCTCAATTTGTTCATTGATTATGACTACAAGTTTCCATTGCAGACAAAACATAAACAAATAATGAGACCAGAATTCAGTAAGTGCAGGGACATACTCATGTGGAAATGCATCAAAGGAGTCCATCTACCAAGATTCCAACCATCAAGTTAAGCATAAAAGTATAATTGTAAACCTAAGTGTAAATCTTTCCTCTTCTATGTATCTACAGGTTGTCCTAGAATCGCAATGAGCATAGTTCAAAGAATTAAAATCAATAGCCATCTATGGCAAATAGGAGTCAAGTACTCTTGAAGGTATTACACCAACTTGCATTTGACAAAACCTAAGTCCCAACAACTAGATATAAAGAAGAAAGAGAAGAGAAAGGAAAGCTATTCTAAATAACATCTAGACTCAATTCTTTTTTTTTTAAAAGCAAAAGGGCGGTTATCCTTGTGATAACCACCTAAATCAAGGGAGAGTGGAGAAACCAGAGATTACCTTTTCTTTCGGTTCAATTGCAGATAAACCCTCTTGTTTCATAGGCCTAATGTCATTCGAAATAAGTGCCGAAAATAGAGATATGTTGCTGTTAACATATAGTGTTTTTATGTTTTATGTTTTTTCTTGTATGGGTTTATGGGTGTATAGCTCCTAAGGGGTAGTACTGTACTTTCACCCTTTGGTCTCTCTTTATATAAGAGAGCCTAGGGTTTTCTATAACAAGTTGAATCATTTCATCCAACTTGGTATCAGAGCCACGGTCCTAGACCGGTGCCCTAGGTACCCCACCCAAGTAGGCCTCCAACCTATCCACCAAATCCTTCTCCTCTTTCTCACTACTGCTGGTTTTCTCTTAGCTGGCAGCAGCAGCACCAACTGTAGGAGCATCAGCCCTCGTCTGTAGCAGCGTGAGGAAAGGGAGGGGCCTCGCCGACGTCGCCGGTGGGTTGCCCGAGCCCAGTAGCGCTGCCCAGCATCGCCGGTGGCCTCCTGCAGCCTCTAACAGTGCCCCCACTACCTAGCAGCGCCACCTAGCACTGCCGGTGGGCCTCCTACAACGCTGCCCAGCACCGCCGATGGCCTCCTGCAGCCTCTAGCAACGCCGCCGCTACCCAGCAGCGCCGCCTAGCACCGCCAGTGGACCTCCTGCAGCCTCTAGTAGCGCTGCCCAGCACCACCGGTGGGCCTTCCGCCGCTCCTGCTGTCTCTCGACAGGGACGAAGGGCCTCAGCGGTGTGCCATCCAAATCTCCCCCTAGTATAGTTCAGGGGCCTCCACCTTCTGATCTTTGCAGCAAACTCTCCAATGGAGCACTTGTCATAGCCGCTTACAAGGACCCTAGTACTCTCTTCCACCTTCGCTTGCAGTCCTGCTGGGATTGACAGCCTAACTCAGTGTGAAAAAAAAGCCCAAGTAGAGTACCAAGTCTTTTCCAGATCTATTGGTGTTCGTCGAATAGTGGTATGACTTTCTCTAGTTTTATAGATTATTTTTGGGGTGTGTATTCCCATTTTTCTTGGGTGTGATCTACTTGACACTTATGGTAGAATTTGTGAGTCTCGTACATAAGGAGCATTACAAGAGCCACCATGGAGCAGGGTGGCTGATCAACTCTAGTGCGTCACAGCATCTGCGCGGTGATCAGACCTATTTTCGTTCACTACAATTTGTTCCCCCAGGAAGGATTGTACAGGTTGCTGACGGTAGATATACCCCTGTTAAGGGTAAGGGGGAGGTGTCCATGACCCCCAGTTTGCAGCTGTCTAGTGCATTACACATACCAGAATTCCCACTGAGTCTGTTGTCAGTTAGCAGAATCACGAAGGATCTCAACTGTAGAGTCATCTTTGATGATGTTGGATGTGTTATTCAGGACAAGCTCACTGGGAGGATTGTTGTAAGGGGTATGAAGGAGAATGGTGTTTACCGTCTAGGACAGGAGACATTTGCAGGGGTTACTCGATATGGCAGCGGGAGTGTTCTATAGTGGCACGTTCGTCTTGGCCACTTGTCTCTAGATCGCCTCAGGAGGGTGATACCACATATTTCCCCAGCTACTACCATACAGTGTGATGCTTGCCAATTGGGTAAGCACTATCGATCCTCTTTTCCAGTTAGCATATCTCCTGGATCTTCGACATTATTTCAGTTCTCCATATGGATGTATGGGGACCGAGTAGAGTCCCAAATCGGATGGGACACCGATACTACCTGGTTGTCGTAGATGATTTCTCTAGAGCCACATGGGTGTTCTTGCTGAAAAGCAAGGTAGAGGTTGGAGGATGCATAGAGACCCTTCTTTTGGAGATCAACACACAGTATTTAGCCACAGTGAAGATAGTGAGGACTGATAATGCTCTTGAGTTCTGCACTGCCAAACTTAAGGAGATCTATAGGACCCGTGGGATTGTCCACCAGGCTACTTGTCCTCACACTTTACAACAGAATGGGGTTGCAGAGAAGAAGCACAAGCACTTGTTAGATGTTTCCTGTACACTATTGATTCATCATAATGTACTGCAGAGATACTGGAGGGATACAGTTCTAACAATGACTTATCTCATAAATAGGATGCCCAGCTCAGTTCTTCACGAGCAGATACCGATTCTTCTTTTGCATCCAGACGACTAGTTATTTCATGTGCCTCCCAGGACCTTTGGATGTGTTGGATTCGTCCATGTGCCGTCACTTGGTCATGACAAGCTGACTCCTCGCGCTATCAAGTGCGTATTTTTGGGGTACTCTAGCACACAGAAGGGGTACTGTTGATATGATCCTTTGTAGAATAGACATTATGTTAGTGCTGATGGGACTTTCCGTGAGGATACGCCATATTTCTCAGTCACTGGACAGAGGAGCTCTTGTAATGATGTTGCCTTTCTTCCCTTACCTGTTTCGTGTACAGAGACTCAGGTGTCTACTTCTCAGTCCAGACCTCCAGTTGATAGACAGATGAGTTCTTTTTCCCGGGATGACTTTGAGAAATTGCACGGGCCATTGCATACCTATCACAGGCATCATACTACCTTTTGGAGGCCTCCTCTCTCACTAGCGGATGATGGTTCACAGGTAGTTGAGAGGGTACCTGATGCTAATGACAGTTTGGTTAGACCTGACTTCCCAGACAATGCAGATCGCCACAGTGGCAAGGCTCCTTCTGCAGCAACTCAGTTAGAGGTGCCAGATGATTCATATCTCCCTATTGCCATTAGGAGGGCACCGCTCACCTGTGAGTCCAGATACCGGGTCACAGGTAGCTTGGCTACCAATGGTCTTGCTCCTCAGTTTAGTAGCTTCTGTCAGGCCCTTACAGCGTCACACATTCCGTCTACCTACCAGCAGGCCATGCTTGATCCGAAGTGGCGTCAAGCCATGGAGGATGAGATGGCAGCACTTCGAAGTAGACAAACTTGGGATCTCATCTCACTTCCTACTGGCACACGACTAGTTGGTTCCCGATGGGTCTTTGCCTTGAAATACAACACTGATGGGTCTATTTCAAGGTATAAGGCCAGGCTAGTAGCAAAGGGGTTCATTGAGACATATGGGGTGAACTTCTTTGATACTTTCTCCCCTGTTGCACGGCTTGCCACTATCCAGATACTTATTTTTGTTGCTGCTCACAAAGACTGGCCGTTATACCAGCTGGAGGTGAAGAACACTTTTCTCTATGGTGATCTTCAGGAGGAGGTTTACATGCAGTAGTCCCCGGGTTTCGAGGTTCAACGGGAGTATGTGTGCAAATTAAGAAAGGCAATCTATGGTTTGAAGCAAAGTCTCAGGGCATGGTTTCAGAAGCTATCAGAGGTGCTTCATCAGATCACTCTTTATTTACCAGGAAGACTGACAGGGGGACTGTGGCACTCCTGGTATATGTTGATGATCTTATCATCACCGGAGATAACAGAGATGGGATAGATGAAGTTAAGAGGCACCTATCAAAGAAATTTGTCATGAAGGATCTGGGACAGTTGAGGTATTTCTTAGGCATTGAAGTTGCACGTGGCAGGGATGGAGTGGTGCTCTTGCAAAGGAAGTATGCTCTTGATCTTCTTCAGAAGATTGGCATATTAGCAGCTAAGGCTGCAAATATTCCCATGGATCCCAAGGTCCATTTATATGATGAGAAATATGAGGTGGTTGACAGTAGAGCATACAGGTAGCTGGTGGGTAAGCTTCTTTACCTCACCATCACTCGTCCAAACTTGTCTTTGTCTGTTGGTAGGCTTAGCCAGTTTATGGATAAGCCAATTAGGTAGCATTGGGAGGCTGCAATGCAGGTGCTCAGGTATGTGAAGAAAGCACCTAGACGAGGATTATTGTTCCGTAAGGGAACACCCATGGGGATTGTAGTATACTCTGACGCTGATTATGCTGGCTGTGTTGGGGATAGAAAATCCATAACAGGTTTTTGCACCTTTGTTGCAGGCAACCTGGTTACCTGGAGGAGCAAGAAGCAAGCGGTTGTATCTAGATCTAGTGCGGAGTCAGAGTACAGGGCCATGGCCCAGATAGCCACTGAGATGATTTGGGTCAAGTCTGTTTTGTCAGATCTTCATGTTTCTTTGGATAGCTCTATGGAGATGTGATGTGACAATAGAGCAGTGACCTACATTGCCAATAACCCTATGTTTCATGAGAGGACAAAGCATGTAGAGATTGACTGTCATTACACTTGAGATCTCATTTAGCGTGGGAGTTTACATACCACGAGTGTCACTTCTGAGGAGTAGGCTGCAGATATCTTCACAAAGCCCCAGGCGAGATCTGCCTTTGAGGCGTGTTGTTCCAAGCTGAGCATGATAGATATTCATGCTCCAACTTGAGGGGGAGTGTTAACATATAGTGTTTTTATGTTTTATGTTTTTTCTTGTATGGGCTTATGGGTGTCTAGCTCCTGAGGGATAGTATTGTACTTTCACCCTTTGGTCTCTCTCTCTATATAAGAGAGCCTAGGGTTTTCTATAACAAGTTGAATCATTTCATCCAACTGTTGCTGTTCTACACCCAGAAATTGTTTGACATTTTTGCAAGCTCCTTTTATTTGGTTGTGAAAAAATTCCAACTCATGGTTGGATTTGGCTGGATTTTACATATTTAAGGACAAAGAGACTCCAACCAATACAACCATCTATTGTAAAGTTAAGGTTGAGTTGTTTTATATAAGTGTTAAACTACATCCAAGCCTCAAGGTCTTCCCCACTCCTTCCACTTCCTCAAACTATGCCTAATGGATTTTTGACAGTAACGCCATCAAGGTGAGCAAGATAATGGGATATACACATAGAAATGCATGTATAAATATGTTTCCCTGCTTCCTTTATATTATGAGTGTGTAGTGTGCAGGCATCTTTGTATGTAATGTATGTTTATTGTGGATATGAATGTAGGGATGTTGATTCTAGTTTCTACTTGCGGTATACTCTTTGTGATCACGGCTTATGATTAATTGCCATGGTATATTTTTAGGAATGAGTTTTTTCTTGTTACAATCATTAGGACCTCATGAAGAAATATCAAAATGATGCTAGTAGTTCAACTTCCAAGGGAGTCACTTCTTGGGAAGGGGATGCCTACTCGAAGGTGAAGGGAGATGAGAAGAAAGACAGAGTTCGTTGTTTGGGAGTAGTTGCTCCCTCCAAAAGCTTCAACACTACGACATCCTCTCAATCTAATATCCATGAGACTTTGAATGGACTTTTTGGGATTATTTCGGGGATGGTTCAGATGTTGAAAAAACAATTTCCCAATGCCAACATGGATGATATTATGTAACATGCAAGGCAATTGGCTATGCAGGTATGATTTGATACATTTATTTGACATGAATGATATTCACATATCTTAATATGATTTGAATGTTTGTTTTGTATATACAGGTAGAGGTGGGACAAGTAGAGGTATTCAATTATTTTATTTGTATAAAAGACATGAACCTTTTGTTATGTAATTATACAATTTGACTGTGTTTGATAATTATCTATTACTTCATAAGCTTCGCATGCTAAAAGTGCACCTAGCAACTCTCATGGAGATAAAGAGTCTTCATAATCTACCTACCAACCATAAGGTATATGATTCAAATTACATATTCTTATATTAGAAGTATTTTATGCATAAGATGTTAGTCACCTAGTGATTTTGGATGTATACATATGGATACCCTCACATGTATTTATCATACACATAATAATATTATTTCCCTCAGTTAAGTATCTTTGATTTCAATTATTATGCTTTGGCGAAATAATTACTCATTTCAAAATCATGTCTTATTACCCATTTCTTTCAATAACACTTGTGATTTTTTCCTTCTACATTGGTTGACAATTTAGCTTGCTGTTCATACTATTTTTCCTTTTAGCATTCCTTTAACTGAATCTATGGCCCATGGCTAAGAAATTCTTGTGAATATCCTACTATGCATGGACTTGCAAGGTGTGATGATGTAGTCATCCACCAGTTGGTTAGGTATGGCTCCTTTTTTTTGTTTCGAGGTTGGTTTTGTAATTTTCTTTCTTCTATTTTTCTTCTTGGCATCTGATGTTTAATTTGAGAGTAGTTGTCTAACATTCTTTCATTTGCTTTTCTAGTGGGAGTTGGTTGTAAACCTTCCAAACTATGATGTAGTAAAATAAGAAGAAGAATGGTGGTGGGTGTTGGGAAGAAAAAGCACAGAACAATTTGCTTCCCTAGGTGAACCGGATAACCACCCTTGCTCCTTTATTAAAAGGAAAAAATTGCTCCCTAGGATAATATAGGTCTCTTGTCTCTTCATGTCTTCCTACCAAAATGCAACCTCTTGCCCTTTAGCGAATCCCCTCTCACCTTTTTATCCTTAGCCAGCTCTCTGCTATTGACTATCCACCCACTCTTCCTTGCTTTCTTTAGTCCTCTCTCACTCTTAAACTTTTCGATTCCTTTTTCGCTCTCTCTTTCCCTGCACCATCCCAACAACACTACTTAGAACAAAAAAATTTGTTACTTGCATTTCTTCTTTATTTTTCCTTTTGGGTGACATTCCTTATGCTCATTGCTTGTCTTTCATTGATTATTATTAGAGAAGGAGCTGAGTGGTTATCATCTAGATAGCTATCCTTTTACTTTTTAAAAAAAAAACACTATCTAGAACCACGAAGACCACAACAAAGCCACCATTGGCAACCTCCAACCCATCATACAGCAACAACGTACACCACTGCCACCCCCAGCAGCCATTGGACAATTTTATCAAGTTTTGAGTGAGGAACAAGTTCCTTGGAGCTATGTTCTTTCTGGAATAGACCAGGAACAAGATGAGATTTGCCTCTACACCTTTTGATCTCAAGATCCTACCATTCACACTTGTGAATCATTTAGGTTGCAATATTTTAGCCAAATTTATGTGAAAACATGGGTTTTCACTGTTTCTTGGCTTTTAGTGAAAATATCGTTGGAGAAGTTTTCTGTTATGTCCACTTAACACATGTGTTTTATCAACTATATTTTTATCAACTCCTCTCCTAACAAGTAATCTTGACGTGATTTCATAATTTTTATGGGCAACTCTTTCAAGAAAAACTTGCATGAAATAGACAATTTATGAGAATAAGAACAAGACTGCCATCATTTTTCTCCTTAGCAGCCCCATCATTTTTCTCTAGTACAAGCACTTGTTATATATAGAGTAAAGTGTGATGTATTTTGACATATCCCTGTTACGTGTTAACTGTTAATTATTGAAGAGGTTGTTATCAATTAGGTTGAATTTTGGAACTCTGTCCATCCATAATGAATACTGATACAAACTAGTATGAGAGATTTTTTCGATAAGGGTCATCCTAAAAGTCCTTTTCTAATTTGGCATCTCGTTGAACAAGCAAAGGTTCTCCTTAAATGTATGGGTTCATCTACTATTTGCTAGTAGCATAGGTTACTTATCTTTTTTTTATCTTAATGAATATGTTAATGATGATTTTATATGTATATAGGTAAATTATAATATCATCTTTTCTTTTTAGGAGCTCTAACATCATGTTTAATGATTTGCAGTTGTACATCACTTCAAGTTGATCAAGAACCTTTGTGAGCTACTCAAGATTTCATAGTTGAAGTACTTGACAACTAATAAACTATTAGAGCAATTAGATACTTGTGTATAGAGAGAGGGATTGATGGATAATTGTGGCTCATGCCACTTATAGTACTTGTAGATTGACAATTTTCTTTTAGAATCATATGAAAAAATTGTTCCATTGGATGTACATGTATGATTTTATGGATAATTCAATTTGTTATTTCAAAAGAATTATATCTTGTATATTTTTCTTTAATCTTACTTGAATGAAGGTAAACATTGTTGTTAATGATAAGATTAAATATTAAATCTATTAAGATATTGCTTTGATATCTATATTGACAGATCTAGTGATGGATGGTCATGTTGGTATTATGTTAAAAAAGATAATTAGACTTATTACGTGTAGTGATGATTTTGGCAACATTTTTTACCCTATAGCGACGGATAAAAGCGTTGTTGTTTCTACTATCACAAGAAATGGCCAGCTTCTAGGATGTGACCGTCACTGTAGGTCTAGGTACAACACCAACGGTAAAAAACCATCGGTGTTACCTACATCGAAGCCTCTTAAGAGAATAACTTCAATGATCGTTGGAATAGCTCTTTGGACCAATAGCGACGATCATTTTGACCTATATCGACTGTTACTGACCATCGTGTAGGTGTAGAATGTTGTTGTGGATCGATGTGTAAAAATTGAATAAACCAATAATCAAAACACCTAACACTAGAACCACATGAGAAGAACTAGTTTCTTCCCATTCCGAGGTCTCCATGAGTGTCGAGATTACCTCTATAGTGGCATAGCCCAGCACTACATGTGTTGTTCCACTTACGATAAATCTTGGTGCAACCTTGGGATCTTCTTCTAGGTAGGCAGATGAGATCCTCAATGTCGAGAAAGCCTAATCCTCCTTGCGTCTCGTAAACCCTCTGCATATCCGAAACAACTCTAGGCTCAAAACCACCCATTGATAAGCATAGAATCATTAACAAAGTCGTGGACCCATGGCCTTGTAGTGGTCGGTCGACCAACAAGCTTGTCGATTGACTGGTGACAAGAGAAACTTCATATATTCCTATTTAATTACTTAATTCATGTCTAACTAATGTTAGTTTGAGGGTAATTTGGGTTATATTCCATTGCATTAGGTTAGATTAGTCAATTTGCATCATTTTGTAAATATTACATATTTAGGGGTTTTTGTGCAATATTGATGTTACTAATATCTGGTGCCTTGACAAGTTTGTTTATATTGTTGCAAGTACCAGGTTTGGAACTGATAAGAGCTCCACATCAACGCAATTTCAACTTGAGCTCACATCTACTAATGGGGTTAAACCTATAGCCTAATTGATCCCTACACCTAGCCTACTTAGGAACCCAATTCCTTACATCTAGATCTTGATTAACCTAACCCAACTAGACCTTAGTTGGCAGTCCCAACACCTAATTAGTCTACATATTTGGTTAGGCATGACCGACAACCATATTTCTCAAATCCAAAAGCCATCACCTTACTCTTACATCCAACCCAACAACCTAATCCTAGCGTGGTTGTCCCCCTTGCTCCTAAATCTGCATGATTGGATGGCCAACCAGTGCACCAAACCTCAGCCAATAGATCTAAATCCTAGGGCCACAAATCATCTACCTAAAACCCTACCCAAATCCCCACAACCAACCTTATGTGGCTGACCCCTATCCCTTTAATTCTAACACCTTGGTTGGCCACATATTTCCTAAATCCCCAACATAGAAATCAGATCTAAGGGCCTTGATTCAACCCTCCAAAACCTTATCCTAACCCCTACCTAATTCCATTACTGCCAGCCACCTATGCACCTTCAATCCTAGCTACACATCCACCATCCAATGGTCATCGTACCTCCTTAGCATGGTTGGCCATATAGCTCCACAACCACCTACGTTGTTTGGCCATAGGGTGCCCCAATCTCGACCGTTGATCTCTCCCTTGATGACATCTAGACTCTTCATTGATTCCAACAAAAACCTACTTGATCTATCGACATGTGCCTTTGATCCTAGCCCTTGATTTTCATGATTAGATCTTAGTCCTCCATTAGAACCCTCCTAGCCTCTATAAATAGACATGGTCAGGCCTCCTCCCTCCATTCTTCTTCCTACCTTCCTACTTCCTCTTCGTCCACCTCTGGACATCCACCATTGTTCTGCAACTCCACATCCTGCCAACTCTTCGCATCTTCGCATCTAGAAGGATCTCTTCATCGCCTTCTCAGTGCTTCTACACCCGCCTCTTGCCTGCTTTTAGTTGCCTTTCTAGTTGTAGTTCTATTCTAGATTCTAATTGTAATAATTGTTATAGTTTTATTTCAATTCCTAGTTCTATTTCTAGTCATTTGTTCTAGTTTTAATTCCAAGCATTGATCTAGTTGTAAGATTGACTTTTGATTAGTAATACAAGTTCTCATTTCCAATTTATGCTCTCTTGCCTCTCTATCCTTGGTTGATTACATTAGTTTATTTGTTTTCATATTCGCTTTCGCAGTTAGGTTTTGTGTTTCGTATTTTGTTCATTTACATTCTTGCTTTCCTAGTCATAGTTAGTAATTGTATCTCTCACATTTGTTTCCTTTTTAAAAAATACCAAAAAAATCACAACACCCCAAAATACACCACTATCTTTCTCTCGAGTGATTTGATCATGATAGTTACTCCATTTCACTTACCTGCAAATGACCTGGACTCCCATATTTCTATTGCAAAATAATTTGAGTTTGGTCTTATAAATTTAAAACTTTCGCATATTTTCCAACTACGACGATACTCTCTAATCATATATGGATTTGTGAGATCAAGTTTTTGGCACTATTGCTGGGAGGCAAGGCTTAGTTGCTTTTATTTTCATCCCAGTCTTTCTGATTTGGTACCAACCTTGTGTAATTTCCTATAGGATCTAAGGATATACACTAGAAGGGTGTGAATAGTGTATATTGCAAAGATATGATAAACTTTAAAATAAATTAAACCATAAAACACATCTCACGAATGCACCTGGATTTATAGTGGAAACTCTTTCAGGTAAAAACTACTACCTAAGCTTCTCAGCTTAGGATTTTTCCCATTAGCCATAGGTAGCTAATCCACTAGTAAGTACCACTTAAACGAGGGTGGCACAAACCTTTTACAATGACCCTTCTCTTGTACACTTGAAGAGAAGATCAACAACAGCGGGTCTCCTAAACAACTTGGGAACCATATCGAAGTAAAAAGAATAAAAGTATACAACTTTATAACCTAAGGAACCTTAAATGAGTGTAGAAATCAAACCAAAATATTTTGCAGTAGCCCAGATAGGAGTGCTTAGAGAGAGTAGAAAAATAAGCACTGAAGCACTTTAGAAAGAGAGAGTAGGAGCACTTTTTATTGTAGAGTTTTGCTTTGAAGTGTGTGTAAAAAAAAGCTTATGAAATATCCTATTTATAGTTGAAAACTATGTAGATTTGCTAATAATTTAAATTTGATTGGTTGATCAAATCTAGTTTTTGGTCGATCAAAATAGTGATTAGTGAATTACATATTTGTCTTGATCGATCAACTATTGGCCAATTCAAAATTATTTTGATCAACTAATCTATGAAAGCTAGATTTCCTTATTTATGTTGTTTAGTCGATCAAATATTTTATCTTGGTCAATCAACTAGTTTTGGTCGATCAATTGTTTATGAAATTGTAATTAAACTAACGGCCTCTCATTGAAATATTTGAGGTTCCATAGAAAGATTCTAGACTCAAGTAAAAGAGAAAATATCTAATAAACCATATCTTAGTAGATCATCTTTCTATGTCTTGTCTCTTAGCATGATAGGATCCATGCTAGATTGCCGGAAAGATTAGTTCACAAATAAACATAATTTCGTTTCATCAAAATAAAGGTATCAACATTCTCCTCTGTTTTGATAATAACAAAATTATAATTATGCGTAAAGAATAGCAAATGTGTGATTGCATAATGCTAAGAGAATAACAAGTGTAATCATATATGAAATTTTTAATGAATAATTTTCTCCCTCTTTCAATTGTATTAAATACTTTGGTATTCTAGAGATAGGAAAAAGCATTGAGAAAAAATTTCAAAATAAAGAACTAGAACAAATAATAGTTAGAAATATATAGCTAGAAATGTTCAATAAAGCACAAATAGCTAAACTATTGTCTTTGGTAGGAAAGTAGTAAAGACATAAAATAGAACTAGCATGATATAATGTCTTAGAATAAGAAAAGTATCAGCCTAAGGTAGCCAAGAAAACATCCAGGTTGGCCTAGAAATCTGCATCTATCTTTAGATCCATGTGGAAGCTAGGTGAGATGGTTCTGCTGAAGAGGAAGCTCCAGGTCCACCATGGTGAAGTTGTCGTTGCACAGATGAAGTAGCTGTAGCATTTGGTGTAGTCTGACGTGGTGGAGTGACTTGTTTTCCTGAGTCGCTGAGGTAGGAGTTGTAGTAGATCGACGGTGATGATGAGAAGGATGATGGTCTCGATGCTGTAGGGAATGAATAGAATCTCCAAGTCTATCCAAAAAACATCCTTGAGCACTCAGGTAGTCGGCTACTTAATGCCCATGCCCCATCAAGATGGTATCAGTCTCCCATTGCTTATGCATCAATAACGAAATCCCATCTGTCACATATCTTGTTCTCCCACATAATCACGATCAGAGAGCTGCCAACCCAAAAGACTCCATTCCTGATTGTAGAAGGAAGGAGTGGGTCCCATTGGTGGGGGACAAGCTAAGGTGAGGTGCTCATAAGGAGGAATGGATAGAGGTGTTGCTATAGTAGAGGAGGGTTTACCCTGAGTGGAAGAAGGTCTTGATGTATCCTGAGGTGGCTGGGACTCAGGATCCTCACCGCGAGCTCCTTGTGTCTGCTCCATCTTGGTATATATGAGCTAATCGAAGATGGAGACACGAGTGATGAATTGTTTATGATTGATAACCAGAGGGACATTAAAATGTAGGAAGATATGAGACAGGAGTGTCCCAAATTGGAAGAAGCTAGTGGGTTTCTCATCCATCAAGTGGTTCTAGTTGAATCACTTGTTCTTCATGAAGGCATAGAGAGTGATTAACATGATCTCCGGGCAATTTTGCAAAGATGTCGTCTCATACAAAAAATCCCATAAGAACACTTGATTAAGAAAATGTGGAAGATGATGAAAATATAGCAATTTTGCAGGATGGCCCAAATCAAAATGAGCGGGAGTAAGTAGCGTCTCCCTAATAGTATCTGCTTGGGTTTGTTGGTCGAGCTCAAGGAAAGTAGGACCAATAGAGAGAACCAATAATCTTTGAAAGGATATAGCATTAACCAGAACTTAGGACCAATAGAGGGACAACTAATAATCTCTGAAAGTGTATAACATTAACCAGAACTTCAATCCCATAAACATTTGACACAAGTTGGATGTTAAAACCTTCACCTATATTCTTGAGATTAACATAAAATAGGTGACATGCCATGGGATCGACTCTGAGAATACGACTCGTCTTGGCACTTGCACAAAATTTTCTTTCAAAGAGACAGAATTTTGTGATACGTGAATTTTTCCTACAATCTTGGAAATATAGTCGTAAAATAAGCAAAGTCCCCAGGACGACCAATGTAGGGAGAAAGTTTTGCCAACAGTGAAAAGAGATCACGTGCAGCCTCAGTAATGAAATATCTATCAAAAGTGTCATCATGAGACCTAGAAGAAGAACCACGTGATGCTTAGGTGCCAATTTGATCGATCATAATATTATGTTTGGTTGATCAAAATGCGTTTTTGGTTGATAAAAAAGTAAGAATGGTCAATCAAATTGCGTCAGAAGTGGGCATTAGAAAGTGGGCACTGGAAAATCGATTTTTGATTGATCAGAATGTGGATTGATCGATCAATGACTGTTTGGGCCGAAAAAAATAGTATGACTCGAGAGAAGAAAATCAAGGACAAGCTTACATAACCATTGTAGAACATTCACATGATAAGTCTATTCGAAGAAAATAGATTTAAGTAACTAAAAGAATGATGAGAACCACATAATATGGTGGGAAGAGAGGAATAAGATATACCACGATCGATCACTAATAGTTGATCAAGATGGATCTGGAGGGAAAGTAATATCTAATGACGAGAAAGAGGAGGTGGCTGTGCATCGACGGCGGTTAAGGGTTGACTATGGCTGTGCATGTGGATGACAATGGTGAGGAAGATGGCGGCGAATGGTTAGAGGTGATGGTGGATGGAGTTGGTTGGTGGGTTGATCTATGATGGAGGTGGTTTTGGTGGTTAGTCAATGGTGGCGTAGATTTAGGGGAGTGGTACGGAAAGATGTGTTTGTTAAGTGATGGGAAAAAATAGGTTGTTGTAACAAATGATGGTAAAAAGATGATGGTTTTATATTTTTGAATGGGTTTAACATGGCAAAAGTAAAAATGGGTAGTATTAAGTTGATGGAAATGGTTTTAGGAAAATAGATCATGATTAAAGAGGATAGGAATTGAAATTGCGAAATAAGACTTCGCTTAGATTTGGTTGATCAAAACTCAATTTTAATTGATCAAAATCAATTATGATTGATCAGATATTAATATTGATTGATCAAGCACTTTTTGGTTTGGAGGAAAATTTCCTCCCCAACCAATTGATTGATAAAAATTTTCAATTGGTTGATCAGTCGACTTGAAATTTAGAGGGAAATTTCCAGCCAAGCAATTGGTCAATTAATTCAGCATGATTGATCGATCAAAATATTTATTTTGGTCAATTAATAAGTTAAAACATAGTTTTTCAAGATTTTTCTATAAGTTCTTTTAGTCATGATCTATAAACCTAATTCACGACGAATGTAAATAAACTTGTCTTTTGGTAAAGGTTTTGTGAATATATCAACTAATTATTTTTCTATTTGTACAAATTCTAAGTTAATCTCATTTTCAAGTGCATAATCTCTCAAAAAGTGGTGTCTATCATCTATGTGTTTTGTTCTAGAGTGTTGCACATGATTTTTGGAGAGATTAATTGCATTGGTATTATCACATAAAATCTTATTTTTTTGTAGGTTAGACTAAAGTCTTCTAGTGATTGTTTCATTCAAAGAAGTTGTAAGCAAGCTAATGATGCAACAATGTACTCAGCTTCAGTGATTGATAGTGATACACAATTTTGTTTTTTAGAAAACCAAGAGACTAGGGAATTTTCAAGAACTGACATGTTCCGCTGATACTCTTGCGATTTGTTTGGCTACCCATGTAGTCAGCATCACAATATGAATAAAGCTCGAGTATGGCTGACTTGGGATAGAAAAGCCCTAGCTTTAAGGTGTGGATTAGATATTTAAATATCCTTTGAATTGCATTTAGGTGAGATTCTTTAGGGTTTACTTGAAAGTTTACGCACAAACAACTGTAGAATAGATATAAGGTTTGTTGGTGCAAGCCCACCATGATCGTTGATTTTGATGATAACAAAACTCTTGAGATCTAACATTTGCATTTGAGTTTAAGATTTCAGGTTAAATGCAAATGGAAACAAGTGTGAAGGAGTTCAATCTCTAGTCCATGGAGGAATGGAGGAGCTTGATTTAGGAACCAAAGCATCAAGAAGCCATAAAGATGGAGCATTGGACTCAACTTGAAGAAGGAGATAGAGAAAGTAGAATAGGATAGAGTTTTTGTGTATGTACTTGTCTTTTATTTGTTGCTCTTTCCATTTCTTTAGATTCTTTGTAAGGATCCCAAAATATAAGTACCTTAGTCCTAGGAACACTTATCCATTATTAAGACACTTAGGCAAAAATAGGAGTTAAGATAGAAAGCCAAAATCATAATCAGACAGCCTTATCAGACGTCCAATATGTTTACCAGACGTCTGATACTATCTTTTAAGTTGTCTGATCTTATCTTTTAAGTTGTCTGATCTTTTAACCAGACGCCCAATAACCTAGGCTGGAAAATAAAAGTATGTGATCTTTCTTTTTAGATGTCCTGACTTATTTCTAGACATCCAGTAAGACGTCTGACAACCTTGATCGACGACCAATAATAGGATCGTTAGCCTTTGTCAGACCAATAACCTCGAGAACCAACTTAGAGTACTTTAATATTATTTCTAGACGTCCATAGAGCCTTTTAGATGTCTAATAAAGAGACATTGGACCTTGTCAAACCAAATATAGCCGTTAGTTTCTTGGAAATCCATTCTAGGGAAACTACCTTTATCATTAGACGCTCAAACTATTTGTGCAAGGGAACCACGATCGTTAATTTTGATGATAAAAAAATACTTGTTGTTTGACATTTGCATTTGAGTTTGAGTTTTCAAGAATAATGCAAATGGATGCAAGTATGAAGGAGCTCATGCTCACATCCATGGCGAATTGGAGGAACTTGATGGAGGATAAGAGAAGATGGAGCCTCACATGGAGCAGGAGCTTTGAGATGAAGAATAAGATAGAAGTATATCTTGTTCCTGTATTTTGTAATTGTCTTATTGTACTTTGCTCTTTTATTTCCTTAGATTCATGTAAAGAGCCCAAAGTACCTTTCCTTAGTCCTAGGAACACTATTCCTACATTAGGACACTTAGGCAAACCCTATAATAGAATTCAAAAATCAATATAGAAATCAAATAGCCTTATCAGACATCTAACATAATCATCAGATGTTAGATTATGGACTTTAAGATGTTTGATAGTTTGTACAGACGTCCAAACACTTAGGCTAGAATTAGTGATCTCTGGCCAATGCTTTCAGATGACTAGCCCATAGTCCAGACATCTTAGATGACATTTGATGACCTTGCCAGACATCAAATTAAAGGATCATTGGCCTTTCAGAGAATATCTTACCTTTTAATCACATTTATATTACTTATCAGACGTCCGTAGAGTCTCCCAGACATCTGATAAAGAGACGTTAGACTAGATTTGACCCAAATCTACTTTTTTTAGACCCTTATAGCCATTTGAGCCTCATAAAATCAATTCCCGCAGACAATCCCCTTTCCAAGTAATCAAACATTATGTTAGACGTCCGATATGTCGTCTGATTAACACTAGAACCATATTTCGATCTGGTCAAAATAGGAAGAAACTCGTCTTAGAATTAGACATCTGATTAGTTTCCTAAACATCTTAAAATGCCTTCTTAGGCATCCGTCTTGATCCAACCCAGTCCAGATGATCAACCCTTCAAGAACAGATGTCCAGCCTTCAAATAAGATGATGACCTAGATGTCTAACCATAGAACCAGATGTCTGACAACTTGTACGCACGAATGAGGAGATTTAAATATGCGTTCGTTGTAGTATCCTCTAAATTGCTCAATCAACAAATATAATTTATAGCTCGAATTTAAGTCTGAGGTCGAACATAGGGAGAAAATATGGAATTCACACACTAATCTCAGCAAATAATATAAATGAGCATAAATAATTACTCAAAACTAATATTCAATGTAGCACATGAGTATATGAAGGATCTAATAAGGCAAAAAGACATCTAAAGCCAAATAATGATGATTTGAATCACCAATTATTAGCTTAGACACACATCTAATAATTACTTAATGGTCTAAATAAATGGACAGTATTAACCACTTTAAATCCATGCAAGCTTTAGTGCACAGTGCACTCCCTGTGAAGCAAATCAGACGACAAAGCTCTCAATTAGATGGCTTAACTGTCCACTGCTACAGTACCAATGAGTCTTCTTCTGTCTTGCCCTTCTCTTTCTCTTCTTCTTCTTCTTCTTCTACAGTCCTCCTCTTCTTCTGCCTTTCTTGCCTTTTCACGCACAGGGGAGGAGATCTCAGATTTTGGCTAAGTGTTAGCCAATGCACAAAAGAACAAAACCCCCCTGACCCCATGCTCTCTGTTACTACCTGGTTCCCGAATCCCTATAGGACCTGAGACCGACTCGCCTCAACTAATCCTAAGACCCAGTCGTCCAACAAGAAATAACCAAAAAGTAGGAAAATAAACGACATTCACATATGCAGTATAACTAAGCAGTAAAAACGTACAAGCAGTAAACAAAAGTAAAAGCTGCTATTCCAGTACATACCACCATAACACAGGAAACAACGGAAACGAAAGCAATAGTAACAAGAACAGTAACTAAAAGTCTGAAACTCACTACAACAGTAAAAAGGGTACAACAAAGAGTACTGAAAACTACGGCTGGGCTCAAATG
The DNA here is from genome assembly GCA_037157565.1 of Thalassia testudinum. NCBI lineage: Eukaryota > Viridiplantae > Streptophyta > Magnoliopsida > Alismatales > Hydrocharitaceae > Thalassia > Thalassia testudinum. The sequence goes on along the minus strand of JAZHRO010000067.1, from coordinate 47,658,673 downwards.
GGCCCAACACCCTCCACAGTTGGAAGCTCGGGCTACTCAACTCCTGTACCTGAACGGTGTTATGAAAAAGACAGAGTCAGCGAACGCTGAGTAGAGTGGTAACCATACTATCTAAAGCAATAAAAGTAACAGGTATAATTATCTTTTCTAGTTATTTTATTTTACAGTTAATTCCTTTTCACCCCTTTTGGTCAATTTTTAGAATTTTCTTGATCTTGCATGTTCCTTGTGGGAACGATCTTGATTGCAGTCTTTTCCGAAGAGTAGAAGGTACACGTGGTGCTCTACTAGCTGGGAGAGTCCCCCGTGGTAGTCTTACACCCAGTCAACCACCTCGAGGTCACTATTAGACATAGCGGTGACTACGGCACGAGCGATAAATGCACGGGTAGCTACCCCACACTGACACGCGGTCAGTCGTTTCCATTAGCGGGTATGCCCAAAGTACAGCATGGAACAGTATAGGGCCTAGCCCTCTCAGAAATAGGGGTCTAGCCCCTCAGAACCAAACAGGGGTCTCGCCCCTCCCAGTCTGCGCACCTCGTTAGACTACCTCGGTTTGCTAAGAGGGCCTAACAAGTCGGTGTAGGGTGGCTAGCTGAACCCCGAGCCTCGTGGGGTGGTTAGCTCCCTCCCTACACTAGTAGCTTGCCTCGGTACCGTGTACATGAGGGCCAACAGAAGTCGGTGTAGAGTGGCCAATCCTAACCCCAGGTCTCAACCCAAAGGCAGCTAGCTCCGCTCTACACAAAAAGGGGACAGTCGCTCTCCTTGGTACCACGTACTCAAGGGCTAGCACACTTTCCGTCCACATTCCAAATTTTTCATTTAACCACAGGAGCTCCACTCCTAACTCCCCGTAGGGTTCATGTTCATGTTCACCACATTATTCCAATCCAGATTCCATCCTTCACCATTCAGTTCTCGTTTATATACTGGCAACTCGTATTTCCATAATTTAATACATGCAACAAATGATTTCACAGGTAACTATTCAGTTATCTCAGGCAGCTCATATTCTAACAAGCAGTTCATATTTATTTACAGGCAATGGCTAATAATTTAATTTATTCATGGATACAAATACAATTATGCAGAACAATTGGTTCAATCATTTCTCTGTCTTAGGGTTCATGTCACATCCTAGATTTCCAGTTGGCTAATTCCACAGATACATTCTTATTTAATAAAATTAACAGGGGTAGACCACTCTATCAGACAATCCGGGAGTACTGGGGGCTCGAACCGTAGACCCAAGCACCTTTGCGAGCCCCAAACATGCAGCAGGTCGAAGTCCTATACCAAGGAATACATCACAAAGGAAGATTCAAAACAGTGTATAAAGGTTTCTAATATGTAGAGAAACTCACAAGGAAACCACAGATACTTTGTTTGCGTAAAACGGATCCTGATCGAACCCCAAAAGGGTCAAAAACGTGTCTACTGACCAAAATCAGACGTCTGGAAACAAGTCTAGACATCTTAAAAGTTATAGATTCTCACCTCAAGTTCCTTCGGTGCCCTCAGACGTCTAGGACTCCCCTTCAATCATCTGAAAGCGGTTCCAGATGTCGGACCACTCCTCCAGTCGTCTGAAAGCACCACCGGTAGTCTAATGAGCTGTTCAGACATCTGAAAGTGCATGGAATGGCGTTCCGCGCACCTTGCCAAGGCTGCTCCTGCGTACAACAGAGCAGCCATCCTCAAATCAGCCAAACAAATCCTCTGCAGTGCGGCCTGCATGGCCGTAATCGTGAAGAGAACGTGCCTTCGCGATAAAGGTGCTCTCAGATGTCTGGTCTTGACTCCAGACGTCCAGACACTCAACCGGTCGTCCGGATTGCACTCCAGACGTATGATACTGGAAAAATTCCAGTATCAGAATGCGCTCCCAGCACTCTTCGCTGCGCTCCTCCGTGTTTCTCCTCTCTCCGTAGCAGTTCCAGCTGTTGCAGGTGGTCGAGGATGACGCTCCGATGCCTTCCTCCTCCCGCACGCGCTGCGGTGGCTATGCGAGCTTCGAAGAGCTTCCATGAAGCTCCCGACCTCAGCCTCCTCCTCCTTCTCACACACTCTCTTTCTCCTCGCTCTCACGTTCTCTCTCGCTCACCTCCTCTCGCTGCTCCGCCACGCACTGAAGGTGGAGATGGTGGTGTGTGGAGTGGAGAGGAGAGGAGGGGAGGGTGGCCTTTTATAAAGGTCGAGGGTTAGGGTTTTGCAGAGGGAAGGGAGGAGGAAAGAGAGAGAAGGAGAGTTCTACGCGCCACTCGCGCACAGAACGCAGGATGCGTACAAAATTTTAATTTCCAGACGTCTGGGAAAGGGTCTAGACATCTGGACAGATGTCTGACTGACACTCCGGACGTCTTAAAAGGCTAAAAGTGGGACGGGTCTTTCATCTCTCTCTTCCCCTTCTCTTTCTTAATGTCCGGTCATATGCTCGGGTAATCGGGTGTCAGGGATCCGCGTACTCGGGACCAGGACTACAGGTGTGGGTAGTAGCTGAGGTGTGGGAGCGGGTTAGGTGGGTCGGTGAGTGCAAGGACTTGACCCTCGTGTTAGGAGGCGAAGAGGCCGCGTGACAAAATCATAATAATGCACTCCAGCAGCTCCTGTGTTTCCGAGGGGGACCAAATGTCCCACATTTCTTCCGCGAGCAGCAGTAGGTGAAAGCATCTCTAATTGAAGCAGCTGCTGGGGTTTACACTCTCAATCAAGGGCCCGGGCGTATTCTTGGACGGATTCCACACCACCTGGAGTAATGTCCTGGGGCTTGCTTGGCCTCGAACACGAAGAATGAAAGTGTTGAGGACGATGGTGGCGTAGCTCTGACGAAGACCTAAAAAGCATGAATATGGCCTTGCGGCCAAGTTAAAATACTTCAGGACCTTCGCCGAACCACGGCGAATGTGTGGGTGGCGGTGGCATGCTGTGAGAGGGTGTATGGTGGTGTGCGGAGGTCGAAGATGATGATGCAGCAGTGGGACGGTTGTCGAGGTGTTAGGATGAGTAATAGGCGGGGAGATGTTAAGGCTTTTGTGCAGGTGGTTGAGGAAGAGGTGTAGAGCGTGGTGGTGAGGCGGATGGAGGGGTGTAGCGGTGGAGACGCTTCACTGGAGGAGCGGCCGAAGACGGAGAAGGCGATGGTGAGCTACTGTGTCGAGGGCTTGTTTTTGGGTTTTTGATAAGGGAAATTAATCTAAAGAACTAAAGAGATCTAACTACCTACTCTAAGGGTCGAAAAAGATAAGGAGGACTCCGGGTATGGTATGGCCAGCGCCATGGAAGAGAATTGCTCCGTTGAGGGTAGGACGGCGAGGACGATGGAGGGAGAGGCATTAGCGGGTACGGCATGACATGGAGGAAGATAAGGAAGATGAATCCTCCATCGGTATTGTGGGTGGACAACGAGGGAGGTTGGAGAAGATCGCCAGACGTCGAGGAGCTATTCGACCGGAGAGGAGGGAGGAATTGAGGGTTTTCCGGCCAAATTCGAGCGTAGGGAGTCAATTGGAGCTTGGAAGCCAAGCTTTCGCTTGAAAAGTTCACCGGAAAAGGATTCCTAAGAGATACCCGAATCTCTCATGCATTCGCATGAGAGATTGGGAAGGTTATGGAGATTGAAATCGGGTGCGTTGGAAAGAGAACTTCTCAAGGAATTTCCCTTCCAATTTTGGAAGGGATTCATTGACTAAAGGAGTTCTCTTCAATCAAAGGTCGTCGACAAAGGATTCCTCTATGATAATGGTAGAGGGACCTATTTGAAAAGAGTGATGACAAATATAGGGGCCTTTTTGTAAGGAATTCGAAAGTTAGGGGTATGTATGTGAGAGAAAAGATTCAGACAGGACCAAATTGCAAACTAGGTGAAGATGATCTTAGATTGGGCCTAAATTTTGGCAAAAACCTAATTTGGACACAAGGAATCCAATGGAAAATTTGTATTTATGTTTTGACCAAGTTTGATTGGGTAATTTATGCAAAAAGCCAAATTAGGGCAACTGTCTATCTAAGACTCTGTTTTATGTCAATTTGGGTTCCAATGGTCAAATTGAAGGTATCAAACCCTAGTGAATATTTTTCTATGAATTTTAGAGGATTTAAGTGAATTTTATCCTGACCAAAACCTCAATAGATTAAGTGGGTCTGTTTTTAGGATTTTAGATGTTATTTAATTCTCGAAATACGCGAAAACCAGTTTCTGTCTGCACGGACCGTCTTGTTAGACATTTAAGACCATTTGGCCTTTAATTAACCCCTGAGAAATCCCATGATTGTTCTGCAATTGAGATATACTGTTAAAACTGCAGTTTTACCCTTATTTTCTTGTTATTATCTCAGAATGGATTTGCAGTGAATTAGGACTCTTTTAGCGGTTATGTAGGAGCATTTATTCCTTGATTATGACTAATTAAGCTAGATATGGCTGATGATGACGTTATCATCACAACTCTATCAGACTCTTTAATGACCCTAATTTAGGTGGGATTTTGGACCACTTTCTTAAGCCTAATTCCCAACAGCCGCAAGATCGGTTCACTCGTGCTACCCGGCCAGGGCATCACTCATTCACCTCTATCATTAACTCATAACTCAGATAAGGAATCTAGTGGGAAAACCCCCCCGGCCCCCCTTCATGGTCGGTGCCCTCCCTCCGCTAACTCCATAAACCAGGTAGTCGTTATATGGTCTATATCAAGGGCAATAAGGATGCTCGCCCAAGTGGATGGGGTAGCTTGGGCTTCATACACAGCAGGCTTCCAAAGCCTTCCAAAGCCTTTTTGGCACCTCTATAACTAGAGGAGCACCCTTCCTTAGCCAAAAACACCTTGAGAAACCATTTTCACATCTATTTGTGTTTAAGAGAAGAGAGAAATCACTTCAAGAAGATCTTGCTCTCCAAGTTCTACATTGCAAATCCGAGAGCACTGAAACTCTGTCGATTTCATGACGATTCTCTTTCATTTTAGGGAAGTACTTCTTGCTTATAGTATCATAGATTTATCCCTACTTTGTGGCCTATAGGTATTTGTTTTTGCTTTTATTTTTGGTAGGGTACTCTCTTTGCGAATTCTTGTCTCCTTCGTGAGACAAAATACTCCACGTAAAGAGGAGGGGATTGAGGTATGCTACCTTCGGTCCAAAGTAGTATGGTTGTAAGAGGTTGAACTATCCTCGTTTAAATAGTTCGTCAGTGGATTTGATCTACTAGATAGATTGAGAAATCCTAAACCAAGGGTTTAGTAGGTGGTTTTTACCTAGGTTTGGATTTCTACCTAAAAATCCATTGTGTCATTTGTGAGATTGCTTATTTGAGATTGTTGATTTATATTCCTCATATTTTGTTTATCACACACATCTCACCCCCCTCCGTTAGAACCTACACAAACCTTTGGTCAGATGTCTAATCAGATGTTTGACATGTATGCACTAGAACCCTATTTGGATCTTGTCATTTCCAGGAGCCAAACCCGCACTTATTAGATGACCAATAATTTTCCTAAATGTCTTAAAAATCTTCTCTAGTCATCTGATCCTTGTTGTCAAGATCCCTGTTTGAATCCAATCTATTCCAGGAAATAGACCCTATAGAATTACACGTCCAGACTTTACATCAGTCATCTGACCAGACATCTGAACTATTTTTTAGACGTCTGATTATGCTGTCAGACTTATTTATGACTCTGATTTCAGCCTGATTTTTTTGAAATCAATCCCAGCAGCTGGGAACCTTCTCCCAAGCCTTCTGGAAGGTTCCTAAGGCCTCCATAAATAGAAGTGGACCTCTCCTTAGCTAAAGATACTTAGAGATAATACTTTCTACCATTTTAGGCTCATTTTGTGAAGAGATCAAAAGAAGAAAGTGGCCAAGCTCTCCAAGATTCATACTACACTTACGAGAGAAACAACCTGTTGTGCCTTGATGCCTACTCACTTCCACAAATAGAGAAGTCTCTTTTCCTATAGTGGCTTAGAACAATATTATATTTTGTGGCTCTGTAGGTTGTTGTATTTTTCATTTTGGTTTTGGTTGGGTATTCATGTGATGAATTCCCGCCTCCTTTGTGAGACAAAATACACTCCTTGAAGAAGAGGGTTTGAGGTATACTACCCTTGGTTAAAGTAGTATGGATTGTAAGTTGAGGTCGTATCACCCACGTTTAAGTGATACATTAGTGGTTTTGATCTACTCGGTAGATCGAGAAATCCTAAGTCGGGAAGACTTAGGTGATGGTTTTTACCCTTGGGGTTTCCACCTAAAACTACTTTTGCATTTGTGGTGATTGAATTGTGGGATTGCTCTTATTTGTATCATTTTTTATTTTCCGCACTATTTACCCCTCTCTAGTGCACTTACAAGGTCTACTTGCAGTTAAGTATAATAGTGATGCTATCATGCTTCTATACAACTTTTGATCTACAGACTTACCTGACTCATCGCTTTTGAGTTGTGTTGAGGTGGCCATTGGTGTCTCTTTTCCTTTTATTTTGTCCATGGGGAATTTCTTCAGTATCTTTGTTGTGTATTTAGTTTGTGATATAAATATCCTATTTTCCAGTTGGTCTATTTGCAGACCAAGGAAAAATTTTAGCTCTCCTATTATGCTCATCTTGAATTATTCCTACATGACCTTAGTGAACTAAGGTGTCATGTATGCTTTTTGTAGATGATATTGTGTTGGTTGATGAGACAAGAGATGGAGTGTTGTTGAGAAATTTGCGACATATAAGTGTTAGTCAACGCAGTCGTAAAATCTCTCAACAAATAAAATTTATTTTTTATTTAACCTAGATGGTAAATCTAGGGTCGTTTGCTGGGAGGCAATTATTGATCTTTTATTAGCTCTCACTTATTTTATATTTGGATTTTTATGCTTTTCTTATTTTTAGATATTATTATTATTATTTTAATAAGTAACTAGTCGAGATTTGAGATATAATGAGTCGGGATTTGAGCAGATGAGAGAAGACAATATCGAACCAAAACGTAACTACATAGAATATTACTAACAACTAATGGCATGAAAATGAAATATGACATTATTTCATTCTTGTAAATAAAAGTCTACACTATGAGAAATGAAATAACTACAACAAAATGAAAATAAGAAAGCGAGAAATTGGTCTCGAGGTGAGGCCACAAGGGGATGGGTGTCCTCAATGCAATCACAAAGGATTGGGTTGCAAGAAATAAAAGAAACTACAATAGAAGCAACACCAAAAAAATATAAGAAAGTAAGAGTGGTGCTTGTATGCAAAGCCTCCTGCGTAAATGCAATTGCTCATCCGATACTACAAATAAGATAAAAATGAAATGGGGCCTAGGTAGATGAGCTGATGGTGGGAATGACAAGTCTTGCCATAATCATCTCCAATGGCTACTTCCATGAGGCCAAGATCATGAAAGTGATGGTGGAGCTAAGGGAGAGGAAGATGTGATGGAAATGGAGATGACAATAGGGAGAGGAGAGGGGTGATGGTCGGCTAGAATGGGGGAGAGGGAGTGGGGTGTGCATTGGTGGGAGTGCAAGTTGCAAGAGGTGAGGTGAGGAATGGGAGAGCTAGGACTTGCGATGCTGAGGGTATTTGTAATGAGAAGGGGATGGTCGTGGGAGAGTTCTTGAAGGGACAGGGTTGTCATGCAAGGGAATGGGGTGTGGAGAGAGAGAGGACAACCATTGGGATATTGGGGGGAGGGGAGGAATCATAGGGAGGCCCAAGTAGCTTTGCATTTTATTTGGAATTTAGGGAATGGTTAGGTGATGAAGGGGGAAAACTTACATTTGGGTAGGCACATTATGGCCATGCCCATGAAGCTTCTTGATTAAATCCTTGTTCTGCATTCATGCTCCTTAAATTAAAATGTAAAACCTTAACAAATAAATGAGCTCCTTCTTCCACGTTTATTTCTTTTGTTGGTTCCTATCTTCAAATCCTTGCTCTCGCAGTTATTCCTGCATGAATTGCAATATGTTATAATATGCATGGTGTAGGTCTTGTAGATCTAGGAACTATACTAGAGGGGCGGGGTGAATAGTATAGATGGTAGTTAAAACAAATAAATAAATGTAAACCACAAGTAAACAATCACACGAGTGCACCTCAATTTATAGTGAAAAACCTTTCGGGTGAAAACTAGTACCTAAGCCTCCCAGCTTAGGATTTTTATGACTAGAAAAGGCTGGTCAATCCGCTAAACTTCGTACCTCTTGAACGAAGGTGGTACAACCTCTTACAATAACTCTTTTCTTGAATACTCGAAGAGAAGCACAACAACAACAACGGGTCTCCAAAAAACACTTGGGACCCAAATGAAGCTGATAGAAAATAAAATAATACAACTTGAATCCTAAGGAACCTCAAATACAAAAAGAATGCAAATTGGGATTTTCCGTAGAGGCTTTTAACAGAGTGCTTAGAAATGTGTGGAGGAAAGGGCACAAAAGCACTTTAGAGATAGAGCATAGGAGCACTTTTTCTTGAGAAATTTACCTTGAGTTGTGTGTAGAAAAAGGTTGCCAAGAACCCCTATTTATACCAGAAATTCAAGCTAATTTGGAAGTTTTTTAAACGTAGTTGGTTGATCAAAATAACTATATTAGTCGATCAAAAAGTCTTTTGGTCAATTAATAAACTTGTTTGGTCGTTCACCTATTGATCGATTAATATATTATTTTGATCAATAAATGTTTCAATTCAGAACTTCCTAATTTAATTAATTTTGATATATCTATTAAAGTCATTGGTCGATTAATTTTATTTGGTCGATCATTTTTTATTACTGGTTGATCAAAGCATACTAAACTAAGGTTTCTAAGGTTATTCACATTTTACGGAAAATATTTGCGGTTTCATACAATAGCTCTAGACTTAAGAAAATGAAAAATACAAAAAGAGACTCCAGAGATAGCTCTTTTTCTTTCCATGAGTCAAGATAGAGTCCTAAAAGATTAATTGACATATAACATAATTTTGGTGCATTAAAACTGAGGTATCAACACATGAGTTATATAAAAATGCATGCATGCTCCTAATATGCCTAAGATGCTTCTAGTGCAACATTTATAACTTAATTGCATGGTGTTTACCTAGGAACTAACTTAATTTAGATATATTAAGTGTATTAACTATGTAGTTATCACACCCTGATGCCTATCTTTTGCTAGTCCCTAGCAAAATGCCATGAAATCCAACTTTGAAGTCCTAAGCAATTAGGCTCAAGAAAAGATTAACCCTAATTCTTATGCAATAAGGTCATGTCACTAGACTCAACATTACTAGGGAATTGAATTAAGACATGAATTGTTTAGTCTTTCGATTTTCCATTTCCCATAGTTTCAGCTTTTAAGATAATTTTCAAGGCTCAGAATGTCCAACTAAGGTTTGTTAAGTCACGAGTTTAAAGCAACAATACTAAGTGTAGTGACTTGACTCACAGGAATTCATATTAAGTGACTCGACTCGACTCACGAGCCCCTAAGATCGAGATTATCCTAAACCCCCTAAGTTTCACCTTTGGCTTTGTCTTAGTAAGACTTGGCAGCTTTCTCCTCACACTTTTCTATCCCGAGGTCAACCTCAAAGGTATATCTCCCCAGCTGAGCTGTTTGACCTCTTATTATTATATCCCACTCTTTTTGGGTTTTTGGATTATTCTTGTCACATACATTTTTTATTTGAACTTTTCTTTTTTTCCTCCTACTTTATTATATATATATTCTTTTATTTTCTTCTTTTTCTGTCATTTTTCTAGGTGAATGGTTCACCTTCATCCATTCATGAATATCACCTAAGCAAAACCCAGGGAAGCTTAGGATGCTTGGCTGGGATCTAGACATCCTACAGCTGGGGGCGACCATAGTGTAATATGCCAACCATGCTCGCAGGGACCTTTGTTAGTTTCGATATGAATTATGTCTGATTAATTTTAAAGGCTCTTCAATCCAAGTTCGTGGTGAAACCCATTGTTTTCAAGGTGTCAATCTCGTAAGTCAACTCAAGTGTGTGTAGAAGTGGATGCTTAAGTTACCCAGCCCTCTAACCGGAGGGTGGACAATTGAACCAAATAATCTTATCTTATTAACTTTAACCTTGGTTAATAGAATTGTTTAGGATTCACAACCTCAAAATTACTCAATTACCCTAGGTAAGTTGACTACAACCTGAAGAGTCTAGATTTCCAACCATAATGACTAAGTCTGAGATCAATGTCTACTAGACACCTGATTCCTAAGGAACTTCAAATCAACAATTTTTTTTTTGAAAAATAGAATAATTTTTTTTGGAAACTAGTAATATAACTCTAAATGATCTACCCACCCCCTCATGCCTATTTCATGCACTATCCTCATCGTATGCAAGAGATGGGTAATTGAGATAACACTTAAAGCCAGAGTTTTTAAACTGTGTAGATCAACTAGTTCCAAATCTGAAAAATTCAAGAGAATAAGTACAAAGACATGTTGAGCTACCTCCCAACAAGTGCTAAGTTTATTGCCTTTAGCTAGGCAAAAATCCTAAATACTAAGGTAATAGTCAAATTAGCGGGTTGGGTCCATATAAATAGAACAGTATGATCACAGAGGCTCAAAATCAATGGTTCGCAAATGCAAACTAGGTTGTGATGTAGGCTCATCCTTAATGGATGGGAACTTTGCAAGTGGTGCGATATGCATGCTTGTGTTCTTTCCTCTCTCATATCTTGGGCATGTAGTTTGGATCTTTGTTTGGATGAGTACAACTCAAATTGAAAGTGTTGAACACTAGAGATGTACTTGTGTCCCTCTAAAAGTTTAATCAACAAGATGTTTATAAATCAAATCATTTTCGGGTTGCCAGATTCTAAAATCAATAGGGTTCTTAAAAAAATCCATAATTTTATTAGGGAGCCTAAAATCAAATATCAGATCTCTCTCCAAATGACAATCTATTCCTTCTACCCCAATCATGATTTCTTTGCTTATCTCGTCAAATTCATTAGACCTCATAATATTTTCATTACCTTTAACTTCCTAAAAATTAGACTCAGTTTCTAAGGTTGAAATCAAGGTAGGGCTGAGTTTGATCTTGTCATTCGAATTAGACTCGAATTCTTTCCCTTGGCCCTCCTCTAAAGTTGTGTTGGGGTTTTCAGATGATTCAAAATCAAGAATTTCGGAATCAAAATCTGACTCCTCATTCTCAATCTTAGATATCTCTCTCCTTAATTGATTTTTCTCCCTAGGATTAGAGTTGGGTTTAGAAGCATCGACCACAAATTGATCCTCATTCACATGGGAATTTTGGTTTTCCTTAAACCCCTCCAAATCAAGATCCACAGAATCCTTAATGACATTTTCAGATTGATTTTCCAACACTGGGAAAAGGGAATATTAATGGTGGTTTGAACTAGTTTTGGGTAACCAGGTGTAGTCCAATCAATCATCGTGGGGCCTTCTTTCATGAATTCCAAGAAATTAGTGTTTGAAATCATTTCTTGTTGGCTTTCCTCATCCAATTGCTAAAATATATCTATCATTCTTGCCTTTGTTTTAATTAATTTCCTGTACTTCTCCAATTGAAGGCGATAATGGATAGGTTGGGTATCACTGGGTTTACCTTGGGTTTGATTAAAAGATTGGGGATTGATGGGTGAAGTCTTTGTAATATTGGGACTTGGGTTTGGGGTGGAACTATGGTTAATGGGACCTAACTTACTTCTACTCCAAAGGAATTCCAACTCTACATTTTCTTCCTAGCCCTTTTAACCCCCTTAGATGTCCATTCAATGGCCTTGATTAAACTCTAACTGTTGGCCTATCCTTAACCCTTAGATCTAATCCTACTGCCTACATTTATTTATCATCTTGATAAAAAGACTCAGAAGCCTACCACTTAGAGTTTAATTCTTCCTCTACCATTTCTCCACTCACATATTCTTCCACCACCTCCAACCCTTCCTAAGTAGAATAATTAGTCTAGTTATTCCTCTCAATTAGGGTCTCCATTAGGATAGACCTCCTCCACAAAGCATTCCTCCACTACCCCACTCCACCTCTAGTCCTCCTCCTCTTCACTTCGGTGCTGTTGATGGAATCCTCCATCGTTGTGACTCTGCTTCGAATCATCTCCACCTCTACTTTGGTTTCTTCTCTTTTTATTGCTTTAGTTTTTACATTATCTTTGCTTTTCTGTATTCGCAAGAACTAGCACTTGTAAGCATTCTTCTAGTGAAATAAAAATTATTTGTTTCTGTATCCCTTGCTCTCTATCTATCTCTCTATTTTAATCTCGGTAGTAGTTAGTCATATTTGCTTTATTTGTTTTCTCCTATCTAGAAAAACACAAAAAAATCTGCACATTCGAAAGACGAAAAAAAATGTCACAAGAGAATTCTTCATATTTGTCTTACCATGCTTGACCCAGACTCCCAATCCAATTATAAGTTTTAATTGTCAGCGGTTTTGCACAATGCAACGAAGGATTTTTAAAACTCACACAAATTCAACTATTAGTGATGCTCGCCCTTTTACTTGAACCAATCTTTCTTTTTGAGGATCAGAAGGTCCCAATAACAATAGCCTCTTAGATCAGACTTCCAAAAATGAAATTAGAAGTTTGATACTCCCTAATTTGGACTAGGAGGAGATATGGACATCTAGACAACACTCCATACTTCTTAGAAGTCTGGTCATTTAGAGAAGAGGAAGGAGGGTGGGTAATGCTCCTCTCTTTCTCTCTCTTGTGCCAATGGTAATGGATCTTCTAGGGTTTACAATTAATTGTTAGGGTTTTCTCTTCCCCTTTGGGAGATACATATAGGGATTTCAAATTTATCCTAATATGACGGGGACCCCTGGATCTCCATCCAAGGGTTGGGATCTATTGCCACTTGTATTTTGCATGATAGGAATATAACAAATTATGGGGAGTTTAGATTTAGTATCTAAACTATGCATAATTGCCATCCAAACCTTTCGGATCAAGCCTTATCAAATTAAGCCTAATTAAATGTTAAATCAAATGTTATTCAACTCTTTAAATAACAATTGATTTCTCTACAAGTGGGAACCCATCAAATTTATTATTGATTTTATCACGCCAACAGAAAAGTATTTCATATTCTTGGAATTATGGCACTATGCCACCTTATGCACTTCGAATACTCGTTAATCATTTACATCACTAATAGAAAATTTACTATTCTCGATGGTGCATATTCAACGGTTATACCACCATCGAGAATAATAATATTCTTGACCATTATAAGATGTAACGGTTGTCAAAAGTTTGATCATTAACTTTCTCACCTACCCATGAAGGCGGAGTGGTTGAGATCATTCTTGTCGATTTATAACTGATGAGAATAATATTATACTTGTCGGTAATCATAAAGCGGTCGACGATAGTCCTAAGAAATTGTCGATGTTAAAAAGTTATTTTTGAAATGCATTCGTCGACCATTTTAAATGGAATGGTCGAGAATGGTCGATCTAAAACCCCAGTGCATACCCAACTCCTCCCCCTTCCTTCCTTTCTTCCTTGATTGATCTTCATCCTCCCCCATCGACTTCGATGCAGACGATGACTCAACCTCCTCCTCTCCTCGATGCCGTTGCCTTCCCCCATTTCCCCGTTCTCTGTCACCGCTTGCCTCCTCATCGCCCTCCCCCTCCTTCATTGCGTGCCCCCTCGCCTCCCTTGCTGCGTGGCTAGGCATCTCCCCAACAATCGCGTGGCCAGCCCTCCCTTCCACCACCACCTACAAGCATTGGCACCACCACCTGGGTGACCCTCCTCCCATCACTACCTACACCACGACCACCAATTTTCTTTTTATTAAGTACTTAGGTTTGTTTCTTATATGTGAATGCAATTGAGATGTTTTGCAAGTTATTTTTAGTTGCATTTCATTGAAACAATTAATATGTTATTAGTTTATATTGAATGTTTGGTTAAATGTTTAGTTAATTAGGTTTAGTTAAATTATTACTAATTGTTATTTGTGGGGCGATCGATGACTTTTGATTTGCACTAAAAATGTGATTTTAAAAGTCATTGTTGTAGTATAGATGTCACAAATGCAAACTGATGTCGCGTCAATTTTATTTGTTTACAATTTTTACTAGTTTGTTTCCAGGTTGTTCACTGGGAGGCAATTATTGATATACATCACTCTCTAAGTCCAAAAATATTCTTTTATTTCAAAATTGTTAATTTTATTTACAAAATGAATGAATGAATCAATTAATGAAAGAATTGGTTAATTATTTACAAAAAAATCAATTAATATGCATTACAATGCCTGAAAACATATATACAACAAACATGCATAAAAAACTATCTACTACTACATCAAGTTATATACAATTACTATAAGTAATACCTAATTATAGGTACAAAAATAATTACAAATATCTATTATACTAAATTATATTAACTTACTAATACCTATAGTAACCTATACAAGCATCACTGTAACCTTAGTAAAATATATACATAACATAAGGCAAAATAGTTACCTATACTAACATATATACAAATGTACAATGACGGATGAATCTGTCACTAAAGTCCTTAGTTATTTGTATACATATATATGAGCTCAAACAATACTTATATTATTCTATTATACCTATGCTATTACATATATTAATTACATACGTATACATATTTATATACATATATATTTTATATGTATACTATATATATTATACGTATACACATACGAACGCACACACACTCATAGCTTCAATACTTAGCCGATTTTAGGATCTCTCTCTCACTCACAGTGGTCGGTTCACATTTCACTAACCTAAAAATTGGGTTTTTGATTGGTGGGCCTGTCCATTTTAAGGAATACACAACACCACAAGGGCGGGTCCAAACCTCTACCTTGGGCCAGCCCTAATTCCATATTAGGTTTATTTCTAATCCGATTCATGGCTCAATATTAGGTCCACAAGAGGCCTTACACAGTGTGTGGACCCTGACTCACCACTGTACATAGGTATGCTCATATGCTTATGTATAATGGGTATGTATGTGTAGGCACCCTGCGCCATGACAACTGGCAAGGCTAAGGCATGGATTCAACTTATACTATTGCGTTGAGCCTTCAACTCACAATGTGGCACTATTGGAACACCCAATTGGCACTGCTGTTATGTCTAGAATTATGTGGACATCGAGGTTTTGGCCCTTGATTTAAGGGCCCAAATTTAATCCAAATTTAAATTAAATTATATCTTTGTAAAGCCTTTATATAGGGCTACATAGTGGTACAATTAATTTAGAGAAATAAATTATTTAGATATATAATTAAATTAGTTAAAGTTGATAGTTTATACATGTTAATTTACAAGTTAATTAAAGTATAAATTAGTTAATTAATAGTACAATTGACCTTATACAGTGGTAATATACATAATAAATTATTTATTATATATTTTTAATATATTTTAGAAACCTTATTTTAATTTATTTATATTTAATTACATGTTATAGTTAGTTTTACATATAAATAACTTATAAATACTATAATACATTATAAATACAGTATAAATAGATTGAAAATAGTTAATATAGTATTATAAAAGTATATATTATTACTTACTTCAATTTTAGATTAAACTACTAATTTATTTTTTTTTTAAGTTAATAAATTACTTAATTAACCTAATAACTTAATTATTTACTGTAAATACTTAATTAAATTAACTTATAGTTTAAATGTGTATATATAGTATTAGACTTAGTTATGTATATATAGATAGGTTTATATAATTACTTAGTTTATTGTACATTTAAGTTAATATACATTAATAGGTAATTATACAATAAGGTTATATATACAATAAATCATTCTAAATATTTAATTTAATATATATAATTCAAATATAAGTTATATTTACATATTATATACATATTATAAATTATATACATATAGCTTAGGTTTAAATTATATATACAAGTGTATACATAGGTATAGGGTATTTTTGGGTATTTTAGAGGTTTTTCTGATTTTTATGATTTTTATATATAGAATAGAGGTAGGAGATGAGAGAAAAAGAGTGAGATGAGAGAGAAAGAATTTTTTTTGGTGTTTTTCAAGTTTGATCTTTTATTAAATTCTAAGGTATACTGAATTGTCGGCTGATATGTTCTATGAAGTGGGGGTTCAGATTACCTTGAAACTTGGCATACACTTAGAAATATACCTAATCCTACTTAAGACACCTTTATTTTAGTTTTTTAAATTTTTTTATGATTTTTATCTATATCGAAAGCAAACCCAATGTAGGCTTAAAAGAGTTTGGAAATACAAAACCTTAGCCATCAAAACTCAATCCAAGTGCTGGAAGTGGACTATATATCAAGAAAAACATCCAACACATCATATGAAACATGAATGATCATTAAACATGATTTCTACTTTCAATTTCATCAAATATCAAAATTGTACAGTAGAACAATGGACATGCATCTGACATTGAATTTAAAAACATGGAATCAAGACATTCAAATCAGATTTTAAGTTCTAACAGTATATGAATGCTTGATGCATGAAGTTCTATCAGTACAAAATAGTGTCAGAATACTTAAGTCCTCAAATCCCAGCTCAATTCATCCTCTATCTAACCAAAATAGTAGCTGAAACTGAAATATTAATTCAGCTACTGCAAAATTGCAGATTAGATGATGCTCCTGCTACTGTCACAATTTCCCAGCATTGCTGCTGTTGTTCTATTTTGGATCAGATGTTGAGATCATTGGTTAGACATCTTAAAACCAAGGCTACTATAGCAACTGCAACAGCTAGTAGCTAGAAGCTCAACCAAAATGCAGTAGCTGGAAGCTACTGTAGCTACTATTGTTGTGATCTCTAGCAGCCATTGCTGCTGTGTTATAGCCAAAACCATGCAGAAAATCCAAAAGATCACATTTAAATCATCATAAAAACAAATCAAGAGGTCCAAAACTTATCTCAAACCCAGATTCTACATCAAAATCCAATGATAACCTAATTGATCTCTTCTATCAAGCCATAGACAGCTTAATAGAAAGAGATCAATAGGATCGTGAAAATCCACTCAAAATAGCTTTCTATTCTTCATTAACATTTATCAAATTCCCTAACACATCCTTAATTCCAGATTGAAAATCCTTTGACAGTAAGAACTCATGTTACCCCTAATTTGGGCTTTTTAATGTGGATCACAACTGATTTGATCACTTCATCTTCTTGAACAACATTGACTGATGTTCAAGAAAATCTAGTAATCCCCTAAAAACCAATGGGTCATTATTTTGGCCTTAAATCAAAAATTTTGATTTTCCTTGGTCCAACTACCCAAAATGCAACTCAAATTGGGCTTATGCTCATCCGAAAATTGAAAACCACATCAAACACCTTAGATTCATCGCATTGCAACCAATTGAGTAAATGAAAACTCAAATCGCTCAATTAAATCCATTTAAATCAAATTGACTCCAAAATCGCAAAAATTTGGTGTGAAATCCAAATCTGAAAGAATTGAGCGAATCGGCTCAATAAAACTATATCAGGGGGTCTTCGTGAATTTATGGAATGAATGGGAGACCCCCCAAATGAATTTTAGGCATAAATTTAGATATGGAAGCCAAGACTTCAGATATGAATTTGACCTTGATGGATGGGTGGATGATGAATAAAAATGCGAGAGAAATAATGAGGTGATGAGAAAGAATAATGAATCAAAGTGAAAATGTGAACAACTCCCTGATATGAATTGATCAGAGAGGTCGGGTCATTCTAGGCTAACTCTACTCCTAATTAATCTAACAATTCATCAGTGAATGAACTAACTAATTTTACTCCCAGAAAGCAGTAATTCTAACTATGAAAGCAATAAATCTAGCTAATAGACGAAGGTGGTGTCCAAGGTCCATGATGTAAACATGTTTATATTACATAAAATGTCTATTTATGCATGTTCTTAAGCCTAGAATTGCATTACATATTATAAATATTGCATAGCATGCATCATCTTGCATTTAGATTAGTTTGAATAAAATAGAGGTTAATTATCTCCTTTTATGTTCAGGGACAGGGCAACTATTTATCGGGGCCTCGGATTGAAGACCCAACCGTACGGATCTGATCAGGGTGACGATTGGAGTTCAACGACTCCAAGATCACCCTAATCGGATATCTGTAGCATCAGATAGAGACCGAGGAACCCTAGAAGATCAAGGGCCAAGATGGTATGAATCTGCACTTCAGACGACAAATCCAACCACACGGATGGATTCGGATTGACGATTGCAGCCTCACAGCGTAAAAATTGACTCAATCTGATACCTGTGGCACCATCTACATCATCCAGAAGATGGATGGCCAAGATGGTGCCACGTGGCGCCATCTCGACCGCCCAACCGGTCGCCCTCAACTTCTGTAGCTTTTAACGCCCACGCCTCTTCGCCGTTGGATCAAGATCCAACGGCTGAGAGTGGATCCCAACTGATGCTCTTAATCTCTGAAGGCCATTTGAAGAAGCAATCTCGACCATTAGATCTTAATCCAACGGTCCAGGGCACACGCCATGAAGTCGCTCCACCCGCCCATCCACACGAGCAGCACAGTGGATAAAGTCCTCACTCGCGGTTGGGCGCGGGTTCAAGTCATGAGGAGTAGGTGAGGGGGCACGGGCGAGCGGGCGTGAGGAGCGCACAATTGCGACCGAGCGGCTGTCGTGCCCAATAGCACCCACGCACCATCGGACGTGTGGCGAGAACGCGAGATCGCATGTGTATGCGTGGGCTGAGGAGGTTCGGCGAGGAGCTCTCTCAGCCGTTCGATATCATGATCGAACGGCAGAGATTTGAAGGACGTGAACGTGCGTTGTAGCTTGAGGAAATGAGCGGGCGCATGCGCGTCGCCCACTACGCCCACGTTCGGACCTTTAGTGAAGGATTTATCCATCACTAAAGGTCCTGAATTAATGATTTTCAACTTAAGAAGACCAAATTGACCTCACTCCTTGCAACTATAAAAGGAGACCCCCTCCATACGAAATTCTCATCCCTTCCTTCTCTTCTCTCCCTCTCCAAAGCTCAAGAGAAGCTTGTCCCACACCCGAGATGCTTCTCAAGAGATAAAGTCAAATTTTCGCCCCTATTTCGGAAGTGTGTCCTGCGACAACGACAACGTGCTGCCTCATTCCCGTTCTTCCCACTTCGTCCTCTTTCTTCTTGCTCCATTTCCCATCTTCCAGGCGTCATCCCATCCGGCTTGTCCTCCAAGCGATCGTCGAGGAGGATATCTCTCTCTCCATTCTTTTTACTGCTTTCTAGAGTAAATTTACTGCTTTCTAGTGTAATCATTTTCCGCTTTCTAGTCGTAATGAGTAGTGTAACGAACAACTTTTTGATAATGAAATCCATGTTTATTCTACATCCCTTTTTGCTTTTGTTTTGTAATATTCTCTCTCTCTCTCTCTCTCTTCTATTTATTGTAAATAGATAGATAGTTTCCAATAAGCTATTCTGCTCCGTGACAAATAAAACAAACTCATATTTCTAATCAGACGTTCGCCTCCCTGAGTTCAACCCGAGATTTCTATTCCGGTATAAATTTTATTTATTGAACAGGAGTTCTTCGCTTTCAAACTACAACAATAGGTTTTCAAAACCAAATACGATAGCATAGTAACCCGTAGCTTCAACATTTTGGCACCGTTGCTGGGGAGGCGACGCTCTTTGATTTTTTTTTCTCCTGTTTTCCAACTTACGAATCATTTACCTCACTTCTCTCCTTTCTTATTGTGATTGCAGGTACTCTTTTGAGATGAGCAAAAGTGGTAGATTGGAGCAAAGTGCTGTTAAAGGTTCTGTGAGTTTTCCCCCACCTCCCGCCCATTAGTTTTTATTTCACCACGTAATAACACAAACATCAATCAACCTAGGTGTTCTTATAAACTCTAAGGTTAGATTTGTTTGTTTGTTTGACACCTACACTCGCCTCAACCTCCACATTTAAAAAGAAAAATTAAAAAAAAATCTCACAGAGGTACACAACCTCATCTGATTTTCAAACTCAACCGGTAAATCGATCTTTGGAACCGGTACACACATTCAAACACATAATTGAGTAGAAATCAGATTAGGTAATCACTTGTGTGCCTAATTAAGTGGGGCAACAGGCCAATTGTTTGAGTTGATTGGGCTGCACTACTTCAATTAAAATTAACTCATCAAGTAGCTGCCGCATAGGTTCAACTCTTAGGGATTTACCAGGCACTCCACATTCTTTTAAGTTTTAAAGGAAAACATCTTCACCTGTACTTTCAAAACCTGGTGTGCCAACAAAACTTATTTGAAAATACCTAAAGTTGAATCCTAAAAGCTACTAAGCAAGATTTGAATCTTAAAATTCACCGCATCAAAAATAATCTTGCTTGAAAATCACTGGTTGTCCACGCACACACACATCAATCAATCATTAAGAGCACAACCCAGATAAAGGGCCCATCACATTTCAAAGCACATTCAAACCTAGCCCTAAATAAAACATAGTAGACATTGGCCTTAAGGATTTGACTCGCTCTTTGGAGCCCAGAATGAGATTATTTTCGATTAATCTGTTTCTACTGTTCAATCTGATGTCTAGCTAGGGGAGCAGAATCAAATGATCGCGGCTGGGAGATACACTAGGAACCAAAGGCGCAAGCTGAAGGAAGAACCTTCTCCCCAGTCCCTCCTTCTAACTGGTTGGATTGAACAGATAGAAGTAGATCAAATCATTTCTTTATCTCAAGATGAGTTCTGGGAGTCTGTAGGTATTTAGGCTAGCCCACTTAAGGATAGGTTTGATTGCTTGTATTGCAGGGCTCCTTTCTTCCTCCAGTCTATCATGAATATTTCCACATTTTATACACATTCCCGCTCTTTTCCTCCTGTTATGAGTTATCCTCAACATGACGATTATCCTGACTCGTACTGTAATCAACCATCAGTTAGTTGGGATAACTTGGATTGGGGATACAGTTCTGGACCTCCGTGTTTATGGTCTAACCCTGAACACTATAATTGTGATTTCTATCCTTCTTAGAGCCACATCGATTATAGATTGCTACCCTTTCATGGACAACCTAATACGATCTACAGTCAAGGAGGATACATTGATCCTTACCCATCCTCTGATTACACTGCCTTTAGGTCATCACTACCTTTTGAACAATCCGAAATGACCTATTATCAGGAAGGATATCATGAATCTTAATTCGTTAACTCCTCTGTACTGATCCCAAACCCGCCCAACCCTGAAACAAGTCATTTGGTTCAGGGTAACCAGGCTCAAGATAAGGTTCTGGCTAATTTGAGGAATATCATACAATCTTTAGAAGTTCAGCCAATACCTTGCATTGAAAAATTGGAGCCCCTGGTTGAGATGATTGATGATTTGAACAAGTATTTGTTGGATTGGCTTCAGGATGTTAAGGATAAGAACCTGGGTGAGTTTCTACTTGGGAAGTTAGCGAAATTGAGAATGAGATTTGTGGTTGCTTTAGTTCGATCGTGGGATGACTCCCAGGATGAACCCCCTTCAGGAGAGCTAATGTCAGAACCTGCTCAGGCACCTGTTGGGGGGACACACGTTACGAGGCTGACCAGATTGAATTAAAGCAACCAATTAAGGATGATATGATTTCTTCACCTGAAATCCTTGAGCCAGGGTACAAGGAAACGTATGTCTCCATGGACCAGAAAATGACAGATGATTTTGGGAATACATTAATACGGATTTGGATTTCTTTGATTCTGATGGTGAAGATTCAGTTTGCGAAGTCTGATGTGAGTTTACAGAACACGATTTATGTGAGATGATTGGGCCTGAGGAATCTGATAGATCATTTGATAGCCTAATAATTGAGGAAATTGATCTTATTGGGGCTCACATGACGGATCCAGAATCGCATTTTCTGGAGGATGCAATCCAATGCCCTGATTGTCAGTTACACCCCATTGAGCTTACCAACGATTCTGTTTCTGAGATAATTAGACCCAAGTTAATTCTGATTCAGCCACATCGTTTAGACTTGGAAATTTTAGACGGGGTGATTAATATGTAGGAGGTCCACGAATTTGACATTCTGAATGAGGAGGATAGGAGCTGGGAAATTTTGATTTGGGAAGCAAACTCCGGAGGAAGTAGAAGACCGAGTCTAAGGGTTCTAATTCATCTGAAACCATCAAATTAAGACCCTTACGACATTTGTTCTGAGGATGTCTGACGTGGTCTCGTGCGTGTGTGTTAAGAGGTGTCGTTATAGTTGCACTTGATACGTCGATTTTGAAAGAAGTAAACGGAGGTGAGTCCAAGTGTCGGTCTCAGGGAGGCGTGGAAATCGGATTTTGTTTACCACTTGTTGTCACGAAAAAGGCGGAGTTTTGCTTGCAAAAGAGACGGTTTTGAAAAGCGAAAGATAGAGAGAGTTTAGGGTTAGAAAGCTCTTGGTTTTGATCATGCACTTTAAGCAGAAATTAAAATGGCGACTAAATGGAAAATAATTTCATTAAACATGCATTCATAGTTCATGGTTTACAACATTAAATACATGCTTCAACAAAAGTAAATGAAAGCTTAAAAGAGAGAGAGAGAGAGGTAGAGAGAGTGGAGAGCGACGAGGCAGCCACAGCGGTGGAGGAGGCTCCGTCGGCGGCTCGTCGTCTCCGACGATTACAAGAGTGCCTAAAACTAGCTAGGAGAGGAGTGGAGTAGTTGCAAGTGGGAGAGGATGCCTTGAATGGTGGTAGAAGGGGGTTTAAATAGAGTTAATGGCTTCCTAAAAGAAGAATGTGCTTTAGCGACATCCAAAACGTCGCTAAAACCGCTTCCAGATACGTCGGTGAAGCCCTCCTACCGTCGGTCAGCTGCCCGCCCTGCTCTCTCTCCATGCGCGATCCGTGGACGTTGAACGAGAGCCGTCCGATTGAAGATCGGACGGCTGAGATCCTCTTGCGCCTGCGTTGAGATCGTGCCTCGGGCGCGTGTGCGCGCGCGCGTTTCCGCCCGGCGCGCGCGCGCGTTTCCGCCCGGCGCGCGCGCGCGTGGGCGCTCGGGAGCTGTCATCGCGCCGCGTGGCGCGATCCTGGCCGCCCGCTGCTGATCGGGCGGCCCAATTTTGCCGTGCCCTTCGCTCGCACTTGATTTATGCTCCGCGTGATTCAAACGCGCGTCGCTACGATGCAGGCGTGCGCGCTAGCTGTTGCGCCACGCCCGCGCTTTGTCGCGGCGACCGCGGGTGAGCGCGCGGATCTCGGCCGTTCGATCGAAGATCAACGGCCGAGATTCGTCCTTGGCTGGCTTGAGGGCGTGCGAGCGGTGGGGGTGGGGCGACGTGGCACTTTCTGGGCCATTAATCTCCAGATCAACGGTCAGAATTTCTTGGGCCCATTGTGGGAGCTCCGGATATCGGATTTGGCCGATCTTGAGTCTGTTGGACTCCGTTCGTCATTCTGAATCCACCCGTGCGGTCCGATTGCTCATCTGGGGCCTGCTTTGACACATGCTTTACGCAAATGGCTATTAATGCAGTTTATAAGCAATCTTGGTACTTGATGCATGCAATGCTCCTATTCTACTTTTTGTTGTGCCTTTTATTCTAAAGATGGGCCATATTCAACCTAATTACTACCCCCTTGCGTGGTGTTATCAATGTCCAACCCAAGCACACATTCATTGATTATCCTTTTAATATCGAATTCTCTGTAACTTGACTTTTTGGTCTTCGGTTGCATCCTCATAAATCATAGGCTCGACCCCGCTTGCATATTGATTTTAGGTTTTGGGTAATTTTTATCCAGAACCTTAGATATTCTCGATTATGGGGTATGGGTCTGCACCACAATTTGGTCCACATTTGTGGACATTTGCTGGCTAGTCAGAGGTTTCATCTTTTTGTTCTGATTCTGACCTGCACCTGTGAATTCTTTATTTCTCTTCTTTGTATAGTGTGCCTAGCTGAAGGCACTAAATTCAGCACATATACAGTTTTTCTTTATCTCGGAGTGGACCCGTCATTCACGTAATTTAGGTGCTTTCTACTCTATTCTACTCTATTTTGTGTCTTTTTAATACAATGAGGACATTACATTAGATAGGCATGGGGGAGTAGATATTCATTTCTGAATTAATTTGTTAGCTCTGTAGATTCATTTTATTTTCTTTTATTTATATATTTAAAAAAAATTATGGAATTAGGAAAGAGAACTTGGGCTTAAGAAAAATTTCAATCTTAGGAAATATTACATTAGAATCTGAACACAAAGACCCTTCAGGTCTTTGGGCTTAATCAGCCCGTGTATCCACTAAAATGTGGATTTATTTTTCGAGTCCTCGCCAACCTAAATTCTATTTTAATAAGTTTGGGTGATAAGTACACGACTTATCAACCCGCCCTCTGATTTGAGGGAACCGTAAGTCTAAAGCATCTACATGCTATCTTTTCACTGACTCGTTGTTCGACGATTTTAATGGAAATTGGGTAGCTAATGAACCTTCTAGGGTGATATGGCTGACAAGTTATCGTGGGTAACAGCCCATAGGTAGGTTGTCCAGAGCCTAGTCACTGGACCATTCTCTTGCTGTCTTTAGGTAAATCTTAGACCGGGGAAGCCACCTACTTAAAAAAAAAAGAGAAAAAGAAAGTCAAAAGAAAAGAGAAAGAAAAGGAGAAAAGAAAAAAGAAAAGAAATAAGCCACACTTCGTCGCACGAGTATGGCTGGCAAGTTGTCGGTGGTAACAGCTCATCGACCGGTTGTCCAGAACCCAGCTCAAGAAATGCACTGAAAATTCCTAAAACACTTAAGAAGAAGTGGAGAAGTAGAATAAACCAGGGAGATATACACCGGATTCACCCTTGTGTTGATCCCATAAAAATACAAGTAGGGAGAAAGTTACTGGTTGTAAAGATACACCTTTACGCAGAATTCACTTTTTAAGGTCACCTAGAGGCGTAGAAATCTGAAGTCCGTTCTAATTGCTGAACAACGAGTCTATCATATTCACAATAAGATGCTTAGAACTTAGGGTTCTCATCGAATCTTAGGTGAGTTGAATGGCCGTAGAAAGCCACTCTTAAACCCTAAACTTAAAATCCAAAAAATTAGAAAAGAAGAAAAAGAGAAAAAGAAAATTTTCTTTGAATAAGGCGAGGGATTGAGGCGATCTGCATTTTGGTAGATACCCGAGCACTGTTGTGTCTTTGAAAGTTCAGATCCTAAGTAAACATTTTCTTAATGATTGAAAATAACTTATGCCCAAATAATCTAACCTAATTCTTTTGTAAATAGCATATAGTTTTTGCTAGGGACTAGCAAAAGATAGGCATGGGGGTGTGATGTAAACATGTTTATATTACATAAAATGTCTATTTATGAATGTTTTTAAGCATAGAATTGCATTACATACTATAAATATTGCATAGCATGCATCATTTTGCATTTAGATTAGTTTGAATGAAATGGAGGTTAATTATCTCCTTTTATGTTCAGGGACAGGGCAACTATTTATCGGGGCCTCAGATCGAAGATCCAATCGTATGAATCTGGTCAGGGTGACGATTGGAGTTCAACGACTCCAAGATCGCCCTAATTGAATATCTGTAGCATCAGATAAAGACTGAGGAACCCTAGAAGATCAAGGGCCAAGATGGTGTGAATTCGCACTTCAAACGACAAATCCAACCACACGGATGGATTCGGATCGACGATCGCAACCTAACGACGCAAAAATCGACTCAATCCGATACCTATTGCACCATCTACATCATCCAGAAGATGGACGGCCAAAATGATACCACGTGGCGCCATCTTGGCTGCCCAACCGGTTGCCCTCAACTTCTGAAGCTTTTAGTGCCTATGCCTTTTCGCCGTTGGATCAAGATCCAATGGCTTAGAGTGGATCCCAATCGGCGCTCTCAATCTCTGAAGGCCATTTGAAGAAGCGATCTCGGCCGTTGGATCTCAATTCAACGGTCCAGGCACGCACCATGAAGTCGCTCCACCCGCCCATCCACGCGCATAGCGTAGTGGATAAAGCGCTCACTCATGGTTGGGCGTGGGTTCGAGCCACGAGGAGCAGGCGAGGGGGGCGTGGACGAGTGGGCGTGAGGAGCGCACGATTGCGATCGAGTGGTTGTGCGCGCCCGATAGCGCCCACCGACCATCGGACGCATGGCAAGAACGCGGGATTGCACGCGTATGCGTGCGTTGAGGAGCTCTCTCAACCGTTCGATCTCACGATCGAACGGCCGAGATTTGAAGGATGTGAACGTGCGTTGCGGCTTGAGGAAATGAGCAGGCGCACGTGCGTCGCCCACTACGCCCACGTTATTTCCTTTAGTGACAGATTCATCCGTCACTAAAGGTCTTGAATTAATGATTTTCAACTTAAAAAGACCAAATTGCCCTCACTCCTTGCAACTATAAAATGAGACCCCTTCCATACGAAATTCTCATCCCTTCCTTCTCTTCTCTCCCTCTCCAAAGCTCAAGAGAAGCTTGTCCCATACCCGGGATGCTTCTCAAGAGATAAAGTCAAATGTTCGCCCCCATTTCGGAAGCGGATCCCGCAATGACGACGACATGCTTCCCCCATTCCCGTTCTTCCCACTTCATCCTCCTTCCTGCTCCATTCCCCATCTTCCAGGTGTCGTCCCGTCTGGCTCGTCCTCCAAGCGATCGTTGAGGAGGATATCTTTCTCTCCATTCTTTTTACTACTTTCTAGAGTAGATTTACTACTTTCTAGTGTAATCATTTTCCACTTTCTAGTCGTAATGAGTAGTGTAACGAACAACTTTTTGATAATGAAATCCATGTTTATTCTACATCCCTTTTTGCTTTTGTTTTGTAATATTCTCTCTCTCTCTTCTATTTATTGTAAATAGATAGATAGTTTCCAATCAGCTATTCTGCTTCGTGACAAATAAAATAAACGCGTATTTCTAATCAAACGTCCGCCTCCCTTAGTTCGACCTGGGATTTCTATTCCGGTATAAATTTTATTTGTTGAACACGAGTTCTTTGCTTTCAAACTATAACGACAGGTTTTCAAAACCAAATATAATAATGTAGTAACTCATAGCTTCAACAGTCCACCGGCCAAAAGTCGATGGCGATGAAATGGAGGAGACCCTCAGCTGAAGAAAGAGGTGTCCAAGAGCCAACAACTAGCGGCTAGAGGCGATTGAAGGAGGGAGGAGAGCCTATTTTGTCACCGCAGGTGAGGAATTGAGGTAGGGGAGTTGAGGGGATGGATGAAGGGAACCACTCAGGGGGGAGGGAGCGATTAGCCTACGCGCGAGCTCAAGGAGGAGCTTAAGTTGACTCTAGAGTGATTGCAATCACCGTAGTGGTGAGAATAGGTGCTTAGGTCATGGGTGGTGGATTTGAGCTAGAGAGGGCGCACGAAGGTTTAAATCAAAGATCAGCCATTGGATGGGATTTGACATAGGTGGTGATTCCATGCTCAGGTGCACGTGAAAAATAGATCTAGATTGGCCATTAGATTATGGATGTAGGAGAGTGACGACTAAGATGCGATGAGTTCTTCAGGTGAACAGTGCACCATAGGTGCATCGCAGTTGCAGGTATATTAGTGGTTTTATGAAGAGGCCCTCAAGGTGTGAAACGGTAAAACAATAATGAGGAGACCCATAAGTGGTTGAAACACATGCAGCTCGGTCCCTGGAATTTTTAGAGAGGTCCCCGATGTGTTTTAAATGAATGAAAATGTGAAGGATGAAGGACCTGTATGTAATGTCATGAATGCGAGGTCCTAATGATGTCCAAATGCAACTAAATTTTTATTGAAGCCCAATTTAACATTTAGGAAGTTGATTTCTCTTTCAATTTGATCTTTTGAACCCAAATTTGTGTTCAATTTGCAATTAGATTATCAATTGGTATTAATGAATAGAATACCTCATTTTATGACTTAATTTGCATTTTTAACACAAATTTGATGTTTTAGGTTATTTTTGTTAATTCTCACACTTAACCCTTTTCATGTGTTAATTTTGTAGTGTTTCATCTAGTTTCTAGCCTAACTTGGGCATTTTAGCTAGGATGAGTCACACCTCATCATGGGGTGTGCCGACATATGTACAGGTTAATTGTGCCCACATATGTTAGTTGCATATGTAGTGTCATTTATGGGGTGTGCGATGCACTTTTGTGTATGTAGGATTTGAGAGAAATCCTATATTACAGTGGAAACTCTACCAAAATTTTTTGGCTTACAGTTTCCATGTAGGTATAGGTCTAGAGTTTATGATTACGTTTTACATTTTGGGTTTATGGTTTAGGATTATGGTTATATGTTTTTAGGTTAGGTTTAGTATTTAAGGTTAGGTTTAGGATTTTTTTTAGATGTTTTGGTATTAGGTTTTGAGTTCTAGATTTAGTTTATAGGGTTTTTATTTTAGATTTAGGGTTTTCTGTTTAAGGTTTAAGTTTAGGTATTTTATTTTTAGTTTAGGTTTACGATCTTTTACTTTAGGTTTTGGTTATAAGTTTTGAGTTTTGGATTTAGGATTTTGATTTTCGATTTAGGGTTGTGATTATTGAATTATGATTTAGGGTTTTATTTTTATGATTTTGGATTTTGGGTATAGAATTTAGAGTTTAGGTTTAGTTTATGATTTTTAGGTTTAGTCGTTTAGTTTAGGGCTTGGTATTTTTATGTTTTGTGGTGTGGAGAAATTTATTAATTAAATTCAGAATCATTTTAAATTTAGATACACACACTTGCACAAATTTAGATGCACCTAATGATAACCAATAAGAGTTCTAACCCCTAAGGTATAGTTTGTGAGAGAGATATAATTGTGTCAAAATACTTGCCCGTCGAGACTTATGATTATGTTATATGGACAATGCCGAGTGCGTGTATATATACTTCACTTACATGTACAATGTGTTGTCTTTGTAGCATGCCATTGATGATAACATCATCATGAGCCATAACTAGCTTTAATTAGTCATAATCAAGTGACAAATGCTCCTACGTAGTCGCCTGAGAGACATAATTCTGTGAATCTCCATTCTGAGAGAAGAACATTAAAATATGGTTAATTTTACTGTTTTAACATTACATTATGAAATAATAGTAACCATAGGTTTGCAGGGGTTAATCTAAGGTCTAATGAGCACTAAAGTCTAATAAATGAGTCTATACAGACAGAAACAGGGTTTCACGCATTTCGAGAACTGATTCAGTACCAAAAATCATAATTTCAGACCCACTTAAACTTAAATTACAAAGGTTCCTGTCATGATAAAATTCATATAAATCTCCTAAAATTCATAAAAGAATATTTCTTGAGTTTTGTATATCCTTGATTTGACATTTTAGAACCTATTTTGACTTTAAATAGAGTCACAGATAGAATTCTATCCTAATTTGGGTTTCTATGCAAAATACCCAATCAAACTTGGTCAAAACTGAAATCTGACTTCACCATTAGATTCCTTGGATCCAAATTAAGTTTGTACTAAAATTTGGGTCCAATTAGAGTTCATCTTGACCTAGTTTGCAATTTAGTTCCTTAAAACTCTATTCTTCACATATAAAACCCTAACTTTCGAAAAACCTTGAATTGAGTCCCTAACTTCCTTATCTTCTTTGCAAGCAAGTCCCTACCGCCATTGGAGGTCAACCAACCTCCAGGTAGCTTTTGACTGAGCCTAAATCTATTCAAATCTTTATCAAATCCCACTAAATTTGGTGGGATTGATGTTCACATTACAAGAAAGAGATTGGGATGGATCTTGGGCTCTGATTTTCCCCAGAAAGTCTGCGCGAATGCTCGAATTCCTTGGGTTCTTCTTGACTCCGAATGAAGCAAATTAGCATAGTTTCCTTGTATAGAGCTTGCTTAGGAGTTCTATATAAGCTCTAGCATCTTCCACCATCCAGAACTAGCTTGGTTTGGCCACAATTCTTCATAAATTCTTGTTCTCTGGCCACCTCCACTGCAACTCCAGCGACGTCTTCTTCCCCGACTTCCTCACTTGCTGCCACATACCATAGGCAATGGGATTGCCTTCCTCACCTTCCTTCGCTTCTTATGATATCGGTAGAAGCCCTCTAGACCCTCTTCTTCCTCGTCGGTCCATCACCGGAGAGTTCACCTTCCCCGATGTAGACTGATAAGACGTGGGTTTGACCGGGTTGAGTTATGTCGTTGTAGTAAAGCCGGTTGTTACCAACGTTTCATATAAAAATTTTTATTACTCGGAAAACTGAAAGAGTTCCCGAGGTCGAACTCAGGGAGCAAGTTGTATTCTAGAGATATACAAGTTCTATTACAAAAATAAAGAGAGAGAGAGAGATGAAAATTTGGCTTCTTCTTCTTTTCTTCTTTCTTCCTCTTTGTCTTTGGTTCTTCCTGTTCTTCTTCTTCTTCTTCTTCTTCTGCTTTCTTCAGATTTTCCCCTCGTGCTCTTCTTCTTCTGTTCTTCCTTGTTTCCTTTCTTTCTTTTTCGTCAGATCGTCTTCTTCTTTTCTTGCTTCTTGCTTCTCTTCATTCCTTCTTCTTCTTTGTCTTCACCTGCCTTGACCTCTCTTTTTCTTCTTTCGCGATGGCCGTTGCTCTTCCTTCTTCTTCAGCGGGTCTTCTTCTTCTTTGGCTGCTGACCTTCCGTCGTCTGCCCCGGTGCTGAGACGACTTAACAATGCCTTCGCTACAGTGCAGCAGCTCCTTCTTCTTCAGCGGGTCTGCTTCTTCTTCTTTGGCCTGCACACTTCAGAGTTCATTCGTCAAGAGGCAAAAACCTACTCTACCCCCCTCCCCCGCGTATCTCTCTCTCTGAAATC
This sequence comes from Thalassia testudinum, assembly GCA_037157565.1. Classification (NCBI taxonomy): domain Eukaryota; kingdom Viridiplantae; phylum Streptophyta; class Magnoliopsida; order Alismatales; family Hydrocharitaceae; genus Thalassia; species Thalassia testudinum. The sequence continues at coordinate 47,627,830 of JAZHRO010000067.1, read as the reverse complement.
ACTCTTCGGAAGCTCTCCCAGAGCGCTACCGGGTAATCGGGTTCGGGTCAGGCCCGGGTCCACGCCCACCGGCGTGCGTGGTGGGCGAGGAGTGCAGGTCAGTCTAATCGGGTCGGGCCAGGTCCGCGGAGCGTGGTCACGGACGAGGCCGAGTCGGGTCGGGTCGGGTGAGAGGGACCTCACCCCGTGGTAACTGAGGCAAACAGATGGTGGCACTTTTTCAATTTATGTGGGTGCGTGGCTTCAGAAGGTTCCGAGGTGGGACTATCCGCGCACCCGTTTCTCTCACACCTGCAGCAGGGATGGCGCTTCCAATTGCAACAGCTGTTGAGGCGTGCAACTCCAATTGAGGGCCGGGGTGTGTGCGCAAGACTCTTCCGCGCTGGCCGTGGCTCTTCAACCTGGGATATCTAGGCTTGGAGCAACCTCGAGCAAGCTTCGAGCTTCCTCGCCAATGGCGGTCAAGGCCTGGAACCTGAAATCAATAGCACGGCCTCTCGGCCAAATCAGACAGGCGGGGGACCTTCGCCGTGGCACGGCGAAGGTGGTCAGGGAGTCTGCAGGGGGCGAGATGGAGCTGTCAGGTCGTCCTAGGTCAAACTGTGAGCGAGGGAGTGGGTGTGTTCGGTGGGTCTGCAGAGGGTGTTCGGTGGGAAGTGGAGGGGCGGAAGAGGATCAGGGTGAGGAGGCGGAGGTTCTGCGGTGGTCGGCGAGCCGTGTGGGTCGCTGAGGTGATGGGAGCGGCTCGCCGGAGGGTGGTCGGAGGCGGAGAGGATGAGGGTGAACAGGGTCGGTAGAGGGCTTAATTGACTAAATCGAAAGCGGGGAAAGAAAGAGGAGAAGAAGGGGAGTAGGTCTAACTTAACTGCAGGGACGAAGGGGGAGGAACAGGGCGACAGTCGTATCGACTGTCGCCGGAGAAGACGATGCCCAGTGGGGGGAGGACGGCGGTGACGACGGGGCAGAGGCAGCGCGCGCCGGTATTGCGCGACGCGGAAAGAGCAGGGGAAGAGGTCTCTGCTGCTGGTATTGCGGCAGAGCGAAGAGGAGGAGGAAGGAGAACCGCCGGAGCTGGTGGGCGTCTGCCGGAGTGAGAAGAGAGGAAAGTTGGGGGTTTTCTCCGTCAGATCCGAGCTGCTTTGGTCGGTGGAGCGGCGGGGGGTATTTATAGGGTTGAAGCAGGGAGGAAGGCGGAGGGAGACGACGTGTCTCCCTCGCCGGAGCATGGTCGGAATACGAACCCATACCGTCCGTGCGTTCGCACGGCCGGTATGGGGGGCTACAATGACCATGGGGGTGCTCCTGCGACGGCTGACGACGCAGGGCACCCCCGGTACACATGCCAGGTCCTCCACCTCACCCTGCGCGGCGCCATGCTCCGCGCAAGGTCGCCGGAGCATGGTGCTGGCAGGGTTTTGCAGGAGGGACCTGTTTGCAAAGAACGAAGGAGAGTTAGGGGCCTAAATGCGAGGGTTCAAAAGTTGAGGGCCAAAGAGTAAATATATGAGGACCAAAGTGTAAAGTCGGTCAAGGAGGTTTCTTCTTAGGCTCAAGTTTTTATACATGACTAATTAGAACCTAAGGAATCTGATGGTAAATTTCATTTTCATATTAAACCTTGTTTGACCGGTCAATTTGCGTAAAGACCCAAATTAAGTTATTAATTGGGCATGGTTCTCAATGTAGGCCAAAATGGGTTCTAAAGGCCAAATTGAAGGTTCTAAACCCTAGAGATTATTTTTCTATGAATTTTAGAGGGTTTATTCTATTTTTACTTTGCCTCGAACCTTGTGAATTGAAGTGGGTTGTTTTAGGGTTACAGATTATCATTTGGTTCCTTGGAAGTGCTGTAGCCCTTGCTAGATCATCTCATCCCACTTTTATTCTTATTAAGCTGTTTTGACCTGTGTTTGGTCCCTGAATTACCCTGTATGCAGATTATACTGGTAAAATTGCACTTTTACCCCTTATGACTGGTTTTCTTCTCAAACTCAGAATTCTCTGAGTTAAGCCTTTCCTTGAGATATGTAGGAGCTTTTATCCTTTGTATTGGGTCAAAATGAGCTAGTTATGGCTCATGATGAGGTTCTCATCATACCCCCATGCCTAGCTTTTGCTAGTCCCTTAGCAAAAAAACTTAAGGTTTCAACCCTTGTTCTAGACCATGAAGTTTTTTAATGGTTTTAGATAAGTGCCTTTTTTTATTTGAGCATAGATTAGGTTAGAATGCTGACCATAGGCCTAAAAGATACTCTAGTACCAATCAAGATCCAAATCTGTCAAGCCTTAGCCTCAGTCTTTTAGCAAAGGTTTTTAAGGCCCGCAAGAACTAACCTAAGGTTTATTGGACTTCGTGGTTAAAGCACCCGTGCTTGAAATGATTTTAGCCCTGGCCCAGTTCGCAGTGCGTTTTGTAAGAGAGAGATAGAAAGTTTTTTTTCTGTTTGGAGAGTTTTCTCTCTCTTTTTCTTTTTAGTTCTAGCCTAGGATTGGCTTTTCAACACGGTCTGTATCAGATTCCTTGCTCCCATCATCAATCCTCAAGGGTTCCTGGCGATCGATGCTTCGAGATAGCACCGCCCATGGCAACCCCCGGAACCCTGGCTATTGAGATTTCGAGATAATCCCATCCATGGTATTCCGTGGCCGAATCCAGACCCTGGCAATTGACACTTCGAGATAATGCCATCCATGGAATCTGAACCAGCAGAGTGCTTACATGCCCCCCGTAGGATATGTAAATATCCTAAGAGACAAGCACCGAGGAGATGATATTTTGTTACGCATCTTCGAGGGGATTTTTCCGCCTCTCTGCGCTGGGAACTCGTCCAAATCAACTTGTGTTGATCGGCCATTCCTATTCTAGGTGTTCTTTTCAGATTTTTGCGACGCTTCTGCGTGATTCTGATTTTTACGCTTACTGAACCAGGCTGTGTGTGAGATTAGGGTGCTTAGGTTACTGAGTCCCGTAAACCAAAAATTAGTTAACGAGGCCGAATACTCCCTAAGCCTTAGACCTAATACTTCAGCTTTTCATTTTCCTCAACCTCTTGAGGAGTGTCCAGATCTTAATGAGTACTAAGAGTCTATTCAAGAATGCCTAAGGTTTGCATTCTTACTAATCTTATTGTGCACTTTTCAGTTATTTTCTTGAATGAGGTCTAGAACTTAGGTTAATTCCTTAGTTCCTTACTAATGACTATCAACTTTTCTTATAATTTTGTGCTCCTTTTTCATTTTGTTTCTTCTCTCCTTCACAAAATTCTCTTCTCCTTTTTTTCTCTTATTCTTTTTCGAAAATTTTTTAATTTTTATGGTATTTTTGGCATATGTGAATTTTTTGTTTGAAACCTTTTCTTACGAGTTTTTGCACTTTCATACCCCCCCATGCCTAAGATTTGCAATGTCCTCATTGTAACCTAGGGGTTTTTATTCAACTAAGTTCATACATTAGGATAGCTGTTTTGATGAGTGAATGGGTCGGGGTGACTGTTGCGGACGATTTCTAATCTCAGATGCAAGCACCTGAGGTGGAGTCGGCTGTCCTAAAGTGTGAACTTCAAGTGCAAAAAGCTGTCAGAACACGTTTCAGGTTTTCAAAGAGAATGACGGGCTGCCTCCCGTTGAGCGCTAAATTTGATGCCTTCAGCCAAGCGGGAAATGCGATGGAGAGGGGATGGTCAAATCAGCAGAGTTTTGTAAGACAAGCACCTTGATTAAGAGCCTGGTTGGTCCAACCAGGTGCTTGTTCAGATCAACAGGCTGATGATGCAGCCCAAACCCAATCAATCTGGTGGGTTGATAGATGTGGATAAAAAGGTGTGGAGCCCACCAGAAATTATGAAGCTCAGATGGATGTGGAAGTGTAAACGCAGGGTTTGGCTGTGCCGAATCAGCCTGGTCAGAGTAGGGACCCGTAGGATAATCAGTGGTTGATGCAGGAACCCTACAGGGGTGATCAGAGAATGATAGAGCATGGTATGTAGTCTGATCAATGTTCGAAACCCGATGTGGAAATGCAATCGGCTCGGTGAGAGGTGAATCAGCATAGAAATTGAGTCCGGTTGCGGGTCGGGGTTTGGGAGAGGTTTTGATCCGTTCTGTGTGTGCGGATGAGGTGGCCATTGTGTACGAGGGCTCTTCTAGAAACAGATGATAGGTGATTTTCTGTAGAGAGTCCTCTGGGTAGCTATCAAATGCCGGAAGAGTGTTTGTAGGATGAAAGAAATCGGATTCGAGAAAAAATTTGGATTCTTGGTTGCAATTACTCTTGGCATTTTCTGTTTTTGGTTCCTGAGGATCGAAAAGGAATGATTCTGTGTTATCGGTGATCTCGGGAATCAGGACCTCAGAGTCAGAGTCAGAATCATGTGAACTGAGGTCGTAGATAGGCCTGGCGTGTTCAGGAAGGGGAATCTCTCCGCAATTATAGTCAGATCTGAAATTGTCGGAGAGTTGGCGAAAATGATCATGAATTCCACCACAGCAGAAATCATCAGATGTGGAATCAGCAGCCTGATTGGGTTCTAGCCTATATATCACTTCTGGGCTCAAAAAGATGTTCTGTTCAAGCTCTAAGCTGGTAGGATAGACCCCATTAAAACCTTGCTCATCCAAATCCTCAGTTTCTGTATCATAAATTGGCATGTTTTCTGAGAAATCGATCAGATTTCCTGAGGATGTTGGAGAGGGATACTCATTAAATAGAGGCCCGGAATCATATCCTGTAAAAATTTGATCTTCCTCATAAAGGGCCTTATAATCTTCCCAATAAGTTTCAGATCTAGGTTCTAGGCTTAGGATGTGGGTAGAATTATTAGAACCTAAGTCCGAATAACCTTCGAGGGTCACCTTATCAAAACAAGGGGTGGAATTTATACCCTCCAGAGGTTCAATTCTAATCTTGTTATTGCAGGAGCCTTGGAGTTCTAAGCTTGGTGATTTATGGCCTAGGGTTGGCTCAGCATTGTTTTCTCCTGCAACTTCCCAACCTAATTCAACATTGTCTTCTATTTGGGTTGGGATTTTACAACCACTTCGTGCCTCAATCCCGAGATCTGGGAAACTGAATTGTTCCTTAATACTGTTCCAAGATGGTTCATCCTCTGTTTCTGGTATATACGGGTATTTCTGGTTGATAATTTGTTTTACAGATTTCATCATTTCTACCCGTTTTATAAGGGCATCTTGGTGTTGTTCCCAAAGTACAGGATTTGTCAAGCATTGAAGGTATTCAGATTGGTGTAATTTTTCCATCTCAATGTATCCTGTCATGAGCATGTCTCGGGTTGATCCTTTTGAAATTCCAGTCAATAGAATTTGGGCACAGTTTATGATGAAGGATGTGGTTGTTGGGACATCAACCTGAATATCTCCTTTTGGTGTTGAGGTTTTTTCTTCTTTTTCATAGAATCTTATGGCATCCTCGATCATTTTATCTTTCATAGATCTCCGATATTCAGGTTTCTTGAATGGTAGTCTTGCTAGGTAATTAGGCTGCATAATTGGATCAGGTGGTGGAATCAAAGTTTGAATTAAGATGGAAGAAGGGGATTTTGTTCAGAATCAGAGGAAAGAGGGGCTATGTGAATGATTTCTGCAAAAACAAAGGGGCCGAGGCTTAGCCTCGGGGAGAGTGAACTTCTATTGGAGGTTTCAAGGACCTCCTGAAAAATACTGAAGGGCTGGATGAGATAAGCAGGTGCTGGACCCAATCAAGACACCCAAAAATTGTTGGGTGACTATAGAGGTTCGGGGCAGATGGACCCCTTGATCAGAAAGATCGTCCACCTGAGAATTACCTGGGCAGCCAGAGAGGGAGAGTCCCGCGAAGACCCCTACACGGTAGAGCGTCCCCACGGGTTACAGGGTTTCCCCCACCCGACCTCTCTTGTCACTGCGGTTCCAGGTAGACCAGAATGGGGATCTTGACCTCTTAAGTCTACCAATTTTAAGATCAGGGTGCTTAAGGTTTTCACTTGAACTTTAGTCTTTTAAGTGCAAGGAGTGACCTAATTTAAGGTTGGTTGACCCAAGGGGTCAACTTTACCTCTTGTTTTCTTTGAGAGCTTTTAGGTCCTGTCTTTTAGGGTTCAAGTGTTTAGAGAGCCAATTGTTTTAGATTTTCTTTGAATAGGTATTTTCAGACAAGGGCTTGGGCACACTTCATTTGGTTTTCTCAATTCTTGCTTAAGGAGTGTGTCTCTAAATCCCTAGTGTTGGATCCTAGGTTGGCTCTACTTGGTCCAGTTAATTCTTTGTTGGGTAATTAGGGCTCAAGCAAGAATGTGTTAGCCCTTAAATACCCTTAATAGTGTGCAGAAATAATGAGTTGAAAACATGCAACTTTTATGGTTACTAAATATGGAAGACAGGTTAGCCCTATATTGCTTGTTCTTTTCTTTTCTTCCTCTTTAGAGTGTAGGGGTTAATAGTGAGAGAAAAGATTTTACCTGTCTTCGGAGTGGTTGTGTGGTTGCTTGTCTTCTTGAGTTCCTGTTGCTGCACAAAAGAGAGGAGATTGTCAGAAATAATAAAAGAATACAGGAATGTTTACCTCTAGAATAGCCGTTGCTCCCCGGCAACGGCGCCAAAATGATGAGACGTCGGTTTCATTCAGTTATATCGTTGTAGTAAAGCCGGTTGTTACCAACGTTTCATATAAAAATTTTTATTACTCGGAAAACTGAAAGAGTTCCCGAGGTCGAACTCAGGGAGCAAGTTGTATTCTAGAGATATACAAGTTCTATTACAAAAATAAAGAGAGAGAGAGAGATGAAAATTTGGCTTCTTCTTCTTTTCTTCTTTCTTCCTCTTTGTCTTTGGTTCTTCCTGTTCTTCTTCTTCTTCTTCTTCTTCTTCTGCTTTCTTCAGATTTTCCCCTCGTGCTCTTCTTCTTCTGTTCTTCCTTGTTTCCTTTCTTTCTTTTTCGTCAGATCGTCTTCTTCTTTTCTTGCTTCTTGCTTCTCTTCATTCCTTCTTCTTCTTTGTCTTCACCTGCCTTGACCTCTCTTTTTCTTCTTTCGCGATGGCCGTTGCTCTTCCTTCTTCTTCAGCGGGTCTTCTTCTTCTTTGGCTGCTGACCTTCCGTCGTCTGCCCCGGTGCTGAGACGACTTAACAATGCCTTCGCTACAGTGCAGCAGCTCCTTCTTCTTCAGCGGGTCTGCTTCTTCTTCTTTGGCCTGCACACTTCAGAGTTCATTCGTCAAGAGGCAAAAACCTACTCTACCCCCCTCCCCCGCGTATCTCTCTCTCTGAAATCACTCTTCGGAAGCTCTCCCAGAGCGCTACCGGGTAATCGGGTTCGGGTCAGGCCCGGGTCCACGCCCACCGGCGTGCGTGGTGGGCGAGGAGTGCAGGTCAGTCTAATCGGGTCGGGCCAGGTCCGCGGAGCGTGGTCACGGACGAGGCCGAGTCGGGTCGGGTCGGGTGAGAGGGACCTCACCCCGTGGTAACTGAGGCAAACAGATGGTGGCACTTTTTCAATTTATGTGGGTGCGTGGCTTCAGAAGGTTCCGAGGTGGGACTATCCGCGCACCCGTTTCTCTCACACCTGCAGCAGGGATGGCGCTTCCAATTGCAACAGCTGTTGAGGCGTGCAACTCCAATTGAGGGCCGGGGTGTGTGCGCAAGACTCTTCCGCGCTGGCCGTGGCTCTTCAACCTGGGATATCTAGGCTTGGAGCAACCTCGAGCAAGCTTCGAGCTTCCTCGCCAATGGCGGTCAAGGCCTGGAACCTGAAATCAATAGCACGGCCTCTCGGCCAAATCAGACAGGCGGGGGACCTTCGCTGTGGCACGGCGAAGGTGGTCAGGGAGTCTGCAGGGGGCGAGATGGAGCTGTCAGGTCATCCTAGGTCAAACTGTGAGCGAGGGAGTGGGTGTGTTCGGTGGGTCTGCAGAGGGTGTTCGGTGGGAAGTGGAGGGGCGGAAGAGGATCAGGGTGAGGAGGCGGAGGTTCTGCGGTGGTCGGCGAGCCGTGTGGGTCGCTGAGGTGATGGGAGCGGCTCGCCGGAGGGTGGTCGGAGGCGGAGAGGATGAGGGTGAACAGGGTCGGTAGAGGGCTTAATTGACTAAATCGAAAGCGGGGAAAGAAAGAGGAGAAGAAGGGGAGTAGGTCTAACTTAACTGCAGGGACGAAGGGGGAGGAACAGGGCGACAGTCGTATCGACTGTCGCCGGAGAAGACGATGCCCAGTGGGGGGAGGACGGCGGTGACGACGGGGCAGAGGCAGCGCGCGCCGGTATTGCGCGACGCGGAAAGAGCAGGGGAAGAGGTCTCTGCTGCTGGTATTGCGGCAGAGCGAAGAGGAGGAGGAAGGAGAACCGCCGGAGCTGGTGGGCGTCTGCCGGAGTGAGAAGAGAGGAAAGTTGGGGGTTTTCTCCGTCAGATCCGAGCTGCTTTGGTCGGTGGAGCGGCGGGGGGTATTTATAGGGTTGAAGCAGGGAGGAAGGCGGAGGGAGACGACGTGTCTCCCTCGCCGGAGCATGGTCGGAATACGAACCCATACCGTCCGTGCGTTCGCACGGCCGGTATGGGGGGCTACAATGACCATGGGGGTGCTCCTGCGACGGCTGACGACGCAGGGCACCCCCGGTACACATGCCAGGTCCTCCACCTCACCCTGCGCGGCGCCATGCTCCGCGCAAGGTCGCCGGAGCATGGTGCTGGCAGGGTTTTGCAGGAGGGACCTGTTTGCAAAGAACGAAGGAGAGTTAGGGGCCTAAATGCGAGGGTTCAAAAGTTGAGGGCCAAAGAGTAAATATATGAGGACCAAAGTGTAAAGTCGGTCAAGGAGGTTTCTTCTTAGGCTCAAGTTTTTATACATGACTAATTAGAACCTAAGGAATCTGATGGTAAATTTCATTTTCATATTAAACCTTGTTTGACCGGTCAATTTGCGTAAAGACCCAAATTAAGTTATTAATTGGGCATGGTTCTCAATGTAGGCCAAAATGGGTTCTAAAGGCCAAATTGAAGGTTCTAAACCCTAGAGATTATTTTTCTATGAATTTTAGAGGGTTTATTCTATTTTTACTTTGCCTCGAACCTTGTGAATTGAAGTGGGTTGTTTTAGGGTTACAGATTATCATTTGGTTCCTTGGAAGTGCTGTAGCCCTTGCTAGATCATCTCATCCCACTTTTATTCTTATTAAGCTGTTTTGACCTGTGTTTGGTCCCTGAATTACCCTGTATGCAGATTATACTGGTAAAATTGCACTTTTACCCCTTATGACTGGTTTTCTTCTCAAACTCAGAATTCTCTGAGTTAAGCCTTTCCTTGAGATATGTAGGAGCTTTTATCCTTTGTATTGGGTCAAAATGAGCTAGTTATGGCTCATGATGAGGTTCTCATCATAGACCAATCACAGCTGGCACCTCTCCACATCCTTTGTCCTTTAGTTAGGTCCAACCTATTCCTCTTCTCTTGAATCTCTCCAACTACTCCCTCTTCTATTTCAACTGTTGACATACCCTCTCCCTCACTATCTTCCTCCACTCTGGCCAAGCTTCGGCGAGGTCGCCCTGACGCCACAGGCCTCCAAACAACCTCGCAACACTCCCACAACCTCCGCCGAACCTACACGACCAAAACCCCTCATTCTATTTCTCGAACTACGCCTCCAATCATCCCACTGAACACCACCTCCTCCGCACCTCTTTCTCAACTTCTCCAAGCCACTACATGCACTCACACACCACACGGACACCGCCATCACCTTCACTATCCTCTGGTGACCCTCTTGACCTATTTTGACGTAGCTGTGAGGCCTTATTCTTCTCTTCAGGTGTTCTCCGTCACTCATCATCACCGCCATCATCTTCGACTCCATCATGCCTCATCTGACCTACTCCGGCTTTGTCACAAATCCCATCAGGTGCAGGTTGGCACCACGAAGGTGACAGGACCTCCAATTAGCCAAGACAGCAGCAAGCACACCTTCAATTTTGACAAACTTCACCTACTGCTGCGAGCGAAAGAAGAGTGGGGCATTTAGTCCCACATCATTAGATGAGGAGTAGCTGCAGACACTTAAGTTGAATTCATTCCTTGACCCGGTTGCCCAGTAACACAGGGCGTCGGGTCCCCCACGCACGTGCCTCCTCATGCTCTCATGCCTTGCCTGTGATACATGCACGCAGGTTTGGCTAATCTTTAGGATCAGATTACTCGACACTCTACCTGAGTATATACCGGTTATGAGAGAGAGAAGAAATAGGAGAGATCTGTGAAGAGGAGGGGGGAGGCCTTTGCTTTGAAGTGCCTTGGGCATGTGTTGAAGGAAAGATGGCTAACACCTAACCATGTGCTGTGCTTGAAGAAAGGAGAACCTTGTGCTTGTGAAGACTGTGCTTGAGAAAAGCCTTAGTCTTGAAGGCTTGCTAGAAGAGAAGGCTTTTAAGAGAGCCTTGTGCTCTGTTGGTGCTATGCTTCTGTTAAGTCATTTGATATACATGAGCAACGTCTAATTTGGTTCTGCTAATACTGTTGGATTATTTAAGTACCTAAGTTGAATGAATTGAGGCACTGTTGGATTATTTGAATAAATTGCATATGAGATGCATGCTTAATTAGAGGGATCTAAATGGTGATCTAAATCACCACTTTTTAGGTTTTCTCTATTTTTTGTCTCTACATTCTTTTAGATACATTGACTTACATTGAATATCAATCTGACAAGTTGTATTAATTGAATATTTATTATTATACTAAATTTATTGTGCTTATTTATTCTGAATGATGATTAATGCGTGAATTCCATATTTGATCCCTGTGAACGACCTTGGACTTCAATTAGAATCTGAGTTTTATAAATTTAAGTGTTATACAATTTAGGAGTGTACTGCAACGAATGCATATTAAATCTCCTAATTTGCCCTACAATAGCCATAAGTGTCGATTGTCTTTAGTTCAGTGAAGATCCCTGGCTAAAGAGAGTCCTTGAAGATTTGATCACAACTTAGGATTACTTCGTGCATGTAGCTAGTGATTGGAAAAATTTTGATTTCATTTTCTCGCTCTTCTTTGGTATACCAACTGATCTTAGCTACGTTCCTAAAGCACCCTTAAGTGGGGGCTATTAGGAATGTAGTTAATGTTAGTCTTGGGGGTATACTAGAGAAGTGTGGGAAAATACTGCTGAAATTTCTCCAAACATTAGTTGCATGCAAGAAGTAACATTGTGATCAAATCTTCAAGGATGGACTATCAAGTGAAAATTCTCTTAATATACACATATTTTGCTTATTTGAATCTAACATCTGAGTGGTTGAAATTGAAATTTAGGTTACCATGGATAAGTCATGGATTAGTCTGAGGAATTCGAATTACTACGAATACAAGAATGGAGTGATTTCATTTTTGGAGTGGGCATTTAATGATAATAGGAAGACATTTAGACGAGGAGAATTTCTTGAGCTGATTTTATGCCCATGTAGATGTTGTTTGAATGGTCTTTCCATGACCGAGTGATGGGAACACCATCATAGGCCCTAACTGGACACTTTTAGTCAGGTTTAAAAGATAAATGCTCCTATACAATCATTTGAGGGTCATAACTCCACTTCAGGTTATTTTGAGAAGAGAACATGTAAAGACCCGTCTTGTTTTTAGCCTTTTAAGACGTCAGGAGTGTCAGTCAGACGTCTGTCCAAACATCTGGACCCTTTCCCAGACGTCTGGAAATTAAATTTTTGTACACCTTCTGCGTTCTGCGCATGAGCGGCGTGCAGAGCTTGTTTCTTCATTTTTCTCTTTCCTCCTCCTTTCCCCTACAGAACCCTAACTCAGCCTTATAAAAGACCAACCCCCTTCCTCTCCTCTCAACTCCACTACCACCACACCCGCACTCCACTACCGTGAGCAAGGGCACACGAGAGAGAGCGCGAGAGCGAGGAGGAGCGTGCGTGAGGAGGAGGAGAGGGCCGAGGTCGAGAGCTTCGTGGAAACTTGTCGGAGGCTCTCATGGCCACCGCAGCGCGTGCGGGAGGAGGGCGTTGGAGCGTCATCCTCAACTAGCTGCAGCAGTTGGAGCTGTGGCGGAGCGAGGGGAGCCGCGGCGGAGCATGACGAGAAGCTCAGGAGCGCGGTCTGTTACTGGAATTTTTCCAGTATTAGACGTCCGGAGTGTCTTCCAGACGACCGGCTGGACGTCTGGCGTCAACGCTAGATGTTTGAAAGCATTTGTATTGCGAAGGTACGTCTTCTCCACGGTTGAGGCCATGCAGGCCGCACCGCAGGTGATCCTGTTGGGTTAAAAGTGGGCTACTGCTCTGTCATGCGTAGGAGCAGCCTTGGGAAGGTGCGCGGAACACCTTTCCACGCACTTTTGGACGTCTGGACAGCTTACCAGACGATCGGAGGTGTTCCCAAACGACTGGAAAACTGATTAGACATTTGGAATTATTTTTAGACGATCGCGGAGGAGTCCTAGAAGTCTGAGGTCACTGCAAGAGCTTGAGGTGAGTCTCTGTGACTTTTAAGATGTCTGGACTTATTTCCAGAAGTTTGATTTTGGTCTACAGACACATTTTTCACCCGTTTGGGGTCCGATCAGGATCCGTTTTACGCAAACGAAATATCTGTGGTTTCCTTGTGAGTTTCTCTACATATTAGAAGCCCTTATACACTATTCTAAACCTTCCATTATGATGTGTTCCTTGATATATGACTTCGACCTGTTGCATGTCTGGGGCTTACATAGGCGTGTGGGCCTGCAGTTCGAGCTCCCAGTACTCCTGGATTGTCTGGTAGAGTGGTCCACCCTTGTTATACTTATTAAATATGAATGCATCTATGAAAATTTGACAACTGGAAACTTAGGATGTGGCATGAACCCTAGGACGAGAAATAGTTGAACCAATTGTTTACGTAATTGAAATTGTATTTATATATGAATGAGCTAAACTGTTAGCCACTGCCTGTAAATAAATACGAGCTGCCTGTTAGAATATGAGCTGCCTGAGATAACTAAATAGTTACCTGTGATATCACTTGTTGTATGTATTAATTTGTGGAAATACGAGCTGCATGTGTATAAACGAGAACTGAATTGTAAATGATGAAACCTGGATTGGAATAATATGGTGAACATGAGCATGAACCCTACGGGGAGTTAGGAGTAGAGCTCTTGTGGTTAGATGGAAAAGTCTGGAATGTGGATGGGAAGTGTGCTGGCCCTTGAGTATGTGGTACCAAGGAAAGCGATTGTCCCCTTTTAGTCTAGAGCAGAGCTAGCCGCCCTTGGGTTGGGACCCGGGGTTAGGATTGGCCACTCTACACCGACTTCTATTGATCCTCGCGTACACGGTACCGAGGCAAGCTACTAGTGTAGGGAGGGATCTAGCCACCATACAGGGCCCGGGGTTCAGCTAGCCACCCTACACCGAGTTGTTAGGCCCTCTAGGCAAATCGAGGTAGTCAGACGAGGGTGCGCGGACTGTGGAGGGTTGTGACCCTTGTTTGGTTATGAGGGGCTAGACCCCTGTTTCTGAGAGGGCTAGGCCTTATACTGTTCCGTGTTGTACTTTGAGCATACCCGCTAGCGGAACTGATTGACCGTATGCCAGTGCGGGGTAGCTACCCGTGCACTTATCATGTGTGCCGTAGTCACCGCTACGTCTATTAGTGACCTCAGGGTGGTTGACTGGGTGTAGGACTACCACGGGGGACTCTCCCGGCTAGGAGAGTACCACGTGGACCTTCTACTCTTCGGAAAAGACTGTAATCAAGATCGTTCCCACGAGGAACATGCCAGATCAAGAAAGAAATCTGAAAGTAAACAATGGGGTGAAAAGAAATTCCATGTAAAATAAAATAACTTGAAAAGGATAAATATGCTTGCTACTTTTACTGCTTTAGATAGTATTGCTACTTTTACTGCTTTAGATAGTATGGTTACCACTCTACTTAGCGTTCGCTGACTCCATCTTTTCATAACACTGTTCAGGTCCAAGAGTTGAGCAGCCCGAGCTACCGACTATGGAGGGTGCTGGGCCCAGTCGAGCCCAGTCGTAGTTTTCAATACTTTTGTTGTACTCTCTTTTCTGCTATAGTGAGTTCTAGACTTTTTGTTACTGTTCCTGTTACTGTTGCTTTTGTTCTACTTTTTCTGTTGTTGTGGTGGTACGTACTGAACTAGCAGCTTTCACTTTCCTTTACTGCTTGTACGCTTTTACTGTTTAGTTACATTGCATAGTGAATGTGGTTTATTTTCCTGCTTTTCGATTATTTCTTATTGGACGACTGGGTCTTGGGATTAGTCGAGGTGAGCCGATCTTGGGTCCTGTAGGGATTCGAGAACCGGGTCGTAACAGAATAAGAAACTAGGGTTGATTCTATAATTTTAACAAGATATCATGAACTCAGAATAACCAAGAGATTTGTTAGGGGTGAATTAAAGGTCAAATGAGCATTAAAGTCTAATAAGTGGGTCCATGCAGACAGAAACGAGTTTTCGCACATTTCGAGAATTAACAGTAACCCAAAACCCTAATTTCAGAAATGCTTAAATTATTGAGGTTCTAGTTAGGGTAAAATCCATCTAAACCTTCTACAAATCATATAAAAATATTCCTTAATGTTTGGTACCCTGATTTGATCTTTGGAACCCATTTTGACCTTAAACAGTCACTGACACAATTATGCCCTAATTTAGGTTTTTACGTAAATTGTCCAGTCAGACTTGATCAAAAAATGAAATCCAACTTCACCATCATATTCCTTGGGTTCAAATTAGGTTCGTAACAAAATTTGGGCCCAATCAGAGTTCATCTTGACCTAGTTTGCATTTTAGTCGATTCAAACTCTATTTCACACAATTGAGCCCCTCGCTTTCGAAATCCTTACATTTTGCCCCCTAACTTCTCTTCATTTTCTTTAAATGGGTCCCTACTGCCATGGTAGGTGTGAACCCACAGATCCGATCTTTCAATCAAGGATTACTCCCTGATTTCTCGACCAATCCCTTCCAAAATTGGAAGGGATGATCATGAGGAAATTCCCAATCACCTAAACCTACTGTTGGATCCCAAATCCCCTCATGAAGCTCGTGCGAATTCAAAGATCTCAAGGATCTTTTTCCTGAAAAATCGAGCTTCGCAAGCTTGTTTCCAAGCTTGGAAGCTTGCCTAAATCTCTATAAAAGCCTCCCTAATGCATAGCCGAACTCCTTAGCAAGTTTTAGGCCCAAAAAACCCTCATCTCCTCTACCTCTGATTGGCTCCAGACTTTGCTCCGGCAACCTCCTCCCTCTGGTCTCCTTCCTGCCGCCACATACTATAAGCAGTAGGTCCGACTTCTCCAGCTTCTTCCGCACCTCGCAATACCTGTGAGGGGCTCTCTCTCCCTTCAGGTGTCGCCGTCCTCCCTCCTGGAGCCACCTTCGTCTCTGGCACTGGCCAATCATTGTTGGTGCCACCTTCGCATCCCCTTCATTCGCAACCTCCTTCATGCGACTCCGCATCTCCCCTTGACTCGATTCACACGTCCAACGCTCACTTCAGTGCGCCCTCATGCCCGTGCCACCTTGTCTCCCTCATCTCTAGCATACCTCCAACAACCTCGCAAATCCACTACACTGCACCAATCTGCTCCCCATCGGTCTAGAAACCTCTACTGTGTCCTTACGACCAAAGCCCCTTAAGTAATTGAGGGGATTGGTCTCTCATGCACTCCACCCGACACAAGCACCTTCTCACCACCCTCTGGAGGTCGTTTGACCTCCAAATTCACCTACACGCAACGCTGCACCCACCAACGCACTCGCTGTTCCATGGCGATACTCTTGAGCATATTTGACGTGGTCGGGAGGCCGTTTTCTACTTTTCAGGTGACCGTCGGACCTCCACTGTCGCCCTCAACTTCACCGACCTCATTTGCAGTTATCTGACCACGATCCCTCTAGGATCCAACTTCGAAGCTTCATGTTGATTCCCAGGCTGCAGCTCTTCGATCGTAATCAAGGTGCTTCATCCTACAATTGCAAGCGAAAAGACTGTGGGACATTTAGTCTCACATCATGGAAATTGAAGTAGAGCGCATGACATAAGAAGAATTCCTCTCCCCGACCCCTCGCCCAAGACACAGGGGTCGGGTTCCCATACCACATTCACCTACTTACCTGCCTCTGTGCACTCCTTTCTTGCAATCACACCTGCAAGCTTGGTCATGTTCATGCTCGATTACCCAACCAATTACCCGGCTTAACTTGGGTCTTTGAGAGAAAAAAGAAGAGAAAGAGAGAGAGGGGGAGTTTTGCCCTTTACTTCTCTCTACACTTAGCTGATCTCTGAGGAGTTCTTTGCCTCTGTGCTGTGCTATGCTTGCCTCTCTCTTAAGGCAGGAAGGAAGGAGAGAGGAGGCCCTTGCCTCTTCTGTTGGAGTTGTGCCCTTGAAGCAACTTAAGGCATCTGATGCCTTGTGCCTTTGTCTGACTTCTGCTGGTGCTTCAGTGCTACATACTATTGGGATATTTAATTGGTTGATGTGGCATATTTGATTGAGAGATACTACGCATTTATTTGAGCTTAATTTCAAGGGTTAATTTGGTGATTCAAATCACCATTTTAACTCGTTCTTTTTGCATTGTGCTACTTGATTTCATAGATATATCTCTTTGAGTTATTCTAAATAAAGCTTTGATATATTTACTTATATTTATGATTAAATTGTGATTCATGAGATTGAATTGCCATTAATTACTCCCTGTGATCAACCTTGGACTCTTCTTTGGTTCTAAGTTATAAATTTAATTGTGTTCGAGCGATTGAGGCTTTGCTACGATGATTACTCCTTAAAAGTCCTCGATAGCCCGTATAACCACCGAGACACTATTTTGAGCATGCGATATGTAACGATTGGTGGCATCGTTATGTAAATTAGACAGCTCACAGTGATCAAATCACAAGAGAAAGTCAGATATGATAGAATTGATGATTTAGAATAAAGTAATGATAATCAAGGAGGGGAATTAGATAAAATGTTACATGATATGAGAGCAGTAGACCCTGAGGATGCAGATGACGATGAGACATTACGAGATTGTAATGAGTTTTATGATGAGTCAAGGTAGCAGAGGATCCTATTGCTCCTGGAATAATGTCAATGTCAAAGTTGTCATTCCTTCTGAAATTGTTTCAGATGAAAGTGATGAATAGAGCAATAGCGAAATTAATATTTAAGATCCTTCAATTCATTAGGGAGTTGCTGAATAATCCTGCTGGTTACCCTGGGTCATGGTATGATGCAAAGAAGCAGATACGCGTGCTTGGGCTAAAATGCGAGAAGATTGATACTTGTCGAAATGATTGTGTCCTGTAAAAAAATGAGTACTTAGGGTTAAGTAATTGTTCTGTTTGTGGTGAGGAGAGGTATAAGGTGGGTAAATCAACAAACACAGGTGGAAAGAAATAATTGGATAAGGTTCTTCATTATTTTCCACTGATCCTTAGGCTATAACACCTATTCATATCAAGTAAAATAGCAAAATTGATGGCATGACATCAGGAGAATAAATCAAGAAATGGACGCATTTGTCATCTAACAAGATTCTGATGAGTGGAATAGATTTAACGAGAATCATGCATCATTTGCAGAGGAGGAACAGAATGTGAGATTGGGACTTGCAAGTGATAGATTCAACCCATTCAAGAACATGTATCCGTCATATTCCATATGATCAGTGGTCATGTTAACTTATAACTTACCTCCTTGGCTATGCATGGTATCTGCATTTATGATGTTGACCCTCCTTATTCCAGGCCCCAAGTAACCAGGAAATGCGATAGATGTTTATCTCCAACCGTTGATTGATGAATTGAAAGCCCTGTGGTACAGTGGTGTTCAAACATATGATGCACAGAAGAAAGAATTCTTTTAGTTGCACATAGCATTATTGTGGACA
Organism: Thalassia testudinum; assembly: GCA_037157565.1. Classification (NCBI taxonomy): domain Eukaryota; kingdom Viridiplantae; phylum Streptophyta; class Magnoliopsida; order Alismatales; family Hydrocharitaceae; genus Thalassia; species Thalassia testudinum. The sequence continues at coordinate 47,609,927 of JAZHRO010000067.1, read as the reverse complement.
ATCAGTGACTTTCCAGCATATGCTAATTTGTCTGGATAGAGTAGGAAGGGGCAATTTGCATGTACCATTTGTATGGATGATACTCATCACTTGAGATTGCCTGAAACAAGAAGCTCTGTTACTTAGGGCATTGTAGATTTTTACCCAGTGAACATAGATGTTGGACGTCACAATTCAAGGACAGATTTGATGGTAAAGCATGCCAGTATATGTTGAAGAATATGAAAAATAAACTGAGTACAGGTTCTGTCAGGTTGTCTAGTTTGAAAATCATGAAATAAGTTTGGGTCATCTTTTCAAAATGACTTGACTTCCTTGCAACCTTTAGGATTTAGGAAGAAAAGCATATATTTTATGGAGCTTCCATATTGATCGGATTTAACTTTGCGACATAATTTAGATGCTATGCACACTGAGAAGAATGTAATGGACAACATTTTAGATGTATTCAACTTAACAGACAGCTTAAAGGATAAAGTTAAAATAAGGAATGATATGAAAAGTTTGGGTATTCGTCCTGAGTTGCACTTTCAAGAAGGCGACTCTCACTTTCTAGAAGCTATATACAGTCTTACTAGAGAGCAAGGGCAAAGGATTTTCTCCTTCTTGAAAGACATTCGGGTTCTAGATGGGTATTCATCTTAGCTTTCACGTTGCGTAAATGAAGCACAAAAGAAGATTAGTGGGTTAAAAAGTCATGATTCTCACGTGTACATGCAAATCGTATTCCCACTAATGATACGTGGAGTATGCTTGATACAATAGTCAATTCATTTATAGAGATGAGCTGATATTTTAAAGTCATATGTTCCAAGACATTAGATCCCAAATTGCTGGAGTACTGGGATAAACAAATTGTAATTGCACTTTGAAAAATAGAGCAGATTTTTCCACCTACATTCTTTGACGTAATGGTTCATGTTACGCTTTATCTTACGAATGAAGCAAGAATTGTTGGACCTATGCAGTATAGATGGATGTATCCAATTGAACGATATTTGAAGAAGCTGAAAGATTATGTTTTGAATAAGGCAAGCCAGAAGGGTCAATCGTGAAAGAATATATTGTAAAGGAATATATTAACTTCCATGCCATGGACATGAATGAGATAGACAATCGACTTAATCAACTTGAATGAAATTATGGAGAATTTAATGGTAACGATAAAGATTGTCTATCCATATTTGACATTGGAGGAAGGTTGATCCTCTGCAACGAGTTTAAGTCCATCTCAGAAATGGATCGATGATTGGCTCACTTGTGCATTTTGAAGCAAATTCCAGAAGTGGATGAATTTTAAAATGAATTCAAAGAATCCTCTAATCCATTTACACACGAATTACAGTTCCTTTATTGGTTCAAGGATCGTGTAAATAAACTGAAAGAATAGGGGGATCTATGATGGGTACAAGATTTTGATGTAATTACTGATACACCTTTGACATATGAACGCTATCATTCGGTTACATAATTAATAGATTCAGATTCAGAGTAAGGTCAATTGATGATGCAAAGGCCACACAACAGGTGGGAGTCATCGTTAATTGTGACCTAAGTACTGGTTGTGACGAGTGTTACGATCAAATTGAAGAGATTATGGAAATGAGTTTTAGGTTTGACCATAGGGTGGTTCTATTCAAGTGTGATTGGTTTGATGTTTTCAAAGAAGGTGTTGGATTCAAAGCGGATAAGAAACACGATTTCTTGAGTTTAAGTAAGAGTCATCGGGTTCTTCAGTCATCAGAACCACTCATATTAGCTTGTCAGGTAGCACAAGTATTCTACGTGCCTGATAATAGTAGAAATGGGTGGATAATATCCGTTAGAGTTCTATCGCGTGAACAATACGATGCAGGAAAAGATCTTGACTTAGATGTTGAATTTGAAGCATATCAGGAAAACCCATAGAATTAAGAAGTTGCCCATGTTGCAACTGGCATTGATATATAAGCTAATTTTCCAAAAGTAATAATTCGTAACCCACAAATGAAAACAATTTAGAAAATTTTTTGGTTATCTTTTTGGTTTAAATTTCCTTTAAAATTTTCAATTTTTTCCAAAGCTTACATTCATTTATTTTTCAAAATGAATTTTATTTTATTGTCTTCTCATATAGGTTTCTCACATTCTTACACTGTTTTTGCACCATTTCCACACAGTTTCGTCACTATGGTGAGGTTCTTCTACCACTTTCTTTTTTTAAATGCTCTTTTAATGTACATGTGGGGTGTGCCCACCGATGAGATGTGGCTCATCATAGTTAAAATGCATAAGTTAGGCTAGAAACTAAATTAAACACTATCTTATTAACATGATAAATGAGTGAAGTGTAGGAATTATTGAAAATGACCTAAAACATCAATTCTGTTTTAAAAATGCATAATTAGATCAATTTTGAGAGATTCTATATTTAAATATGTAAATGAATGATCTGAATGCTAATTGAGCACTAAAATGAGCTTAAAATCACAAATCAATTGATGGAATATATTCTAAAATGTTCAAAATACATGCCATAAAAACTTCAATACATTATGACCTTGTTAGGACCTTAAAATCAAGATTTTGCACTTAGGTCCTTCATACATATACACAATCTTCACATTTCCTTAAGTCAAAAGTTTTTGAGGACCTATTTGTAATCCATAAGGACCTTCTTGATAGCTCATGAGGACTGTTTGGTTATGCTTACCATCACTTCTGGGTTCCTTCACAATTGTTCTACCGTTTCAATCCACTTGGGCCTTGGTGCAAAAGCACCAAAAGACCTAGGGCACTACCTCGAGCACTGTTCATAGCGAAGAACACGTGTATTCTCCAACGTTGATCCTTGATCCATAGATCCAATGATGGATCTTCCACCATCCTCTAATCGCCAGTGCGAGCACCTTCATGCTAAGTTCTAGATCTGATCCAACAGTTACTTTTCATATAAAATGTTCCTGTACTCTCCTTGTCCTCATCTCATTTGTTGATACCCTACGACCCTAATCCCCTGATCAGGTCACTACACCTCCCTTACAGCTATATAAGGACCACCCTGAGCTCTTGCAATCCCTTACCACTCCCTCTCCCTTGAGTTGGTCCTTTCCTCCATCCCTCTAGCTCCATTTTTCCCTTCATCACCATTTGTGACAGCTCTGGTTTTCTCCCCCTTTCCCTCGCCATTGGCCGATGGCTGGTGGCTCTAGGACACCACCTTCTTCCACTAGAGGTCTCTCCCCTTTTGTCGCCATCAGCCAACGGCCGGTGGCTCTTAGACATTCCCTTCCTCTGTTAGATTAGCATTACTACTTTCTAGTTACATTTACGGCTTTATATATTAGATTTAATGCTTTCTAGTGCAATTTAGATAGTTTAGATTAGAATTAGTCACTTGATTTCATTGAATTATTGTAGATTTTAGTGTAATGCTTTTCTTCTCTGATTCCACCTCTCTGATCAATCCCGATCAGAGAGTGTAATTTGTACTCATCTAGTTGATCATGAGACTTCCTCTATGATTCACGATCGCCTTCTCTTTATTTCTCCGCTGTTTTTAGTCATTGATTACTCCATCCACCAGAGCTGATTTGGATCTAAAGCTCTCTAGCTTCCAAATCCAAATCATGCTAAAAACCACTTGAGGGCTATCTCATTCATTTCAATAGATCACAATGGCCCTCTCCTTGATTTGAATTGCATAAATTACTTGATTTAAGAAAATTTGAGTTTCACGCCTGATCTGAGGAGTAGAGATTCAATTTGACTTAATTGGTTTTTAATTGAGAGAATTAGGTGATTAGGGTTCAAATTGAGCTTATTGAGATCAATTTGAGCCTATTCAATTAGATTTTTATCGAGTGAATGTTTTGCACCAAATTTTTATATCAGATACTGTTTTGGTTCATCACCCTAGGCAGCGAGGTTTTCGATGCATGATTTTGTTGCCCTTGCAATGACCTAATCAATTCTATAGTGTCGCCCAACCATCCTGAACACCAATCAATGGTTTGCAGAATGGTTGGCTAACCAGATCAGTCCAGCAAGCTCAAATCAAGCACCTAGGTGTGCTACAATATATTTCTGATTTAGCTTGATTTAATCTGCTATTTGAGATGTTTTAGATGTTTGAATGAAGGTCTGTGAATGGTTTAGAATGGATTTAAATACCTGATTTTGTTTCTTATGTTCACACTATCTATAGTGTGAGATGAGGATCATATTAGGGTTTTTAAGGCTCAGGTTCTGATGAGATTGAGATTAAGTTCCTGACCTTTTATAAATGATTTATAACATATTAGAATGGTTTTTGATTGTTTTAAAACTTGATATGGAATTTTTGGGTTTAAATTATAAGTTTTGGGTTGATTTAGTGAGCAGGGGCTTTAAAGGGGCGTAAACTTGATCTCTAATGCGTTTAGAGGATTTTTGGAATTTGAATAACAAGATTGAGTGATTATGTTAGTTTTTGGGTTTTGAACATTGATTTAGGAATCTTGATTTTGATTTGAATGGAGTTTATCAATGTAGCAGTAGCTGCTCTAATTGAACTGGATTGAATGATCTTGAATCATGGAGTTTTAATGAGTTTTTAATGTTCTGGAGCTTAAAATGAATTCTTTGCAATAGAGATTACTTATAGTTAATTACTAGATGATGAAACAAGCATTGGAGTGTATGGAATACATTTTAGATCAATCTGAAGATGTCAGATAGTAGTACCTACTTGGAGATTGTTAGATTTAAGGAATGAAGAGTTCTTTATAGATCTCTGCCATTGTTTAGAGCTTAGTTGAGTTATCCAAGTTATTTAGATGTTAGATCAACTTTAGAAGCATTCATGTACTCTTGTTTTACTATGGATTAAATTAAATAACATGAAATTAACTATCATAAGTTGTATTTTGATGTGAATTCAATAGAGAAATCATGTTTTTGAATCTGATTATAGTGTTAGACATTTGCTGGAAGTTTGTTATGTTGAATCCTTCCTTTCCAGCATATTTTAGAACTTTGACTGAGTTATAATGGCTCTGGTTTCATGTCAACTCATCCATTAATGCCATGCTTTGTCCAACTTGTAAATATATAGAAAATAAAAAATAATTGTAAAAAAATAAAATAAATGTGTCTTGAGTTAGATTAGGTTTAGTTTTAGGTGCGCGTCTAGTTAGATTAAGTTTTGAGTCATCTAGTTCGTAGAACATACTGGTAGATGGTTAGGTCTCCTCTGGTTTTGAAATAAAGCAAAACATATAAAAATACCAAAAAGAGTCTTCTTGCCTCTCTTCTCACCTTTTCTCTCTCTTCCCCTACCTCTATAAATCATAAAAAGAAAATAAAAATATGAAAAATATCAAAAATTTATAAAAATACCTATGTATACTTGTAAATAATACCAAGTTAATTGTATTTAATATCTTATATGTACATAACATGTGTATAACTAAGTTATATATCTATTCTATTTACTGAAGTAGTTAATTATATTGAGTTATACAATATGTATTAAAATCATATAATTATGTATTTATTTATTTATGTTATATGTATGTAATCTATATGTAATTATAAATAGATATGTATATACTTGTAATTATAATTATAACTATATATATAACATAAGGTAGTTATAATGTACAGTAATGTATCCATATATTTACTTATTTACCTATATATTGTACATAATTATATTCATAAGTTAATTAGGTATATTAGTAAGTTAAAATAATTTAAATTAGTAATTTAATAAAATATTGAAGTAAATTATGTTGTATAGTGTAATTTAAAATAATTTTAGTATATTTATAACTTATTTATACTAAATAATAGTATTTATAATGTAAATAGATGTATATATGTATAAATTGTGTATTTAAATGTATATAAATTGAAATAAATCAATAAAAATAAATTAAAAATATGTAATAATGAGTTAATAATGTATATTAACTAATTTATAAGTCAATTGAACAATTAAATTATTAATTTATCCTTTAATTAATGAATTAAACAATAACTCAACATGTATTTTTTCCTGATTTCAACGAATTTTAAAATATATTTATATATTTAATTATTGTAAATAAACTATACCAATAAGTAGTCTATGTATAGGCTACGTGCACATATAATTTATTTTTAAAATAATGAGTTATTTCATACTTTAATTAAGCCTAAACATTGGCATAAATAATGAATTAGCACTGAGATTTGGGCACTCTCCTTCCCACATCGTGGGTCACTAAGCACCTACAATGCTATAAAGGCAATCGTGCCCATAACCCCACCATTCGTTAGCGTTGGGTGCATAATTGAGCATGTGTATGGGTGTGTGTGAGCACGTATGGGCTGGGAGCTCAGTCTGGTCTAGTTGGGCTGTGAGCGGTCTATGTGGGCCTGTATTGGCTCGAAAGATGCACTAAAAAACATCTAATAAAAATTATGGGCCCAAGATTAGTAGTGGTCGATCTGGCCCCTAGTGAGCTGTTGATTCCGCGAAGGGTTGGGCCTACCAATAACAAAATTTTGACTAAGTGTGGGTCAAGTTAAGCTATAAATGGTTAAGTGTAGTGTGTGATGTATGTGCTGTGTGTGTTGTGTGCGTAGATAGTGTTGTTTGAGCGTGTGTGTGTTAGTGAGTGTTGTGTGTTAATAGTGTGTTATTATATGTTAGTATATATATGTGTATATAGTATACGTATTATGTATATATATATTGTTTTGGCCTTGTCGTATAAATAAGTGTTTTTTAAGGCTTTTAGTGACGTTTAGAAATGTTAGTGTATATAGTTTTATATGTTAGTATAGTATAGATAGTCTTTTTGTTCCTATATTAAGGCATTATTTGGATAGAAGTATACAGAACTAACCTAGATCAGTTTAGATTAATTTTTAATACCTTTATACCTGTTTATATGTTTGAGGCATTGTCATTAACATTAATTAGTTCATTATTGTACATAATGAACGTAAATTAATTCATATTTTGATTCTTTCATTCATTATTCATTCATTTATAAATAAGCTTAACATTTTTTGAATAAAAGATGATTTTTAGATAATAGAGAGATGTAAATTAATAATTACCTCCCAGTGAATGACCTAAAATAAAACTAATAAAAATAATATATTAATAAAATGACATCTGTCTGAATTGTGACATTATACTACAATGCATTAATTAACCATAATTAACTAGCTCTCCATATGGTACATCACCCACTTAGGTTTATTTTATGTATGGATAATACATTTACTTTTTGCTTTTGTGATTATGTGGGGTGTGCCCACTTATATTTGACATGTATATTGAATTTTTGTGTTGAATGTGGGGGAAGAGTAAGGGGAAAGGGCAATGGAGGGTGGAAGGGAATGAGAAGAGGAAGGGAAATGGGGGGGGAATGGAAAGGAAAAAAAAGAGGAGGGGAAATGGCAGGGGGGATGGGAAGGAAAAAGAAGAGGAAGGGAAATGGAGGGGGAAATGGTAATGTAAAGAAAAGGAGGGGAAAGGGGAAGGGAAATTGAAGGGGCGAATGGGAAGAAAAAAGTGGAGGAAGGGAAAGGAAGGGGGGGAATTGGAAGGAAAAAGAGGAAGAAGGGAAATGTAGGGGGGAATGGAATGTGAAGAAGAGGAAGGGAAAGGGGAAGGGAAATGGAGGTGGGAATGGCAAGGAAAAAGAAGAGGAAGGGAAAAGGAAGGAAAATAGAGGAAGGAATTTATTTTGACATTTGTTTTTATTCCATGCATCTTTTATTTTCATTTATTTTTATATTTGTTTCATACAGGATTTTTGGAAAATCACAATATATAGGGAAAATGCTGCTGAATTTTTTTCTACATAGTTTATTTTTTGGTTTGTTACTAAGCAGGTGAATGTCAATAAGAAGGCCAATAGGGGTGGTGGGGATTGGGCCACCTCCTAGCAGCCTCAGGCTCAGGCCCCCCACCAGCAACACTAGGCTCAACCCCCCCGTCAGTAGCCTCAGGCACCCCGCTAGTAGTTTTTGAGGCCTGGAGATGTGGCTCGATATCTACAAAGTTAAGGGAGTGAGGGGAAGGGGAAGGGGAAGAGTCTGATGCCTCATCTTATGGATTTCGAGGAGGAGGATCCTGAGTACAAGGAGCAGCACACACTCAATGATGATGTTGAGGAGGAGGATAGTGCTTCATTTGATGAGGGGGATGTTGGCCTGGATGATCAGCCAGAGTAGCCAGCTGACCCAGATCCTTCCCAATCGGGACCTTCTGCACCATGCCATCGTAGGGGAAGAGGTCTAACGCAGAATAGGGACCTAGAGAGACTTCTGCATGGGATTCGCATATCAGTCAGAATCATACTAGCGGGGAAAGTAGAGGGCTATCCTCCATTTGTCAGCAGGCTTGGTATGTTGACGAAGGCAATCATCCAACTCTCCTACTTTAACTGAAGGAAGGTGCCAAAAGAGTTGAAGAAGCATCTCCTTCGAAAGTTAGAAGTAATTTGTAAGAACTTACTTATTTACATTTCTTTATATAATTTCAAATTACATAACAATTACTGTTCTCCTAGTAATGCAGGCGATCTTCAATTGGGGAGACGATCTGAACGTCCCAAATATATCCTCAAGCATGTGGCCAAGATCCACAAAGATTGGAGATTGGAGATGAAGAGTAAGGTAAAAGAAGATTTTAACTTTATATAATTCATTTTTTTACCATAATTGCATTATTTCTAACATTAAAGATATATATTTTAGTTTTCTAAGAATAGGAACCATGATGAGGGATTGAATAATGGGCCTCTTGTGATACAGTTAGACGTTTGGAAGGAAGCATGTGAGAATTGGCATGATCCAGTGACATAGGTAAAAGTTTTGTATATATCATAATTTAACTAATTTTGAAGTTAATAAATTCTACCTTCATTTCAGGAGTAAGCATAGAAGAATAAGGACAATAGGGCTAAAGCTATAGTGAAGACTCATGTCTTGGGTAGAAGGAGCGTAGACGAGATGAAATCCCGATATGTTAGTATTTCTAATATATATTTTTATAACCATACAAGATTTATAATTTATTTTAAATAACCCTTTTAAATTACAGTCCCATATGCATCAAGGTGCCCAACTTGATTGGGTAGGAGTATATGAGGCCACTCATAGCAAGCTGAGTCATGAGGGAAACAGAGATTAACTTCATCACACATACTAGTAGAGACACGTAAGTTAAATTACAAAAAAAAATTATTTCATTTCTTAATTAAATTTACATGATATTACTTAGCGTACTTTAATTTTTTAAGGATAATATGGTCAACTTAATGCATCCTCTTGAAGACGTCAACTCTGGTACAGTTCAGCAGCCACTGTCAGTAGAGGAGGTGTTCCAGATCATCATGTCACTTGAGTATGGCGAGTTCGTGCGTAGTGCAAGGAGGAGCGAGACCACCTCCAGCTGGTATGGGAGAAAGGGATCATCGTCCTCTTCAGTTGAGGTAGTGGAGATGAGGAAGGAGATTGCTACATTATGCCACTGAGACGAGGAGAAGAAGCAGTGAATCAAAGAGCTGACCACACAAGTTAGGGACTCCATGATGAAGTTCAAGGAGTCGATTGTGCAGTTGCAGCAGTTGACTTAGACTATTCAGGAGCTCTTGAGGGTACTTCCGCGAGGAGGTATTAATCACCCCTCATTTAGTCAGTTCAGAGATCGTCGTGATGACGACGACGATTTAGGTGGTGTTGGAGACGGTGCCACAGCTTGATTTCTGTATTTTCATACATTTCTATTTATACATCTACTTTGTAGACATTATTATATATATGAAATTTTGATTTTGAATCTCATTTTTTGTGTTTTGAATGAATGCCTTGGTTTTGGTTGTGTGATTCTTATTTACAAGATTTCAAATTTTTTACAAGTCTTCTATCTAGCTAAAACTTTTAATTAGAAAAAAGAGACTATTTTAGTTGGTTATATAACTGACACCATTAATTTGCTGTCAATGTTGGGTTCATTTTCGACCGTTATATAATGGATGGCAATATTATTATTCTCATCTGTTTCTCCTTAACGGTTGAGAATAACGACTTAATCAATTGTTATCCAGCTGGTGAGGATGCACTCATTCTTGTCCATTTTAGTTTAACCAACGAGAACAGGCACATCCTCAATAGTTGTAATCACAGTTGAGGTTAATGTTTATGTCAATAATGTATTTGAAACAGTCAAGAATAACCTTCCTCTACCTTTTGAAATAGTTGAGAAAAACACCCACACGTCAGATGAGGGGTTGCTTTTGTCTCGTTAGTAACGTTGTAAGCTCGTTGACAAAACGCAATCGCAACACAACATTCCTCTACCATATTTTTTGACCATGAAATCATCATTGTCGACGATTTTTAACCGTTGGCATTGATGAATATTCTTATGGTGATGTCAAGGATAATATTATCCTTGAGGTCTAATCTCATTAGACAGCTGTCATTTCTCCTTGGATAATATTATTTTTGACATTTCTTCATATTATTGGGATGAGAATGAATACCAGCTCCTTTCCTAAAAGGATGTATTCTTCTCTTTCATGCTTGAGTTTGATCAGGACTGCACAACCACATGTGAAATTTGTCTTTTCCAATATACTCAGAGTGAGCTCCAACCTTCAATCTACTACATACAATTATGAAGTAGATTTTTGTAATCCTTTCAATAGATCATGTATCTCCTTTTCCCTTTTACATGCACCAACTTTCCAATGTCAACACCAAGATACGTGCATCTATCATTGGTCTGCCATATGTATGTGTTCGTGAACAAAGACACATATCTATCTCAGGTCAAAGGATACACCTTCTCTATGATAGCTTTGGAGATGGGCTTCAATTATGTCTTACTTCATTAGGTTAACTCCTTCACCCGACCTGTGTGATAGTTCTGAATCCCCATTCAAGAGCATCAATTAGATGATGGTCTCTAGAGACGGTTGCCATCCCAATTTAGATCGAAAACAAATGATAAAATCAGATATGATGGTTTATTGATCTGTTATCAAATCCTTTAAACCGTTTAGATCTTCGAGTCAGCACATATCTAGTTTATTCGATTTGGTTAAGAACACCACCCTATTTGTATTAGGGGACCCAATTCATGTACTGGAAATAATCTAATTCTTTTATTTAGATGAAATGCAATCTCATTACATCATTTGGATGGCTTTCTCAGGGCATATAAAATCCAACACGAGGAACACTTCTTCTTTCTTAAGATGTTGCGCACTTCATCAAGACAATCCAATTTGTTTTGGAGATGTTCTATCAACTCATGGGCTATCCCTTTAAAGTTTTTTTTCTTTTTTTTAAATAGGAGCAATTTTATTCATCCCCAGCTCCTAGGAGGCAAGAAAGAGGGGGAAAGGGGACTAGACCAAAACCTGCCCCTTACAGAGAAAAGAGGACCATGACTCGTGGCCTAGTACAGAAAACAAGGCAGCAAAGGGCTACAGGTGAACAATATACGACATCTGCATGCTATCCAATTTGATAATACCCACAATATTGAGAGGAAGCTGACCCAAGCAGGAGAAACAATGCTAGTTGCCATCACCAAGACCTGCAATCCTGGAAGCAACCTCATTGACAAGCGGATGAATGAAGGAGAAGGAATGGATCCTGGAGGAGCGCTCGTGGAGAGAAGCGAAGAGCTTTTTGACCTACCACGCAACCTGAAGCTTACCGGACCACCAATAGAAAAGGGAAACCGAATCCATTTCCACCTAAAAAGAGTCATTATAAAAATAGGAGATGTCATGGATAATGGCTTTAATGAGAGCAACCTTAGAGGAAACACTAGGAAGACTAGCAGCAGCAACCATAACGAAATCCCCCTCAGAATTCCTAATAATCCAGCCAAGATTGCAACGATCCCTGTTACGAACGTGGCATCAGACGGGTTTTTAAGACGTCTGGGAAGTGGCCCAGACGTCTGTCCAGACGTCTGGAACCCTTTCCAGACGTCTGGTAATAAATTTTTTCGACGTACGGGGTTGCATCTGCGCGCGTCTGCGCGCAGACTGCACCCACCGCTTTGGTTCCTCTTTTCATCTCTCTCTCCGTAGGCGGCCTTATAAGACACCCTCACCCTCTCCCTCACCCTCATCTCCTCCGCCTTCCTATTCTCCTTCTCCCTGCAAGTGCAAGAGCGCGAGAGAGCGAGTGAGCGGCGGCAGCAGCGGCCGCGGCAAGCGTGCAGGAAGGAGGGTTGCGAGCAGAAGGAAGAAGCTCGACCGCGAGGGTTCGAGCTTGCCGGGGCAGCTAGAGCCGGCCGGCGGGGGAGCAGCGGGCGTGGGGTGTCGCGGAGGGGCTGCTGCAGCTCGGCCAACAGGCGGACGGGGCGCGGCGGAGAGCGAATCGGGCTCTGGTTCTGAAAAATTTTCCAGAATCAGACGTCTGGACTTACGACCAGACGACGTTGAAGACGTCTGTAGGATTTTCCAGACGTCTGATAGGTAAGATATTTCTATCTTCTCCCTTTTTCGCATGTATGGCCATGCAGCTGTCCGCCGCGACTTCGCCTGCGTTTCGTCGTGCTGAGAGCAGGTGTGTGTGTACGCAGGTTCTGCTCGGGAGGGCGTGAGGGCTCACCATCCCACGTAAATCAGACGTCTGGCCACAGTGCCAGACGACGGAGAGAACCTCCAGACGTCTGGGGAGACAATCGAACGTCTGGAAACCAAGCCAGACGTCCTAGCAGGCTTCTGGACGTCTGAAGGACTACGTAGAACTAAGGTACGACCTGACCCACCTTTTAAGACGTCTGGAAGAGGTTCCAGACATCTGATTTTGGACAGTTTCGTCGTTTTTGACTCGTTTAGGGCCCGTTCGGAGTCCATTTTCCGCGTTTCGAGTTGTGTTCTTTCCAGAATAAATTCCTCTACCCGTTTATAGTAATTGTATACCATTCTAAGAAACTCCTTGTGATTGATCCTTATGTTAGGACCCCGTTCCGTTGCAGTCTTAGGGGTTGCGGAGGCGTGCGAGATTGCCGACCACGCCCCCAGTACTCCCGTTTTCGCTGGTAGAGTGGCTTTTTAATTTACTTAACAAAATTTGTTACAATTGTGGAACAATTAATAGAGTCTAGGGCTTTGCATGAACCCTAGGACTGAGAAACTAGATTGAATGATAGATCTCAGGGTATTGCATGAATCCTAGGACTGGAAAACTAGATTGAATGATAGATCCTAGGGTACGGCATGAATCCTAGGACTGGAAAACTAGTGGAACATATAAATATTGCAATCTTGGAAAATTGGAAAGGAGATAATAGCTGACTGTAAGTTGATTTAACAGCTGCCTGTTACGAATGAATAAATATGATCGAGAACATGGGTTGTAGGAACGTAAAACTGGAACGGTGAAACCTAAATGGGCTGAGTTAAAAGAGCTGGAACCCTACGGGGAATTAGGAGTAGAACTCCTGGAAAGAGAATGGGATGGAACTGAGAAAGAAAGACGTGGAAGTGTGTTGTCTCTTGGGTACGTAGTACCATGGGAAGCACCTGTTACCTGTTTAGTGCAGAGCGGAGCTAGCTGCCCCAGGGACCCAGGGTTGGGCCTGGCCACTTTGTACCGACCTTTGGCCCTCTGTACACAGTACCGAGGAGAGCTACTAGTGTAGGGAGAGTACTAGCTACCCCACGGGCCCCGGGGTTCTGCTAGCTCACCTACACCGACTTGTTAGGCCCACTGGGCAAACCAGGGTAGTCAGGCGAGGGTGCGCGGACTGTGGAGGGGTAGGACCCCTGTTTGGTTACTATGGAGGGGCTGGACCCCTGTTACTGAGAGGGCTCTGCCCTATACTGGTTCCATGCTGTGCTTTGGGCGCACCCGTTAACGGAAACGACTGACCACGTGCCAGTGCGGGGTAGCTACCCGTGCGTTTATCGCACGTGCCGTAGTCATCGTTACGTCTGTCAGCGACCTTGGGGTGGTTGACTGAGGGTAGGACCACCACGGGGGACTCTCCCGGCCAGGAGAGCACCACGTGTACTTCTACTTTTCGGAAAAGACGGCAATCAAGATTGTTACGAACGCGTGCCCCAGACGTATTTTAAGACGTCTGGGAGGTGACCCAGACGTCGGACAAGACGTCTGGGATAAAATCCAGACGCTTGACCAGACGTCTAGGATCGTTTCAAGACGTCTGGAAAATAGTTTTTTTTTTGCACGAAAGATTCGTGCGCGCAGACCCGCGATTCCCCTCTCTCTCTCTTTTTCCCTCTCTCTCTGTGGCTGCAGACCTGCCGCGCTCTCTCTCCCTCCTCCTCACGCGGCCTTAAAAGGGCACGCCTCCCCTCCCGTCTCCACAGTCTCCTCCTTCTTCTCCTTCAGCCAGCGAGCGTGAGCGTGAGCGCGAGCGCGAGGGCGGCAGCGGCGGCCGCAGTGAGCGCGGAGGAGGTGCGGCATGCGAGGGCGAGCTCGCCGGAGCGGCTTGGCCGGCCGGCGCAGGGGGCGCGGAACGACGCGGAGAGGGACCTGCTGCGGTCTGAGCAGCAGACGCGCGAGGTGCGATGCGGGCGGCGTCGCGAGCGGAGGCCGAGTAGCGCCCTGATTCTGGAAAAATTTTCAGAATCAGACGTCTGGGTTGATAGGCAGACGGAGAGGACGACGTCTGGTAGCTCATACAGACGTCTGAAAGGTGTGTATTCCGCTTTCTTCCTTCCTGTCGACCGACCGTACTAAGGGAGGGAGTTGGCTGTGCGCAGGTTCGCTGATTCGCCATCCTTTGCGAATCAGACGTCTGGGAAACCACACTGGACAGGTAATTCTCTGATCCACTCTTTAAGACGTCTGGAAGAAGTTCCAGACGTCTGATCTTGCACAGTATCGTCTTTTTCGACCCGTTTAGGGCCCGTTCGGGCTCCGTTTTCCGCGATTCGAGTTGCGTTCTTTTCAGAATTAATTCCTCTACCCGTCTACAGTAGCTATACACTATTTTGAGACACTCCTTGTGTTGATCCTTGTGATAGGACCTCGTTCAGTTACAGTCTTGAGAGTCGGGGAGGCACGCGGGATTCCCGATCACGCCCCCATTACTCCCGTTGTACCTGGTAGAGTGGCTTAAGTTTATTAATAAAATCTATTAAAGTATGGAACCATAACTAGAATCTAGGACATTGCATGAATCCTAGGAATGAGAAATGTATGGAATGATAGCTCCTAGGTGATGCATGAATCCTAGGGCTGGAAAACTAGTTGTATGCTAGATCCTAGGATGTGGCATGAACCCTAGGATGGAAAAACTAGTGGAATGTATAATAATGCAGTCTTGGAAAAATGGAAAGGAATATAAAGCTGCCTGTAAATTGAATTAACAGCTGCCTGTTATGAATAAAGAAACATGATTGAGATCATGGATTGTGAGAACGTGAATCTGGAAAGTGAAACATATGATGTTCTGAGATAAAGAGCTGGAACCCTACGGGGAATTAGGAGTGGAACTCCTGGAAAGAAAAAGGAATGGAACTGAGATGTAGTTTGTACTGTCTCTTGGGTGCGCAGTACCAAGGGAAGTACCTGTACCTGTTTAGTGCAGAGTGGGGCCAGCCACCCCAGGGACCCGGGGTTAGGATTGGCCGCTCTGTACCGACTTGTTGGCCCTCGTGTACGTAGTACCGAGGAGAGCTACTAGTGTTAGGAGAGTACTAGCTACCCCACGGGTCCCGGGGTTCTGCTAGCCTCCTTCACCGACTTGTTAGGCCCACTAGGGCAAACCAGGGTAGTCAGGTGAGGGTGCGCGGACTGTGGAGGGGCAAGGCCCCGGTTTGGTTACTGTGGAGGGATTGGACCCCTGTTACTGAGAGGGCTCTGCCCTGGTTCCGTGATGTGATTTGGGCGCACCCGTTAACGGAAACGACTGACCGCGTGCCAGTGCGGGCTAGCTACCTGTGCGTTTATCGCGCGTGCTGTAGTCACCGTTACGTCTGTCAGTGACCTTGGGGTGGTTGACTGAGGGTAGGATCACCACGGGGGACTCTCCCGGCCAGGAGAGCACCACGTGCTACTTCTACTTTTGGAAAAGACTTCAATCAAGATCGTTCCCACGAGGACATTCGAGATCAAGTAAAGGATCTGAGAAATAAATGAAATAGTGAGAAAAATTGAAAGATGTGATTAAAGGAAGTAATAGAACATAACAGCTACTGTACACTCTACTGTTGCCTTTAGTTAGTTTGCCACTCTACTCAGCGTTTTGCTGACGTGTTACACTCGTTACCTTTTTCAGGACCAGGTGTTGAGCAGCCAGGGTCGGCGGCTGCAGAGGACGCTGGGCCGAGTAGGGTCCAGTAGAGTTTACCACAGTCTTTTGTACCTCTTTTGTTTCTGTTCTAGTGAGTAGTTTTTGTTTCCGCTGTACTTTCTTTACCTGCAGTTCTTGTAATATGATAAATGTTGTTCTACTGTTGTGGTGGTATCTACTGTAGTAGTTTCTTTCCTTACTGCTGTACTTCCTTACTGTTAGTTATATTCATGCTGAATGTGGTTTATTTTACTGCTCTTTTGGTTACTTCCTCGTTGGACGACTAGGTCTTGGGATTAGTCGAGTCGGTCCGGTTCTCGTGTCTCGTAGGGACTCGGGAACTGGGTCGTTACAAAGATCGTTCCCACGAGGAACATTCGAGATCAAGAGAAGGATCTGAGAAATAAATCAATAGTGAAATAATAGAAAGACGTAAATAATGACGTAAAAATATAACAGCTACTGTACACTCTACTGCTTCTTTAGCTTTTAGTTGCCGCTCTACTTAGCGTTTTGCTGACATGTTACACTCGTTACTTTTCAGGACCAGGTGTCGAGCAGCCGGGGTCAGCGGCTGCAGAGGACGTTGGGCCTAGTAGGGTCCAGTAGGTTTACCTGTAGTACTTTCTGTACTTTTCTTTCACTGTAGTGAGTAATTTTCTTTGTTAGTCCCTGTACTTTCTTTAGTGAAACCTTATGTTATGTACATGTTTATTTCCCTTCTGTTGTGGTGGTGTATACTGTAGTATTTCCTTTTCTTACTGCTGTATTTTGTTACTGCTAATTATATTCATGCTGAACGTGGCTTATTTTACTGCTCTTTTGGTTACTTCCTCGTTGGACGACTAGGTCTTGGGATTAGTCGAGTCGGTTCGATTCTCGTGTCTCGTAAGGATTCGGGAATCGGGTCGTTACAAGATGGTATTAGAGCAAGGTCGTCCCGAGAAGTGAACCAACTGACTGGAAAATAACCAATCCACATGTCTGTGACTGGAGTAGCCACCACAACATTCTCTTGGCATGAGCTCTTAGACTTTTTTGTTAAATATCGTTCCATATTGACGTGTTTCCGTTCTGTTTTGCGTCTCCTTGCAGGAGATGCCTCGTCGCGGGACTAGCGAGGCGGGTCGTAGGCGCGGCCGAGGACGAGGTCGACGAGGTGGGCGTGCTGCTGTCGACGCCTCAGTGGAACAGCCACTGCTCCTGGGCATTCAGGCCCAGGACCTCGCCCAGTTGATACGGGATATTGTGCGAGAGGAGCTCCACCCATCGCCCCGAGCGCCTCTCCCTGGGGCTGCGGAGGGGGAGTCCTCTGTGGGACCACACGACAGATGCGGCGCTGGACACGGGGGAGGGGATGGGCCGCCACCGCCCCCACCTTCCTCCGACACTTCTGTGCATGAGGCTCCTTTACCTGGAGGTGCACCAGCATCTCCACTGCAGCGCCACTTCGAGCTCTTCGGGCAGTTCCGGAAGCTGAAGCCCCCCTCCTTTAAGGGGGATGAGGACCCGACCGAGGCAGAGGACTGGCTCGAGTAGCTCGAGAAGGTTTTCGACACCCTTCGCCCCCCGGTGGAATGCTGTGTGGCCTTTGCCACGTACCAGCTGGAGAGTGTGTCACACAGGTGGTGGAGGGCGGTCAGGGGATAGGAGAGGGACGAGCCGACCTGGGACCGGTTCGTCACCCTCTTCTGTGAGCAGTACTTTCCCTAGACGTGGCAGGACCAGAGGAGGCGGGAGTTCCACACTCTCCGCCAGGGGACGATGACCGTGAGCGCGTACCACACGCGTTTTCTGGAGCTGTCCAGCTTCGTAGCGACAGTGGTAACCATTGAGGAGGAGCGCCTTTGGAGGTTCACCGAGGGGCTCCGGCCTGCGATTCGGGGGTATGTCAAACCCATAAAGCTGCCTATGTTTTCGAGGGTGGTGGAGGCAGCTATGACCTACGAGGAGACCAACCCGTCCGTGCGAGACACTGACGGCGGGCGGAAGAGGCCCTTCCAGCTAGACTTTTCACAGGGCCGGCTAGAGAGGAGACGCGTGGCGTCCGCAGGAGAGCCGTCACATTTTGCAGGGCCATCAGTGGCCTTTGGGGGCCCTCGACAGGGGTCAGTTGCCAGCACCGGACCCCCGCCTAGCCGACAGCAGGAACCCACTGAGGGCGGGAGTCGGGATCCCCTCTGCTACCAGTGTGGCCAGCCGGGCCACATCAGGAGGGACTGCCCGTTTAGGGCAGGAGGTCAGCAGATACTTCCTGCGTCGAGCACTGGAGGGCGCGCAGGAGGCTGCGGTTCCCAAGCGCGAGGAGGAGGACAACAGTCACGAGGAGGGTACCGACCAGCACCTACTTGTCCAACGCAGAGTGTGGCTGCTTCGTCAGCATCTAGAGCTGAGGGGCGTATCAACGCCCTGACACACAGGGATGCCAGAGCTTCGGGATCGGTGGTGGCAGGTATGGTTTCAGTTTCCGGCAGACTCGTTCACACACTTTTCGATTCCAGCGCTACGCACTCGTTTGTCGCAGCCAGTTTCGCAGTTAGTTTGGGCCAAGATTATATGCTGTTAGAGAATCCGTTCATAATCAGAGTTCTGAGTGGTCAGCTGTTTGTAGCTGAGGAGGTGTACACGGGTTGCGAGGTCAGTATCGGGGGACATAGTCTACCAGCTGACCTGATTATGATACAGATGGAGGACTTTGGCATATTTCTGGGGATGGACTGGCTGTCTGCTTACCACGCTTTGGTGGATTGTTTTGAGAGGAAGATCATCTTCCCATACTGGAGTTGCCTTCTTTCGAGTTTCACGGTCAGCTAGTGGACGGAGGCTTCAGGTGCATTTCAGCACTTTGGGCGGCGAGACTTTTGGGCTAAGGGTGTGAGGGCTTCCTAGCTTGTGTGGTGGCAGAGCCCAGCCCTGTGGCAGACTTCCAGAGCATCCCGGTGGTTGGAGAGTACCCTGACGTGTTCCCAGACGAGTTACCAGGACTACCGCCCGAGCGTGAGATCGAGTTTGAGATCTCACTAGTACCAGGGACCAACCCCATCTCCACCGCACCATACAGGATGGCACCGCTTGAGCTGCGAGAGCTCAAGTCTCAGTTGCAGGATCTCTTGGAGAAGGGCTTTGTGAGGCCCAGTGCGTTTCCCTGGGGAGCCCCGGTACTCTTTGTAAAGAAGAAGGATGGTACCCTACGCTTTTGTGTAGACTACAGATAGCTGAATAGGGTCACCATCAAGAATAGATACCCGCTGCCGAGGATCGATGACTTGTTTGACCAGTTGCGAGGTGCCACGGTGTTCTCCAAGATCGACTTGAGGTCTGGATACCACCAGTTGGGGATCAGGGAGGCAGACGTCTCCATGATAGCTTTCCACACCCGGTACGGACACTGCGAGTTTTTGGTCATGCCGTTTGGGTTGACCAATGCCCCTGCTGCTTTCATGGACCTGATGAACCGGGTGTTTAGACCGTACTTGGACCAGTTCATGGTGGTATTTATTGATGATGTACTCATTTATTCTCGAGATCAGACGCAGCACGGACAGCACTTGCAGATGGTTCTAGACACACTGAGACGACGTAGGCTGTACGCCAAATACAGCAAGTGCGAGTTCTGGTTGAGGGAGGTGACCTTCTTAGGTCATGTGATTTTTGGAGATGGCTTGGCGATGGACCCAGCCAAGGTCGAGGCAGTGCTCAGGTGGGAGAGACCGCATACAGTCACTGAGATTCGCGGTTTCTTGGGACTGGCAGGCTACTACAGACGGTTCATCAGGGGTTTTTCACAGATTGCGCGTCCTATGACACAGTTGACTCGGAAGGACGTGCCCTTCACTTGAACAGATGCCTGTGAGGCGTGTTTTTAGGAGCTGAAGGAGAGGTTGACTTCGGCTCCTGTGCTCACCATCCTTGACAGTAGTGGCGGGTTCGTTGTGTACACGGATGCCTCCTTGCAGGGGTTAGGGGGTGTGCTCATGCAGAGGGGTCACGTTGTCGCTTACGCTTTGCGGCAACTGAAGCCCCATGAGCATACCTACCCTACCCACGACCTGGAGCTGGCAGCTGTTGTCTTCGTGCTGAAGACCTGGAGGCACTACTTGTACTGTGAGACCTTCGAGATTTTCACAGATCACAAGAGCCTCAGATACCTTTTTGATCAGAAGGAGATCAACATGAGACAGAGACGTTGGTTGGAGCTCCTGAAGGACTATGAATGTAGCATTTCCTATCACCCGGGAAAGGCCAATGTGGTGGCTGACGCCTTGAGCCGGAAGGCACCTGCACACTTGGCCAGTTTACAGTTACAGAGTTGGAACCTTTTTGAGGAGATGGGCAGTTGGCGACCCCTAGAGTTACGGGGGCACTGTGGGGCAGTGACTGTGACACGACAGACTAGGCCAGAGTTGATAGACTGCATCATCACAGGACAGATGGCCGATCCGTACTTGCAGTCCTTGCGCGACAGAGCACTGTCAGGAGACCCAGGGGACTTCTCTTTCACAGACCAGGTGCTGCGCCTGAGGGGACGGTTGTGCGTTCCCAGAGACGAGGAGCTGTTGAGAGAGCTCCTGACTGAGGCACACGGTTCCAGATTCACCATACATCCCGGAAACACAAAGATGTACCATGACTTGAGACGCGAGTTTTGGTGGAGGGGGATGAAGCGGGATGTGGGTGAATTTGTGCAGCAGTGCTTAGTGTGCCAGCAGGTGAAAGCCGAGCATCATAGGCCTACAGGGCCGTTACAACTGCTTCCAGTGCCAGAGTGGAAGTGGGAGAGCATCACCATGGACTTGGTGGTGAGCTTACCTGTTACCCAGCGAGGACACGACGCAGTCTGAGTACTTGTGGATAGATTGATGAAGACGACATGATTCCTGCCGATCCGAGTCACTTTGGGACCAGTATAGTTGGCAAAGAGGTATATCCACGACGTGGTACGTCTACACGGAGTTTCGCGGGAGATCGTTTTCGACCGGGATACCCGCTTTACGTCCCAGTTTTGGGTTGAGTTTTAGTAGGCCCTGGGGACGCGGTTGAGATTCAGTACAGCTTACCACCTCCAGATGGACGGACAGTCTGAGCGCACGATACAGACACTTGAGGACCTTTTGTGTGCCTGTGTACTGGATTGGAGGGGCTCTTGGGAGGAGCACTTGCCCCTGGCGGAGTTTGCATACAACAACAGTTATCACTCGAGCATCGGCATGGCTCCCTACGAGGCTCTGTATGGACGGAGGTGTACGGCACCCTTGAGTTGGGTTGAGGTGGGGACCAAGTGGGAGGTTGGCCCCAGGTTGATCCGGCAGAGTCAAAAGGTAGTCGAGCAGATCCACAGGCGACTCCGCACTGTCAGGAGTAGGTAGAAGAGCTACGTGGATCGAAGACACAGAGAGGTGTAGTTTGAGGTTGGGGATCACGTCTTCCTTCGTGTTTCGCCCATGAAGGGCCTGCAGCGGTTTGGGGTGAGAGGGAAGCTCGCGCCGAGGTTCGTGGGGCCCTTTGAGGTCCTGGAGCGGGTTGGACCTGTTGCTTACAGACTTGCCCTCCCTCCTCAGCTTTCTGGTGTGCACGATGTGTTCCACGTGTCCAACCTCAGGAAGTACGTTGCCGATCCCAGTCACGTCTTGAGTCACAAGAGCGTCAAGGTGGGAGACGACCTAACCTACCCCGAGCGGCTAGTACAGATTCTTGACAGAGTCGTCCGCAGTTTGAGACGAAAGCAAGTACCCTGGTGAAGGTTTTGTAGAGGAACTAGCGGTACGAGGAGGCTACCTGGGAGCCTGAGGTGGCAATGTGGGAGCGGTACCCGGAGCTCTTCGCGGGTACGTCTTTTCGGACCGGCTTCGATCCTCATTGAGTTTGTTATGTTTATATATGTTGTTCTTTCTCGCACCCTAGTTAGCGCAAGCTTCGGGGACGAAACTTCCTTTGAGTTTGTTATATTGTTACGAACGTGGCATCAGATGGGTTTTTAAGACATCTGGGAAGTGGCCCAGACGTCTAGAACCCTTTCCAGATGTCTGGTAATAAATTTTTTCGGCGTACGGGGCTACGTCTGTGCGCGTGCACGCGCAAACTGCACCCGCCGCTTTCGTTCCTCTTTTCCTCTCTCTCTTCCTGCAGGCGTACCGCTCTCTTCTCTCTCTCCTCGTGCGACCTTATAAGACACCCTCGCCCTCTCCCTCACCCTCATCTCCTCCGCCTTCCTCTTCTCCTTCTCCCTGCCAGTGCGAGAGCACGAGCGAGCGAGTGAGTGGCGGCAGCAGCGGCCGCAGCGAGCGTGCGGGAAGGAGGGTTGCGAGCGGAAGGAAGAAGCTCGACTGCGAGGGTTCGAGCTTGCCAGGGTAGCTAGATCCGGCCGGTAGGGGAGCGGCGGGCATGGGATGTCGCAGAGGGGCTACTGCAGCTCGGGCAGCAGGCGGACGGGGCACGGCGCGACTGTGCGTCGCGGGCGGAGAGCGAATCGGGCTCTGGTTCTGAAAAATTTTCCAGAATCAGACGTCTGGACTTACGACCAGACGACGTTGAAGACGTCTGTAGGATTTTCCAGACGTCTGATAGGTAAGATATTTCTATCTTCTCCCTTTTTCGCATGTATGGCCATGCAGCTGTCCGCCGCGACTTCGCCTGCGTTTCGTCGTGCTGAGAGCAGGTGTGTGTGTACGCAGGTTCTGCTCGGGAGGGCGTGAGGGCTCACCATCCCACGTAAATCAGACGTCTGGCCACAGTGCCAGACGACGGAGAGAACCTCCAGACGTCTGGGGAGACAATCGAACGTCTGGAAACCAAGCCAGACGTCCTAGCAGGCTTCTGGACGTCTGAAGGACTACGTAGAACTAAGGTACGACCTGACCCACCTTTTAAGACGACTGGAAGAGGTTCTAGACGTCTGATTTTGGACAGTTTCGTTGTTTTTGACCCGTTTAGGGCCCGTTTGGAGTCTGTTTTCTTCGTTTCGAGTTGCGTTCTTTCCAGAATAAATTCCTCTACCAGTTTACAGTAATTGTATACCATTTTGAGAAACTCCTTGTGATTGATCCTTGTGTTAGGACCCCATTCCGTTGCAGTCTTGGGGGTTGCAGAGGCACGCGGGATTGCCGACCATGCCCCCAGTACTCCTATTTTCGCTGGTAGAGTGGCTTTTTAATTTACTTAACAAAATTTGTTACAATTGTGGAACAATTAATATAGTGTAGGGCTTTGCATGAACCCTAGGACTGAGAAACTAGATTGAATGATAGATCCTAGGGTATTGCATGAATCCTAGGACTGGAAAACTAGATTGAATGATAGATCCTAGGGTACGGCATGAATCCTAGGACTGGAAAACTAGTGGAACATATAAATATTGCAGTTTTGGAAAAGTGAAAAGGAAATAATAGCTGCCTGTAAATTGATTTAATAGCTTCCTGAAACGGTGACGGCAACCGGGTTTTGTTGTTATAGCGTTGTAGTATAGCCAGTTATTGCCAACATTTCAAATATATAAAATTTTTTTACTCGAAAAATAAAAGAGTTCCCGAGGTCGAACTCAGGGAGCAAGTTGTATTCTAGAGATATACATGTTTCTTTTACAAAAATAAAGAAAGAGAGAGAAAGAATTTGTTGTCTTTTCTTCTTTTCTCTTTGCTTCTCCTCGTCTCAGATCTTCTGTTATCTTCTTCTTCTTTATCTGCAGTGGTGATGTTCTTCTTCTTCTTTCAGCTGTTCCTGCTCTTCCCTTTTCTTCTGCAGAGCAGTCCTGTTCTTCTTCTTTTCCTTTCTTCAGATCTTCTTCTCGTGCTCTTCTTCTTTCAGTTCTTCCCTGTGTTCTCCTCTGCCTCGCCTTCTTCTGTTGTTCTTCAGATCTCCTTCTTTCCTCTTTTCTTTTTCCTGTCAGGACGTCGTCTCTCGTTCTTTCTTCTTTTCCCTTCAGGACGTCGTCTGATTTTCCAATCAGACGACTTAAACCGCTTGTTGCTACAGTGTCTCCCTCAGCTTCCTTCTTCTTCCGCGGTCCTTCTTCTTCACCTGTGCCTGCACACTTCAGAGTTTACGTCAGAGGGCAAAACCTACTCTACCCCCCGCCCCTCCGTCTCTCTCTCACAGAATCCGCTCATAGGAGAGCTCTCCCAGAGCTGCCGGGAAGCCGGGTACGGGTCGCGCCCGGGTCCAGGCCCACCGGCATGAGTGGTGGGCGAGGAGTGCAGGTCAGTCTAAGTTGGGTCGGGTCAGATCCGCGGGGCGTGAGCGCGGACGAGACCGGGTAACCGGGCGGGTGAAGGGGACCTCACCCCGTGTGCTGAGGCAGTAAGCCTCCAGCACTTTTTCGCTTTAAACCGCTGCGCCTCTTCAGACTTTTCCGAGGTGGGACTAAATGTCCCACCCTAATTGAGTGCCCGCAGTGGAGAAAGCAGCGGGCGAGCGCGGCTTCACGCGACGCCTTCGCCCCAGCTGCGAGCCTGATGTTTTGTCGAAATGCCTCGCAAGGCCTGGGAGTCGAATCTGGGCGTGGCGCGCCTGCAGCTGCAGGCGGAAGCAGCTCCTTCTGCACGGCAATGGCGGCGGAGGTCGGGTGGCCTGTTCACAGCAAAACGGCCTCTCGGCCTAATCAGAAGGTGCCGGGAGCTTCGCCAGAGTGCGGCGAAGCTCGTGTGGGTGGTGGCGAGGCGTGGGGCGGCGTGCAAGGGCTGCCCTAGGTCGGACTGTGGGTCGGAGGATGGGTTTGTTCGGTGGGGTTGCAGAGGGTGATGTGGGGGAAGTGGAAGGGCGGGGATTGATCAGGGTGAGGAGGCGGAGGTTCTGCGGTGGTCGGCGAGCCGTGTGGGTTGCTGGGGTGATGGGAGCGTCTCGCCGGAGTTTGGCCGGAGACGAGGGCGGTGACGGTGGACAGGAGCGGTCGAGGGTTTAATCAAATAAAAGACAGTGAGGAAAAGAAAGAGGGGGAGATGGGGAGGAGTTCTGACCTAGCTATGGAGACGAAAGGGGCCGGGGCAGGGCGACAGTCGTATCGACTGTCGCCGGAGAAGAAGATGCCCAGGGGAAGGGGCGGCGGCGAGCAGAGGGCCGGAGATGCGCCAGCTGGGTACGGCGTGGCGCGGGAAGAGCAGGGGAAGAAGTCTCTGCTGCTGGTATTGCGGCAGAGCGAAGAGGAGGAGGAGGAGGAACCGCCGGAGCTGGTGGGCGTCTGCCGGAGTGAGAGGAGAGGAAAGCTGGGGGTTTTCTCCGTCAGATCCGAGCTGGGAAGAATGGTGGAGCGACGGGGGTATTTATAGGGACCGAATCAGGGAGGAAGGCGGAGGGAGACGACGTGTCTCCCTCTCCGGAGGACGTCGGAGATGGAAACCCATACCGTCCGTGCGTTCGCACGGCCGGTATGGCGGGTTACAGCGACCAGGGGGGTGTCCCTGCGACGGCTGACGACGCAGGGCACCCCCGGTTTACTTGCCAGGCTCTCCCCCTTACCCTGCGCGGCGCCATGCTCCGCGCAAGGTCGCCGGAGCATGGTGCTGGCAGGTTTTGAAGGGGGGACCTGAACGCAAAGAACGAAGGAGAGTTAGGGGCCAAAATGCGAGGGTTCAAAAGTTGAGGGCCAAAAAGTAAATATATGAGGACCAAAGTGTAAAGTTGGTCAAGGAGGTTTCTTCTTAGGCTCAAGTTTTTATACATGACTAATTAGGACCTAAGGAATCTGATGGTGAATTTCATTTCTATATTAAGCCTTGTTTGACCGGTCAATTTATGCGAAAACCCAAATTAAGTTATTAATTGGGCATGGTTCTCAATGTAGGTCAAAATGGGTTCTGAAGGCCAAATTGAAGGTTCTAAACCCTAGAGATTATTTTTCTATGAATTTTAGAGGGTTTATTCTGTTTTTACTTTGCCTTGAACCTCGTGAATTGAAGTGGGTTGTTTTAGGGTTACAGATTATCATTTAGTTCCTTGGAATTGCTGTAGCCCTTTCTAGATCATCTCATCCCACTTTTATTCTTATTAAGTTGCTTTGACCTATGTTTGGACCCTGAATTACCCTGTATGCAGATTATACTGGTAAAATTACATTTTTACCCCTTATGACTTGTTTTCTCCTTAAACTCAGAATTCTCTGAGTTAAGCCTTTCCTTGAGTTATGTAGGAGCTTTTATCCTTTGTATTAGGTCAAAATGAGCTAGTTATGGCTCATGATGAGGTTCTCATCATACCCCCATGCCTAGCTTTTGCTAGTCCCTTAGCAAAAACTTAAGGTTTCAACCCTTGTTCTAGACCATGAAGTTTTTAATAGTTTTAGATAAGTGCTTTTTATTTGAGCATAGATTAGGTTAGAATGCTGACCATAGGCCTAAAAGGTACTCTAGTACCAATCAAGATCCAAATCTGTCTAGCCTTAGCCTCAGTCTTTAGCAAAGGTTTTTAAGGTCCACAAGAACTAACCTAAGGTTTATTGGACTTTGTGGTTAAAGCACCCGTGCTTGAAATGATTTTAGCCCTGGCTCAGTTCGCAGTGCGTTTTGTAAGAGAGAGATAGAAAGTTTTTCTGTTTGGAGAGTTTTCTCTCTCTTTTTCTTTTTAGTTCTAGCCTAGGATTGGCTTTTCAACACGGTCTGTATCAGATTCCTTGCTCCCATCATCAATCCTCAAGGGTTCCTGGCGATCGATGCTTCGAGATAGCACTGCCCATGGCAACCCCCGGAACCCTGGCTATTGAGATTTCGAGATAATCCCATCCATGGTGTTCCGTGGCCGAATCCAGACCCTGGCAATTGACACTTCGAGATAATGCCATCCATGGAATCTGAACCAGCAGAGTGCTTACATGCCCCCAGTAGGATATGTAAATATCCTAAGAGACAAGCACCGAGGAGATGATATTTTGTTACGCATCTTCGAGGGGATTTCCCGCCTCTCCGTGCTGGGAACTCGTCCAAATCAACTTGTGTTGATCGGCCGCTCCTATTCTAGGTGTTCTTTTCAGAATTTTGCGACGCTTCTGCGTGATTCTGATTTTTACGCTTACTGAACCAGGCTGTGTGTGAGGTTAGGGTGCTTAGGTTACTGAGTCCCGTAAACCAAAAATTAGTTAACGAGGCCAAATACTCCTTAAGCCTTAGACCTAATACTTCAGCTTTTCATTTTCCTCAACCTCTTGAGGAGTGTCTAGATCTTAATGGGTACTAAGAGTCTATTCAAGAATGCCTAAGGTTTGCGTTCTTACTAATCTCATTATGCACTTTTCAGTTATTTTCTTGAATGAGGTCTAGAACTTAGGTTAATTCCTTAGTTCCTTACTAATGACTATCACCTTTTCTTATAATTTTGTGCTCCTTTTTCATTTTGTTTCTTTTCTCCTTCTTCTTCACAAAATTTCCTTCTCTTTTCCTCTTATTCTTTTTCGAAAAATTTTTAATTTTTATGGTGTTTTTGGCATATGTGAATTTTTTTGTTTGAAACCTTTTCTTACAAGTTTTTGCACTTTCATACCCCCCCCATGCCTAAGATTTGCAATGTCCTCATTGTAACCTAGGGGGTTTTTATTTAACTTAGTTCATTCCTTAAGACAGAAATTTGGATGAGTGGATGGGTCGGGTTGAATTTTTGCGGACGATTTCTAATCCCAGATGCAAGCATCTGAGGTGGGGTCGGCTGTCTACACGGGTGAACCTCAAGTGCAAAAAGGTGTCAGAACAAGTTTCAGGTTTTCAAAGAGAATGACGGGTTGCCTCCCGTTGAGCGCTAAATTTGATGCCTTCAGCCAAGCGGGAAATGCGATGGAGAGGGGATGGTTAAATCAGCAGGGTTTTGTAAGACAAGCACCTTGATTAAGAGCCTGGTTGGTCCAACCAGGTGCTTGTTCAGATCAACAGGCTGATGATGCAGCCCAAACCCAATCAATCTGGTGGGTTGATAGATGTGGATAAAAAGGTGTGGAACCCACCATAAACTATGAAGCTCAGATGGATGTGGAAGTGTAAACGCAGGGTTTGGCTGAGTCGAATCAGCCTGGTCAGAGTAGGGACCCGTAGAATAATCAATGAATGACGCGGAAACCCTACAGGGGTGATCAGAGAATGATAGAGCATGGTATGTAGTCTGATCAATGTTCGAAACCCGATGTGGAAATGCAATCGGCTCGGTGAGAGGTGAATTTGAATAGAAATTGAGTCCGGTTGCGGGTCGGTGTTTGGGAGAGGTTTTGATCCGTTCTGTGTGTGCGGACGAGGTGGCCATTGTGTACGAGGGCTCTTCTAGAAACAGATGATAGGTGGTTTTCTGTAGAGAGTCCTCTGGGTAACTATCAAATGCCGGAAGAGTGTCTGTAGGATGAAAGGAATCGGATTCGAGAAAAAATTTGGATTCTTGGTTGTAATCACTCTTGGCATTTTCTATTTTTGGTTCCTGAGGATCGAAAAGGAATGATTCTGTGTTATTAGTGATCTCGGGAATCAGGACCTCAGAGTCAGAGTCAGAGTCATGTGAACTGAGGTCGTAGATAGGCCTGGCGTGTTCAGGAAGGGGAATCTCTCCGCAATTATAGTCAGATCTGAAATTGTCGGAGAGTTGGTGAAAATGATCATGAATTCCACCACAGCAAAAATCATCAGATGTGGAATCAGCAGCCTGACTGGGTTCTAGCCTATATGTCACTTCTGGGCTCAAAAAGATGTTCTGTTCAAGCTCTAAGCTGGTAGGATAGACCCCATTAAAATCTTGCTCATCCAACTCCTCAGTTTCTGTATCATAAATTAGCATGTTTTCTGAAAAATCGATCAGATTTCCTGAGGCTGTTGGAGAGGGATATTCATCAAATAGAGGCCCGGAATCATATTCTGTAAAAATTTGATCTTTCTCATAAGGGGCCTCATAATCTTCCCAATAAGTTTCAGATCTAGGTTCTAGGCTTAGGATGTGGGTAGAATTATTAGAACCTAAGTCCGAATAACCTTCGAGGGCCACCTTATCAAAATAAGGGGCGGAATTTATACCCTCAGAAGGTTCAGTTCTGATCTCATTATTGCAGGAGTTTTGAAATTCTAGGCTTGGCAATTCATGGTCTAAGTTTGGCTCATCATTGTGTTCTCCTGCAATATCCCAACCTAATTCAACATTGTCTTCTATCTGGGTTGGGATTCCACAACCACTTTGTGCCTCAGTCCCGAGATCTGGGAAACTGGATTGTTCCTTAATATTGTTCCAAGATGGTTCATCCTCTGTTTCTGGTATATACGGGTATTTTTGGTTGATAATTTGTTCTACTGATTTCATCATTTCTACCTGTTTTGTAAGGGCATCTTGGTG
Source organism: Thalassia testudinum (assembly GCA_037157565.1). Classification (NCBI taxonomy): domain Eukaryota; kingdom Viridiplantae; phylum Streptophyta; class Magnoliopsida; order Alismatales; family Hydrocharitaceae; genus Thalassia; species Thalassia testudinum. The sequence goes on along the minus strand of JAZHRO010000067.1, from coordinate 47,580,391 downwards.
TTGTTCCCAAAGTACAGGATTTGTCAAGCATTGAAGGTAATCCGATTGGTGTAATTTTTCTATCTCGATGTATCCTGTCATGAGCATATCTCGGGTCGATCCTTTTGTAACTTCTGTCAAAAGAATTTGGGCACAGTTTATGATGAAAGCTGTGGTTGTTGGGACATCAACCTGAATGTGTTCTATTGGTGTTGAGGGTTTATATTTGATTTCATAGAATTCAAGGGCATCCTCAATCATCTTATTTTTCATGGATCTCAGATATTCAGGTTTTTTGAATGGTAGTCTTGCTAGGTAATTAGGCTGCATAATTGGATCAGGTGTGGAATCAAGATATAGAATCAAGGTTTGAATCAAGATGGAAGAAGGGGGATTTTGTTCAGAATCAGAGGAAAGAAGGGCTGTGTGAATGATTTTTGAAAATAAACAAAGGAGCCGAGGCTTAGCCTCGGGGAGAGTGAATTTCTATAGGAGGTTTCAAGGACCTCCTGAAAAATACTGAAGGACTGGATGAGATAAGCAGGTGCTGGACCCAATCAAGACACCCAAAAATTTGTTGGGTGACTATAGAGGTGCGGGGCAGATGGACCCCTTGATCAGAAAGATCGTCCACCTGAGAATTACCTGGGCAGCCAGAGAGGGAGAGTCCCGCAAAGACCCCTACACGGTAGAGCGTCCCCACGGGTTACAGGGTTTCCCCCACCCGACCTCTCTTGTCACTGCGGTTCCAGGTAGACCAGAATGGGGATCTTGACCTCTTAAGTCTTCCTTTTTTTTATGTTAAGATCAAGGTGCCTAGGTTTTCACTTGAACTTTAGGTGTTTTTGTGAACAAAGTGGCCTAGTTTGAAGGTTGGTTGACCCCAGGGGTCAACTTCACCTAGTGGTTTCCTTGAGAAGTTAGGCCTTGTTTTAGGGTTCAAGTGTTTAGAGAGAGCCAATTGTTTAGGATTTTTTCTTATTAATTATTTTCAATCAATGGCTTGGGCACACCTCTTTTGGATTTCCTCAATTCTTGATTAAGGGGTGTGTCTCTACTGAAATCCTAATGTTTGACCTTATGTTGGCTCTACTTGGTCCATTTAACTCTTTCTTGGGTAATTAGGGCTCAAGCAAGAATGTGTTAGCCCCTTAAATACCTTTAATAGTGTGCAGGAGTGATGAGTTGAAAACATGCAACTCTTTATGGTTACTAAGTATGGACGACAGGTTAGCCCTATATTGCTTGTTCTTTTCTTTTCTTCCTCTTTAGAGTTTAGGGGTTAATAGCGAGAGGAAAAATTTACCTGTCCTCGGAGTGGTTGTCGTGCGGTTGCTTGTCTTCTTGATTTCCTGTAGTTTTTCTGCACAAAAGAGAGGAGATTATCAGAAATTAAAAAGAAACAGGAATGTTTACCTCTAGAATAGCCGTTGCTCCCCGGGCAGCGGCGCCAAAAATGAAACGGTGACGGCAACCGGGTTTTATTGTTATAGCGTTTGTAGTATAGCCAGTTTATTGCCAACATTTCAAATATATAAAATTTTTTTACTCGGAAAATAAAAGAGTTCCCGAGGTCGAACTCAGGGAGCAAGTTGTATTCTAGAGATATACATGTTTCTTTTACAAAAATAAAGAAAGAGAGAGAAAGAATTTGTTGTCTTTTCTTCTTTTCTCTTTGCTTCTCCTCGTCTCAGATCTTCTGTTATCTTCTTCTTCTTTATCTGCAGTGGTGATGTTCTTCTTCTTCTTTCAGCTGTTCCTGCTCTTCCTTCTTCTTCTGCAGAGCAGTCCTGTTCTTCTTCTTTTCCTTTCTTCAGATCTTCTTCTCGTGCTCTTCTTCTTTCAGTTCTTCCCTGTGTTCTCCTCTGCCTCGCCTTCTTCTGTTGTTCTTCAGATCTCCTTCTTTCTTCTTTTCTTTTTCCTGTCAGGACGTCGTCTCTCGTTCTTTCTTCTTTTCCCTTCAGGACGTCATCTGATTTTCCAATCAGATGACTTAAACCGCTTGTTGCTACAGTGTCTCCCTCAGCTTCCTTCTTCTTCCGCGGTCCTTCTTCTTCACCTGTGCCTGCACACTTCAGAGTTTACGTCAGAGGGCAAAACCTACTCTACCCCCCGCCCCTCCGTCTCTCTCTCACAGAATCCGCTCATAGGAGAGCTCTCCCAGAGCTGCCGGGAAGCTGGGTACGGGTCGCGCCCGGGTCCAGGCCCACCGGCGTGAGTGGTGGGTGAGGAGTGCAGGTCAGTCTAAGTCGGGTCGGGTCAGATCCGCGGGGCGTGAGCGCGGACGAGACCGGGTAACCGGGCGGGTGAAGGGGACCTCACCCCGTGTGCTGAGGCAGTAAGCCTCCAGCACTTTTTCGCTTTAAACCGCTGCGCCTCTTCAGACTTTTCCGAGGTGGGACTAAATGTCCCACCCTAATTGAGTGCCCGCAGTGGAGAAAGCAGCGGGCGAGCGCGGCTTCACGCGACGCCTTCGCCCCAGCTGCGAGCCTGATGTTTTGTCGAAATGCCTCGCAAGGCCTGGGAGTCGAATCTGGGCGTGGCGCGCCTGCAGCTGCAGGCGGAAGCAGCTCCTTCTGCACGGCAATGGCGGCGGAGGTCGGGTGGCCTGTTCACAGCAAAACGGCCTCTCGGCCTAATCAGAAGGTGCCGGGAGCTTCGCCAGAGTGCGGCGAAGCTCGTGTGGGTGGTGGCGAGGCGTGGGGCGGCGTGCAAGGGCTGCCCTAGGTCGGACTGTGGGTCGGAGGATGGGTTTGTTCGGTGGGGTTGCAGAGGGTGATGTGGGGGAAGTGGAAGGGCGGGGATTGATCAGGGTGAGGAGGCGGAGGTTCTGCGGTGGTCGGCGAGCCGTGTGGGTTGCTGGGGTGATGGGAGCGTCTCGCCGGAGTTTGGCCGGAGACGAGGGGGGTGACGGTGGACAGGAGCGGTCGAGGGTTTAATCAAATAAAAGACAGTGAGGAAAAGAAAGAGGGGGAGATGGGGAGGAGTTCTGACCTAGCTATGGAGACGAAAGGGGCCGGGGCAGGGCGACAGTCGTATCGACTGTCGCCGGAGAAGAAGATGCCCAGGGGAAGGGGCGGCGGCGAGCAGAGGGCCGGAGATGCGCCAGCTGGGTACGGCGTGGCGCGGGAAGAGCAGGGGAAGAAGTCTCTGCTGCTGGTATTGCGGCAGAGCGAAGAGGAGGAGGAGGAGGAACCGCCGGAGCTGGTGGGCGTCTGCCGGAGTGAGAGGAGAGGAAAGCTGGGGGTTTTCTCCGTCAGATCCGAGCTGGGAAGAACGGTGGAGCGACGGGGGTATTTATAGGGACCGAATCAGGGAGGAAGGCGGAGGGAGACGACGTGTCTCCCTCGCCGGAGGACGCCGGAGATGGAAACCCATACCGTCCGTGCGTTCGCACGGCCGGTATGGCGGGTTACAGCGACCAGGGGGGTGTCCCTGCGACGGCTGACGACGCAGGGCACCCCCGGTTTACTTGCCAGGCTCTCCCCCTCACCCTGCGCGGCGCCATGCTCCGCGCAAGGTCGCCGGAGCATGGTGCTGGCAGGTTTTGCAGGGGGGACCTGAACGCAAAGAACGAAGGAGAGTTAGGGGCCAAAATGCGAGGGTTCAAAAGTTGAGGGCCAAAAAGTAAATATATGAGGACCAAAGTGTAAAGTTGGTCAAGGAGGTTTCTTCTTAGGCTCAAGTTTTTATACATGACTAATTAGGACCTAAGGAATCTGATGGTGAATTTCATTTCTATATTAAACCTTGTTTGACCGGTCAATTTATGCGAAAACCCAAATTAAGTTATTAATTGGGCATGGTTCTCAATGTAGGTCAAAATGGGTTCTGAAGGCCAAATTGAAGGTTCTAAACCATAGAGATTATTTTTCTATGAATTTTAGAGGGTTTATTCTATTTTTACTTTGCCTTGAACCTCGTGAATTGAAGTGGGTTGTTTTAGGGTTACAGATTATCATTTAGTTCCTTGGAATTGCTGTAGCCCTTTCTAGATCATCTCATCCCACTTTTATTCTTATTAAGTTGCTTTGACCTATGTTTGGACCCTGAATTACCCTGTATGCAGATTATACTGGTAAAATTACATTTTTACCCCTTATGACTTGTTTTCTCCTTAAACTCAGAATTCTCTGAGTTAAGCCTTTCCTTGAGTTATGTAGGAGCTTTTATCCTTTGTATTAGGTCAAAATGAGCTAGTTATGGCTCATGATGAGGTTCTCATCACTTCCTGTTACGAATGAATAAATATGATCGAGAACATGGGTTGTAGGAACGTAAAACTGGAACGGTGAAACCTAAATGGGCTGAGTTAAAAGAGCTGGAACCCTACGGGGAATTAGGAGTAGAACTCCTGGAAAGAGAATGGGATGGAACTGAGAAAGAAAGACGTGGAAGTGTGTTGTCTCTTGGGTACGTAGTACCAGGGGAAGCACCTGTTACCTGTTTAGTGCAGAGCGGAGCTAGCCGCCCTAGGGACCCGGGGTTGGGCCTGGCCACTTTGTATCGACCTTTGGCCCTCGTGTACACAGTACCGAGGAGAGCTACTAGCTACCACACGGGCCCTGGGGTTCTGCTAGCTCACCTACACTGACTTGTTAGGCCCACTGGGCAAACCAGGGTAGTCAGGCGAGGGTGCGTGGACTGTGGAGGGGTAGGACCCCTATTTGGTTAATGTGGAGGGGCTGGACCCCTGTTACTGAGAGGGTTCTGCCCTATACTGGTTCCATACTGTGCTTTGGGTGCACCCGTTAACGGAAACGATTGACCGCGTGCCAGTGCGGGGTAGCTACCCATGCGTTTATCACACATGCCGTAGTCACCGTTACATCTGTCAGCGACCTTGGGGTGGTTGATTGAGGGTAGGACCACCACGGAGGACTCTCCCGGCCAGGAGAGCACCACGTGTTACTTCTAGTTTTCGGAAAAGACTGCAATCAAGATCGTTCCCACGAGGAACATTCGAGATCAAGAGAAGGATCTGAGAAATAAATCAATAGTGAAATAATAGAAAGACGTAAATAATGACGTAAAAATATAACAGCTACTGTACACTCTACTGCTTCTTTAGCTTTTAGTTGCCACTCTACTTAGCATTTCACTGACGTGTTACACTCGTTACTTTTCAGGACCAGGTGTCGAGCAGCCGGGGTCAGCCGCTGCAGAGGACGTTGGGCCTAGTAGGGTCCAGTAGGTTTACCTGTAGTACTTTCTGTACTTTTCTTTCACTGTAGTGAGTAGTTTTCTTTGTTACTCCCTGTACTTTCTTTAGCGAAACCTTATGTTATGTACATGTTTATTTCCCTTCTGTTGTGGTGGTGTATACTGTAGTATTTCCTTTTCTTACTGCTATATTTTGTTACTGCTAGTTATATTCATGCTGAATGTGGTTTATTTTACTACTCTTTTGGTTACTTCCTCATTGGACGACTAGGTCTTGTGATTAGTCGAATCGGTTCGATTCTCGTGTCTCGTAAGGATTCGGGAATCGAGTCGTTACAATCCCCAATCAAAGAAGCAGCAGCATTAATCTTAAGGCCTTGAGCAGGACAAACCTAGCTAAATGAGAAAGAGGAGGGACGAGAGGATTTAAGCCAATTCGCCATTTGAAGATTTCTCCAGTGCTTATCGAGCAGAAGGTGAAGCTTAGCAGGGTTGAAATAATCATGTTTCAAAGAATTTCGGATCCACCAAACATTGAACCAAATGAAGCAAATTATACCTTAAACAGACTTGGTCCTATGAGCATTGGAAGAGTTTGAGATGATGTCGAAGAAGAGGGAAGGATCCTTGTCGAGGGTCCTAGCATCCCTTTAAAGATTTCTTTGTCGAGGGTCCTAGCATAAAATTCAGGGAGAGATGCCACAATCATGTTGAACTTCTCATCTTCATATAAGATCCCTCCATACACTTCATATTCTAAAAACATTCTTTATATTGAGAATACGTGTTCTTCAAAAGAATTTACCAAACTCATTTTGGAGTCTTAAAGTGTAGAGAGAACTGTATTTCGAGTGCCCAAGGCTTCAAGCTTAAATATAATGTCGCTTGTATATTTGCAACCACTCATATGGTCTATCAATCCTATTAGTAAATACTTGATGAACATCATGCCAGGCTTCATTATATTTCTCCATGGTCAAATTTCTTGGGTTCTTGAATGGTTTAGGGTATAGCACAAAGGTCAAGTTATCCGTTCTCAATCTATTCGCAACTATTCTGAACCATTCATCATGAATCTATTTTGTCCACTTATTATGGTCGAAGGTAATTTTGAAAATTATCATATGGAAACACAAACATGGTAAGATTTTGAAAAATGCTTTGTATCAAAAATTTAAAAATAGAGGTCTCCCATTATGTCTAATTTGAGTGTTGTTCCCTCTTCAAGTCTCAAATTAAGAGGCATGTCGATTTTAATGCCTCAAGTGAAAACAAACTCTCTTCTCCATTGAGATGATGTAGTTGTAAGGGCCTATATACATAATCTCAACAAGAGAAGAGAAAACTCTTTTCACATCACAAACTTACATGTTCGCGTTGTTTAGCTTTTTGGTGTACATTACACCATGCACGTCAAAACTTCCTCTGAGCGTGTGTGTGACTACGTATGTGAACTCCCAAATGCACTCAACCGAGGGGCTAGGTACCACACTTGGGAAGACTTACATATGACCCATTCCTTTCGAGAAATGAGACAATCCCCTCCATGTGCATGCTATACCAATGCCCTCCCAAAGGGGACCATACTCACTAATATTGCCTTTTGTTCACACAAAGAGAAAAAATCAGTTTTTGCTTGCTAATTAGACATCTAACTATATTATGATACGACTTATATGCCAAAATAAGTCATTTGACATATGTCATATGTCCAATTACTGTAACTAGGGTATCCGGAGAAAGCAAACAACTTTCCCTCTCATACCAGATGTCCAACAATCTCATCATATGACCTTAATCACATTTTAGGTCGTTGAAACATATATTATCAATACTGCTAATTAAGGTTATTAACTTAATCAATGGCTCCAAAAATGATGTTTAAGCTACCTTGCACAATTAATTTATTGTTGTTAATTATAATATAGGGAGTAAGATAACCTAACATCTAGAAAATATTTTTACTAGTTGAGTTCATGTCGTTCACTAAGAGGCTAATTTAAGCATAACATTCACCATTTATTCTTAATTTTATTCTTAATCTTAATTATCATAATTAATTAATTACTACATACTTAACTTGTATAGATTCTAATTACTTATTTACTTTACCACTATGGATACATGCTAACTATATAATAACTTACTATACTTAACTTACTACTAGCTTAATTTATACTAATTAACTATATAACTAACTAATTAATTAATCAACTACTTAATTATCTACTATATGTTATCCACATGAATAATTTCATGGAAATGCATAATGAAAGCGAGGCAATTATTCCATAAGCAAACGAAATAACATGGCACTGAATTGCAAAAAGAAATACATCAAAAATGTTATTTTAGAACAACAATATTTAAGTTCAACATTTATGTAATACTTAGGCATACTTTGATTTTATACTTAGGCACATGTGCCTTTCTTATTTATCGTTCACATTTCAACCTTCTCACATAGCCTTCAGAAGCATAGCATAGGCTTACAAGCCTTCTCAACACCTACTCAAATTTAGAGCACAAACACTCAACACTTAGGCTTAATTAACAAAGACTCTCTTAATTCTCTTTGTAACAAAAGGTAGGAATGGGCACATGTCTTTTGCAAGATCAACGGCTATCGCTAGCCAGATCGGTATTGCTACTTGCCACATGGCACCATCCTCACCTTCCACCTGGCGCCCATAGGCTGCTCTCCCAGAGCTGCATCGTAGTGCCTGTGCACACACACACATGCTTGTTGCACCCAACGCTTGTGATGACTGCTTGGCATAAGCGGTGAATCATTTTATACACCTTCAGTGCTCCCTCCGCTGTCGGGGTAGGACTATATGAAGTCCTTCTGTTCTATGTACATCGGATTCTAGGCCTGGCTTCAAACTTCAATTCCTCGCAGCTTATAGATCCAAATCAAGTAAATAAGAGCTTACTCAAGAGCCCTTTGTATCCACTCTTGATTGCAATCCTCAATTGAATTAGAGAATCACACTTGATTCGTTAAATCAAGCTCTAAAAATGGCTTGATGCCATGAGTACACTATAGCAGCTCTTCATTTATGACCTGCAGGCCTCTACACCTTAATCTCTCTCTCCCTCTTTCCTAATTAGCTTCACCCAGTGCCTATTACCCATTCTGCACCATCTGAAGAAGAGATAGAAGTCTAGAAAGCTTGATAAACTTCAGAGCTTCATGCTGAAGCTTAGAATGGATGAATCAAGAGGTCAACTGTCTAATAGATAGCTAAAGACCTATGGAAACATTCTAGACAGATTCAGGAGATGGAAACCAATTGATTCAAGTTAAAATTAGCTTAGAAATTGACCAAGAGCTCTTTGAAACCATTTGAAGACCAAACTGAACCCAAACTGACCAGGAAATTGAATCTAACTAAATCCTCATCAAATCTTATCAAAATTGATCTCAATTAATTCCTAACAACCTAAGGAACTTACATCATCCATTAGAATCCAATTCTACAGCTTAAAGCTCCATGAATGACCTTAGATTGATCAAATGAGCTCAGAATTTGACTTTGAATTCTAAAGATTTTCATACTTAATTTTCTACTTAGATCGACTCAGTGAATCCTCAGGAACTTGATGAATTCTTCAAAAATGAGTTTTGACACCTAGATACAAGGTTCCAGGTCTTCTGCCTGAAATCAAATCTGAGTTTTTTCGACAGACTAACCCAGAAGTCTAATTAACTAATTAAGACCATATCTAAGCTCAGTAGGACTTAAAGATGCTCATGGATCTATTGAAAGTCTCTGATAGTTCCTGATTCATCCTCCTCAGCTCTACTTGAGCTGAGGAAGATAAAGTCCAACATAGTGTTAAATTCAATAAAACAAGGATTTAATCAGTGGCAACAGATTAGTTGATCATTAAATGTTGATCTGGAGCTTTACAACAAGTTTCATGATCTATACTTCACCTTTGATCTTGCCAGAGCTCACCAGAGCTCCAGTGAAAGTTGGAATTGAGACATTAGTAGTCAAATCTCCATGCATTGACTCAAGAACTAACTCAAAAGTCTCCTGAGGTTGTAAGAATTCTTAGGAATGCATCAATTAATCCAATTGGCAAACTAAACAGAGATATGGACATGTATTGCTCAGAAAATCAACTTGAGTTTGACAGAACTCAAGAATAAATATCTCACTCAATTAAGTGAGGGGAAACATTTAGAATAGGATTGCAAAGGTGTATGATAAAGGCTTTAGTGAGAAAACTCCTCTTGAGCCACCATTGACAGTGAACTCAAAGGTTGAAGGTGAATTGGGTGTATGTTGTGTAGATGATAATAGATCGAATTAAAGTCAAGAGCGGGGCCCTAATGATGTGATTAAGTGGTGGAGGGCCCCAATTGGAGGTGGAATTAGCTTTGAGCCTCCACCATGGACAACAGAGCTACTCAGGTGCAGGTGTTGTGGTTTAAGCGAATTAGGTAATCAATTAGATAGAGGAAGAAGTGGAACAGATTCATGGAGTGATGAGGAAGGTGATTAAGTGATTAGGTAGGCGAATAAGAGTCCAGTGAGTCTAAATTGACTCGCGGGCATTGGAGAAGGAGATGAGAATTTCAGACTACATACGACCTACTCCTAGGAATTGAAGTCCTAAAACTAATCTAGAGCTTACACTAAAGACCTAACCTAAATACCTAACAAAGGGGATGAGGGAACTCACCTTTGATTGGGTGAGAATAGGAGTGAAAAGGTATTGACTTTTGTCGAGGAGAGAAAGTGATGAGACTAGGGAGATGATGCTCCTGAGCTCTATTACAACTTCTAGAGAGGAAGAGGAGGTGAGGGAGGCAAGCTTCTTCGCCAAAGATGCTCCGAAAGAGGGTTGAGAGGTCACTGGATCCTAGAAGAATTGCCTATCGTTGACTACGGTGGGAGATGAGGGAAGGGAGCTGACCTTTGTAATCGGAGGGGTCAGTTGGTATTTATAGGGTTTGGTGGAGGATAAAGGGAAGGTACCTGGATGGAAGATGGTCTAGGTATATCATAACCTCCGGTGTCGTCTTCGACGCTGGTGAAGTTACTCACCTTAAGAAAATAGGAATTAAGGTCAATCTTTATAGTTGGATGGAAAGTAGGTGGTGAGGCAAAGCTTAAACAACCATGGTGGAGGTGTTTGGTTGTCAGATGGACGGTGATCCAAAGGTCTAGAAATCGATGGTCGTCGGCCGTTGAAAATGAAGAAGAAAAAAAGAAGACTGCAGAGGGACCTATTTGCATATATGAAAGGACCTATTTGTTATAAAAAGGACTGGATTGATATAAAAAATAAGGACTAAAATGTAAACAAGCAGTTTTATTAAGCTATTTAATTTATTTCTTTTTCAATTTTTTATATTTTATTATAAATACAGTAACTAATATATTTATGCCATGAAATTACATCTTTGTCCTTATTAGCTATATTTATTTAAGTGATTACATTATTAAGTTAATTGATAACTATAGTTATAAGTTATGTATAAAATGCCTTATATATAGCTAATTGGTTATATTTAAGTCCTAATTATTAATTAAACTTAAATAAACATTAATTAAACCTTAATTCTATGATTTTAACATATTTGTAAGGTCCTTGCTATTTTATTCTAAATATGTAATCAACCTTATATTTTTTTGAAACAGTAATCAACCTTATATTAATGTTATTCACTATTAATTAACTAGGGAAACTAACTAATAAAGGTAAATTAGGAGCCATGATGAGTTCCTCATCAGTTGTCCAGTAGGTCTGCTAGACGTCCTGCCTGTGAATGTTTCGGAGTTTGCAACTCTCATGTGACTTCAAATATTCTCTAGGTCACCAAATTTGATTTGCAACATTAAAATCTCATGGTTGAAACTCTAAATCCATATTTCTACGCTAGAACATGGATCAACCTAGGCTCTGATATCACTATTGGGAGGAACAGTTCACCTCATGGCATTGTGGAAGCGTAAAATTAGTCGTTTAAAATTATCTTTGATTTGACAAATCGATCGATGCCTAGAAGCGAAATAAGAAGAACCAAAATAAATGACCTAAATTGAAGCAACATGGGAAGAACTAACTTCTTCCCATTTTGGGATCCCCACAAGTATTGATATTACTTCTGGGGGGCGTAACATATCACCCCATGTGGTTTGCCGCTTATTATAGGTCCTAACCTGGTGAGACTCCCTTCTTCTCGGCAAGAGGATAAGGCCCTTTCCAAGAGTCCTCCAAGACTTCTTGTCACTAATCTAGACATCCAAGTGATGGCAATTCTAGATGTCCATATGGAGTCTTGGACTTCTAGCAACTCCTCAAGACTTCTTCAAAGGTTGTTGGTTGTCTAAGGAGAATGAGAAGAGGATGGCGAAGGTGATATTCTCTCCTTTCTCTCTCTATCTTCCAGTAGGGAATTTCTTTGCACACAAAACTGGATTGATTAGGGTTTTCCTTCTTGCCTTGGGAGATATATATAGGAAATCCTTGTATTCCTAATATGATGGTGACCATTAGATCAATCCAATTGTTAAGATTGAATCCAAATTGAATTTTGTATGTTTGGAGCTTAATTAATTTAGCCAACTTGGGTTTAGTACCCAAATGCATTTAATTTTTATTCAAACCCATTTGGTTCAAGACCAAGCATATTTGGCCTAATTAAATGCCAAATCAAATAATATATCAAATACTATTTAACTCCTTAAATATTATTTAATTTCTCTTTAATTAGGAATGCATCAAAATCATTATTGGTTTCATTATGCCAATAATGATGTGTTCAGGAATTAATGCAACTCTTAGGTATTCCAAATATCTATAAATCCTTTACATTAGAAAACATATGTAACTCTGAGGATTAATTTCTAAATTCACTATCCTTCCTACCACAAGCTACTTATTTTCATGTTCTTATATCATTGAGTTGAGAATAAAGACCAGCTCATTTCCTAAAGGATTATCTTTTCTTTCATGTATGGGTTTGATCAGGACTGGTATGACCATGGATGAAATTTCATACATCCCAATATATGTAAAATGAGCACATGTCTTCCGATCCACTATGTACACTTACATTAGCAAATCTGTGTGATCCCTTCTAAAGATCATGTATATCTTATGCTCTCATGTACAAACCAGCTTTTCAATTTGAACACTAAGGTGGGTGCATCAACCATAGGCCCACTAAATGTGTATAATCAAGCATGGAGACACATATTTATTTTAGGTTAAAGGTACACCTTTATGCCAATGATAAGAGAAGGACATCGTGCATTTCTACATGACAGCTTCAATTTTTTATTCCTATGCAGAGGACATGCATCAAGGGCATCCATTAGGTCACAATCTCTCGAGAAGATTGCCATTTCTTTTCAGATTGGAGACAATTGTTGGATATTATGATGATTCTTAATGACTTCTCGAAATCCTCAATGCAAACCATTTGGATCTTTGATTCCTGTCATCAGTATATCCAACATGACTATAGTGCATCCTCTCACTTAAATTGAGGCATCCAACTAACCATAATAGTATGTTTAGGTGAACCGACATTAAAAATCGAATCATTGATCAAGTGATTTCATTCAAGTTAACTTACCAAAGGCACATAATTCCAACACACTTTGGCAGAGAGCTTGTCTTAAACCATGGGCGAAAGAAGCCTTTCCATAATTTTTTAAATTGTGGCCTAATATATGTAAGAAATGGCAATTTTTTTTGTAGTGACATCAACGTCAAACGTGAGAAACTACCAAGAGAGAAACAAGAAGAGAGATTATGATCGTCCGCTATGATTAACAAAAGGACTTGTCGGCTCATGCAAGGGAAAAGCAAGACAATTATTATAAGCAGGAAATGAAGTCCTGATGAGGTACCACTTGATGCCCTTGGCCATGCGCAGAAGAATTCAAACGAAGGTGTTCTTTAATAGAAACCATGTTGGCATGAAGAAGTCAGGGTTCAGTGATGTCGACCAGAGGAGCCAATATGGTGACATCGCAAAGCACAGATACACGTGCATCTCTAACCGAAAAGAATGATGTAGTGGTGGTGGATGACCTTCATCCCAAGATCAAACCAGAGTAACCCATCTGCTCAGATCTTCACCATGCAAAGGTGTATCTTGGCCATCGATAACCAAAGTAGAGCTTGGTCGAAGGGGGGCATGAAGATCGAACAACAGTGACATGAGATGGAGCTCCCATCCCCCGTAGAAGAGGTGGGATGGGGTGGAGTTAAGAGGGTATAGGGAAGGGACCCCCCCGCCACCACAAGATCTACGGACCACGGCGAGGTCGTGAAGGCCCCCACCACAACCCACAAGGAGGTGCGGGAGAGCCCTCTCTGGGTTTGAGTGCGGGAGACGTACAAGGGGTGTTCGTTTCATCGTGCACATAATTTTAGAACATGTGAAAAGTCTTTCCTAGAAACCCTTGCTTTGCTGCGAATCCCCCCTTTAAAAAATACGGTTTGAAACAGTTGACCCTCCACTTGCTCCGCTCTGTCAGACTTTGCAAGTCCACGTAAAAAACGTGTTTGAGTCCCGTCCACCCTCGACTTCCTCTCATCTTCCCCCTCACCTCCCTTATAAGTGACACACAGACACACAGACACGCACACACAAGGCCTCCTCCTTCCATCCAACACTCCCACACCGAGAGAAATGGGCCGATCCTCCCACCCGCCGGTGATCCAACACAACAGCCACCTCCACCCCCTCCACCTCACCTCCAACCCTTCCCCCGCCCGCTGCGCCGCCTGCGGTAACCCCACCACCCCCGGTGCCCACGCCTACACCTGTAAACCCTGCAACTACACCCTCCACGCCTCCTGCAGCACCCTCCCCTATGTGCTCTCTCACCCCTCCCACCCCCCTCACGACCTCCACCTCCACTTCTCCCCGGCATACTCCCTCGAGAAGTCCTTCTTCTGCGACGCCTGCGGCCTCCGTGGCACCGCCTTCTCCTACCACTGCCCTGCTTGCGACTTCGACCTCCACCCCCACTGCGCGCTCCTCCCGGCCTCCTTTATCCACCCCGCCCACTTCCACCCGCTCTCCCTCTCCTTCTCCTCCCCCTACGCCGACGAGAGCTACACCTGCGATGTGTGCGGGAACCCCGGGGCGGGCGGGCGGTGGCTGTACCGGTGCTCGATGGGGTGCGAGTTCGACGCGCACCTCGGGTGCATCGTTGCTGCCGCGCCGTCGTCTCCGGTGAGGTTCCAGCAAGTTGTGGCCAAGGGGGTGCCCGTGAGCGCGAAGCCGCGGGGGCCGGTTGTGAAGACGTGGCAGCCGGCGCGGACGCTGGCGGCGACAATGTTGGCTGGTAATGGACTTCTGGGTCAACGCAGGCGGTTTGGCCGGTAAGTGCTTCTATGCTTTCTTAGGATTTTTTTAACTTAATTCGACACAACTTTATTCCAACTTCGTCAAACACGGGTTTGACCTCCGTATCCCACCTCAATTGATACCCTCTTCTCCATTCAACGGTGTGGGATGAGGTGGGAGAACGTGGAACACGTATGATGGAGAATAAAGGGTGAGGCTGACGTCAGGATATATATATATATACTGATTTGTTTGATAGTGTTGTATAATAAAAACTTTGAAAGTCAGACATCTACCTCTATGAATGGCTAGAATAATGCTATCCTTCTGAAGAGCATGCGTGCCAATCCTGCCTCTCAATAAACTACATCTTCAAACCTAAGGATTACAACCTTTGTTTGTGCGGGTGTCCCCCTCCTCCACAATGTCTTTTATAAGTTAATTGGGATTTTTGAAATGATGCCTGGTGTCCAAAGTGAGGGAGGTCCATTAATTTCGTCCTATTTTGCAAATATGTATTTTTACACTCGGTTCCACCTCAAAAGTACACCCCACCGAATAATGATTTTTCCGCATCAAAATAAAAGTTAAAATCTAGGCACATCACAGCCGCCCATTTTGGAGAAGAAGACAAAGACGGTTGCAGGCCCCACAAAGTGGGTGGGTTTCCCGCTTCCTGTACCGGGGATGATAATGGATTTTAGCATTGATTTTGTCATGTGAAAATCATTTTTCAATAAGAAATTAAAACGGAGACCCTCACGAGTGAGTTTGACCTTATGGACAACTTTGTCGAAACGTGATGATAGAGTGGTGAAGAGTAGTGGGTGTAAATTGAAGCACCCTCTAATTTATTGTAATTTGATGGAAAATAAGAATGTTTTCTGAAACATTCCCAGTTCTCTTTACTTGCATGACTTCAGTACGTTAGCAACCAGCCGCTTATATCTTGATCAAGTGGTAGGATACACTGCACACACGTGAGCTGCTGTCCATGATTACAGGTACAGCTACAACCATGGGCAACAAAAAATAGCAACCGAAGCTCAACCCTACAACCATCGGCCATCGGCAGGCAACTCTCCTATGCAAAAGATCTTCCCGGGGGAGGCACAGGGGCATGTCGAGGGTGTGGCACAGCAACTTGCCCAGACTGTTGTCCAGGACTTTACCGGTAGTGAATACAATGATGATAGCAGCAACAACTACAACAGAAGCACCAGCAGCAGCGGCAGCAGCAGATATGGTGGCGAAGGTGAGGATGATGACAAGTCGACTACGATTACAATAGGAGGGAAACTTCCAGAAGCAGACACTTTCAACAACTCATCAGCTCCCCTAAAGGCCACCGCTGGTGATGAGCAGTCTCCTTCATTGCGAGAAGCAAACAACGATTGCACCGTGGAGGCTAATCCTGCAACGGAGGTGAAGGCGCCGGTACCAACTAGTCGGCGTCGTTGGAGGGCGTTTCGACAGCGAACCTTGTTTCTCGAACCAGGCCATGCACAAGATGCAGTAGCATAAGTGTTCTTTTTTCCATGATGATGTACTTTTTCTGACTTGCACACTACCATTGCTCTTGCTCTCTGTTCTACTGAATTGAATATTAAACTAATTTACCTTCCGTTGATATCCAAAGAGTAATTGTAAGGAAAATCCCTAGCCATAGAATCCTATGCGATGATTTATCTATCATATGTGGAGTGGTGAGATGATAGAATAGATATCATTCGAAAAATATTGGCACAAAAATATCCACACCAAACATCCACACCGCCGCCCCCACCCACCCTGGCCAAAAAAAAAAAGAAAGAAAGAAAGAGAGGGGCGTAAACCCCACGCAGAGGTACTTTCCCCTACTTTTGTCCCATTCCCCATGGAGGGTGTGGGAAAGGGCAGCCATATTATCCCATGGTGTCGGAAGGTCCCAGATTGATGTTTTTTTTTTTTCATAAAATAAACGATGACTATTGGAAGTCAGCACTCAATCACTTTATTTTCCTAACAATAAAAATTACATATTTAGTAACAAAAAAAATCAGATAAATAAAAAACCTCTCTAATCACATCTTTCACTTAAACTCGATCACCATTGAAAAGTGTTGAAGTGAGAGGAATTAAAGAGCTGTAGTGGCGACAATGCTAGTGTTAGTATTTGACTGGATGTCACCTTGGAAAGAAGATAAAAAATAATTCATTGAATTTACATTAACATCGTCGAGGTACATATTCTTCTGCATGTACAAAGTAATTCCGCAAGATCAAAACAAATGGGGCACGTCTTCATCATCCTCACAGCATAAAGAGCACACTATATCAACATTCTCCACCCACTTACTTTTGCACACCTTTGTAACCAAATAGTCCCTCCTTAGTAACCAAAGGAAAACCTTGACATTTGGAGGAACCTTCATCTACTAGAAAAATCTACATTCTTCTAAAGTTGACCGTCTTACGAGCCTGTAAACCTTAGACATTGAAAAGGTGTCCTCAGTCCGCAATAGCTCTATCAGGACAATTCATACATGGATGTCAATGATCCTGCAACAAGGATAACAAAAATTGCAACTCTTGGACACATGCTTTAGAAAGAATCATATCAAAGATAGGTGACCAAGAAATTGAAGCCTCATCGCAAAATTCTACTACTACTTGAAAATTATTAGCTACCAAAGCATAAAGGTGGGGCATCACTTTAGTGAAAGCACCAAACTTAGACTAGTCATCATCGCAGAATTTGAATGTTCTTCCATTACGAAGGACTAGGTGAAAATACATCAAATTTGTTGCAGAGCTGGTACCAAAGGCCTCCAAAAACTAGAAGTGCCATGAGGAATTACCGCCCTCTCGATATTGGACAAGGATGTACCATAAGAATCTTTCATTAGACAATGCAAAAGTGAATGCTCATTGGTAAAGAGCTGTGCCCCCCACTTTGTCAACAATGCGTCATAGAAGTCACCAAGGGCTTAAACTATCAACCCTACCTCCTTTGGCTAACATATCACATTTCAAGGAACCAACTGAATGAATTTGCCCTCATGATTTGGGCCCTTCCAAAAGAAATGCTTCCTCATAATTTCTAGCTTGGCAATGGAGAGGTAGAAGATAGGAATAGCAGAAAGGACAACCTTTAGGAGAATCCCCCCTTAAAAGCAACCTCCCACTCCAACCACTCAGTTGCTTCCTCATCCTATCCACCAAGGGAGCCCAACTAGTAGTCGTGAGTTGTCTCCCTTTCAAAGGAAGCCCTAAATATGTGAAGGGCAAGTGTTCCGATGCAATACGTAGGAAACCAGATGCTAAAGAAACCTCCTTTGTAGTCATACCAAAGGGCAAAATATCATACTTGGTATGATTGACTGGTAAACCGGTGATCTCACCAAAGATTCCAATGATCACTACAACATTCTCTGCCTCCATACTTCCTCCTTCCATAAGGAAAAGCATGAAAAGCATGCCCTTAGCATATTACAAAATGGGGGTCATAATAGAACCACTTCCTTACAAACAGAAACTAGCAAAAAGGCCCTTGTCATACAGTTTGGAAGCCATCGTTGCTAAGGTATCTATAGCCATAATGAAGAGTGGAGGGGCAAGAGTGCATCCTTGCCTAACTACACATTGCAATTGTGTCCAAGAACCATTAGGTATACCATTTATCAGCATCGAGAAAGAGGTGGTAGTGATACACCTCTTCATCCACTGCACCTAATGCTCTGGAAAGTGATAATGGTTGAGGATCTCCCAAAGATATAACCATGAAACAGAGTTATAGGCCATAGAAAAAGTGACCATCCACAAAAAGGGTAATTTATCAGACCTTCTCCATGTTGACACCATCTCTACTAGTAGAACAAAAGACTCAAGCAATTAAGGATGTCCCCTAAAGAAAAGCACTTTGCATAAGAATGATCAAGGATGGAAGGACCGATCGTAGCCTATTGACAAAGAACATTGCCACTATCAAATATACTATGTTTGACAGCACGATGAGATGGAAATCATCAACGTGTTCAGCTCCATGCTTCTTCTATCATAAGAAGAAATAGAATCTATTAAGTATCTCAAAGCCATAGTTCCCAACCACAAATTCACAGACCATGTCCATAAAGTCATCTCCAACAATCTCCTACATTTCCTTATAAAAGAGAACCTACAACCCATCTAGCCTAGGGGCACCTTCCACCTTGAGACCTCGCATGGAGGACACAACATCATCCTTATTGATGTCCCTGACCAAATCTGCATGCATGTCATCATCCATAACACTCATATTAGATGACACCAAGCACCACCTATCTCAAGGTCACCTCCTCACAAAGTTGTGAAAATGCCTCTACACAACCTCCACCATTTGCCTCCTATCACATACCACAACCTCTTCAACCCTAAGGGAACTAATAAAATTTGTTCTCCTCTGTGCACTAGCTGCCATGTGGAAGAACCAAATATTTGCATCATCCTCCTTCAACCACAATTGTCTCAACTTCTACCTTCAATTTACCTCCGTCTTCAAATCTTAATTCTTGCAAGACAACAGATTGAAGCCAATGCCTCTCCCCCTACTCAAACTCAAAAAGTGGTCTAGAGTCCTCAAGAGGCCCAGGGCCTCCAATTTGGCTATGTCCTTTCGGATCGCAAATGTTTGATTCTTAGCTGCCAGTGTGCGTGTTGTCGAGGTGGATGGCAACACCTCACACCATTTCTCCTAGACAAAATCCTTATATCTAGGTTCCATCAACCATGACTTCTAGAACTTAAAGTAAGAGTAGAATGCATCCCCCTCATTATTATTCCACATTAAGTGCATATGGCCCAAGAAGGGACGTGGCTTGTGTCGATACCCTTATTTTGATGTAACAAAATTATGTTTTATTGCAAACAACCATTTTAGGATTTTTTTATCGCCGAGATTAAAGGATGATATTCTTCAATGCTTAAGAAAAAAATTTGTCAAGAAATGTATTATTCTATTATATTATTAACTTTCTTGAGTTTAGAATACTTATCAAGAATCTCAAAGTAATCTACTCAAACGTTTTCTAGTCAATAGATAATCAACTAAGTCAATAACTATGCAATTAGAAAATATTGATCGATCAATAGCAAACCTTGATTGACCAATTTAATTGATCGGTCAATAGGATTAAAAATAATCAACTAAATTAGTCTAACGGGAAAATCCATCTTTCATGTTGATAATTGACCAATAAACCAAATTAATCAACCAATAGTTGATCAACTTTCTAGATTGATTGACCAAAGTGACTTTTGATTGACCAATAATGAAGTTTAATTGACCAATGTCGATAGAACAGTGTTGTTCGCTTTGAATTGGTGTTTAAAACTGATGCGCTGTAGTATAGTCGATACTTCGTGAAAAACAAATACAATTTATAGCTCGAAAGAAATCCGAGGTCAAACATAAGGAGTAAGTGTTGCAACTAATCTCAAAGATCACAATATTACCAAAAAAGATAAGCAAGTTATAATAAAAATTCCATACAACAATAATATATATAAACCAATGTCAAGATGCAAAAATAAGGGGGTAAAATGGTGATTTAAATCACCAATTACCCCTCTAAGTATGCTCACAATAATTCTGAAATAACTGAATAGTAATGATCAACCAATTATTCCACGTAAGTAATGCAACAATAGCTTAGAATCAGCATGCCTCAGTGAGAGGCACAAGCACAGCACAGAGGCACGAAAGCCTCCAAATCGGCTAAGTATAGAGCAGGCAGGAGCAAGGGCAAAAACCCCCCTCCCCCTCTCTCTCTTCTTCCATTCCTCTTTCTTTCTTCTCTCAGAAATATGCTAATCGGACCCAAGTATATGGGCAATCAGATCAGAGCCCAAACCCGTGTGGCATGAATGTGGGTGAGGGTGTGCGTGCGCACGTGGAGAGGGACCTCACCCCATGCTCACTGAGAGAAATTTCTCTTATACTGCACAAATAATTTTGCTGCTCACGATGTGGGACTAATGAATCTCCTCATTCTCGTGTGTGCCTACAGTAGGGAGACGTTTCCAATTACAGGTGAAATCAAAGGTAGGGCCTCCAATCGATGTCCTGTGGTGAAGCCTGCAGCAACTTTGCGTCTTCTGGGTGTAACACCTAGGGCTTGCGTGGCTTAGAACATGAAGAATGAAGGCGGCAATAAGGCGTGGCGGCAGAGCTTCGATGTATTCCCTGAAACACAAATACGGGCGTGAAGGCCCCAATCAGAATGTTTTGAAGTATCGCCAGACCACGTGGAGTGTGGTGGTGGTGGTAGTCTTGTGGCGTGAGAGTGCGTGAGGTGGTGCGTCAGGGTCGGTGAAGGTGGACGACAATGGGTTTGTTTGGTAGGGAGCTAGGGTGAGCGATGGAGTGAAATAGGAGAGGGCTTTTGATGGAGGGAGTACGGCAGTGCTTTTGGAGGTGGAGCGGGCGTGTTTGGTGGTGTGTAGTGTGCTCTCAACCTCGCCGAAGCTTAGCCGGAGCGAAGGAAGATGACGACGTTGAGGGGGAAACGGTGGTCGTGCATGTGTCGTAAGTGCGGGAAAAAGAAGTATGGAGAGAGAGAAGAGGATAGAGGGGCTTAGGAGGGGAAAAGGTGGCTGGAAGAGGTCGGTCGTGGCAGATCGGCACCGGAGAAGATGAGAGGGACGGAGAGGTGGCGACGATGAATGAGGGAGAGAAACACCCTCTCTTTGTCTGGAGAGATGTGCGACGATGAGGGGAGGAAGATAGGCCATCCAATTTGGTTGTTGGACAGCCGGACGAGGAGAATGGAGGACGTCGCCAGAGAAAAGTGCGAAGATGGCTGGAGGAGGAAGTGGGCTTTTCTCTGACCAAAAATTGCTACGTAGCTCAGGTTCTTGCCCCTGATCCTTTTATAGGTCATGGGAAGGGGTTTCAAGCTTGGAAACCAAGCTTGGAAGCTTCCAAGCTCTGAAATCTATGGAGACCGAATCCTTTCAAAGGTTCGCATGAGAGATTGGGCGAGATCTAGAGACTCAGACAAGGCTTAAAAGGAAGTAAATTACTTGACGAATCTCGCATTCAATTTTGAGAGGGATTCGTCAAATAATCAACAAGTTCTTGACAAAAAAGACCGCCGGAGTAGGATTCCTTCATGAAAATGGTGGAAGGACCTTTTTTCTAAGAGTGACAACAAAGATAGGGGCTTTTTGCAAGGAATTTCAAAAGCTGAGGGGTTGTTGAGAGAAAAAGGTCAAATTGGATCAAATTGCAAACTAGGTCAAGACAATCTTTGATTAGGTCCAAATTTTGATACAAACCTAATTTGGACCTAAGGAATCCAATGTTGAAGTTGGATTTTGGTTTTTACCTAGTTTTACTGGGTAATTTATGAAAAATCCAAATTAGGGCAATAGTCTGTCTAAGACTCTGTTTTAGGTCAAAATGGGTTCAGATGGTCAAATCAAAGATGCCGAACCCTAGAGAATATGTTTATACGATTTTTAGAGGGTTCAGATGAATTTTTTCCTGATCAGAACCTCAGTTAATTAAGAGGGTTTATTTTTAGGATTTCAGATGTCCATTAGTTCTTGAAATGCGTGAAAAAACCCATTTCTGTATGCATGGACCTACTAATTAGATTTAAATGTATATTTGACCTTTAGCCACCCTTGAAAAATCCTATGGTTATTCTGTATTTGTGATAATATGGTAAAATTGCATAAATAACCTCATTTTCATCTTTTCTTCTAAAAATAATTAATCTTGCCCAAAAGACATTCTGACTGATATGTAGGAGCTTTTGTTGACTTTATTAGATCAAATTGATCTAGTTATGGCTCATGATGATGTTCCCATCAAACAGTATTTCCAAATCTACTTGATTTTCACCTATAAATAGGGCTCCATGCCTCTCATTTCAAAACACACCTCTCAAAGCAACTCTTAAAGAAAAAGTGCTCTCTCTCTCTCTCTCATGCCAACTCTCCAATGCTATTCAAAGCATGATGCTCTAAGGGTCAAAAAAATCATGGTTTGCATATTTAAATTACTTTTAGGTTCCAAAGGTTTTAACTATATTATTTCTATTCTTGTTAGTTTGATTGGGACCCAAGTTGTTGGGATGCCCGAAGTGTTGTTTCTTCTCTTGGTAGGTTTAAAAGAGAAGGTATTGTAAGAGATTGCGCACCCTTGTGCAAGTGGTATGATAGTGGATTAACTAGTCTTATTTAGTTAGGAAAATCCTATGTTGGGAGGCTTAGGTAGTGGTGTTTACCTGCAAGAGTTTCAACTATAAATCGAGGTGCCATCTTGTCATCCTTTCTGTGGTTTGATTCTTCGTAAAATTTAATATATACCTCTATATACACTATTCACCCCCCTCTAGTGTAGACTCGTAGATCCTACATGTACATTCATTTGGTATCAAAGCACTAGTTTAGCACAGAAGATGTCAAAGCCATCCATCACATCAACCAGTGTCTATGTTGAGGGACAATCTGCTGTAAGACCACCCTTATTTGATGGCATGAACTATGGCTACTAGAAGATGCGCATGATCTGAAATCTATGAATTACAAGAATCAAGTTGTCATTATCTCAAAGTAAACTCGACCAAAAAAGAAAGGAGTTGAAGTTATAGTAGATGAAAAAAAGAAAGTAACTCACAACACCAAGGCCATGAATGCAATTTTTTGTGAGCTCTCCAAGGAAGGGTTTAATGGGGTTTTAGCACGCAAGATAGTTTATGAGATCTAGAACACCTCGTAGTCACTCATAAGGGTATGTCCAAGGTAAAGGAGACTTGCACAAATTTTCTAACACAAAAATATGAGTTATTTAGAATGAATAAAGGGGAGACGACCAAGGAAATGTATATTAGATTGACAGATATTGTGAATTCGTTGAGAAACCTTGATCAGGAAATAAAGAACGAGGCTCTAGTAAGGAAGATCCTCTGATCACTTCCAAGTGATGGGGAAACAAGGATGACAACAATTCAAGAATTAAAGGATCTCTCTCAACCTAAGCTGGATGACTTGATAGGCAATCTTATGACCTACAAAGTTTAGATGGAGCATATGAAGGAGCATGAAGAAGAACGAAAGAAGGACATAGCACTCAAGGCTCTTAGTGATATCGAGGAATCATAAGAAGATGAAGAAGAAAAAGAAGACATTACCTTGCTCTTGAGCAAGTTTAGAAAGTTCCTAAGAAATAAGAAGAATTAGAGAAAGAAGGTGGAGGAATCAAAGGAAGACCAAGTCATATCCTACAACTAAAAAATGGAGGGACTGTAAGCACCTTTGTTTTGATACACCAAAATTATGTTTATTGCTACAGTAATATTTCATGACCATCATCAATTAAAGCTTCTCTTTTGAATCAAGTTTAGATGGTTGCTGATGTGTGTCCTTTTCCTTTTTATTTGAGTCTAGGATATCATTGTAAGGAACCTCAAAAATAAAGCAATCAAACAGTTTTTCACGCTTCTTTGAAAACCAACATTTAGGATTATTGATCGACCAATATTTCTTTTTGATTGACCAAAATATGTTGATCGACCAACCAAGTTTGCTAATCTATCAAACCAATCCTTTTTAGGAAGTTGTTTAAAATCCTATTGATCGACCAACCAAGCTAATTCATTGACCAACCTATGAGCGATTAAACAACTTAATTGACTGACCAAATAGCTTTTTGATCGACCAAAATACCTTAATTGATCGACCAATATCGCTTCCTTTCCAAGCCAATTTTTTTGTATAAATAGAGGTTGTACGCAGCCCTTTCAATACACAACTTTCAATGGAAATACACTCTAAAATCAGAGCTTCTTGTGCTTCTTTCAAAAGTGTTCTATGCTTCGCTATTCACGTCTTTCAAAAGCACGTCATTTTGAACCTCTATCGAAATCCTGGCTTGATCTTTTATTGAGGTTCCATAGATATTTTTATTTGTTATTCAACTTTGTTGTCTTTGATTAACGGATTCCAAGTTGTTGGAAAGATCCGTGTTATTGTTGTTATTCTTCTCTTCAGGTCAAAAAGAGAAGTGGTTGTAAAGAGGTTGTGCCACCCTCGTTCAAGTAGTACTATAGTGGATTGACTAGTCTTGACTAGTTGGAAAAATCCTAAGTCAAGAGGCTTAGGTAGTGGTTTTTACCCGATTTGAGTTTCCACTCTAAATCTAGGTATAATTTGCGATTATTGTTGTTGTGAATTTATTTTTCTTTTTTACTATTTCAAGAGAGATACTATTCACCCCTCCCCTCTAGTATTTGTTCAATCCACAGGTGAAACTCTCATTTGGTATCAGAGCCTCGTTGTCTAAAAGATGTCAAAGTCATCTATCGACACATACGCTGAGGGGCAATCCACCATTCGACCGCCTCTTTTTTACGGAACGAACTATGGATATTGAAAGAATAGGATGCAGATCTTCCTAGAATCTATGATTTCAAGGTGCGGGATGTCATCACCTCTGTAACGAACGCGTGCCCCAGACGTCTAGGAGCTGGCCCAGACGTCGGACCAGACGTCTGGGATCGTTTCCAGACGTTTGGAAATCCGTTATCTTCCACACGCACGGGTCGTCTGCGCGCCTGAGCGCGCAGACCCGCATATTCGTTTATTCCCTGCGGCTGCAGATGCCCTGCCGCATCCTCTCTCCTCCTCGCACGGCCTTAAAAGGCCACGGCTCCCCTCACTTCAGTCACCACCGTCTCCTCCCTCTTCTCCTTCAGCCAGTGAGCGTGAGCGCGAGGGCGGCAGCGGCGGCCGCAGTGAGCGCGGAGGAGGTGCTGCGTGCGAGAGCGGAGCTCTGCCATGAGGGCGAGCTCGCTGGGGCTGTTAGGGCCGGTCGGCGGAGGGCGCAGGGGGCGCGGAGCGACGCGGAGGGGGGACTGTTGCGGTCTGAGCAGCAGGTGCGCGAGGTGCGACGCGAGCGGCGTCGCGAGCGGAGGCCGAGTGGCGCCCTGATTCTGGAAAAATTTCCAGAATCAGACGTCTGGGTTGATAGCCAGATGGCGAGGGCGACGTCTTGAAGACCATCCAGACGTCTGAAAGGTGAGTTTTCCGTCTCCTTCTTCCTTCCTGTCGACTGACCGTACTGAGGGAGGGAGATGGGTGTGCGCAAGCTCGGTGATTCGCCATCCATTGCGAATCAGACGTCTGGCAGTAGTACCAGACGGCGGAAGCGACCTCCAGACGTCCGGGGTGACCATCGGACGTCTGGGAGCTAGGCCAGACGTCCCCGCAGACTTCTGGACGTCTGGGAAA
Organism: Thalassia testudinum; assembly: GCA_037157565.1. Lineage (NCBI taxonomy): Eukaryota > Viridiplantae > Streptophyta > Magnoliopsida > Alismatales > Hydrocharitaceae > Thalassia > Thalassia testudinum. Next base: position 47,554,662 of record JAZHRO010000067.1, on the reverse strand, counting down.
CCACACTGAACAAGGTAATTCTCTGATCCACTTTTTAAGACGTCTGGAAGAAGTTCCAGACGTCTGATTTTGCACAGTGTTGTCGTTTTCGACCCGTTTAGGGCCCGTTCGGGTTCTGTTTTCCACGATTCAAGTTGCATTCTTTTCGGAATTAATTCCTCTACCCGTCTACAGTAGCTATACACTGTTTTGAGATACTCCTTGTGTTTGATCCTTGTGATAGGACCCCGTTCTGTTGCAGTCTCGGGGGTCGCGGAGGCACGCGGGATTCCCGACCACGCCCCCATTTCTCCCGTTGTACCTGGTAGAGTGACTTTAAGTTATTAATAAAATCTATTAAATTATGGAACCATAAATAGAACCTAGGACATTGCATGAATCCTAGGAATGACAAATAGATGGAATGATAGATCCTAGGTGTTGCATGAATCCTAGGGCTGGAAAACTAGATTGTATGATAGATCCTAGGATATGGCATGAATCCTAGGATGGGAAAACTAGTGGAATGTATAATACTGCAGTCTTGGAAAATGGAAAGAGATATAAAGCTGCCTGTAATTTGAATTAACAGCTGCCTGTTGTGAATAAATAACGTGGTTGAGAACATGGATTGTAAGAATGTGAAACTGGAAAGTGAAACCTGGATGTTTGAGTAAAAAGGATGGAACCCTACGGGGAAGTAGGAGTAGAACTCCTGGAAAGTGAATGGAATAGTATTGGGGAAGTGAGCTGGCCCTTGAGTATGGAGTACCAAGGAGAGCGACTGTCCCCCTGTTTAGTGCAGAGCGGAGCCAGCCGCCCCAGGGACCCGGGGTTAGCACTAGCCACTCTGTACCGACTTGTTGGCCCTCGCGTACGTAGTACCGAGGAGAGCTACTAGTGTAGGGAGGTACTAGCTACCCCACGGGCCCCAGGATTCTGCTAGCCTCCTACACCGACTTATTAGGCCCGTTGGGGCAAACCAGGGTAGTCAGGCGAGGGTGCGCAGACTGTGGAGGGGCAAGGCCCCGGTTTGGTTACTGTGGAGGGGTTGGACCCCTGTTACTGAGAGGGCTCTGCCCTGGACTGGTTCCGTGCTATGCTTTGGGCGCACCCGTTAACGGAAACGACTGACCACGTGCCAGTACGGGTTAGCTACCTGTGCGTTTATCGCACGTGCCGTAGTCACCGTTACGTCTGTCAGTGACCTTGGGGTGGTTGACTGAGGGTAGGATCACCACGGGGGACTCTCTCGGCTAGGAGAGCACCACGTGCTACTTCTACTTTTTGGAAAAGACTGCAATCAAGATCGTTCCCACGAGGAACATTCGAGATCAAGAAAAAGATCTGGGGAATAAATGCAATAGTGAGACAATTGAAAGATGTGAATAAAGAAAGTAATCGAACATAACAGCTACTGTACACTCTACTGTTGTCTTTAGTTTAGTTGCCACTCTACTCAGCGTTTTGCTGACGTGTTACACTCGTTACCTTTTTCAGGACCAGGTGTTGAGCAGCCAGGGTTAGCGGCTGCAGAGGACGCTGGGCCGAGTAGGGTCCAGTAGAGTTACCACTATCTCTTGTACCTCTTTTTGTTACGTTGTAGTGAGTAGTTCTTGTTTCCGCTGTACTTTCTTTACCTACAGTTCAAATTATATTATGAATGTTGTTCTACTGTTGTGGTGGTACATACTGTGGTAGTTTCTTTCCTTACTGCTGTACTTTCTTACTGTTAGTTATATTCATGCTGAATGTGGTTTATTTTACTGCTCTTTTGGTTACTTCCTCGTTGGACGACTAGGTCTTGGGATTAGTTGAGTCGGTCCGGTTCTCGTGTCTCGTAGGGATTCGGGAACCGGGGCGTTACAAGATGGTATCAGAGCAAGGTCGTCCCGAGAAGTGAATCAATTGACTGGAAAATAACCAATTCACATGTTTATAACTAGAGTAGCCACCACAACCTATCTCTTGACATGAGTTCTTAGACGTTTCCGTTCGGTATCGTTCCGTAGTGACGTGTTCCGTTTTGTTTCGCATCTCCTTACAAGAGATGCCTCGTCGCGAGACTAGTGAGGCTGGCCGCGGGCGCGGCCGAGGACGAGGTCGGCGAGGTGGACGTGCTGTTGTTGACGTCTCGGTGGACCAGCCACCACTCCCGGGCATCCAGGCCCAGGACCTCGCCAGACTGATACGGGACATTGTACGAGAGGATCTCCACCCACCGCCCCGAGCACCTCCTCCTGGGGTTGTAGAGGGGGAGTCCTCTGTGGGACCACACGATGGACACGAGGGAGGGGATGGGCCGCTGCCGCCCCCACCTTCCTCCGACACTTTTGTACATGAGGCACCTTCGCCTGGAGGTGCACCAGCACCTCCCTTATAGCGCCACTTCGAGCATTTCGGACAGTTCCGGAAGGTGAAGCCCCCCTCCTTCAAGGGGGATGAGGACCCGACCGAGGCAGAGGACTGGCTTGAGCAGCTGGAGAAGATCTTCGACACCCTTCGTCCCTGGTGGAGTGCCGCGTGGCCTTTGCCACGTACCAGCTGGAGAGTGCGGCACACCGGTGGTGGAGGGTGGTCCGGGGACAGGAGAGGGACGAGCCGACGTGGGACCAGTTCGTCACCCTCTTCTGCGAGCAGTACTTTCCCCAGACGTGGCAGGACTAGAGGAGGCGGGAGTTCCACACTCTCCGCCAAGGGACGATGACTGTGAGCGCGTACCGCATGCGTTTCTTGGAGCTGTCCCACTTTGCAGCGACAGCGGTAGCCACTGAGGAGGAGCGCCTTTGGAGGTTCATCGAGAGGCTCCGGCCTGCGATCCGGGGGTATGTCAAACCCCTGAAGCTGCCTACGTTTTCTAGGGTGGTAGAGGCAGCTATGACTTATGAGGAGACTAACTCATCCGCACAAGACACCGACGGCGGGCAGAAGAGGCCCTTCCAGCCAGACTTTTCACAGGGCCGGCGAGAACGGAGACACGTGGCGTCCACAGGAGAGCCGTCACATTGTGCAAGGCCATCAGTGGCCTTTGGGGGCCCTCGACAGGGGCCATTCGCCAGCACCGGACCCCCGCCTAGCCTACAGCAGGGACCCACTGAGGGCGGGAGTCGGGTTCCCCTCTGCTACCAGTGTGGCCAGCCGGGCCAAGTCAGGAGGGACTGCCCATCTAGGGCAGGGGGTCAGCAGATACTCCCCGCGCAGAGCACTGGAGGGCGAGCAGGAGGCCGCGGTTCGCAGGCGTGAGGAGGAGGACAGCAGTCGCGAGGAGGGTACCGGCCAGCACCTACCCGTCCGACACAGAGTGTGGCTGCTTCATCCGCACCTAGAGCTGAGGGGCGTGCCAACGCCCTCACACACAGGGACGCCAGAGCTTCGGGATCGGTGGTAGCAGGTATGATTTCAGTTTCTGGCAGACTCGTTTACATGCTTTTCGATTCTGGCGCTATGCACTCGTTTGTCGCAGCCAGTTTCGCAGTTAGTTTGGACCAGGATTATACACTATTAGAGAATCCGTTCGTAATCAGAGGTCCGAGTGACCAGTTGTTTGTAGCTGAGGAGGTGTACACGGATTACGAGGTCAGCGTCGAAGGACATAGCCTGCCAGCTGACCTGATTATGATCCAGATGGAGGACTTTGGAGTGATTCTAAGGATGGATTGGCTGTCCGCTTACCACGCCTTGGTGGACTGTTTTGAGAGGAAGATTGTCTTCTCCATTCCGGAGTTGCCTTCTTTCGAGTTTCACGGATAGCCAGTGGACGGAGGTTTCAGGTGCATTTCGGCACTTCGGGCGGCGAGACTTTTGAGCCAGGGGTGTGAGGGCTTCCTAGCTTGTGTGGTGGCAGAGCCCAGCCCTGTGGCAGACTTCCAGAGCATCCCGGTGGTCAGAGAGTACCCTGACGTGTTTCCAGACGAGTTACCAGGACTACCGCCCGAGCGTGAGATTGAGTTTGAGATATCACTAGTACCAGGGACCAGCCCCATCTCCACCGTGCCATACAGAATGGCACCGCTTGAGCTGCGAGAGCTCAAGTCCCAGTTGCAGGACCTTTTGGAGAAAGGCTTCGTGAGGCCCAGTGCGTCCCCCTGGGGAGCCCCGGTACTGTTTGTGAAGAAGAAGGATGGGACCCTACGCCTTTGTGTGGACTACCGATGGCTGAACAGGGTCACCATCAAGAACAGATATCTGCTGCCGAGGATCGACGATTTGTTTGACCAGTTGCGGGGTGCCACGGTGTTTTCCAAGATAGACTTGAGGTCTGGATACCACCAGTTGAGGATCAGGGAGACCGACGTCTCCAAGACAGCTTTCCGCACCCGGTACGGACACTACGAGTTTTTGGTCATGCCGTTTGGGATGACCAATGCCCCCGCTGCTTTCATGGACCTGATGAACCGGGTGTTTAGACCGTACTTGGACCAGTTCGTGGTGGTTTTCATAGATGATGTACTCATCTATTCTAGAGATCGGATGCAGCACGAACAGCACTTGCGGATGGTTTTGGACACTCTGAGACGACGCCGGCTATACGCCAAATACAGCAAGTGCGAGTTCTGGTTGAGGGAGGTGACCTTCCTAGGTCATGTGATCTCTGGAGACGGCTTGGCGGTGGACCCAGCCAAGGTCGAGGCAGTGCTCAGGTGGGAGAGACCGCGTTCAGTCACTGAGATTCGCAGTTTTCTGGGACTGGCAGGCTACTACAGACGATTCATCAGAGGATTTTCGCAGATTGCGCGTCCTATGACACAGTTGACCCGGAAGGACGTGCCTTTCGCTTGGACAGACGCCTGTGAGGCGTGTTTTCTGGAGCTGAAGGAGAGGTTGACCTCGGCTCTCGTGCTCACCATCCCTGACAGTAGTGGCGGGTTCGTTGTGTACATAGATGCCTCCTTGCAGGGGTTAGGAGGTGTACTCATGCAGAGGGGTCACGTTGTCGCTTATGCTTCGCGGCAACTGAAGCCCCATGAGCATACCTACCCTACCCACGACCTAGAGTTGGTAGCTGTTGTCTTCGCGTTGAAGACCTGGAGGCACTACTTGTACGGTGAGACCTTCGAGATTTTTACTGATCACAAGAGCCTCAGATACCTTTTTGATCAGAAGGAGCTCAACATGAGACAGAGATGTTGGTTGGAGCTCTTGAAGGACTACGACTGCAGCATCTCCTACCACCCGGGAAAGGCCAATGTGGTGGCTGACGCCTTGAGCCGTAAGGCGCCCGCACGCTTGGCCAGTCTACAGTTACAGAGTTGGAGCCTTTTGAAGGAGGTGGGCAGTTGGCGACCTCTAGAGTTACGAGGGTACTGTGGGGCAGTGACGGGGACACGGCAGACCAGGCCAGAGCTGATAGACCGCATCATCACAGGGCAGATGGCCGATCCGTACTTGCAGTCTTTGCGCGACAGAGTACTGTCAGGAGACCCTGGGGACTTCTCTTTCACAGACCAGGTGCTACGCTTGAGGGGACGGTTGTGCGTTCCCAGAGACGAGGACCTATTGAGCGAGCTCTTGACTGAGGCACACGGTTCCAGATTCACCATACATCCCGGAAACACAAAAATGTACCACGACTTGAGACGCGAGTTTTGGTGGAGAGGGATGAAGTGGGATGTGGGTGAGTTCGTGCAGCAGTGTTTAGTGTGCCAGCAGGTGAAAGCCAAACACCAGAGGCCTGCAGGGCCGCTTCAGCCGTTTCCAGTGCCAGAGTGGAAGTGGGAGAGCATCACCATGGACTTGGTGTGGGCTTACCTGTTACCCAGCGGGGACACGACGCAGTCTGGGTAATAGTGGATAGACTGACGACGACGGCGCGTTTCTTGCCGATCCGAGTTACTTTGGGACCAGCACAGTTGGCAGAGAGGTATATCCGTGATGTGGTACGACTACACGGAGTTCCGCGAGAGATCGTATCCGATCGGGATACCCGCTTTACGTCCCAGTTTTGGGCTGAGTTTTAGTAGGCCTTGGGGACGAGGTTGAGGTTTAGCACGGCTTACCACCCCCAGACGGACGGACAGTCTGAGCGCACGATACAGACACTTGAGGACCTTTTGCGTGCCTGTGTACTGGACTGAAGGGGCTCTTGGGAGGAGCACCTGCCCCTGGCAGAGTTTGCATACAACAACAGTTATCACTCGAGCATCGGCATGGCTCCCTACGAGGCTCTGTACGGACGGAAGTGTACGGCACCCTTGAGTTGGGTTGAGGTGGGGACCAAGTGGGAGGTTGGCCCCAGGTTGATCCGGCAGAGTCAGGAGGTAGTTGAGCAGATCCACAGATGACTCCGCACTGTCAGGAGCAGACAGAAGAGCTACGCGGATCGGAGACGCAGAGAGGTGCAGTTTGAGGTTGGGGACCACGTTTTCCTTCGTGTTTCGCCCATGAAGGGCTTGCAGCGGTTTGGGGTGAGAGGGAAGCTCGCGCCGAGGTTTCTGGGGCCCTTTGAGGTCCTGGAGCGGGTTGGACCCGTTGCTTACAGACTTGCCTTTCCCTCGCAGCTTTCTAGTGTGCACGACGTGTTCCACGTGTCCAACCTCAGGAAGTACATAGCCGACTCCAGTCACGTACTGAGTCACAAGAGCGTCGAGGTGGGCGACGACCTGACCTACCCCGAGCGGCCAGTGCAGATCCTAGACTGAGTCGTCCGTAGTTTGAGACGAAAGCAAGTACCCCTGGTAAAGGTTTTGTGGAGGAGCCAGCGATACGAGGAGGCTACCTGGGAGCCTGAGGCGACAATGCGGGAGCGGTACCCGGAGCTTTTCGCGGGTACGTCTTTTTGGACCGGCTTCGGTCCTCTTTGAGTTTGTTATGGTTAATTGGACATCTTTTCCCGCACCCTAGTTGGCGCAAGTTTCGAGGACGAAACTTCTTTTGAGTTTGTTATATTGTAACGAACGCGTGCCCCAAACGTCTTTTAAGACGTCTGGGAGGTGGCCTAGACGTCGGACCAGACGTCTGGCATCGTTTCTAGACATCTGGAAATCCGTTATCTTCCACACGCACGGGTCGTCTGCGTGCCTGAGCGCGCAGACCCGCATATTCGTTTATTCCCTGCGAATGCAGACGCCCTGTCGCGTCCTCTCTCCTCCTCGCACGGCCTTAAAAGGCCACGCCTCCCCTCACTTCCTTCACCACCGCCTCCTCCCTCTTCTCCTTCAGCCAGTGAGCGTGAGCACGAGCGCGAGGGCGGCAGCGGCGGCCGCAGTTAGCGCGGAGGAGGTGCTGCGTGCGAGAGCGGAGCTCTGCGGTGAGGGAGAGCTCGCCGGGGCTGCTAGGGCCGGCCGGCGGAGGGCGCAGGGGGCGCGGAGCGACGCGGGCGGCGTCGCGAGAGGAGGCCGAGTGGCGCCCTGATTCTGGAAAAATTTCCAGAATCAGACGTCTGGGTTGATAGCCAGACGGCGAGGGCGACGTCTTGAAGACCATCCAGACGTCTGAAAGGTGAGTTTTCCATCTCCTTCTTCCTTCCTGTCGACTGACCGTACTGAGGGAGGGAGATGGGTGTGCGCAGGCTCGGTGATTCGCCATCCATCGCGAATCAGACGTCTGGCAGTAGTATCAGACGGCGGAAGCGACCTCCAGACGTCCGGGGTGACCATTGGACGTCTGGGAGCTAGGCCAGACGTCCCCGCAGACTTCTGGACGTCTGGGAAACCACGCTGAATAAGGTAATTCTCTGATCCACTTTTTAAGACGTCTGGAAGAAGTTCCAGACGTCTGATTTTGCACAGTGTCATCGTTTTCGACCAGTTTAGGGCCCGTTCGGGTTCCGTTTTCCGCGATTCGAGTTGCGTTCTTTTCGGAATTAATTCCTCTACCCGTCTACAGTAGCTATACACTGTTTTGAGATACTCCTTGTGTTTGATCCTTGTGATAGGACCCCGTTCTGTTGCAGTCTCGGGGGTCGCGGAGGCACGTGGGATTCCCGACCACGCCCCCATTTCTCCCGTTGTACCTGGTAGAGTGGCTTTAAGTTATTAATAAAATCTGTTAAATTATGGAACCATAAATAGAACCTAGGACATTGCATGAATCCTAGGAATGACAAATAGATGGAATGATAGCTCCTAGGTGTTGCATGAATCCTAGGGCTGGAAAACTAGATTGTATGATAGATCCTAGGATATGGCATGAATCCTAGGATGGGAAAACTAGTGGAATGTATAATACTGCAGTCTTGGAAAATGGAAAGAGATATAAAGCTGCCTGTAATTTGAATTAACAGTTGCCTGTTGTGAATAAATAACGCGGTTGAGAACATGGATTGTAAGAATGTGAAACTGGAAAGTGAAACCTGGATGTTTGAGTAAAAAGGATGGAACCCTACGGGGAAGTAGGAGTATAACTCCTGGAAAGTGAATGGAATAGTATTGGGGAAGTGAGCTGACCCTTGAGTATGGAATACCAAGGAGAGCGACTGTCCCCCTGTTTAGTGCAGAGCAGAGCCAGCACCCCAGGGACTTGGGGTTAGGACTGGCCACTCTGTACCGACTTGCTGGCCCTCGCGTACGTAGTACCGAGGAGAGCTACTAGTGTAGGGAGGTACTAGCTACCCCACAGGCCTCGGGGTTCTGCTAGCCTCCCACACCGACTTGTTAGGCCCGCTGGGGCAAACCAGGGTAGTCAGGCGAGGGTACGCGGACTGTGGAGGGGCAAGGCCCCGGTTTGGTTACTGTGGAGGGGTTGAACCCTTGTTACTGAGAGGGCTCTGCCCTGGACTGGTTCCGTGCTGTGCTTTGGGCGCACCCGTTAACGGAAACGACTGACCGCGTGCCAGTACGGGTTAGCTACCTGTGCGTTTATCGCGCGTGCCGTAGTCACCGTTACGTCTGTCAGGGACCTTGGGGTGGTTGATGAGGGTAGGATCACCACGGGGGACTCTCCCGGCCAGGAGAGCACCACGTGCTACTTCTACTTTTTGGAAAAGACTGCAATCAAGATCATTCCCACGAGGAACATTCGAGATCAAGAAAAAGATCTGGGGAATAAATGAAATAGTGAGACAATTGAAAGATGTGAATAAAGAAAGTAATCGAACATAACAGCTACTGTACACTCTACTGTTGTCTTTAGTTTAGTTGCCACTCTACTCAGCGTTTTGCTGACGTGTTACACTCGTTACCTTTTTCAGGACCAGGTGTTGAGCAGCCAGGGTCAGCGGCTGCAGAGGACGCTGGGCTGAGTAGGGTCCAGTAGAGTTACCACTGTCTCTTGTACCTCTTTTTGTTACGTTGTAGTGAGTAGTTCTTGTTTCCGCTGTACTTTCTTTACCTACAGTTCAAATTATATTATGAATGTTGTTCTACTGTTGTGGTGGTACATACTGTGATAGTTTCTTTCCTTACTGCTGTACTTTCTTACTGTTAGTTATATTCATGCTGAATGTGATTTATTTTACTGCTCTTTTGGTTACTTCCTCGTTGGACGACTAGGTCTTGGGATTAGTTGAGTTGGTCCGGTTCTCGTGTCTCGTAGGGACTCGGGAACCGAGGCGTTACAACCTCCAAGTACACACGTCCCAAAATAAAGGAAGGAGTGGCGGTGACACCAGATCAAATGAAGATGGCAGCACACAATGCTAAAGCCATGAATGCAATCTTCTGTGGGCTTTCAAGAGCAGAGTTCAACCACGTTTCTACTTGCAAGACAGCTTACGAGATCTGGAGCATCCTTGAAGTCACCCACGAGGAGACATCCAAGGTAAAAGAAACTAGGGTAAATTTACTAATACAAAATTATGAGATTTTCAGGATGAAGAAGGGAGAATCAATTAAGGAAATGTTCATAAGATTCATGGACATCATAAACTCCTTAAGAAATATAGATCGGGAGATCAAGAATGAAGCTTTGGTGAGAAAGATTCTCCGGTCACTCACCAGTGATTGGGAGACCAAGACCACCTCCATACAGGAGTCGAAAGATCTGTCTACCCTAAAATTAGATGATCTTATCGGAAGTCTTATGGTCTACGAAGTTCAACTCCAACACATGGAGTATGAAGGTGAAGGAATCAAGAAGAAAACTATGGCTCTTAAAGCCAATCAACAAATAGAAGATTCCTCGAGTGAAGACGAAGAGGAAGATATAACCCTCCTTTCAAGAAAGTTCAAAAGTTTCTCAAGAACAAAAGAAGCTGGAGAAAGAAGAAAGAAGTCAAAACTGACACAATTATCTGCTATAACTGCAAGAGAAAGGGACACATCAAGAAGGATTGTCCAGTTCTCAAAAAGGAGTTAGAAAAGAAGTTTCCTAGAAGAGAAGGAAAGAAAAAGGCATTCGCAGTAACCTGGGATGAATCAGACTCAAGTTAAGAAGAAGAAGAAACCTTTGGAGAAGAAACTCTCCTAGGATTAATGGCACTAGAAGATGATGTAACCTCTTTTTCACAAGATGAACTATTAGAAGCATTTTTTGAGATGCATGACATAGCTAAATTACTAAAATTAGAAAATAAAAATCTAGTAAAAACATTAGGGGAAGAAAAGGCATAGAAAGATATGTTTTCTCAACAAAATAAAGAGTTATATGAAGAGATCATCTCATTAAAATCACACGTAGATAATTTAAAGATGGATATAGACAAATTAAAAGAAAATTCTATGATTCTCTTGAATGATCTGGCTAAGTTTACTAAGGGAAGTAGAAACTTTCATAAACTATTAGGAACACAAACCTAAAGCACCACAAAATTTGGGTTAGACTACACACCTAAAAATGATCATGAAGTACCACAAGATTTTCCTGGGAAATGCTTAGGCCCAAACCTCCCTTTAAACAACTTGGCTAGATTTGTTGACAAAACGGGTATTCACTAGTGATTACTTATTTCCTAGGTAGACCAAGTCTTAGGTTATTTTTAGGGAGTCACAATTAAGTTAGGTCTAGAATTTTGATTGCTTGTGTGCACACTTTTCTCATCTCCATCTCTTCTCCCCCCTCCCCTTCTTCCATTTTATGCACGGGCGATGGTCTCAAAATCTGCACTTGGAAGGACCATTTGATTTTGCCCCCTGCGCAAAAAGTCCACTTTTTTTGTCCTCTTCTTTTTCTAAAAATATACAAAATCAACAAAACAGGTCCACTAACCCTTCCACTTCCACCTCTAACCCCACATCTAACTGCACTACTAACCTTAATTCTAACCCATCCACCCAAAACACCTCCACCTTTGACTTTCCACATCTGGAGCTCCCTAATGCTGATTTGCCTCAATCACAACATCAAGCCCCCCCGCCTGATCTCTTGACAATGATGGCTAAGCAGATTTCTCAATGAATGCCAATCAACAAACGTTGACTAGGAATATCCAAAACCTAGCCAACGAAAGGCCAAACCTACCACCTCATCAGTAGCCTGTTATTCCTCTAAAAGGTTTTTATGATCCTTCTTATTATGAGGAATGACCAGGGGTGGTCATACCAGAGGGGGACTTCAAAATCAAGCCGGCAGTTTTGAACCTGATTAAACACTTCCATGGCCTTCCTAGGGAAGGCCCATTCAGCCACCTTGAAGAGCTAACTCTTCTTGCACAAACAACCCGTTCTCGAAATATGCAAGAAGACCTTTGGCTAATGCGGCTATTTCCATTATCTCTAAAAGATAAGGCCGCTTACTGGTTCAGGACCATTGGCCGACCCATCACCACACGGCCTCAGCTCAAGAGCACCTTCCTCAAGAAATTCTTTCCCATAGGTCGTACTAATTCCCTGCGAAGATCTATTACGACCGTTCAACAAAAATCTAGTGAGACTTTCCATGATTCTTAGGAAAGATTTCAAGATCTCGTAAGAAGTTGCCCGCACCATGAGATTCCTTTATGACAGCTCGTGCAGATCTTCTATCATGGATTAGAAGATCAAATCCGACGTTTCGTCGATGTCTCGTGTGGCGGCAACTTCTTGAATAAGGATGCTGAGAGTGCCTATGACCTTTTTGAAGAAATGAGTGAAAACTCATTTAATCAAGCTTCCATGAACACATTTTGCAGGCACTCAATCTATTCCTGTAACCCAAGATGATCTTCAAATGATTTCACAAAAACTCAACTAGTTGCACATTAATCAAAAGAAGCTTGAGGAAAGACTTGCCACATCAACTCAAGCTCCACACAGTCCACATCTAACCCAACCTAACTTTCCACGAAGAGAAAATTTGCACAATCTCAACACTACTCCTGTTGATTATTACGAGTATTCTGAGGTTGCCCATGATTCATTGGGGAATTACAACTATTCAGATCTTAACCCCACTCAAAATATTTCTGCTATGCAGGAGCCATTTAAAAATTCTTCCAATTGGAAGGACTACCCGAACTACTCCTGGAATAATCAGGTTACTTCCCAACCAAATCAATTTAATGTATGGATCTAATTTGACCTTTCATCCTGGGCCATCCCAACAAGACATCAATGCCTAAATGATGAGAACCTTGCAGGACATGAAGACAAAGATGACGAAAGTAACCAACACCATCACAAATCTGAATAATCAGATCGGGGTTACTCCCACTCAAAGACTTGTAGGACATCTACCCTCCCAACCCATGCCCAACCCTAATCACTAAAGGAACCAATATCTAGGTAGAAATCCACACTACCCGAATCAGCCTCCTACTAATCCACCACCTCAACAGTCTCTCAGGTTTCCACAACCAAAAGCCCCCCACTTCCTCCAAATAATAATCCGACTGCACATGCAGTTACGTTGAAGAGTGGGAAAGCCACCACTGATCCTGGGCCTTCACAAAAACCTGGTGAAATCCCTATCCCTGTGCAAATTGACTCTCCACCTTCCCATCAGGAAGAAAAAGAAACACAAATATCTCAAGACACGACTCCTATCCCTTTTCCACAAGCTCTCCACCCCACCACCAATAGAAAAAAGAAATCTGAGCCCACCACAGAAGAACTCATGGATCTATTTGGGCAAGTTCAAATCAATATTTCCCTCCTAGATGCCATCAAATATATACCTGCCTATGCCAAATTTTTTAAGGAGATCTGTACTTCTAAAAGGTAGGACAAAAATCTAGGACAGGTATATCTTTCAGAGACAGTAAGCTCTGTCATACAGAGCAAGCTGCCTCTTAAGATGAAAGATCCGGAGGCGCCATTAATTTCAGTGATTATTGATGATATTACCTTTGATCGTTCCCTCCTTGGTCTTGGTGCCTCAATTAATATCATTCCAACTATTTTATTTGAAGAGTTTCAGATCAGTGAATTAAAACCTGTCGAGGTTACCCTGCAATTAACCGATTGATGTACAATCAAACCTCGTGGGATTGTTGAGGATGTTTTGGTCAAGGTCCAGAATTATGTCTTCCCTACAGACTTTCTGGTCCTTGACATTGAGGTACCTGAATCTTTATTGAATGCCCCAATAATCCTTGGACGACCCTTTTTGGCCACTGCAAAGGCAAATATCAATTGCCACACAGGCAAAATGGATATCACCTGCGTAGGCCAAATTATCACTCTAGATATTTTCAAATCCTCTAAGAGATTCCATGATGATAACTTTTTTGAGGACTCAGATAGTGAAATTTCAAATATGGTGGAGGAGACAATGTTGATAAATATCCTTACCGACCACAATATTTTTGAGGAATCAGATTCAGAATCCGTGGTCGGCGACATATGTGATTAGGAGATTTGTCTTCAGCAACAATCCATTCCTAATGATTCCCTTGATCCTTTCCCTAACCCACCCACGCTTCTCTCAACCCACCCTTCCACTCTAATTTCACCCACCCTTCACCATTCTTCCCCCAAACCCTTTCCATTAGACCTGCCACCAGACCCGCCCGAGTTTGGCATTCAACCTAATTTAAAACCATGGCCAGACTCGAGCTACACTTATCATTTTCCATCCAACTTTGATCCCTATATTTCCTCTAATCACTTTTCTCAGGATCCAGAAGAAGACACCTTTTATGCAGGCATCCAAGTGATTTTCCATCTTCCGTGCATACCTTCACGCTCAGCTGAATGGCGTAAAAGATAGCACTGGGTGGGAGGTAACTCATCATCTTTCCTGCTTTCCTTTTTCCTTTCCTTTTTCAGGTTTTGACCATCCTAAACCTGACCACCCTTCACTAAGGTAATCCCTTTTCCCTCCTAATGCATGAGGACATTGCATATCATAAGCATGGAGGGGTGTTTTTTTAAATTTTGATGATCGATTTCGGATTTTCAAAATCTAAAAACATACATTTTTCTTTAGTCATTTTTATTTTCTTGCATGCATACCCAAAAAAATAAAAATACTGAAAAAACTTTTTGAGGGAAATTTTGAAATCGGGACTAAGGTTGACAACTCACTTTTGGTACAATGGAATTTTATCTTTAATAAACTAGGGATGAGGATATGGATCTGATCATTAGAATTTCATGGTCTATTTTTAGACTAGATCAGATATCCTTCTCTAAAATTCCACCTGAACTCATGATAGTTCAGGTGACTTGATCCTTTTTTGTAATATGCAAATTATTTGGCTTAGTTTCTGATTCAAAAACTTGATTTTCTTGTGGAACTTCCTGTGTCAAATTTCACACACAAGCCAACACCTAAAAAACTACTAAAACTTAGAAAAACTCCTTGTTTGGCCTTAGTAAAAGTCTGAAGCAGATAATTGGTTTGAGTTTCCATCGTTGAGAAGGAGGAAAATGCCTCCTTTGAAGATGCGATGTCAACATGTTACCTCATCAGCCCTGCTCCATATCTATATTTCATATCCTTAGATGGAGCATTAAAGCTCATTTTAGCAACTCAAGTGTCTTAGACAGTGCTCTACCTATAGTGTCGGAGCAAGAGCTTGAGTTTGCTTGGAGTGCCCCTTTACACCGCATTGTGTTTTGGGGTTGTGAGCTCCCGGGTGGTGTCATGGACAGTGCTATCTCGAAGTACTAACGCCAGAGCCCCCTCAAGGATTAGTAACGGGAATGATGATCCCAACACATCTGTTGTAAGACTAAGCTAGAAATAAGCATGGCGGACAAAAAAAAAAGTTTTAAACCAAAAACACGCCCTTATAAATGTTGGCTTTTCACAAGCATGCACATAAGGTTTTAAAGGTTATTGCAAGTTGCGAATTAAATTCAAGAGCCAGAAAAATCCTAAAAATAGAAATTTCAAGTCATCTGAATTAGCAGGGGGTTAATTTGTGAGTTTTCTATAGAATATATTGATCCTGTTTTGTTTAATTTTTGGATCCAAAAATAATTCCTGATGTTTATCTTTAATAAATCCCGTACCTCCTGTATTTAAACCAACCAAGGTCTCATAATCTCTATCTCCTCAAAAGTCAAAAAAATTAGATTTCCCAAAAATTTCGTTTTATAAAAATTAAAGTTTTGCTAAGAGACTAGCAAAAGGTAAGCATGGGGGTGTGCTAAATGCCAGTTTATGATCATTCTTATGCATTAAAACAAACCTAGCTCTTAGGATTTTGCTCCGCAAATGGGTTTTTGGGTTGCATTTAGGCATTAATTGGGTTAGGCATGCATTGCACTTTTTATTGTCTTTTTAATGTGTTTTTGTGAGTGTTAGGGATATACAGATTGCCAGATCCCTAGAACCCTAGCACTCAGGAAGGCAACTGGTGAAGGAGAAGCTCTCACTAGTTGGAACTCAGCTTGATCCAGCTCACCATAGTTGGAATCCAGCTCACCTGAACTAGGGTTAGCTCATTCAAGCTTTATTCAGCTCATCTCAGCTGAATGGCAACTCAAGAGAGCTCATCTTAGCTCACCCTAGTTCAGGTCAGCTCAGATCCAGCTCAACTTAGACGAGTCTAGCTCATCTTAGCTCCCATTAGTTCACAAGGAGCTTTTGCTTGCTCAGTTAAGTTGACTGGAGTTCACCCCAGCTTAGGTCCAGCTACACCCAGCTCCACTCAACTCTAGCTAGCTAAAGATGACTTCATTTCAGCTCAGGAAGCTCAAGTCTAGCTCCCGGGGACTCAGCTTAGCTCAATTCAGTTGAGCTAAGCTACCTTAGTTGCCTCAACCAGCTTAATCATCCCCGGGAGCACCAGACCCAGCTCACCTCAGCTCCTTGTGGCAGAAGCCATCTTACTTTAGCTTGGCTTAGCAGCTAGCAAAGAACTAGCATGCTAAGCCAGCTAAAGTAGCTCCATGCCATCCTCTTCAGCAGCTGCCAGCTCCAGTTCAGCTCCAGACTTCTTTTGTCCAGCTCCTCTCCACAAACCCTAGCTCCCATTGCCTCCTCCTCTACTCCATTACTAGCTAAGCTAGCTTAGCTTAGCTTAGCTTAGCTAGATTCCAGCTCCCTTGGCCATCCACCACCTACAACTTAACCCTAAATAGTTCCACTAACTAAGCCCACCTAGTCCACATAAGCTCTACCTAGTCCACCCTTGTTTTGGCTCCAACCCAAGCCATCCCTTCACCCCTCAACCTCCTCCAAAAGACACCTAAAGTTGGCGCCAAAATCTCCATTCTAGAAGCCTCTCTTTTGGTGCCAACTTAAGACCCCATCATGGCCATCCATCCATCCACCAAATACATCCCAACCCTTCCTTACATGGAGCCACCTAACCCCCTTCTAGAAGACCTATTTTGGCACCAACTTCAAGGGACACCACCACCATAACTACCCCCCATGGCACCCCCTTAGTTGGTGCCAACTAACCCTAGCCCTAAGATCAAATTAACCACCCATAACCACCACCAAACTCCATCCTAGCCCTCCACCTATTCACGCCAACCCTACCCCCATTCCACTCTATAAAAACCCATCACCTACCACCATTTTCTTCATCCTCCCTTTAGTATAATTCCACCCTACAACCATCATACCCACGACCAAAGAAGAAGAAGAAGAGAAGATTAAGGGGGCACCCTACTCGCCCCCTTGGTGCCTTCTTCCCCTTTTTCTTCTCCCTTGTGCTATCCAAGGAGGAGGAGCACTCCCCCACTAGGAGGATGACCAGGCAAGGAGGAGAAAGGGTGGTGCACACCCACCCTTGAAGGAGATCATTGAAGGTGGTAGCTTCCACCTTGGACGACAACATTTGGAGGAGCATCTCAAGGAAGGAGTTGTCTTTTCAAGTCAGTGAGCTACTTGGCTTCGAGCAAGAAGCCCTCTTCTTCACCATTTCATCTAGAGGATTTGTGTTTTATTTTTCTTGTATTTTCAAGTAGAGTGAAGCATTCCTCTATAGGTTTTGTGTAGACAATTTTCATTAAATCAAGTTGCCTTCTCTTAATTTTTGTTGCATAGCTTTTTACAAGTTTTTCCTAGCATTTGTTTCACTCCCTCTCCCTAATTACTCTAGGCCTCCATGTGCCTAGGGTGAGCCTGGGGAGAGGCTCTACCTGTCACCTTAGGGATAGCTTTATTAAAATAGGTATTAGTTGTTTTCTTGCTATCAACAAAACTCGTGTGTTCCCGTTATTTCAAAACCCATAAAAATCATATATATAATAAACCAAAAAGAAAGTTAAGTTCCTTTTAAGCAAGAGATTTGATTTAGCAACAAATTGGCCTCCTTGGATGACCCCAGATACTCCCATATTTAAGAATACAAATTTAAAAGCGTATGTGATTTAGTGTGTTGCAATGACCCTAAAAACCCTAATTACAAATCACGCTAAAATTTTGCATCACAATCTATTTTGTAGGTCAAGTAGACTATAAGAAGTGGACATATCAACAAATCAATGGAAAATTGAAGCCACTCTATAGAACAGCCAAACCAAGACCTCACAAATGCAAACCAATGACATGAATGAGAAGAAAAGAGATGAATCATGGATAGTGGATGTTCAAAGCACATGACTGGGGAGGAAGACCTATTCTTGCAACTTCACCACTAGGATGGTGGTATCGTCACGTTTGGGAACAACCACAAAGGCCATATTATTGGCACTGGCCAAATTGGTAACTGTTGCTTCAGAAATTTCCCCGGCAATGGTGCCAAAATGTTGGTGCGGAAAATCTACTCTGAAAGAGTTGAGTTTTGAAAACACGTCGTCGTAGCATAATTTGCGAGAAAAATCCGTCAATAGATAATTTTAATCGAAACTCAAAAGGAGTCCTGGGTCGAACACAAGGAGGTGAATGTTTGATAAAAAATCGCATTTATATTTATTGTCACGAAGTAGATTAGCTAGTTGAATTGAATCTGCGCTAGCTATCTACTTAAAGAATAATTAATAAAAGAAAGAGAGAATGATACAAATAAAGAGAAAATAGAGAGAGAATGAACAGGTATTTCGTAACCACAGAATCAGGTTCGTTACAACTACTCGTTACACTAGAAAGCAGGAAATCTATGCTAGAAAGCAATAAAAGAGAAGGTGGAGAGAAGTTATCCTCATCGACGGTTGCTTAGAGGATGAGCCGCATTGACGGAGTGCCCAAACGAATGTAGTGAGATGCAGGATGAAGGAGAACGAAGACGGACGACGGAGGACGGGGCAGGGCGACGTCACAGTGGGATCCGCTTCCCAAACGATGGTGAGAAGACAACTGCAGGCACTCTATGAACGGTGATGAGAAGGTGGAAAAATTCTAATTTTAACTCTAATGGAGCATCCTAGGTTTGGGACAAACTCTTAGAGCTTTGGAGGGGGTGAGGGAAGAGAGAAAGGGATGAATAAAGTGTGAGGGTCGTAGGGCATTTATAGGTGAAGAATGGTGGGGCAATTAGGTCATTTCATGTGTAAAACATTAGTGCAAGGGCCTTTAGTGACGGATTTAAGCATCATTAAAGCCTTGAACATGGGCTTAGGTCGTGCACATCCGTGCCTCCTTTCCTTCTCTGTGCTTAACACTTACGCCCACAATCATTAATCCTTAGCCATCCAATCACGAGATCGAACGGCTTAGGATGCATTACACGCCTGCGTCTAATCAGCCGTTTAAGCATGCGTACGGCGCTCTCGCTTCAGCCATTGAGCGTATGACGCGGATGAATCAGAGCCGTCCATGCGAGATCGGGTGGTCCTGATTGAAATTGGATCTGCACTCAGAAGAAGCGTTGTCGGGATTCAATCTCACGACCTGGAGGAGAAGGAGAGCTTTATCCACTATGCTACGCACATGGATTGGTGAGGAGAATGCTCTCGAGTCAAGTGATCTAGATCGTTAGATCTCGATCCAATGGTCGAGATCAAGCATTGATGTTCACTTGGAGAGGTGGAGCGGGAGGCCTTGGCAGGCGTTGGCCGGCTAGGATGGTGCCACATGGCACCATCTTGGCTGTACATCTTTTGTGAGTTGTAAATGGTGCTTTAGATGTTGGATTGGATCGATTTTCGCGTCGTTGGGTTGCGATCGTCAATTCGAACCCATCAGTGAAGTTGGATTTGTCATCTAATGTATGGATTTACACCACCTTGGCCCCTTGACCTCTGATCTTTCTCAGATTGTATCTGATGCTATGGAAGTCCGATCGGGAAAATCTTGGAGTCATTGAACTCCGATCGTCATCCTAATTAGATCGGTACGGTTGGATCTTCAATCCGAGGCCCTGATAAAGTATTTCCTTATTCTCTGACAATAAAAAGAGAAAATTAACCTAAACTTTATACAACCTAACCTAAATGCAAGATGATGCATGCTATGTAATATTTATAATGTTTGATTCAATTATACGTCTAAGAACATGCAAAAGAAGACGATTTATGTGATATGAACATGTTTACATCAGTAACTCTTTTACTTCTTTTGATAATGTACACTTAGTGGGTTAAAACATAACCTTTTAAGTGATAAAGGATACAAAATCACTTTTTCTTCAAATGGTTTTAAAATACCAGACAGAAACAAAATAAACACTTCTCAAAGGAATCGGCATAAAGATAT
Organism: Thalassia testudinum; assembly: GCA_037157565.1. Classification (NCBI taxonomy): domain Eukaryota; kingdom Viridiplantae; phylum Streptophyta; class Magnoliopsida; order Alismatales; family Hydrocharitaceae; genus Thalassia; species Thalassia testudinum. The sequence continues at coordinate 47,534,853 of JAZHRO010000067.1, read as the reverse complement.
CTACGCTGTTAACTTCAACAAATGCGACAATCTTAAATATCTTGTCATATCTGATGAAGAAGTAGCACTTTGGCATAGATGACTAGGTCATGTTCACATGAGAAACATTAACAAACTCATGAAACATTTACTTGTCAAAGGTCTGCCAAATATCAACTTTAAGAGAAGTAAAGTTTGCAATTCTTGTCAAGTTGGTAAACAAACTAAAAATCCCTTCAAACCAAAAAGGATGGTTAGCACTTCACAACCTTTGGAGCTACTTCACTTAGACTTATTCGGACCAACCAAATCCGAAAGCCTAAGTGGGTACAAATATTGTCTAGTAACAATTGATGACTTTTCTAGATTTACTTGAGTATCTTTCCTAAAAAGTAAAGACTTAATCTATGATGCTTTTAGCAAATTAGTTAGAAGACTACAGAATGAAACAGGGTCTGAAGTAATTAGGATTAGGAGTGATCATGGCGAAGACTTTGAGAATGAATCTTTTACCAATTTCTGTGATCAACATAGGATAAAACATGAATTTTCTTTCCCTAGAGCTGCACCTTAGAATGGTGTAGTAGAAAGGAAAAATAGAACCTTGCAAGAGTGTACCCGCACAATGCTGTGCGACTCAAAGCTACCTTGATATTTTTGGGCAAAGGCTGTAAACACTGCTTGCTATATCCAAAATAGAACACTGATTAAACCTATCTTAAACAAAACATCTTTTGAACTCTATCATGGAAGGACACCTAGAATTTCCTACTTCAAGATATTTGGTTGTCGATGTTTTATACTCAATACTAAGGACAATCTTGATAAGTTTGATGCCAAAAGTTCAGAAGGAATATTTTTAGGATACTCAACCAGAAGTAATGCCTATAGAGTCTTTAACAAGAAGAATTCAATTGTTGAGGAAATTATGCATGTATTATTTGATGAAACATTAGCTCAACCTAAATCTTCAGTAAACAATGATGAGGATAACTAGTAGATGACCCATCAAACATTCTAGAAGAAAATGTTTCTGATGAACTTCTTAGAGATATTTCTTATGTAAACGATCATCCAAAAGAATTGGTGATAGGTGAATTGTCTAAGGAAGTTCAAACTAGATCTTCTTTCAATAGTTTAACTTTCACTACATTTGTTTCACAATTAGAACCCAAAAATGTCAAGGAAGCCTTTTCTGATAGTCACTGGATCATTGCAATGGAAGATGAATTGAATCAATTCAAAAGAAATAATGTATGAGAACTTGTTCCAAAGCTTGACTCTCAAACCATTATAAGAACTAAGTGCGTATTTAGGAACAAACTTATTGAATTAGGAGAAGTAGTTAGAAAAAAAGCTAGACTTGTGGCCCAAGGGTATAATCAAAAAGAAGGAATTGATTTTGATGAAACATATGCTCCCATAGCTCGCTTAGAATCCATTAGGATGCTGCTAGCCTTTGCCGCCCATATGAAATTCAAACTTTTTCAAATGGATGTCAAAAGTGCCTTCATAAATAGATTCATCAAGGACGAAGTCTATGTTAAACAACCTCCAGGTTTTGAAGATGTTAAATATCCAGACTATGTTTATAAACTGAACAAAGCTCTATATGGTCTTAAACAAGCTCCACGAGCTTGGTACAACAGATTAAGATCCTACCTAATTGAAAATGAGTTTAAAATTGGTAAAATAGATCCAACTTTATTTACTAAAAGAAAAGAAGATAATCTCTTAATAATACAAATATATGTTGATGATATTATTTTCGGTGATACTAATGATCTGTTATGCCAAGAATTTGCAAAGGTAATGTAGGATCAGTTTGAAATGAGCATGATAGGAGAACTTCGATTCTTTCTTGGACATCAAATTGACCAGTTATCCTCTGGAATCTTCATATCTCAAACCAAATACACAATGGAGATCTTGAAGAAATTCTTGATGGACAAAGTAAAGGGTAAAGACACGCCAATGGCGGCCTCTACTCAATTAAAAACTAATGAAATAGGTAAATCTGTAGATAAGAAGTTACATAGAAGTATGATAGCATCATTATTGTACTTGACTACAAGTAGACTTGATATTCTCTTTTGTACTTGTTTGTGTGCTCGCTTTCAAGTAAACCCTAAAGAAGTACATTTAAATGCTATTAAAAGAATCATAGATATTTAAATAACACACAAGACTTAGGACTTTTCTATCCGAAGTCAGACACATTAGAATTATATTCCTTTTGTGATGCTGATTATGTGGATAGCTTTACAAATAGAAAGAGTACTAGTGGAATTTGTCAATTTCTCAGAAATTCACTAGTCTCTTGGTTCTCTAGAAAACAAAATACTGTTTCACTCTCCACAACAGAAGAAGAATACGTAGTTCCATCTTTAGCTTGTTCACAACTATTGTGGATGAAATAAACCTTACAAGACTTTGGCCTATCTTACAAAAATAATAAAACACTATGTGACAACACTAGTGCAATCAATTTATCTAAGAATCTAGTACAACATTCTAGGACCAAACATATTGATATAAGACATCACTTTCTTAGAGATTATGTTTTAAAAGGAGAGATTAACCTAGAATTTGTTAAAACAAAAAATCAATTAGTTGATATATTCACAAAACCTTTGCCAAAAGAAAGATTCAACCAAATTTGTCATTCACTAGGATTATTGAGATTAAAAGAACTTAATTAACATACCTATTTGGTCTATTTTATTTATGTTGATCGATCAATTTTTTAAATTGATCGACCAAACCTCTTTGATCGATCAAAATCATTGATTGATCGACCAAATTCTTGGGTGGGAAATTTCCCTCCAAAAATTTGAGTTTTGATCGATCAATCTGGTTATTTGATCGACCAATCCGGTTGGGCAGGAATTTTCCCTCCAAACGTTCAAACCCTGATCGACCAATTAACATATTTGATTGATCATTTTGAGTTTTGATCAACCAAAAATGGGTGTTTCTGTCTTCTAGATTGAGATCTTTTCACCTCGAATCTCGCTCCAAATCAATTCTTACGACTTCGTTAGCTGTGATTAGCCTTCTAAAATGTTCTTACCTAATTTACTAATCATGTTTTCTATAAAAACACTTATTTTTTACCTTCAAACCTATTCTTTTTGCTACCCTACCCCATATACTTGACCCCACATTCTATCCAACCCAAGAACACCACACCCATCCGACCCCACCTCTCCTCCTCCGGCAGCTTTGATCGACCAGCTTACCGTCTCCGACCAACGCTGAAATGATGCTATGCCTTCATCACGTGTTCTCCGTTGATGACCGCTCTTTCGTCGTGTTTTAAAGGTATGTTTGTTGCAATATGTTGCGAAAAGCGATTATTAATTTATTTCAATTTGTTACTCAAAATTTAAAATATCCCGAAGTCGAACTCAGGGAGTAAACGTAATTCTAGAAGCATACAAATTCATAATTCAATATACTACTTTTTACAAAAATTAAAGAGAGAGAATGAACAAAAAATCCTTTTCTTCTTTTCTTTCTTTCTTCTCTCTTCCTTCTCTTCTTTCTCTGCCTTTCCTTTCTCAGACGTCTGATTCTTTGAATCAGACGCCTTATCAGCCCCTTTTGCTACAGTGCCTCACAGCTTCTTCTTGGACTGTGCCTTTAGTTGGCTTCTCGGCCTTGCTGTCTTCTTCTTTCTTCTTCAGCTGTTGCGGCTCTTCTCCTTCTCTTTCTTTTCTCTACAGCTTCCTCCTTCCTATCTTCTTCCTCTTTCAGCTGCTCTGCGCGGCTAAGTGTCCTCAACCGCTCCTCTGCCTTTCCTTCTTCTTTCTTTAGCAACTGCCCCTTCTTCTTCTGCTTTGCAACTGTAGCTTCTTCTTCCTTGGTTTCTTTCTCTACTCGGCCTTCTAGGCTTCTTCTTCTTTCCTTCTTCTTCAACTTCTGCTCTTAAGTCTTCAACTTCCTTCCCTTGGCTTCCTTCCTTCCTGCAACTTCTTCTTCAGCTTCCCTTCCTTAGCTGCTCCTTGCACACACGAGTGCAAAACCTACCCCTACGCTCCCCAACGTACGCTCTCTCTCTATTTCTCTCTTCGCTCTCCTAGAGCCAGCCAATCAGGTATTCAGATCGGGTTACGCACACCCAGGTCCAGGCGCATCGGCGTGGGTGGTGCGCGAGGAGTGCAGGGTAAACAGGTCGGCCAAGTCCACGGAGCGTGGGTCGCGGACGAGGTGGGTGAGTGGGCGAAGGGACCTCACGCTGTGTTCTGAGGCGGTAAGCAGAAGACAAAAAAGCAACTTAAAGGACTCACTTGCGTCGAAAACATCCGAGGTGGACTAAAGTCCCACCCGCTTCTTCGCCCGCGTGCAGGAGGAACACCTGTGCGATTGATGCAGCTGCGGTCGACGAAGCCCTCGATTGCTAGGTGGTTGAACTCGAATAGGTTGTGTTAATATGGTGAAATTATCGTTGAAGTTAGTATAGTGGGTTAACCTAAATCGAGTCTAACCATCTTTCACAAAATTTTTAACCTGGCCTACTTAATTTTATCTTGGTCACTTTTAGGCCCAGGGTCGATCTCAGGGAGGCGGGAATTAAAGGTGAAGAAGTTTCTATGCCTTTCCGAAAACGTATCTCTTCAGTGCATTTATTATGTTTTTGGTTTTTTTCTATTTAAGATTTTTTTGTTGATAATATTGTCCTTAAGGCACACCCTCAAAATCAGGTCCTTAGCTTTGAGCCAAATTGTTCTTGGCTTTGAGCCAACTTAGGGTTTCCAAAAGAACTGGCCCAGCTATTTGCAAGATCGAGTACCTGCAAGACAAGGATTATCTTTTCTCTTTTACTCTTTTTTAATAGCAGGAAACAAAAGAGAAATAAAAACGAGGTAGGTTGCTTGTAGAGAAAGGAATACTTAACTTAATATAATAAATACAGTCTCTATATATATAGATATGTATATATTATATATATAGGGGTGGAGGTGGAAGTGGAAATGAAGTGTAGCACAGTGTCTAGTTGGTCCACGTCTGGTAAGATGCAACCAACAAGATGAAGTGCCGTGTAGAGTGTAGGATGGATGTGTGGGAGTGTGTGTGGAGGCGCTTGCTTTACGCGGGTATCGAGGAATATCAGCAACTGGTATAGATATTCCCGCGATATGATGCACGGTGGGGTGATGTGTATGTAAATATATATATATATATGTATATATATATATATATATAGATAAGGTTATAATATATAGGTATGTATGTTGTTGTGTATATATATATATAGATATATATATATATTTATAACTAAATAGATATATATATATAGTAATATATGTATATGTATATGTATATATATTTATGTATATGTATATAGATATATATGTATGTATGTATATATGTATATATGTATAAATATATATATATATATATATATATTTAGGTATATAAGTGAGTGAATATATATGTGTGTGTGTGTGTGTGTGTAGGTGTGTACAAGTGAGTGTGTGAGTGTACGAGTGTGTGTGTGTATATGAGTGTTGGTGTGTATGCTGGAGAAGTGTGAGAGAGCGGAAGAAGTTAAGTCATCTGGGGGCTGCGTCTGTCGTCTAATCTCGCAGGAGCGTGGGCATGCAACGCAGAGCGCAAGTGCTGGAGGGAACGCGTGTGCTACCTTCGCACATAGGCGAGTGTGAGAGTGCACTGCGTAGCACAGCGCACAGCGCTGCGAGTAGGAGCGGGTGTGGGCCCAAACGCGGGCGTGAGCGCAGATGTGGGCGACCGGCTGGAATGGGTTACGGGCGAGGAGAGAGAGCGTTGTGCCACCAGCTAAGTGAGAAACAAGCCAGTGGCTACAGTGTCGCTCTGAGAGGTGTGAACAGTGGCTACAGTGCCGCACGGGAGCGGGCGACCGTTAGCGCTGGTTCTGCGTGCGCGGGCGCACTAGGAAGCGGAGGTCTGCTGGCGTGCGAGCGGTGGGCTGCACTGCTTCAGGCGGTCGTTGCTGCTGCTGGAGCTTTCGACCTTCAAGCTCTGGCAATGGCGGTGAGAGCTTCCAGTGATGAAAACAAAGGGTGAAACCACCACGCCCACTTGCTCTCGAAGGAGCTGGGCGGTGGTGGAACTCATAGTGGTGGTCGTGGGACCACTGTGAGCTTGCTCCTGCCTGCAGCGTGTCTCTTCAGTGAGAAGAAATACTGCGTATGGAGGGGAAGAGGGGAGGAGATTGGCCTGGAGGAAGGTGTCTATGGGTGGTGTCTGTTCTGACTCCCGGTGCAAGGGAGAGGGCAAGGCCTTTTAAAGAAGAAGACGCATGCCACCGCCATGCTGCTGGCAATGCAAGTCCCGCCATGTTGCTAGCAGAGGAATGGTGCGAAGAGGTGCATGCCCCATGCCCTGAGCCTTGCGAGGGAGAATATTTCAATGTCAAAATAAAAAATGAGAATGGTGAATTTGCAATGCAGCCCTTGATGATGTTAATTAGATGGCCAATTATTCACTCTCCTCCCCTCTTTTAAAAGAAAAGCATGCATGTGTCTATGTACAAATGCCACTATTGCTACATAAGATGCAATGGTAGTGCTGGGAAATAACACAAGATGGCATATTTATTGGTGTATTTTTGCTGTACATTCATACCCCCATGCCTATCTTTTGCTAGTCCCTAGCAAAGCATTTTTTTTGTTTTGTATTTAGAGATGATCTTAAGCTGAAGCCTGAAGAGACATGGGTGTGTTTATTTGTTGGATATTGTGAGAACCACTTTCAGAGAAGACTACCAATACTTTAAGTCTTACGTGACATAGACCATCTCTCGACTAACCTAGACTCTTGATATTTAAACCTTAAGTACGATTTCCAGGACTCAGAAGGTTTTTGCCGTACTTGAGAGCTCAAGAGATTATGGTTTGTGCATAGTGAAGGATCAAGACTGACCAGATGAACATTAAGGCTCAAGCCTCAGGTTTCATAAATTTTTAAGTGCAGGTTGGTCCCAGTTTCAGCTCATGTCTTCGGATTGACCCTTAAAAAGATGACAGAAAACTCAACCCTCATTTTTTTTCTTTTGTGGCTCAAAGAATATATGATAGAAACAGGGTATTTGTAACTTGCCCTGAAACACTTTAAGGGAGAAGAATTTACAGACATTTGCGAGATATACTGACTTATTTGCATAGTTTTTTTTTTTTTTTGAAACAAGTGTCAATATATCTCTTACAACTTTATTTGGAGGAGCACACTTTTTTGGTGGGAGAGTTTCTTTTTGGTGGAAAGAGTTTCTCCTAGACACAAGACTAAAGCCTGGGATAAAAAGTCTCCCTGCACGCACAGGTAAGGACTCCACCTTCCCTAATGAACACTAGGGTTGGATCTTATGTTCACCTGATCTTTCTTGATATGTGTAGTGTGAACCAAGATTACTTAGACTCTCGAGTAGAAGCAAACCAACGGATCCTGTACTGGTGTCTCAGGTACAAGAATATGTCCTTAGTTAGGAGAGATTCCGATCTATCTTATCAATGCTCAAGTGAATTAAGCCAAGCCTGAGCGAATCAAGCTTCTGTGGCCTAGAAAGTCTTCAAAACAGTGGTTGAATATCCATAAACACTTATTGTATTTTTATTTCAGCCTTCAGATCATTACTAAACACCTTTTTTTTTTTTACTATGTACATATTTATAGATGGATGGAAGCTGCATGATACCATATAATACCCAGATCCTATGGATGCCTATCCACCCCCTCATGCCAAACGATGCTATGTCCTCATATGCATGCAGGGTAGAGGAAGGTCCAAAGATCGGGGAACGAGAGCTGAGGTGCAAGGTATATAGTAGGGTGGTAGGGTGGGTGGATGGTGGGTGGTGAAGTGAAAAGGTGCGAAGTGAAGTGTACGTGACAGTGGAGGAGTGTTGCTGGGGTGCCTCCCAACGAGTGCTGAATTTAACGTCCCCAGCTAGACTCAGAATGAGGCACGAAATTAGTTACCCTCCAGCAAGGCAACAGTTTCTCCAACGGGGGCAGGTTCATGAGTAAGATAAGGTTTCAAACGCTGCCCATTGACCATAAATTTATGCCCAGATTTGGGATCTTCAATTTCAACGGCCCCGTTGGGAAATGGTCTCGAGACTAGGAAGGGACCAGTCCATTTGGACTTCAATTTCCCTGGAAAGAATTTGAGCCGAGCATTGTAAAGCCAAACTTGCTGAGATGGCTCAAATTCCTTCCATTGAATTCGGCTGTCGTGAAAAGCCTTATTGCGTTGCTTGAAAGTTAAGGCAGAATCATAGGCTTCACGACGGAGCTCTTCCAGCTCTTAGAGTTGGAGTTTCCTTTCTCGACCACACAGGTCTGGGTTGAGGTTACATTGGTGAACCGCCCAATAAGCGTGGTGCTCCAGCTCCACGGGCAAATGACAAGGCTTCCCGTAAATGATTCTATAAGGAGACATACCAAGGGGAGCCTTAAAGGTGGTTCGGTATGCCTAAAGTGCGTCAATCAGCTTGTCGGACCAATCCTTATGATCAGGCCGAACCATTTTCTGGAGAATTTGCTTGATTTGTCGGTTCGACACCTCAGCCTGGTCGTTCGTCTGAGGATGATATGGAGATGCGATACGATGGTGGATTCCATATTTCGTCAGAAGTGCCTGAAAAGAAGCATGGGTAAAATGTCTTCCTCCATCCGAGATAATGGCTCGAGGGTCCCAAAGCATGCAAAAATGTGATCTTTGACAAATCGAGTGGATATGACATGGTCAGCATGGCGCGTGGGAATATCCTCGATCTATTTTGAAACATAATCAACAGCAACGAGAATGTATTCGAAGCCGTTGGAAGGAGGAAAGGGACCCACGAAATTGATTCCCCAAATGTCGAAGATTTCAGCAGCTAGGATAGGTTGCATGGGCATCATGTCATGACGTGACATTGACCCTAACGACTGGTACCTAGTACAATGTTTGGCATAATTGTGTGCATTCTGGTGAAGGGAGGGCCAAAAGAAACCGCACTGCAACACCTTGGCTGCAGTTTTCCTCCCAGAGAAATGGACTCCGCAGTCCTGATCATGGCAGAAGGATAGCACACTGGGGAATTCGCTGTCAGGAATACAGCGACGGATGATCTGATCAGCACCTATTCGAAAAAGTAGTGGATTATCCCAGAAATAATACTTTGCTTCTACAATGAGACGCTTGCGCTGGTTTTTAGGCCAGCCATGTGGAAGGGAACCAGAAGCAAGGTAATTGGCAATGTTGGCATACTAAGGTCCACTTGCCACATTAATTGCCAATAGGTGCTCATTGGGAAAAACCTCATTGATCGGTAGGGTAAGTCCAATGTGGTCAGGGTCAAGTCTTTAGAGATGATCAGCCACAACATTCTGGGCTCCGACCTTATCGCGGATCTCAAGGTCAAATTCTTGGAGTAGAAGGATCCAACGAATTAGTCTAGGCTTGGCATCCTTCTTGTGCGTGAGATGGTGAATGGTCGCGTGGTCAGTGAATACAATAACATGCGAGCCCAGAAGGTAAGAGCGGAATTTCTCTAGTGCAAAGACGACCGCCAGTAGTTCTTTTTCAGTGGTTGTATAATTACGCTGGGCCTCGTCCAACGTCTTACTGGCGTAGTACACCACGAAGGGGTGTCTATCACGTCTTTGTCCCAGGATGGCTCCGACTGCAAGGTCGGAAGAGTCACACATGAGTTCAAAGTCGAGGGACCAATCAAGTGGCTGGAGAACAGGGGCCTTTGTGACAGCATCACGCAGCTGCGTGAATGCTCGTATGCAGTCGGGGCCCATATCAAAGGGTACCTCAGTCGATAGGAGATGAGTTAAAGGTCTAGAAATCTTGGAGAAGTCTTTGATGAATCTCCTATTGAAACCAACGTGTCCCAAGAAGGAGCGGATTTGTTTGACAAAGCCAGGCATAGGTAAATCAGCAATTACATCATGCTTAGCTCTGTCAACCTCGATACCCCTATCGGAGTTGATATGCCCAAGAACAATTCCCTAGTGTACCATAAAATGACTTTTTTTCCAAGAAAGCAAGAGGTTCACATCAATACATCTCCGAAAGATACAGGTCAGGTTGGCAAGAAAATCATCAAAAGAGGGTCCAAAGACCGAAAAGTCATCCATGAAAACCTCAAGAAAGTCACCCACAATGTCATGGAATATCGATAGCATACATCTCTGGAAAGTTGCTGACGCGTTACAAAGTCTGAACGACATCCTTCTAAATGCAAAGGTGCTGAAGGGACAGGTAAAGGTGGTTTTCTCTTGGTCCCTGGGGTCAATTACCACTTGGTTATATCCTGAGAATCCATCCAGGAAACAAAAAAATTTATTTCCTGCTAACCGCTTTAGGATTTGGTCAATAAAAGGTAGCGGAAAGTGATCTTACTTAGTTGCCGCATTCAATTTCCTATAATCTACACACACTCTCCAAGATGTAGGAGTACATGTAGGGATGGATTCGCCCCTGTCATTGACACGGATGGTGAGTCCCACCTTTTTGGGCACGACATGAATCAGGCTCACCCAGGGGCTATCGCTGATCGAGTAGATTATACCCGCATCCAGCCACTTAATAATTTCCTTTTTAACGACCTCCCGCATGTTAGGGTTGAGACGTCACTGCATCTCACGGGAAGGTCGAGCCTCCTCCTCCATATATATACGGTGAGTGCAGTAGGAGGGGCTAATGCCAGTTAAGTCTGATAAGGACCATCCAATGGCTGCCTTGTGTTCTATAAGGACCTTTGTTAGTTTGCACTCTTGCTCCCTGGTCAATTTTGAACTAATGATTACGGGGAACGTTTCATTTGGTCTAAGAAAACATACTTAAGCGTATCAGGCAACTCTTTCAGCTCGGGAGTGGATGGTGAAAGATCTGGCATTTCTTGGGACGAGAGTGTCCCAAGCGGATTAGAAGAAAACACGGTAGGAGGAAGAAGTTGGCCCTCAGATTGGCCAAGAAGAGGGGCATCTTGGATTGATGGATCCAAAAAAGGATAGCCCCAGTGAGCAGTATGTGGGCTCAAGGTCCTAGTGTGGAGTTGCAATTCCGCCTGATTTGGCGGGAAAGAAAGGGCAATCCGATCTTCAAGAGTGTGGACCGGCGGTGAGTAGCCCGAATATGACTCAGACCACGAGGTATGGGAAGCGAAGAAAACCTCGTCAGAAGTCTGGTCAGGAGAAGGTACGAGAAAAGGGAGGGATGGGGGAATGTCACAATATGTGTTGGTCAGGCAATTGTCTGTGTTTAAAGGAAATCCATAGCAGTCAGAATAGGCCCCTATTAGTTCGATACATGTGCTGACGGCCATGTCCTCGTTAGACGTGTCATCCTCGATGCAATCGCAATCAAAGTTCTTGGCTGCCTCGAAGATGTTAAGCTTGAGCTTCTCAGATCCAATGAAAATCTCAATACAGCCGACTCGTAATCGATATGGGCGCGGGTTGTGGCCAAGAAAGGTCGACCAAGGATGATCGGACAATCAGAAAGTGAGCTAGGAACTTCCATATCCAAAATAAGAAAGTCAATAGGAAAATAGAGACTGTTGACCTTAACCACCACGCCTTCCACCACACCCTTTGGTATTTTGACAGAATGATTTGTCAACTGCAACGTGACAGGGGTGGGTTTCAGATTTCCCAAGGCAAATTTCTCGAGCATGATGGTTGGTATAAGATTGATGGAAGATCCTAGATCAAGCAGCGCACGGTTAAAATTGCAGCCTTGGATGCTACAAGAAATAAGCGGTGTGCCTGGATCTTTCTGCTTCGGTGATAGATTTGACAGGACAGCACAACTCGCATGAGGCGAGAGAACCACCAGATTCTTTGTTTTCTTTGACTGTCGCCTAGGTGTAGTGTAGTCTTTGAAAAATCAGGCGACAGTAGGTATGTGGTCGATAGCCTCTAACAGGGGTACCATGATTTCAACATCCCTGAATAAATTACGCAGGTTATCAAAGGCCTGTGTATCCTTTTTCTTGCCTTTTGGCTCCCTCAATAGAGCCTTAGGGAATGGGACCGATTCTGGCATTAATTTGGGTGTATCGTCCTCTCGCGAATGCGGTGCGCATCCTGAATGAGAGGGCGATGAAAAAGATGGGCCAGGATCAGGTCGAGGTGGATCGACGATTTGCTTACCACTCCTCGTAGTAATTGCATTGGACATTGCGAGTCCAGTGGGATCATAAGGTGGAGGAGGGTTCGTAATAGGGACATAAGGGTGAGGTGTAGTTGCTGCGGGATTATCCTAAAATCCCGGTGGAATGCTCGAAGCCTACAAAATCTGATGAACCTTCCCCTGAGAAGGTTGTACTTGTGGTTGAGGTCCACGGGGTATGAAATTTCGCGGGTTGGGAACAGGTTGGGCTGGAAGAGTGCCCTGAGATTGAGTCGCCATACGTAGTTGACTGATCTCAGCATTCTGCTGCGCCAATTGGTTCTGAAGAGAGGTCATGTTCTCTTCATGGTGCTTAGACATTTCCTTCATCATTTGCATCAATTTATCAAGAGGACTTGATGCGTGTTCTGTTTGCAGTATGCAAGGACCTGATGGCGGATTCACCCCAGGATTAGACTGGGCCCTTGGGATGACGGGTGCAGACGATCGCATTGGCCCACTTGCGAGGTTTTGGTGCTACGGGTTGCTGGACTATGCGAAGCTCAGATGATTTCGCTACCCTGGGTTATAAGTGGCAGAGAACGGGTTGTTCCTTAGGGCGTAAGCGTCTTCTAAGTCAGAAGACAAGTCCGCATGTAAATATGCATCCGAGCACATGGAGGCTTGGTCCTCCATGTCAAAATACTGGCTTGCAGAAGCCAGATCCACATGACTCACCGAATCGCTCGATGCGACGCTCGGTAAGGAAGATCTCACGGGGTTTTTGGGGATAAGCCTGGCGTTGGAAGGATTGTGACGAAGTTGTAAGGTGGGGGTGTTTGCCATAGAATGGGCGGGATTGGCCAGAAGCTCGTCTAGCTTCTTATGCACGACGAAGACTTCATCCAATTTTTGTGCAATAAGGCTAAGATCAATGGATGAATGGGAGGGTCCCGTGTCAACTTCGTGAACATTACGGGGCAGGCTGATATAATTAAAGGCGACAATGGAGGCATTGTTCATTGAGTTTTCGCTCATGTTTTCAAATAATTCGAATGCTCCATTCTCATCTTTATTCATAAAATTCCCTTCGCAAGAAGCGTCTGTAATTTGCTTCAAAGTCGCATTTAGCCCATAATAGAAAATCTGGGCTATGTGCCACTTAGGCAGACCGTGGTGCGGACACTTCCGGAGGAGGTCATTATACCTCTCCCAAGCCTCATGAAACTGTTCACCATTTTGTTGCGTAAAGGAAGTTATAGCACGGCGAAGCGCATTGGTTCGCCCGATTGGAAAGAATTTCTTGAGAAATGCTGTTCGCATCTCTTCCCAAGAATGGATGGTTCTTCCAAGGGTGCGTAACCGTTGCGACACTTCATCCCGCAACGAAAATGGGAACATTTTCATGAGGACAATTGATAACCTGATGTTTCTTGGTTTAACCCTTTCAGCCAATAGGGTTAGGTCTTCCAAATGGAGAAAAAATTCTTCACTTGCAAGACCATGGAAGTGAAAGTTAATCAGGCCAATTACATTGGGTTTCAGTTCAAAATCGTCTCCGCCCATGGGGACCCGAATTTGTCTTATGGTCTCTATAGCAGTGGGATTTTGATAAGAGCTAAGAGACCTAGGCTCCTCCCGTTCGGGAGGGTCCTGCATTTCCTCCAAGGTTTCCCTAATGGCTTCAATCTGTTCATTATACATTTCCATTTGGGCTTGGAGGCGGGTTATGGGATCCATGGCTCCACCACCTGGTGGGATTTTAGGGGGGTGGTTTCCTTCCTCAGGATTTGGGGGTGGGCGTGCAGCCATGTTTGTGGAGGAGGATGACGATTTAGCTTCTTTCCTTCTAGAATTATCAGACAATTCAAACAATTCAGGGTTTTGTGACCTCCTCCCAAACATGCACTACCGCAGGAAGAATTGGGGAGATAAGAAGGGAAAAAGGGATGAGAGAAATGACGCCGCAAAGGTACACTTGATGACAAATCAAGGCAATCAAAGTCCTAACCTCTACAATGTGCCCTTAGACCTAAAGATCTAAGTTACCTACTATCTCAACCTATGGAACCAAATGCGAGCGCCGCGGAACCATCGGGCCAGATTGAAAGGCCGTTTGCCCCAGTCTTAGACACCTGATAGCAAGCAGGAACCCGCACCAGCATGTAGGCGCTACACGTAGGTAGTTAGACCTCCAATCCTTAATAAGGGTCAAGTTGCTACCAGTTTTAATTAGAGGCTTAGGATCAGGCGCTTCAGGAATGTGAAGGGTGTTGTATACGGGTAATGCCCAAGTGCATTGATTTTAGAAAGTGTGTAAACCAAGCATGCAACGGGGAAATCTCCCTGAATTGAAGTTTTAGTTGGTGAATGGTTTTTAGAAGTTCAGCCTTAAGTAGTATGGATTTTAAGATTTCGCTGAGTTACCAATTCAACCAATCTCCGGGTTTTGAGAAAATACAAGTTCTTCTATGCCCAACAAACCCTTCTTCAATGTGAGTTGGTTAATGCATGCTAAAAATGCAATGGGCTTCCCTAGGTGGAAATTTCTATGTGTGGATGCATGAGTCAATTTTAGGTTAGTGTGAAAGGGAGCCAAAGCACTTCAATTCAAGTGCTCCCAATCACCAAAATGATGTTCCACACACAAGACTCAACCACAAGATAATGTAAATAAAATTAAAATTTTGGGGTTGAAATATTCGGAATCAAATCTTAGGTAGGTGAAAGGTTGTAGTGGGGTTGGAATCAACTCAATTCCAAGTCTCCCCCCCAAAAAATGTGATCCCGAATTGTGGATAAATGAGGCAAGGAGGGATGGCAATCAATCTATTTAATCTTGCCTCAAAGAATACTTCACACGACACAAGATTCAAGAATCAAGATTCTTGGATCTTCGCTATGCGAAGTTTGACGGGAAATCCTAGGGCGGTGGGGGTGATAGCAGACAATCAAACAAGTGATTTTTAATCTACTTGCCCCAAGAAATCCCAAGAAGTATTTTTACGTTTTTATTTTTTTATTTAGGTGACAAGTTAACCTAAGTTGCTAAGAGAGAGAGACCTACCTTTTCAGCAACGTGGGCGAAGCTCCAGTGCGACACCGGCGACTTCACACTCTCGTTCCCACCTTGGATCTGCCCACGTCTCCGACTTCCTCTGCTTGCCTCCTCCTTGCAACTGGTTTACCTGCACACCAGCAAACAAAAACAACCGTGAAGAGAAGGGTGTGAGAAGAGAAAATCAAAGGAATGAAGTAGAAACTTACCTCAATGCGCACCTCCCCGGCAACGGCATCAGAAAAAGCATGGTTGAACTTGAATAGGTTGTGTTAATATGGTGAAATTATCGTTGAAGTTAGTATAGTGGGTTAACCTAAATCGAGTTTAACCATCTTTCACAAAATTTTTAACCTGGCCTACTTAATTTTATCTTGGTCACTTTTAGGCCCAGGGTCAATCTCAGGGAGGTGGGAATTAAAGGTGAAGAAGTTTCTACGCCTTTCCTAAAACGTATCTCTTCCGTGCGTTTATTATGGTTTTGATTTTTTTCTATTTAAGATTTTTTTGTTGATAATATTATCCTTGAGGCACACCCTCAAAATCAGGTCCTTGGCTTTGAGCCAAATTGTTCATGGCTTTGAGCCAACTTAGGGTTTCCGAAAGAACTGGCCCTGCTATTTGCAAGACCGAGTACCTGCAAGACAAGGATTATCTTTTCTTTTTTACTCTTTTTTAATAGCAGGAAACAAAAGAGAAATAAAAACAAGGTAGGTTGCTTGTAGAGAAAGAAATACTTAGCTTAATATAATAAATACAGTCTCTATATATATAGATATGTATATATTATATATAGGGGTGGAGGTGGAAGTGGAAATGGAGTGTAGCACAGTGTCGAGTTGGTCCACGTCTAGTAAGACGCAACCAACAAGACGAAGTGCCGTGTAGAGGTAGGATGGATGTGTGGGAGTGTGTGTGGAGGCGCTTGCTTTACGCGGGTATCGGGGAATATCAGCAACTGGTGCAGATATTCCCGCGATATGTTGCGTGGTGGGGTGAGGTGTATGTAAATATATATATATATATGTACATATATATAGATAAGGTTATAACTATATAGGTATGTATGTTTTTGTGTATATATATATATAGATATATATATTTATAACTAAATAGATATATATATATATAGTAATATATGTATATGTATATGTATATATATTTATGTATATATATATAGATATATATGTATGTATGTATGTATATATTTATAAATATATATATATATATATATATATATTTAGGTATATAAGTGAGTGAATATATATATATATATATGTGTGTGTGTGTGTGTGTGTGTGTGTGTAGGTGTGTACAAGTGAGTGTGTGAGTGTACGAGTGTGTGTGTGTATATGAGTGTGGGTGTGTATGCTGGAGAAGTATGAGAGAGCGGAAGAAGTTAAGTCGTCTGGGGGCTGTGTCCGTCGTTTGATCTCGCAGGAGCGCTGGCATGAAACGCAGAGCACAGGCGTTGGAGGGAACGCGCGCGCTATCTTCACGCGCAGGCGAGTGCGGGAGTGTGTGCGAAGGCTCTTGCTTTACGCTGGTATAGGAGAATATCAGCAACTGGTGCAGATATTCCCACAATATGATGCCTGGTGGGGTGATGTGTATGTAAAAGTATATATATATATATTTATTTATTTATAACTAAATAGATATATATATATAGATAGTAATATATGTATATGTATATATATATATATGTATATATATATAGATATATATGTATGTATGTATGTATATATTTATAAAAATATATATATATATATATTTAGGTATATAAGTGAGTGAATATATATATATATATATGTGTGTGTGTGTGTGTGTGTAGGTGTGTACAAGTGAGTGTGTGAGTGTACGAGTGTGTGTGTGTATATGAGTGTGGGTGTGTACGCTGGAGAAGTATGAGAGAGCGGAAGAAGTTAAGTCGTCTGGGGGCTGTGTCCGTCGTTTGATCTCGCAGGAGCGCTGGCATGAAACGCAGAGCACAGGCGAGTGCAGGAGTGTGTGCGAAGGCTCTTGCTTTACGCTGGTATAGGAGAATATCAGCAACTGGTGCAGATATTCCCACAATATGATGCCTGGTGGGGTGATGTGTATGTAAAAGTATATATATATATATTTATTTATTTA
The DNA here is from genome assembly GCA_037157565.1 of Thalassia testudinum. NCBI lineage: Eukaryota > Viridiplantae > Streptophyta > Magnoliopsida > Alismatales > Hydrocharitaceae > Thalassia > Thalassia testudinum. The sequence continues at coordinate 47,517,586 of JAZHRO010000067.1, read as the reverse complement.
TAACTAAATAGATATATATATATAGATAGTAATATATGTACATGTATATATATATATATATATGTATATATATATAGATATATATGTATGTATGTATGTATATATTTATAAATATATATATATATTTAGGTATATAAGTGAGTGAATATATATATATATATATATGTGTGTGTGTGTGTGTGTGTGTGTGTGTGTAGGTGTGTACAAGTGAGTGTGTGAGTGTACGAGTGTGTGTGTGTATATGAGTGTGGGTGTGTACGCTGGAGAAGTGTGGAGAGCGGAAGAAGTTAAGTCGTTCGGGGGCTGCGTCCGTCGTCTGATCTCGCAGGAGCGCAGGCGCACAATACAGAGCGCAGGTGCTGGAGGGAATGCACGCGCTATCGTCGTGCGCAGGCGAGTGCAGGAGTGCAGTGCAGCGCACAGTGCTGCGGGCGGGAGCGGGCGCGGGCGTAGACTCGGGCGTGGGCACAGATGTGGGAGACCGGTAGCGCCGGTTCTGCGTGCGCAGGCGTGCTGGGAAGCACCTGTGCGGGCGGGGAGAGCTCGCGGAGGTCTACTAGCGTGCGCGCGCTGTGGCCTGCGCTGCTTCAAGCGGCCGTTGCTGTTGCTGGAGCTTCCAACCTTGTAGCTCTGGCAAAGGCGGTGAGAGCTTCCAGCGATGAAATAGAGGGTGAAACCACCACGCCCACCTGCTCTCAAAGGAGCTGGGCGGCGGTGGAACTCACAGTGGTGGTCGTGGGACCACTGTGAGCTTGCTCCTACCCGCAGTGTGCCTCTTCAGTGAGAAGACATACTGCGTATGGAGGGGAAGAGGGGAGGAGATTGGCCTGGAGGAAGGTGTCTGCGGGTGGTGTCTGTTCCGGCTCCCGACGCAAGGGAGAGGGTAAGGCCTTTTAAAGAAGAAGACGCATGCCACCGCCATGCTGCTGGCAAAGCAAGTCCCGCCATGCTGCTGGCAGAGGAATGGCGCGAAGAGGTGCATGCCCCATGCCCTGAGCCGCGCAAGGGAGAAGATTTCAAAGTCAAAATAAAAAATGAGAATGGTGAATTTGCAATGCAGCCCTTGATGAAGATGTTAATTAGATGGCCAATTATTCACTCTCCTCCCCTCTTTTAAAAGAAAAGCATGCATGTGTCTATGTACAAATGGCACTATTGCTACATAAGATGCAATGGTAGTGCTGGGAAATAACACAAGATGGCATATTTATTGGTGTATTTTTGCTGTGCAATCACTAGGTGCAAAGGGGTCCTGGGATGCTTCTGCACACCTGGGGCTCTTCTAGCTGGAGTAGCGCAACCTGGAGCGAGCTCACGAGCATCTTCATGCCTGCTCCAATGGCGGAAGAGGGTCGGACCTGAAACTTAGCAATACGGCCTTGTGGCCCTGTCAGACCATCATAGAATCTTCGTCGTATCACGACGAAGGTGAGGCGGGGGTTGGCTGGCTGCGGGGCAGCCTAGGCGTGCGTGCCTAGGTCGCTCTATGGCCGTGAGGATGGGTTAGGTCAGGAGAAGGCTACAGGGGTTGGCGCGGTCAGTGGAGTGTCGTAGGGTGATCAGTGGGTGGTGGTGATGCTCAAGGATTGGTTGGCGAGGGGGATGGAGGTATGAAGCGGCGGGGATGCCTCGCCGAAGGTTTGGTCGGAGGTGGAGATGGCGATGCTGGACAGTGGAATCGAGGGGTATTTTTGTGAAATAAATTGAGGGGAATTGAAGAAGGGGTAGAGAGGAGTGTTTCTAACCTGATTGAATGGACGAAAGGGGAGAAAGGGAGGCAGGAAGTACCTGCTGTCGTCGGAGAAGAAGACACCAGTGGAGGGAGAGCGGCGACGACGACAGGGCTGGGGGTGCACGTGAGGGTGTTGCACGACGCGGAGGAAGGAGGTGAAGACAACTCTGCCACTGGTATTGTGGCAGAGTGATTGGAAGGAGGAGGAAGAGTCGCCGGAGCTTGCTGGTCACCTGGCCGGAGGAGAAGAGAGGAATTTTGAGGGAAATCTCTGGCCAAATCAAGTCTGAAGCAACAAGCGGCCCCTGCTGCTCCTTAAATAGATGTTGGCAAGGAAGAGATCTCGCGGAGGGAGCGTGGGCAGGCTGCCGGAGAATGGCCGAAGAAGAGACCCATGCCTCTCGCGCGTTCGCACGAGAGGTATGGGCATCGATAGGGCATGGAAGGGGGTCCATGCGAAAGAAGACAACGCAGGGGACCCCCCACTCGTTTCTGGGACAGGTCCCCATACCTTGCGTGGCGCCATCCTCTGCGCAAAGTCGCCGGAGACATGGGCAGCTGCTGCGGGTGGTAGAGGGACCAGCTTGCAAAGAACGAAGGGAAAGCTGAGGGGCAAAATGCAAGGGCTCAAAAAGTTAAGGGTCAAAAAGTAATTCTTGAGTACCAATTTGTAAAGTAGATCAAAATAACCTTCCCTTAGGTCCAAATTTTGGTGAAAACCTAATTTGGACCTAAGGAATCCAATGATGAAGTTTCATTTTAGGTTTGACCACATTTGACTAGTCAATTTGCACAAAAACCCAAATTAGTCAAAAATTGGGTATGGTTCTCAATCTTGGTCAAGATAGGTTCCAATGGCTAAATTGAAGGTTCTAAACCCTAGGGGATGTTTTTTCATGAATTTTAGAGGGTTTCATTGATTTTTATCTTGCCTAGAACTTCTTGAATTAAAGCGGGTTTATTTTAGGGTTACAGAATGTCATTTAATTCCTAGAAGTTGCTATAACCCTTTTTAGATCAAATCATCCCACTTTCTTTCTTATTAAGCCCATTCGACCTGTGTTTAGACCCTTAGACATCCTGTTTGCATACTGCATTGGTAAAATTCCAATTTTACCCCTTGTGAGTTGCTTTATACTCAAATTTATAGTTCTTTGATTTAGGCTTTCCCTTATGTTTTGTAGGAGCTTTTGTATACTTATTCAGGTCAAAATGTGCTAGTTAGGGTTCATGATGAGGCTTTCATCATACTCTCATGCCTAGCTTTTGCTAGTTCCTTAGCAAAAATTTAAAGTTTTAGCCTTTGTTCGAGACCATGAATTTCTTCCATCAAGTTTTGATAAATGCTTTTTCTCTTGTATCCTTGATTAGGTCAAAATGTCAATCATAGGCCTAAAAGGTACTCTAGTACCAACCAAAATCCAGATCTGTCTAGCTTTAGCCTCAGTCTTTAGCAAAGGTTTTTAAGGCCTACAAGAACTAACCTAAAGTTTATTGGACTCTATGGTTAAAGCACCTGTGCTTGAGATATTTGTAGCCTTGGTTCAGTTTGCAGTGCATTTTGTAAGAGAGAGATAGAAGATTTATTCATTTGGAGAGTTTTCTCTCTCTTTTCTTTTTAATTCTATCTTAGGATTGGCTTCACAACATGATCTGTATCGGATTCCTTATCCCCATCATCAATCCTCAAGGGTCCTTGGCAGTCGATGCTTCAAGATAGCACCCCCATGATAACCCCCAGAACCCTGGCTTTCGAGATTTCGAGATAATCCCGTCCATGGTGTTCCATGGCCGAATTCAGACCCTGGCAATTGACACTTCGTGATAATGCCATCCATGGAATCTGAACCAGTAGAGTGCTTACATGCCCCCAGTAGTATATGTAAATATCCTAAGAGACAAGAACCGAGGAGATGATATGTTGTTACCCATCTTCGAAGGGCAATCCTAAATAACTAGGCTACATATTAGATGGTGGAATCAAGATGTAGAATCAGAATTTTGATGTAGAATGAAGTTGTGCCATGATGGAAAAAGAGAAAGAACTAGGTTCTAAATCAGAAGAAAGTTCTATGTGGAGGGGTTGTTGCAAGGGAGCTGAGGCTTGGCCTCGGGGAGAGTAGATTGCTAGAGGAGGTTTCAAGGACCTCCTACCGAATATGCACTGACAAACTGGATGAGGCTAGAAGGTGTTGGACCCAATCAAGACACCGAAAATGTTGGGTGACTATAGAGGTTCGGGGTAGATGATACCCCTTAATCAGAAGATCATCCACCTGAGAATTACCTAGGCAGCCAGAGAGGGTGAGTCCCGCGAAGACCCCTATACGGTAGAGCGTCCCCACGGGTTACAGGGTTTCCCCCACCCAACCTCTCTTGTCACTGAGATTCCAGGTAGACCAGAATGGGGACCTTGACCTCTTAAGTCTATCACTTTTGATTAGGATCAAGATGCTTAGGGCTTCACTTGAACTTTATCCTTTTGTGTGCAAAAAGTGACCTAATTTCAAGGTTGGTTGATCCAAAGGATCAACTTCACCTATTAGTTCCTGTGAGAGCTTATTTGGTCCTGTCTTTGAAGGTTCAAGTGACTTAAGAGCCGGATTGCTTAGGATTTCTCTTAATAGATCTTTTCAAGCAATGGCTTAGGCACACTTCTTTTGGAAATTTTCAATTCTTGATTAAAAGGTGTGTCTCTAAAATCCTAGCTTTGAGTCTTAGGTTGGCTCTAATTGGTCCAATTAGTTACCTCAAGATTAGGTAATTAGGGCTCAAGCAAGAAGGTTTTAGCCCTAATTACTTCTAGTGGATATACAGATAGAATGTGTTGAAATTGAAAAACAGGCAACTCTTGTGATTTACTATGTATGAAAGACAGGTAATTCCTAGATTGCTTCTTTTTCTTCCTCTTTAGAATTTTAGGGGCTTAAAAGTGAGGATAGAAAATTACCTGTCCCTTGGTGTGGTTGTTGCGTGGCTGCTTGTTCCTTCTTGATTTCCTATGCCTGCACAACAAAAGAGAAGAGATTAAGCCAATAGTAAATCAGAAATTGTGAATTAATAGCTTCTAGAATGGCCGTTGCTCCCCGGCAACGGCGCCAAAAACTGATGACCACTCTTTCATCGTGTTTTAAAGATATGTTCGTTGCAATATGTTGCGAAAAGTGATTATCAATTTATTTCAATTTGTTACTCGAAATTTAAAATATCCCAAGGTTGAACTCAGGGAGCAAACGTAATTCTAGAAGCATACAAATTCACAGTTCAATATACTACTTTTTACAAAAATTAAAGAGAGAGAATGAACAAAAATCCTTTTCTTCTTTTCTTTCGTTCTTCTTCTCTCTTCCTTCTCTTCTTTCTCTACCTTTCCTTTCTCGGACGTCTGATTGTTTGAATCAGATGCCTTATCAGCCCCTTTTGCTACAGTGCCTCACAGCTTCTTCTTGCACTGTGCCTTCAGTTGGCTTCTCGGCCTTGCTGTCTTCTTCTTTCTTCTTCAGCTGCTGCGGCTCTTCTCCTTCTCTTTCTTTTCTCTACAGCTTCCTCCTTCCTGTCTTCTTCCTCTTTCAGCTGCTCTGCACGGCTAAGTGTCCTCAGCCGCTCCTCTGCCTTTCCTTCTTCTTTCTTCAACAACTGCCCCTTCTTCTCCTACTTTGCAACTGCAGCTTCTTCTTCCTTGGTCGCTTTCTCTGCTCGGCCTTCTGGGCTTCTTCTTCTTTCCTTCTTCTTCAACTTCTGCTCTCAAGTCTTCAACTTCCTTCCCTTGGCTTCCTTCCTTCCTGCAACTTCTTCTTCAGCTTCCCCTCAGCCGCTCCCTGCACACACGAGCACAACACCTACCCCTACCCTCCCCCATGTACGCTCTCCCTCTATTTCTCTCTTCGCTCTCCTAGAGCCAGCCAATCGGGTATTCGGGTCGGGATACGTGCACCCGGGTCCAGGCGCACCGGCATGGGTGGTGCGTGAGGAGTGCAGGGTAAACGGGTTGGCCAGGTCTGTGTAGCGTGGGTCGCGGATGAGGCGGGTGAGTGGGCGAGGGGACCTCACCTCGTGTTCTGAGGCGGTAAGCAAAAGACACAAAAACAACTTAAAGGACTCACCTGCGCCAAAAACTTCTAAGGTGGGACTAAAGTCCCACCCACTTCTTCACGTGCGTGCAGGAGGGACACCTGTGCGATTGATGCAGCTGCGGTCGACGAAGCCCTCGATTGCTAGGCGCAAAGGGGTCATGGGATGCTTCCGCACACCTGGGGCTCTTCTAGCTGGAGTAGTGCAACCTGGAGTGAGCTCACGAGCTTCTTCATGCTTGCTCCAATGGTGGAAGAGGGTCAGACTAGAAACTTAGCAATACGGCCTTGCGGCCCTGTCAGACCATCACAAAACCTTCGCCGTATCACGACAAAGGTGAGGCGAGGGTTGGCTGGCCACGAGGCAGCCTAAGTGTGCGTGCCTAGGTCGCTTTGTGGCCTTAAGGATGGGTTAGGTTGGGAGAAGGCTACAGAGGTTGGCGCGGTCAGTGGAGGGTCATAGGGTGATCAGTGGGTGGTGGTGATGCTCAGGGATCGGTTAGCGAGGTGGATGGAGGTGTGGAGCGGCGGGGACGCCTCGCTGGAGGTCTGGCCAGAGGTGGAGATGGCGATGGTGGACAGTGGAATCGAGGGGTATTTTTGTGAAATAAATTGAGGGGAATTGAAGAAGGGGTAGGGAGGAGTGTTTCTAACCTGATTGAATGGACGAAAGGGGAGAAAGGGCGGCAGGCAGTACCTGCTATCACCGGAGAAGAAGGTAACAGTGGAGGGAGAGCGGCGACAACGACGGGGTTGGGGGCACGCGTGAGGGTGTTGCACGACGCGGAGGAAGGAGGTGAAGACAACTCTGCCACTGGTATTGTGGCAGAGCGACTGGAAGGAGGAGGAAGAGTCACTGGAGCTTGCTGGTCACCTGGTTGGAGGAGAAGAGAGGAATTTTGAGGGAAATCTCTGGCCAAATCAAGTCTGAAGCAACCAGCTGCCCCTGCCGCTTCTTAAATAGATGTTGGCGAGGAGGAGATCTCAAGGAGGGAACGTGGGTAGGCCACCGGAGAATGGCCGGAGAAGAGACCCATGCCTCTCGCACGTTCACACGAGAGGTATGGGCATCGACAGGGCATGGAAGGGGGTCCATGCGAAAGAAGACAATGTAGGGGACCCCCCTCTCATTTCTGGGGCCGGTCCCCATACCCTGTGCGGCGCCATCCTCCACGCAAAGTTGCTGGAGGCATGGGCAGCTACTGCGGGTTGCAGAGGGATCGGCTTGCAAAGAACGAAGGAAAAGCTAGGGGTGAAATGCAAGGGTTCAAAAAGTTAAGGGTCAAAAAGTAATTCTTGAGTACCAATTTGTAAAGTAGGTAAAAATGGCCTTCCCTTAGGTCCAAATTTTGGTACAAACCTAATTTGGACCTAAGGAATCCAATGGTGAAGTTTGATTTTAGGTTTGACCACGTTTGATTAGTTAATTTGCATAAAAACCCAAATTAGGTTAAAAATTGGGTATGGTTCTCAATGTAGGTCAAGATAGGTTCCAATGGCCAAATTGAAGGTTCTAAACCCTAGGGGATGTTTTTTCATGAATTTTAGAGGGTTTCATTGATTTTTATCTTTCCTAGAACTTCATGAATTAAAGCAGATTTGTTTAAGGGTTACAGAATGTCATTTAATTCCTAGAAGTTGCTATAATCCTTTTTAGATCAAATCATCCCACTTTCTTTCTTATTAAGCCCATTTGACCTATGTTTAGACCCTTAGACATCCCGTTTGTGTACTGCATTGGTAAAATTCTAGTTTTACCTCTTGTGAGTTGCTTTATCCTCAAATTTATAGTTTTTTGATTTAGGCTTTCCCTTAGGTTTTGTAGGAGCTTTTGTATACTTATTCAGGTGAAAATGTGCTAGTTAGGGTTCATGATGAGGCTCTCATCATCTGTGCATTCATGAACCTCCAACCACTCTCCTCCTTTGATCGATCAACCCTTGATCGGTCTCGATACATTCTAAAACTTAGTGAAATCCATCCCTTGTTGGATTTTTACTTAAGTGTTGGATGTGCTATGTTGTTATCTAATGATTTCTTGTTTTGATTACTTGCAAAATCGAGTAGTATAAGTGAGCATTACATCCATTCTCCTCTCGGTTTGTTCGAGTCTGACTACTTTTGGTCGACCAAATTACTTGGTTGATCGACCAAAAGTCAATTTTTCCAGAACTTCAGTCCGGTCATTTTTGATCGACCAACGTGTTTCTGCAATTTCTGAATGGATCCAAAACATGTACGTACCTCCTCCTCATCTCATCGTGATGACATTTGTGATCGTTTCTTCATCACTGAGGTTGCATGTGACCATTTTTCTTTATTCGCAAAATTTTCACCGCATGTTGGTAAACCCATTGACTTTACTTACTTTGAGTCTATATTCCCTGGGATCTGCGAAAAATTTGCTTACCACCAAATATTACATCTTTTTGAGCAAAACTTTTACGCGGGTTCCACGAATAGCCACATACCCGGTGTTGACCCCATGGCCTGTCACCTATTCTATGCCAATCTAAAAAATATAGGTGAGGGTTTCAACATCGAGTTGACCTCAAACGTCTATGGCATAGAGGTTCTGGTCAATGCGGATGTTCTTTCTGAGATTCTTGGATGTCTGTCTATTGGTCTCACGTTTCTTGAGCTCCACCAGCACACACAAACGAATACTATTAGGGAGACCCTACTCACTCCCTCTCATTTTGACTTGGGTCGTCTAGCCAAGTCACCTTATTTTCATCATCTTCCATGATTTCTTAATCGAGTTTTTCTATGGAATTTTATGTCTAAATCTACATCATTTGAAAACTGCCCTGGTATTATGCTCATCACCCTTTATGCATTCCTTAAGAACAAGCGATTCAACTGGAACCACTTGATTCTGTATCTCATGAGCAAGCCTCCCACCAACTCTTTCTTGTGGGACACTTCTCTCCCATATCTTCCTACACTTCAGTGTTCCCATGAATATAAACCATAAACAATTCATCACCAGAGTCTCCATTTTTGATAAGCTCACTTATACGAAGATGGAGCAAGCACAAGGAGCTTATGGTGAGAAGCAGCCTAGGAGCAGTAGTAGCAGCAGGAACCATCATCAGTTCCTCCTCCTTTCCCGCCTTATGAGCACTTTACAGTGACACGTCCTCCTCCAGTGCGACCATATCCATCCTTCTACGACCAAGACTGGAGCCTCTTAGACAAACCACTCTCAGACAGGGAATTTGTGAGTATTCAGGATGTGACAAATGGTATCCCATTGATGATGCATTAGCAGAGGGAGACAGATTTAATGATGATGCACCATGGCCATCAGCTGTTAGACTACCTGAATGCTCAAAGCCAGTTCTTGGACAGACTTGGAGAGTCTGTTCATGACATTCAGCAGCAGCTTCATCGACCTCCTCGACCTTGCCGATCTAATATGATTCCACCATCCTCTGTAGCATCTCCTCCTCCACCTTCTACTTCAGCACCAGCACCAGCACCAGCAGATCAGCAGGTTACACCACCGCGTAAGACATATAGGCAGCCGACACCCAGGTCGTAAGCTCAGCGCCACCTTTGTCTTGGTCAGCCTGCATCTTCTGAGAGATCAAATTCGCTGGACCTCGAGTTGGACACTGATCTTCAGAGTACAATGGATGCCTCCATGACATCATTAGATGATTAGATTATTTTTACATAGTTCTTTGAGTTAGCATATAAAAATTAATTTTTCTCAGAACAATTTTATTTTTATGCATTGTTTATCAAGACTCTTTATATATGCATGAATGTTATCTCTCTCAATTAATTGTTACTCTCTTGGTTAATGCATGTTTAAATTTATCTTGCTTTGTTTACATGCTTAAGGGGGAGTTAAATGAAAAACAATAATTTTATTGTCATCAAAAAGGGGGAGAATGTAAGCATTTCTGTTTTGATGCACCAAAGTTATGTTTATTGCTACACTAATATTTTAGGACCATCCCAGATTAAAGCTTCTCTTTTGAATCAAGTTTAGATGGTTGCTGATATGTGTCATTTTCCTTTTTATTTGAGTCTAGGGTATCATTGCAAGGAACCTCAAAAATAAAGCAATCAAATAATTTTTCATGCTTCTTTGAACACCAACTTTTAGGGTTATTGATCGACTAATATTTCTTTTTGATTGACCAAAACATGTTGATCGACCAACCAAGTTTGCTAATCTATCAAACCAATCCTTTTTAGGAAGTTGTTTAAAATCCTATTGATCGACCAACCAAGCTAATTAATTGACCAACTTATGATCCATCAAACAACTTAATTGACTGACCTAATAGCTTTTTGATTGACCAAAATACCTTAATTGATCGACCAATATCACTTCCTTTTCAAGCCAATTTTTTTATATAAATAGAGGTCGTACGCAGCCCTTTCAATACACAACTTTCAATGGAAATACACTCTAAAATCAGAGCTTCTCGTGCTTTTTTCAAAAGTGTTCTATGCTTTGCTATTCACGTCTTTCAAAAGCACGTCATTTTGAACCTCTACCAAAATCCTGGTTTGATCTTTTATTGAGGTTCCATAGATATTTTTATTTGTTATTCAACTTTGTTGTCTTTGATTAATGGATTTCAAGGTGTTGGAAAGATCCGTGTTGTTGTTGTTATTCTTCTCTTCAGGTCAAAAAGAGAAGTGGTTGCAAAGTGGTTGTGCCACCCTCGTTCAAGTGGTACTATAGTGGATTGACTAATCTTGACTAGTTGGAAAAATCCTATGTCGAGAGGCTTAGGTAGTGGTTTTCACCTGGTTTGGGTTTCCACTCTAAATCTAGGTGTAATTTGTGATTGATTATTGTTGTGAATTTATTTTTCTCTTTTACTGTTTCAAGAGCGATACTATTCACCCCTCCCCTCTAGTATTTGTTTGATCCACAAGCGAAACTCTCAAGGACATATATGAAAAGAGTGCCCCTTGCTACAAAAGGACTATGACAAAAAGAAGTCCGAGGAGCAACCTCGAAGAGAAGGGAAGAAGGCACTACAAGTCACTTGGGATGATTCAGATTCTAGCTCAGAAGAGGAAGAAAATTCAAGTGAAAAAGCTTTCTACAAACTCATGGCTCTCGAGGATGAGGTGTCATCATGTACATTTAATGAACTTTTAGAAGCATTTTACAAATTGCATGATGTAGCTAAGGCACTAAAGGCTGGCAGCAAAAAACTATCTGAAGATCTAGAAGTAGAAACTGCCTACAAGCACAAATATGCTTCACAGAATTATGAGCTTTCATAGAAAATTACCGCCCTAAAAGCTCCTACAGGCTCTCTTAAATTAGACTTAGATAAATAAAAGAAAAATGTGCTATTCTTGTTAATGAAAGGAAAAGACAACTAGGACAAACTTTGAGGGACACATACCCAAACCTCCACTAAATTTGGGTTTGGGTACACTCCCATAAATGATCATGATGCTTCATGTTCACAACCACAAAACAACACACATAAGTCATTTAGTTAGAAGGTTAAGAAGGCATACACACCTAATAACACACGTTATTGGGCACAACACACTAACAAAAATGGACCCAAAAAGAAAAAATGGATACCAAAAAGCACCTTAAAATCTTGTTTTGTAGGTCATCTCCAAGAAGATTGAATAAACTATAAGGGGTGGTTATACCAAGAACGAAATGGAAACCTAGAGTGCAATAGAACATTATCTAGACTTAAAGGTTGGTTACCATGGCGTTGGACCTCACAAAGCTAAACAAATGATAGGACCAAGACAAAGGACCTAGCTACTCTACACATGACTTGAGAAGAAGGACTGCTCCTCAACCTCAACCGCAAAGAAGGTGGCATAGTCACCTTTGGAAACAAGCACAAGGGGGTATTATTGGTACTAGCCAAATTGGTAACTTGAAAACCTCCTTTTATAATGTTCATTTAGTTAAGGGGTTAAAACATAATTTACTTAGTGTGAGTCAGATTTGTGATAAAGAATATAAAGTTAACTTTACCTCTAAAGGATTTAAAATCAAGGATAAGAAAATAAAAGAAACTCTTCTAAAAAGAATTAGGTTTAAAGACATCTATACTATTGAGTTTGACAAATGCAACACTTATAAATGGTTGGTTGCATCGGATGATGAATCAATACTATGGCATAGAAGACTGGGACATGTTCACATGAGGAACATAAATAAACTTCTGAAACATGACTTAGTCAAAGGATTACCTAAAATCGCATTTAAGAAGAATGTTTGTGAATCTGGTAAACTACATAAAACATTTTTTAAACCTAAAAATGTGGTTAGCACTTTAAGACCTCTAAAGCTACTTCATCTAGACTGACAGAGGTAGAAATCATGGGTTTGAGAATACGACTGTCGTTCTTTGTAGTATAGTCGCGAAATCCACTCGTCAAAAATAATTTCTAAAATAACGAGACTTGGAGTCTCAGTCATTCGTCTCTGAGAGGCGTTATGGAATTGCAAAATGAATTCGATCTCTTTTCCTATCTACTTGCTTAAAATCGCACGACGGTTTCTAATCTTCGGATCAATGTTTTTCCACTTGCATTATTAACCCTAAATATGTGTGCATGTGTTAAGTAGATGACAAATGTGAAAGTGTGAGTTTCAGTACGCACGATCCTAGTTATGTGGTGGCTGTTTACGGAAAACACGTTAATAGTTAGATCCTCAACATCCTCAGGTACCGACATTCTAGTTGCAACAGATAGCAATTAAAAGCATGCAACTTCAATCACACAAACATATTGCAACAAGGCTCATGGTGATTTTCACACATAGATATTTATATATATAAAAATATTTTCATTGATTGCATTAGGGCTATAGAGCAGAACTAGTGGAAGGCTTGTAGGGGAATGCTTGAAAACATAAAACTAGCTAGCAGAAAATGACTACATACATGAATCTAAGGGGGATTATGCATGCATCATTGGGGGAGAATATGGAGCTACACTACTAAGCATGAAATAAAGTAGTAAATCTATGAAGAACTGCTATCTACTTAGCTAGCAGAAATAAGGGCATTTGGAGGTGGGCTCCAAATGCCTTTGAGTGGATGAGAAGAGAAAGAGGGGCGGCCAAAGGTGCTTAGGCCGGCCCTTGGAGAGGTGAGGAGGAGGTGATCCAAGCTTGGTGTGGAGGTGGTGGAGTCATGGTGGAGCTCATGGAGATGGAGGTATACTAAGGTGGTGGTGATGGAAGGTGGAATGGAGCCAAGATTGAATGTAGCATAGATGGGTGCAAATGGCCACCCCTTAGGTCTTTTTGTAGACGTAAGGGAAGCTCTATAGAGAATTATAGAATTCTCAAGAGACGGCTTATGGTGTTAGCTCGTGAGAGAGGGAGAGAGATGGCGGAGTGGTCCTTTTAGATCCACAAAATGTGGATCTCAAAGAAGACCCTTCCTTGGTTGCTTAAAATAGCAACCAAGGGTGGCGCCCAAGTGGAGATAGTTCTAGAGAACTCTAGTGAGTGTGTGGGTGTGTGAATGGGTGTCTGTGCATATGTATGTGGTCGTGCCCTAGGTGGCTAAGTGAGCTAGGTTAGGTCCTAATAGGTTTAGGTTAGGGTAGGTCTCAAATTAGGGTTGCAAACCCTAATTTGCTAAGGAGAAAAAGCAATTAAACTTAACACAAGTTTAATTGAATGAGTGTGAACCTAATTGAGAGTGAAATAACTCAATTAGGTTTGGCTTAGGTCAATTAGACTCTCACTGAGTCCAATTGGACTTGTGTGGGTTGAGATCTGAACTCAATAAGACTCTATGAGTCCAATTGACTAGGCAATGGCAATTGACTATGATCTAAGTCAATTGGGCTTAGTGAGAACCGAATTAGGTTCTTAGAAGGGTCTAGAGGTGGTGTACTAGGGTTAGGGTACCTAAATTTAGGTTCCTAAGGGGTTGGAATTGGGTTTAGGGACCTAGGAACTCAAGATCAAGGCTTGAATTTCAAAATAGGAACTAGAGAATAGTTACAGACGTCTAGTAAAGGTATCATACGACTTATACTAAAAAATCAAAAGTCCAGACTTGTTGTCTAGATGTCCAATCAGAGTCAGGAGGGATTCAGGGTTCTGCCTTGGGTATTCTGTAGAAATTGGACGTCTGACCAAGTGTCTGGATGTTCTATAACACTACAGACTTGGGTTTAAGGTGTGCGGGTTGTGACTAAGGGTCCTGGACATCCAATAACTTATTTGGACGTCCAAATAGGGGCTGAAACTAGGGTTTTAAGGCTTCCTAGGCTATGGTGACCTAATCTAAGGGTGCCTAAGGCTTGGGAAGGCTTCTAGGGCTATCCTAGGGCTAGGATTGAACCTAAGTTCTTCATAGTTTAACTGCTTTACTTCTACTCAATAGAATAGCATACCACAACCCTTTACATTATTTCTCTACTACATTTTATTCTAATCTTTCACTCCATCTCTGATGTAGCACTAGCTTCACGTCCAGCTCCAGATCCAACTTTAGATCCAACTTATAAGCTTCTTTTACCTGCAATTTATATAATGCACTTAATTAGTACATTATATCATTATTTCATGCTTAGCTAAAGGAAAGCAGTAAGGCTGCAAATAATGCTTATGCATTCATGAATTACATTAGCTTATGCTAAGTTCTAGCCTAATTTAGGTTAATTAAGACCTATGATTGCTGTGTAATCATAGACCTCTTCAATGCAACCAAGTCTGAAATCCTAAGCGAGTGTAGGTACTATCTAGTCATCATCGATGATTTTTCTAGATTTACTTGGGCATTGTTTTTAACAACCAAAGATTCAACATTCGAGGAATTTAGTAAGATAGATAAAAGACTTTAGATTGCGAAGGGTTATACAATCTTTAAGATTACAAATGATCATGGAGACAAATTCGAGAATTAGTACTTCCTTGAATATTGCTCAAAACATAGGATTAAGTAGGAATTTGCTTTTCCTAGAGTAGTACCTCAAAATGCAGTAGTAGAAAGGAAAAATAGAACCCTCCAAGAGTGTGCCCACACAATATTGTGCTAGTCAAAGCTTCCTTGTTATTTTTGTGTTGAGGCAGTGAACACTACTTGCTATATCCAAAATAAGGCTTCAATTAGACTTATTCTGAATAAGATACTCTTTGAGCTGTATTATGATAGATCACCTAAGATTTCTTTTTTCAAGGTATTTGGTTACAAATGTTTCAATTCCTTTTAAATACAAAAGAAAATTTGGATAAGTTTGATGTCGAAAGTGATGAAGGAAAATTTGGATAAGTTTGTCTAAGATATTCCTTAAGAAGCAAAGCTTATAGTGTTTATAATAAGAAGAATTCAACTGTTGAGGAAACCTTACATGTTTCCTTTGATGAATCTATCCAAAAGACATAATCTTCAAGCAACAATGATGATCTACTCATAGATGATCCATCCAACATTCCTGAGGAAAACATAGCAATTGATTTGCCTAAATATCTAACCTATTTAAGGATCATCCTAAGGATTTAGCTATTACTGAAGTTACTAAAGGTGTTCAGACCAGATCCTTAATAAATAATATTGCATTAAGTATTTTTGTCTCCCAATTATAACAAAAAACTATTAAGGATGCCTTCACTGATGATTGTTGAATTGTTGCAATGCAAGAAGAACTAAATCAATTTGAGCGCAACAATGTCTGGCAATTAGTTTCTAGACTTGAATCACAATTAATAATTGGAATCAAGTGGATCTTTAGAAATAAACTTGATGAATCAGGAAAAGTGGTTAGAAACAAAGCTGGATTTGTGGCTCAAGGTTATAATCAAGAAGAAGGCATCGATTTTGATGAAACATATGCACCTATGGCTTGATTAGAATCCATTTGGATGATGTTAGCTTTTGCCACCAATATGATATGAGATTCAAACAATTCCAAATGGATGTGGAAAGTGCATTTCTTAATGTATTTATTAAAGAAGAAATGTATGTGAAACAACCTCCTAGTTTTGAAGATTATGAAAAATATGAACATGCATTTAGATTAAACAAGGCTTTATATGGGTTGAAACAATCCCCTAGGACCTAGTATGAAAGACTAAGAGATTATCTTCTAAATAATGAATTTAAAATTGGCCAAGTAGATACAACCTTATTTACTAAAAGAAGAGATAATGAACTCATCTTAATCTAAATATATGTTGATGATATAATATTTGGTGCTACTAGTGATCTTTTGTGTCAAGAGCTCACCGAGGTTATGCAAGACTAGCTTGAGATGAGCCTGATGGGAGAGCTAAAGTTCTTCCTAGGGTTGCAGATTGATAAAATCATGAATGAAATCTTTATCTCTCAAACCAAGTACATGAAGGAAATTCTCAAGAAGTGCATCATGGATAGCATTAAAGGAAAAGAAACACCAATGTCTACAACAACTCCAATTAAAAGAGGTGATACAAGTAAGTCCATTGCCAAAACCTATATAGGAGTATGATAGGTTCTCTTTCTTACCTCACAGCAAGTAGACCAGACATACTATTTAGTACTTGTCTATGCGTTAGGTTTCAAGTGAACCCTAAGGAATCACATAAAAATGCTGTAAAACAAATCCTTAGATATCTGCAAAATACAGTCAGTTTAGGTTTGTTCTATCCTAAGTCAGTCACACTTGATCTATACTCATATTATGATGTTGACTATATAAGAAGTCAGATAGATCGTAGGAGCATCAGTGAGACTTGTCAATTTCTTGAAAATTCCTTGGTCTCTTGGGTTTCTAAGAAACAAAACTATGTGTCTTTGTCCGCAATTAAAGTAGAATACATTGCCGCATCTCTTGTGTGTTCGCATATATTGTGGATGAAGGAAACACTTAAGGACTTTGGACTTCACTTTGAAAGTAATAGAATTCTTTGTGATAACACAATTGTAATAAATCTATCCAAAAATTCACTATAACACTCTAGGACTAAACATATAGACATACATCACCATTTCCTAAGAGATTATGTTCTTAAAAAAGAAATAACCCTAGAATTTGTAGAAACATCTAAACAACCAACAAACATATTCAACAAACCTTTAACTAAATAAAGATTTATTACAATTCAATGTGGGCTAGAACTCTTATGCATACAAGAACTAAATAATTCTTAGAATATTGGTTTGTTTTTGCTATTGATTGATCAAAATTGATAAGTTGATCGATCAAAACTATGAGATTGATCGATTAAATTTTGGGTAGGAAATTTTCCTTCAAAATTTAATTTGTTTGATTGATCAAATGAAAATTTTGATTGACCAAAAGTTAGAGAGGAAAATTCTCTCCAAAACCATTTTGAATTGATTGATCAACGAAATCATTTTCTGATCGACCAAACAATCGTTTTGATAGACCAAATCTGGGCAAATCACACATCACTGAGAAATACAATTCTCTCTCACATTTATGGTGATTTTCTTCCTATTTGACTTGCAATCGCCTATCTTGCCTAAAATGTTTCTACCATATTTGATCTACTTACAACTTATAAAACTTTACTTTACCATCATTTTTACTCAACCAACCTAACCTAAGACCCCACCATCCACAAGACCCCACACCCTTGATCAATCACCTGGCCCCCACCCACGTCCCACCTCTCCACCCCCATTCTCTGCATCCCCATCTCTCCCTCGCCATCAACCAACACCCCCTCCACCCCTCCAGCATTCACTCATCATTGCCTTCACCTTGTCGTCATATCCCCTGCCTCCTCGACGACCTTCCATCACCTTTCGTCGCAGCCACCTCCCATGTGATAACCTCGACTCTGGTGCCAACCTCTGGCCATCATGCACCTTCTTGCAAGCATGATCCCCCACCTCCACTTCATTTTTGATCGATCACAGATTGATCAATCGTAGGATCCCCCTCCACCTCCTTTTATTCTTAGTTCAAAGAATAATCTACATATATTGTCTTATGGACATTATCTTTTTCCATTGTTCTCTTGTTTCAATGTGATGACTTTTGAATAGCTTCCTCAAACTTGCTATATCCTTGATTCATGAGCTCACTCCATCTCTATTTTTTCGCAAAAATCAATTTTTGATCTATCAATTCTTCATTCTAATTGATCAAAATAGTCAATTCCAGTACCCCATCTACCTAATTTTTGATTGACCAAACGTGCTTTACTAATTGATCAAAATATCTTTTTGATCTACCAATATCAATTTTTTGATCGATCAAAACTACATCAGTGAGCTAGTATAGCTTCAAAATGCACTCAACAACCTAGTTCTTCCCCCTCGCATGATGACACATTCAATAGATTCTTTATCACTCATGATGAGCATAGGAATTTCTCTTTATATGCCAAGATGCCCCCCTATGTTGGTCGTCCAATCAACTTTGATTATTTTCAGCATGTCATTCCTATTATTTGTGATATGCTTGTGCACCATAAAATTCTCCATTTGTTTAAGTGTAATTTTTATGTGGGCACCCATGCTAGTCGGATCAAAGGGGTCGATCTAATGGTATATCATCTTTCCTATGCCAACCTCCACAATATTGGCGAAGGTTTCAATATTCAACTTACATCCAATGTTTATGGCATAGAAGTCTTGGTCAATGTTGATATTCTCATGGAGATTCTAGGTTGACCATCTACAGGTCCCACTTATATTGAGCTCCACCACCAGACACCATCTGAGGTTATTCGAAAGGCTCTACTTACTCTCGAGTGTTTTGATTTGGGGAAACCCACCAAGTCACCTTATTTTAGATCCCTTCCGCGGTTCCTCAACCATGTCTTCTTATGGAACTTCATGTCCAAATCCATTTCATTTGAGAATTGCTCAGGTCCCATGCTTGTGGCCTTATATGCTTTCATGAAAAACAAACCATTTAATTGCATCCATCTTATCGTGTCCTACATGGATAAGAAACCCTCCGATTCCTTTCCCTTTGGCACACTCCTCTTCCACATCTTCCATCACTTTAGTGTACCCATTGATATTAACCACAAGTAGTTCATCACCTATATCTCTGTCTTTGGTGACCTCACGTATTCTAAGATGGAATAGGAGAGAGTAGCTAGACCAGATCCCTCTACTCAAACCTCTCCTTCATCACAGGCAGCAGGTTTCTCTTCCTCTTCCCACCCTAGACCCTCTCAGCTGGTTGGACCTTTTTCGACGGTTCCACCAATCGTCCCGCCATATGAGTACTTCTTTATCTTCTGCCTAGGACAAGTTAGACCCACTCCCTTGTTTTACAACCATGAGTGGATTCAGTTGATAATCAGAATGTCAATGATGGGATTTCATTACTGATGCACTGATAGAGAGTGACATCTATAGTTCTGATGGAGCATGCTAGTTAGGTAGCAGTTGAACGTACGAGTTGCTATGTTAACGTGTTTGGTCTTGAAAAATCTGTTGTCATAGTATGAAAGCGAAGAACTCGTGTTCAACAAATAAAATTTATACCGGAATGAAAATCCCAGGTCAAACTCAGGGAGGCTACGTCAATCTATATTCGTAATTATATTCTTTTAGAATTTTTCTTGAAATGTGAGGTGATGTAATTACAATGAAGCCATAATAACAATCAGACTAAATGAGAGAGAGAGAGAACATGCATTCAATAATTCAAAATGTTTATACAATAAAACCAAAGAAGAATTACACTAGAAAGCGGAAAATCAGCTACACTAGAAAGCCGAAAAATTCTACACTAGAAAGCAGTAAATCTATTCTAGAAAGTAGTAAAAAGAATGGGGAGAGAGATATCCTCCTCGACGGTCGCTTGGAGGACGAGTTGGACGAGACGATGCCTGGACAAAGAAGGACGAAGTAGGATGAAGGAGAATGAAGCGGGAAGAACGGGAATGGGGCAGCACATCGTCGTCGTCGTGGGATCCACTTCCGAAAGGGGAACGAAAAATTGACTTTTTCTCCCGAGAAGCATCCCGGGTATAGGACAAGCTTCTCTTGAGCTTTGGAGAGGGAGAGAAGAGAAGGAAGGGATGAGAATTTTGTGTGGAGGGGGTCTCCTTTTATACTTGCAATGAGTGGGGGCATTTTGGTCATTCCAATTTTAAAAACATTAATTTAGGACCTTTAGTGACGGATAAAACCGTTGCCAAAGGTTTGAACGTGGCCTTCGTGGGCGGCGCGTGCGCCCGCTCACCTCCTCACGCGTATCGCATGCACACGTCCAGCTGATCTCAGTCGTCCAATCGCGATATCGGACGGCTTAAATCGTGCTACCACCCACCTCCTCTGCGCGCCCGCCCGCTTGCAATTCCGCGTCTTCGCTGCGCGTCTAATAGCACGTAAATGCTATCGGGCACGCACAGCTGTTCGATGATGATCCAACGCTCCTCGCACCCGCTCGCCTGCACCCTGCAATTCAAACGCTCGTCTGAAGGCGGCCGAGCGCTTTATCCATTGCGCTGCGTGCGTGGATGGGCGGGTGGCTGAACTTTTGAACACGTGATCAGGATCGTTGGATCAAGATCCAACGGCCTAGATCGTGCAATGGATTTCCTTTGGAGAGGCAACGGCGGTCTTAAGGGCCAGTTGGACGGCTGAGATGGTGCCACGTGACTCCATCTTGGCCGTCCATCTTCTAGATGATGGAGATGGTGCCACGGTTGTCGGATTGAGTCGATTTTTGCACCGTTAGGCTGCGATCATCGATCCGAATCCATCCGTGCAGTTAGATTTGTCGTTTGAAGTGTGGATTCACACCATCTTGGTCCTTGATCTTCTAGGGTTCCCCGATCACTAGCTGATGCCACAGATGTCTGATTAAGGAGATCTTGGAGTCGTTGAACTCCAATTGTCGCCCTGATCACATCTGTATGATTGGATCTTCGATCCGAGGCCCCGATAAAAAGTTTGCCCTATCCATGAACATAAAAGGAGACAATTAACCTCCATTTTATTCAAACTATTCTAAATGCAAGATGATGCATGTTATGCAATATTTATAGCATGTAATGCAATCCTATGCTTAAGAACATGCATAAATAGACATCTTAAGTAGTGTAAACATGTTTACATCATACCCCCATTCCTATCTTTTGCTAGTCCCTAACAAAAACTATATGCTATTTATAAAAGAATCAAGTTAGATTATTTGGGCATGAGTTATTTTCAATCATTAAGAAAATGTCTACTTAGGATCTGAACTTTCAAAGACACAACAGTGTTCGAGTATCTTCCAAAATGCAAACCGCCTCAAGCCCTCGCCTCATTCAAAGAAAATTTTCTTTTTCTCTTTTTTGCTCTTTTCTAATTTTTTTGTATTTTCAAGTTTTAGGGTTTAAGAGTGGCTTTCTACGGCCATTCAAGTCACCCAAGATTTGATGAGAATCCTAAGTTCTAAGCATCTTACTGTGAATGTGATAGACTCGTTGACTGACAATTAAAATGGACTTCGGATTTCTACGCCTCTAGGTGACGTAAAAAAAAAAAAAGAATTTTGCCTAAAGGTGTAACTTTACAATCGGTAGCTTTCTCCCTACTTTTATTTTTTTTACGGGGACAACACAAGAGTGAATCCAGTGTATATCTCCCCGGTTTATTCAACTTCTCCGCTTCTTCCTAAGTGTTTTGGGAATTTTCAGTGCATAAATCGAGCTGGGTTCTGGACAACCGGTCGATGATCTGTTACCACCGACAACTTGCCAGCCATACTCGTGTGGCAAAGTATGGTTTATTTTTTCTTTTCTTTTCTCCTTTTCTTTTTGACCTTTTTTTCTTTTTTCTTTTAAGGTATGTGGCTTCTATGGTCTAAGATTTACCTAAAAGCAGCAAAAAGAGAAAGATCCAGTGACTGGGCTCTGGAAAACTTACCTATAGGCAGTTACCCACGATAACTTACCAGCCATATCACCATAAAAGGTTCATTAGCTACCCAATTTCCGTTAGAATCACCGAATAACGAGTCAATGATAAGATATTGTGTTGATGCTTAAAACTCAAAATTTCCTTAAATCAGAGGGTGGGTTGATAAGTCGTGTACTTATCACCCAAACTTATTTACTCAAATTACAATAGAATTAAGGTTGGTGAGGACTCGAAAAGCAAATCCACATTTTAGTGGATACACAGGCTAATTAAGTCCAAAGGCCTGAAAGGTCTTTGTGTAAGATCCTAATGTAAAATTTCCTAAGATTGAAAAGTCCTAATGTCCAACTATTCCTTCCTAATTCTTTTTTTTTTATGTATAAATAAGAAGAGAAAATAATTTACATGAATTTCACAAAGCTGACCAAATGATTCAAAAATGAATCCACCCCCCATGCCTAGCAGATGCAATGTCCACATTGAAAAAGAGACATGAAAGAAAGGGTAGAGTATGAAAGATATCACCTGAATATGAAACTCATATTAGCTTTGTGTCATATGTACAACTGCTGAGTTTAATGCAATCAGCTAGGCGAAGTCCAGCCAAAGAAGTCACTGAATGGCTAGGGCAACCGTGTCTGAGATGGGTTCTGGAAGAAACGGTCAATAACAGGCTTCAGACGTTGACCATTGACTTTAAATGTGTTACCCGTCTTTGGGTCAGAAATCTGAACGGCTCCATTTGGAAAAATATGGTCAATTATGAATGGGCCATTCCATTTAGATCTAAGTTTGCCAGGAAAGAGCTTAAGTTTAGAATCGAATAACCAGACCTTCTGGTTCGGCTCAAAGCTCTTGCGAGAAATTAGTTGATCATGTAGAGCTTTGGTCCGAGCCATGTAGATCTTGGCATTCTCATATGCATCATTTCTAAGCTCCTCCAACTTAGATAGTTGGAGTTTCCTGGTCTTCCCAACTAAATTCAGATCTAAATTGCATTGTTTGATCTCCCAGAATGCCTTGTGTTCAATCTCTACGGGTAGATGGCATGCCTTTCCATACACCAAATGGAATGGAGACATGCCGATGGGCATTTTATACGCCGTACGGTAGGCCCAAAGAGCATCCTCAAGCTTTTGAGTCCAGTCCTTGCGATCAAGCCTAACCATTTTTTGCAGAATGTTCTTGATCTCCCGATTGGAGATCTCGGCTTATCCATTCGTCTGGGGATGGTAAGGTGTGAAAATTTGGTGATTAACCCCGTATTTGGCCAACAAATCCAGAATTGGGCATTAGTAAAATGAGTGCCACCATCACTGATGATGGCCCTCGGAATCCCAAACCTATTGAAGATATTTTTCTTGACAAAATCGATAACCACCTTATGGTCATTGGTTTGGGTGGGAATCGCCTCAATCCATTTAGACACATAATCAAAAACAACAAGAATGTACTGATGTCCAAATGAAGGGAGAAAGGGTCCCATGAAATCGATGCCCCAAACATCAAAAATTTCGACAGGAAGAATGGGGTTTAGGGGCATCATATCTCTCTTAGTTATGCTCCCGAGTGCCTGACATGGAGAACATGACCTTGAGAAATTCTGGGCATCCTTAAATAAAGACAACCAATAGAAGCCAGATTGCAAGATTTTTGCAGCTGTCTTTTTCCCGGAGAAATGTCCACCACACCCAGATGCATGGTAGAACTTGAGTATACTGTTGAATTCATTCTCTGGTATACATCGGCGAATAATCTAATCAGAGCCGATGCGGTACAGTTCAGGGTCCTCCCAAAAGTAGTATTTGGCCTCAGATTTGAGTCTATCCCGTTGTTGTTTGGTCCAATCCTGGGGGATTTGACCAATGGCCAAATAGTTAACAATATTAGCAAACCATGGTGTGTGGACACCTAAAATTGTAAGAATAATTTCATCCGAAAAAGTGTCAGCAATCGGAATGTCCAGACGAGAGGAATCACCTAGGAGTCTCGACAAATGATCTGCTACCACATTTTGTACCCCGATTTTATCCTTGATTTCAAGATCAAATTCTTGAAGCAGAAGAATCCAACGAATAAGCCAGGGTTTAGTATCCTTTTTGTCCAAGAGATGTCTCAAGGTCGAGTGGTCAGTATAGATGATAACATGAGACCCTAAGAGATAAGCCTTGAATTTTTCCAAAGCGAACACTACAGCTAGTAATTCCTTTTTTGTAACAGTGTAATTCCTCAAGGTTTCATCCAGAGTTTTACTAGCGTAGTAGATGACAGAAGGCTTTCTATCAATTTTCTGACCCAAGACAGCCTCGACCACATAATCATAAGTGTCGATCATGATCTCAAAAGGGGCTGTCCAAATTGGTGGTTGCAAAACTGGATCCCAGGTGACTGCCATTTTCAGGAAATCAAATGCCTTTCAGCATGATTCATTGAAATCAAACAGCGTTTCTTTGACAAGAAGATTGCTAAGGGGATGAGCAACCTTCGAGAAATCCTTGATGAATTTTCGATAGAATCCCACATGACCAAGAAATGATCGGATTTGTTTAACAAATGTGGGAGGAGGAAGTTTAGCGATAACATTAACCTTAGCTTTATCCACTTCAATTCCCCGTTCAGAGATTACACGACCCAAAATGATGCCTTCTTGGGTCATGAAATGACTCTTTTCCCAGCTAAGGACCAATCGTGTTTTGATACATCGCTTAAGAATCATTTCCAGATTAGCCAAACAAAAGTCAAATGATTCTCCAAAAATAGAGAAATCATCCATGAAGACTTCCATAAACTCTCCTACCATGTCAGAAAATATGGCTAGCATACACCTTTGAAAAGTCGCAGGTGCATTGCATAACTCGAAAGGCATCCTACGGAAAGCAAAGGTTCCGTAGGGATAGGTGGAAGTAGTTTTTTCCTGATCCTCAGGATGGATAGGAACTTGGTTGTATCCCGAGTAGCCATCAAGAAAATAGAAGTACTTCTGCTCGACTAATCTTTCCAAGATTTGATCGAGGAAGGGCAGGGGAAAATGATCCTTTTTAGTGGTTGTGTTCAACTTCCTATAATCAGTACAAACCCTCCAAGAGGAAGTTGAACGAGTTGTGACAGATTCACCTCTCTCGTTAGTCACAACGGTAATCCCGAATTTCTTCAGAACAATCTGCATGGGACTTACCCAGGGACTATCAGAGATTGGATAAATAATTCCTACATCGAGCCACTTGATGATTTCCTTTTTGACCACTTCTCGCATATTTAGATTTAATCTCCTCTGCATCTGGCGAGAAGGGCGGGATCCATCTTCTAAGAATATTCTATGATTGCAGTAAGATGGCTCGATCCCCTTGAGGTCATGAATGGTTCAACCAATTGCCTCCTTGTGTTCCTTCAGGACCTTGATCAATTTAATCTCTTGCTCCTTTGTCAATTTAGCACTAATAATCACAGGGAGAGTCTTCTAAGGTCCTAAAAATTGATATTTCAAATTCTCAGGCAATGGTTTTAGTTCAAGCTGGGGTGGGTTGATGATTGATGGTAAGGTAGATACTGAAGACTCAATAAGAGGAAGAGGTTGTGAGTGAATAAAATTAATAACCTCTTCAGAAGATGGTAGGTCAGCCATAGAGGGTTGCGGGTCGAATTCGTCATCAAAGAAAGAACTTTTGATTGAAGAAACCATCAAACAAGTTTCAATGTTTCCATTATCCTCCTCAAGTTCCTCAATAAATCCACAATCCTCAAATTTATTGATCACCTTAAAAATATCCAATTTCATTCGTTGATCCCCAAAGGTGATTTCCATGCTACCGCTTTCACAATTAATGTTGGCCTTAGCGGTAGCCAGGAACGGACGCCCCAGAATGATGGGCATGTTCCTCAGATTATCAGGTACATCAATGTCAAGGACAAGGAAATCTATAAGAAAATGGAAATCCTTGACCTTAACTACAACATCTTCAATAACACCTCGCGGACTTGTAATCGAACGGTCCGCTAAGTGTAGCATTACTGAAGTTGGCCTAAGTTCACCTAATCCAAACTTCTCGTAAAGAGAAGTTAGAATTAGGTTGATGGATGCACCCATATCCAAAAGTGCTCTATCAAATGTGTAATCTCCGAAGACGCAAGAAATCAATGGAGCACTTGGATCTCTCTTTTTCTGAGGGAGGTGGTGCAGGATAACAGAACTAGCTTGCTCAGAGAGTACCACCTTCCTCGAAATAAATTCTCTCGACTTACGCTTTTGTGTACATAAATCCTTTAAAACTCTTGCATAAGCCAGTATGTG
The DNA here is from genome assembly GCA_037157565.1 of Thalassia testudinum. Lineage (NCBI taxonomy): Eukaryota > Viridiplantae > Streptophyta > Magnoliopsida > Alismatales > Hydrocharitaceae > Thalassia > Thalassia testudinum. Next base: position 47,491,693 of record JAZHRO010000067.1, on the reverse strand, counting down.
CTTGATAGCATCAAGGAGCGAAATATTGATCTCAACATTCTTAAATAGATTCAAAAGCTCCTCATTGCTATCATCAGACTTCTTCTTTGATTTGATCAAGGCTTCAGGAAAAGGAACATGAGTCAGATCTTTGGAATCAGGTTCCTGAGCCTTGATTTCTCCTCCAGAATTCTCCTCTCTCTCCTCAGGTTCTTAAGGATTCAAAAGATCAGAATAGTGTGGTTGTGGATCCTGAGTCTTCTTACCACTCCTCAAAGTGACAGAATTTGCAGATGCATAAGAATTTGGGTCTTAGGGAGGGTTAGGAAAGATTGGAGGGGCTTGATTAGCCATGAATTTTTGATTTGCAGAAGAAGAAGAAGAAGAGGACAAGGAACCCTGCTCAACCACCTGAGCATGTGCGTGTGGGTCCCTTTAATTTCCATACCCATGGGCTTGGTTGCCCGAATTCATAATATTTCGTGGGTTGGGTACGGGTTGGGATGGTAGAAATTCGAGTTGACAAGAGTTAGCAATGAACCCGGACTGCAAGTTGTCCAGCGAGGTTTTCATTTGCTGCATGAGCTAGAGCATGGATCCTTGCATCTCTACCATTTGTCGGTTCAAATCAGCCTGCCCTGCGGATTGACGGGTATTCCAAGCTGGCTGATTAACCTGATTTGGAGGCAACTGAGTATATGCATAACCCTGACCCATTGGCCGTTGCGGAGCATAGTTGCTGAGTTTGAATTAGGTCTATTGCCCTGTGTTTTTTCAAGAGAAGTTAGGGTGGTTTCTCCAACCCGGATTATAAGCATTAGAGTAGGGGTTGGATCTAACATTCTCTTGTACAGCACAGACATCCTCATAAGGTGAGGATGGAGAGAAAGAAAGGGAAGGATCAGAAAATCTGGGATCAAAGGCCCTAGTTTGGAACCCGTGGGGTTCCGAAAAATGCTGACTCACAGGTTGAGCCGCATCGTGTTGATTCACAAACTCCCGTCTAGAAGGAGCTCGTGAAGAATGGAATCTCGAATTTTGGGATTGAGTGGATCGAGAGTTGTTCATAGAATTGCCAGCCATCCACTCTTCCATTCTCTTAGCAACCAAGTCCACCTTATCAAGTTTGTTACAAATCAATTCCATATCAAATGAATGAGAGTCATGGACTTCATTGACATTTGATCTGGGCTGCTGGGACCGGTTAAATGTATCTATGGAGGCATGATTGATTGAATTCTCACTCATTTCCTCAAATAAATCATGTGCACTATCTGCATCTTTATTGAGGAAATTGCCTCCGCAAGAAGCATCCACATGATTTCTAAGTTGCTCAGTCAACCCATGATAGAAGATCTACACGAGTTGCCATTTCGACACCTCGTGGTGTGGACACCTCCGCAATAGGTCCTGGAATTGCTCTCAGGCCACATGAAACTGCTCCCCCGGTCACTGGGTAAAGGTAGTGATTACCCATCTCAAAGCATTGGTACGTCCAACTGGGAAGAATTTCTTCAGAAAGGCCAAATAGGTCTTGGAATTGCTCTCAGGCCACATGAAACTGCTCCCCCGGCCGCTGGGTAAAGGTAGTGATTACTCGTCTCAAAGCATTGGTACGTCCGACTGGGAAGAATTTCTTCAGAAAGGCCAATTTCAACTCATTCCAAGTTGTACTTGGTCTTCCTATTGTCCTATACCAGTGCGTGGCCTTATTCCTAAGAGAGTGGGGGAAGAGCCTCATGATCATTTGCTCCTCATTTATGTTTCGTGTCATGGTAGTCTGGACCAAAGTGGTCAAGTCCTCCAAGTGCTGAAACGAATCTTCGGAGCCAAGCCCATGATAATGTTTGATCAGGCTTAACACCTGGGGCTTGATTTCTATGTCACCTGAAAGTTCTTCCCTACGAGGAGGGGTGACGTAATAATTGCGGAAATAAAATATATAAATCAATCTCACAAAATAAGCAATCACAAAAGATGTACACAAGTAATTTTTAGGTGGAAACCCAAATCGGGTGAAAACCACCACCTAACCCTCTCGAGTTAGGATTTTCCGATCAACCTAGTTGATCAAATCCACTAACCGAATCACTTTAAAACGAGGGTGATTCAACCTCAGTACAACCACGCTACAAGTACGAGGGTAGCATTCCTCAACCCCTTCTCTCCACGAGAAGGATTTTGTCCCACGAAGGAGACGGAAATTCGCAAAGCGAATACCTAACCAAAAGACAAAGGTAAAATAAACAACAAACCTATAGAGCCAACAAAGTAATAAACCTAAGCTTCTATAGGATTTAGGAAACTCCCCTTTGCAAGTAGTGCGTCGACGATGACGCGGGTGCGTGAGCCACGCGACGGCGCAACTTCGCTCTCGTAGACAACGGCGGGAGAGCGGGTGCGCAACGGTTTGATGCTCTCAAGATGTAGAACTTGAGCTTAGAGATCAAGAGCTTCTTAGACACAAGAGTGTGAAAGTGTGTAGCTAAGTGTATCCAAGTGTGTCTTGAGTCTTTAGGTGTGAAAAGGCTCCCCTCTATTTATAGAGGTCTTAGGAAGGCTTTGGAAGGCTTAGAAAAGCTTCCATAGCCGTTGGGAACAAAGTCCAAGAGAATCAGGCCGAAATCAGGACAATGATTACATTTGACAGGGTTATTAGACGTCTAACTCTGGCATCAGACGTCTGGAAGGCCACTTTAAGACGTCTGATTTCAAGGTCAGACGTCTGATTCTATGTGGGTTTCCTCCTGACTTGAATCAGATCTAAACAGGGTTCTTGTGCAAGTCGATCAGACGACATACAGGACGTCTGGCACTATGCCTGGACGTCTGGAAACCTACTTTTACTGTGGGAATTGATTTCCAAACGTTGCAACGGCTAGAAAATCTCTGAGAAGAGATTTTGGGTCAGCCGAGGCAAAACGGTCATTTATCAGACGTCTGGAAAGACCTAAGGACGTCTGATAAGGCTCTAACGGTCATATTCTTGACTGTTTGCTAAGCCAGCCAACGATCCACTAATTGGACGTCTGGCAAATTCATCAGACGTCTTCTAAGACGTCTGGACTAAGGTCTGGACGTCTGATTTCATCAGACAGAACTAGCTATGTCCAGCCTAACAGTTATCAGACGTCTGAAACAACAGTCAGACGTCTTACAATACTTTATCAGACGTCTGATTTGGGAATTAGACGTCTGGAAGTGCTATTTGAACCCTATATTGGTTTTCTAAGTATTCTACAGAAAACCTAAGTATCTTAGGGTTGTGCCGGTGTTCCTAGGACTACTGTTAGGGTTCTTTGAGGCTCTTTAACATGAAATATCTAAGGAAATAAAGAGCAACAAAAGAAACGAAAAATACAACAAGTACAAAAGAAGGAAATCTATCCTATTCTTCATTTCCTTCCATCTTCAATCTTTCGCTCCACGCGAACCTCCTCTGTTTTCCGTCAAGCTCCTCCAATCCGTCCTGGATGCGAGCTCGAACTCCGTCTAAACACGTCCACATTTGCAATTGACCTGAAATCTAGGACTCAAATTGCAAATGTTAAATAACACGTGTTTTGTTATCATCAAAACAAATGATCGTGGTGCTTTAGCACCAACATCACCGACTGGAATCTGGACGCCGGGACGTTCCCCATAATTTGAAGGATCATAAAAATCCTTCAAGGGCTGAGTGCCCTGCATTCTCCGGAACCATTCCTGCATTCTCTGCATTTGTTCCAGCTGCCTTAGAAATTCTTCTTGTGGATTTCCAAGCAAAGGAGGCTGTTGGTCGGCCATGGGATCAATTGACCAAAATCCAATTTGCGCCTCCTAGAATACTCTAATGGTCCTTCCAATCGGGGATTCAATGATCGTCTTCCCAACATAAACTAGGAGAAGGTCGGAAGGACTGGGGATAGGGGCCCTACAACACAACAAAACAAGGTTGTTTTTAAGTGGGGTAGCCTAAGGATCTACTGACTCCCAAAACCTGCCTTAAGACTGTAAATGATTTACTCTACTTGCGTCTGTTCAATCCAACTAGTTAGAAGGAGGGACTGGGGAGAAGGTTCTTCCTTCGGCTTTTGCCTCCGGTTCCTAGTGTACCCCCTAGCTGCGGTCGTTTGACGCTACTCCCCTAGCTAGACATCAGATTAATCAGTACAAGTAGGTTAATCAAAGACAATCTCAGACTAAGCCCTGAAGAGTGAATCAGACCTTAAGGCCAACGTCTACTCAATTTTATTAAGGCCTGGGATTGTGGTGCTTATGGAATGTGATGGGCCCTTAAAATGGGTTGTGCCCTTAATGATTGATTGAGATTTGTGTAAGTGCGTGCACAACTAGGGTTTTCAAGCAAATTATTTGTGATGCGTGGATTTTAATGTTCAAATCTTGCTTACGTAGCTCTTAGGGTTTCAAATTAGGTGGATTGCAATCAAGTTTCTAGGCAAACCAAGTTGTCAAACACAGGTGAAGATTGTTTTCCTTTAAAACCAGAAAGAAAGTGGAGTGCCTGGAATAGACCTAGATTGAAAACCCTAAGGAGGAGCTACTTGATGAGTTGATTTTAAGTAGAGTGGTGGGGCCCAAACAACTCAAACAACTGGCCACAAATGCACCACTAAGTTAGGCACACAAAGATGGTTAACCTAGAATAATTTCTACTCTTTTATGTGTTGCTTTATCAGAACCCGGTTGGGTAGAAACAAATCAATTCAGTTAAGTGCCTTGAATGTGGGTGTATATTGTGTGTTTGTTGAAAATTGCCCCACAAGATTATCTTTTTGTTGTTTTTTTTTTTTTATAAATGTGGGTGGAATGAATGTGAGTGAAAATCCAAACAACCAAACTATTCCTTGGATTTATGCAAACACCTAGGTTAATTGGAATTTGGATTTAATGTGGCGAATGAAATCTATGGATGGGGGAAGAATGGGGAGCACTTACAGTTGTCTTCAACTGCACTTTACTCCAATCTACCGCTTGATGATTCCCTGATGGAGGTCTCTGCAAAACAATAGACACAAGAGAAAGCAAGTTAGAAAATAATAAAGTGCAAGAAATGAGAAAAGAAGATCGGAAACCATTGCCTCCCCGACAACGGCGCCAAAATGTTGAATCCCCGGCAACGACGCCAAAATGTTGAACGTACGGGTTGCTACGCTAACATGTTTGGTTTTGAAAAAACTGTCGTCGTAGTATGAAATTGAAGAACTCGTGTTCAACAAATAAAATTTATACTGGAATGAAAATCCTAGGTCAAACTCAGGGAGGCTACATCGTTATATATTCGCAATTATATTTTTTTAGAATTTTTCTTGAAAAGTGAGGTGATGTAATTACAATGAAGCCATAATAACAATCAGACTAAACGAGAGAGAGAGAGAGAACATGCATTCAGTAATTCAAAATGTTTATACAATAAAACCAAAGAAGAATTACACTAGAAAGCAGGAAAATTCTACACTAGAAAGCAGTAAATCTATTCTAGAAAGCAGTAAAAAGAATGGGGAGAGAGATATCCTCCTCGACGGTCGCTTAGAGGGTGAGCCGGACGGGACGACGCCTGGACGAAGAAGGACGAAGCAGGATGAAGAAGAACGAAGAGGGCAGAACAGGAATGGGGCAGCACGTCGCCGTCATCGCGGGATCCGCTTCCGAAAGGGGAACGAAAAATTGACTTTATCTCGCGAGAAGCATCCCGGGTGTAGGACAAGCTTCTCTTGAGCTTTGGAGAGGGAGAGAAGGAAGGGATGAGAATTTTGTATGGAGGGGGTCTCCTTTTATACTTGCAATGAGTGGGGGCATTTTGGTCATTCCAATTTTAAAAACATTAATTCAGGACCTTTAGTGACAGATAAAACTGTCGCTAAAGGTTCGAACATGGCCTTCGTGGGTGGCACGCGCGCCCGCTCACCTCCTTGCGCGTAACGCACATGCACGTCCAGCTGATCTCAACGTTCGATCGCGATATCGGATGGCTTAAATCGTGCTCCCGCTCGCCCCCTCTACGCACCCGCCCACGTGCGATTCCGCGTCTTCGCTGCGTGTCTAATAGCACGTGAGCGCTATCGGGCGCGCACAGCTGTTCGATGACGATCCAATGCTCCTCGTTCCCGCTCGCCTGTGCCCTGCAATTCGAATGCTTGTCTGAAGGCGGCCGAGCACTTTATCCACTGCGCTGCGCGCATGGATGGGCGGGCGACCGAACTTTTGAACATGCGATTAGGAGAGTTGGATCAAGATCCAACGGCCCAGATCACGCGTTGGATTTCCTTTGGAGAGGCAGCGATGGTCTTGAGGGTCGGTTAGACGGCTGAGATGGTGACACATGGCGCCATCTTGGCCATCCATCTTCTGGATGATGTAGATGGTGCCACGATTGTCGGATTGAGTCAATTTTTGCGCCGTTAGGCTGCGATCGTCAATCTGAATCCATCCGTGTGGTCGGATTTGTCATTTGAACTATGGATTCACACCATCTTGGCCCTTGATCTTCTAGGGTTCCCTGGTCACTAACTGATGCTACAGATGTCTGATTAGGGCGATCTTGGAGTCATTGAACTCCAATCGTCACCCTGATCACATCTGTAGGGTTGGATCTTCGATTCGAGGCCCCGATAAAAAGTTTGCCTTGTCCACGAACATAAAAGGAGACAATTAACCTCCATTTTATTCAAACTACTCTAAATGCAAGATGATGCATGTTATGCAATATTTATAGCATGCAATGCATTCCTATGCTTAAGAACATGCATAAATAGACATCTTAAGTAGTGTAAACATGTTTACATCAGTAGCCGACTACCTAAATGCCCAGGGCAGGTTCCCAGATTGTCTTGGAGAGTCAATTCACGCACTTCAACTCGAACACTAGAGATCTTCATGACCACACAAGTGCACCAGTAGACCACCTCCACCAGCAGCAACTCCTTCAACAATTCGATGATCTCAAATTACTTCTGCCACTCCTTTTAGACCCTCTACAACAAAGATATTGACACTCACCTAGCACTAGATAGCGTCTTAGACTTCATGTACCATAGAGTTCTTCTACAGCCCCTGGCACTTCAGCACATGTGCTAAATGATATTGATATGGATGTTGAGTTCCTTGACAGTATAGATGCATTTTTTAGCTTTTTCTTAGTAGCTAGACTCTTTTATTGGCATGTAGAACTATTATTATCTCCATTAGTTTCATTTGGACTGTACTACTTTTATTTGCTACATTACTTAGATGTGGATGAACTTTTATATGATGCACTCCTTTATATCTGGTATGTATCTACTGCACAATTATCTATCTCTACTTTCTATTAGTCTATTTAATTCTCCGAATATAATGTGTTGTGCATTGCATTTAAATTTTCTTAAGGGGGAGAATTAAAATAAAAACAAATCATATTCTATTTACAGCTTTTTGTTAATAACAAAGGGGGACAAATTTTATATGCATTTAGATAGGGTAGACGTGTCACATACATAGCAAGCGTATATAATTATAATTTTGTTACATCAAAAAGGGGGAGAATGCTTCACCTTTTTAGGATTTCTCCATCTCTGAGATGGAAGGATGATATTCTTCAAGGCTTAAGAAAGAAATTTGTTAAGAAATGTAATGTTCTATTGTACTTTTAACTTTCTTGAGTCTAGCATACTTAAAAGGAACCTCAAAGTAACCTCCTCAAAAGTTTTCCATTCAATAGATAATCAACTAAGTCAATAACTATACATTTAGGCAATATTGATCGACCAATTCAATTGATCGATTAATAGGATTAAAAATAATCAACCAAATTAGTCTAATGGTCAAATATGTCTTTCAAGCTAATAATCAACCGATCGAGCAAATTAATCGACCAATAGTTGATCGACTAACTTCATATATTTAGTTTGATCGACCAATTCCTTTTGAACAGTATTTCCAAATCTACTCAATTTTCACCAATAAATAGGGCTCCATGCCTTTAATTTCAAAACACACCTCTCAAAGCAACTCTCAAAGAAAAAAGTGCTCTCTCTCTCTCTCTCTCTTGTGTTTTCACGCTAATTCTCCAACGCTATTCAAGGTGCAACACTCTAAGGCTCAAAAAAATCATAATTTACATATTTAAATTCCTTTGAAGTTCCATAGGTTTTTAACTGTATTATTTCTATTTCTATTTGTTTAGGACCCAAGTTATTGGGATTCCTGAAGTATTATTTCTTCTCTTGGTAGGTGTAAAAGAGAAAGTTTTGCAAGAGATTGTGCCACCCTCTTTCAAGTGGTACGATAGTAGATTGACTAGCCTTAACTAGTTCGGAAAATCCTAAGTTTAGAGGCTTAGATAGTGGTTTTTACCGATAAGCATTTCCACTATAAATCGAGGTGCCATCTTCTCATGATTAATGTGGTTCAATTCTTTTTAAAATTTAATATATGCCTCTATATACACTATTCACCCCCCTCTAGTGTAGACAGGTACACTCATTTGGTATTAGAGCATTGGTTCAACATAGAAGTCAAGGTCATTTATTACATCAACTGACATTGATGTTGAGGGACAATCTACTATAAGACACCGGTGTTTGATGGCATGAACTATGGCTACTAGAAGATACGCATGTGTTGAGCGTATCTCCGTCGTGTTTTAGAACTGCGTCGTAGTATAGCAATGGAAAACGATTCAACACTTAAAATTTGTAAAGTCTCAAAAAACATTGGAGTTTCGAGATCAATCATAGGGAGCAAATGTAGTCACAATTCAATCGTCAATCGAGTAATATAAATGCGTACAATATTCAATGATGAAAATATATTCAATAACTTGGAAAGTGTATATCAAGAGTTAGAGAATAATAATAATAGAGAGCAAGCAAAAAGAATGGTGATTAGAACCACCAATTTAACACATAAATAGTTATACTTTTTCTCAACTCAAGATCAGACCAACTTATCAAACACTTAGCCAATTCTCAAATCAATTTTCTTAAGATCAGATGGCTTCAATAAGCCTCAGATGACTAAAGTGTTACACCAATTTCTCCACAGTGCAAAACCCCTCTCGGTCCTATCTCACAAATCCTCTCTCAGACTTAGAGCAGTTCAGCATAGGGCGGTCGGTTCAGCTCACAATGTGTGGGTGAGCCAAGCCATGTGCGTAGGTTTGTGGATCAGTGGCACCTGACCCTATGTTCTAAGGCAACATGAAATGCACAAAATTCCCTATTAACACATTTCAGATTTAGAAAGCGATGATGTGGCACTATGGTTGCTACATTCTTCATGGAATGCAGCACCTGAGGTCTCCATTCCAATTACTGCTGTGTTGCTTCTCATTCTTTAATTCAAAGCCCCAGATGCCTTCGTTGTTATGCTCTGCAGTTGTTGGCGGTGGTATCGAGGTTAGTTGACGTCGATGGATGGTGGACAACAAAGGCGATGACGGCGGTCCAGCGAAGAAGACCTAAAACAAAATATGGGATAAAAGCCTTAATTAATACATTCAAGAGGTTTGTCGTGTCCTAAGGAACACGGTGGTGGTGGTATTGAGGTGTATGGCAGCATGGCGTGGTTAGACAACATCAAAATAGGTGGTAGAGGTATAGGTTGTTTGGGGGTGGTGATGAGTGATCGAAGCGCCTAATAAACTTGGACCTTTTGGTCTATGGGGGGTGAGGATGTTTCTGGTAGTGGCGGCTTACCGTTTCGTGAAGTGTGGCAGTGTGGCGACCTCACCAGAGCTGAGGCCAAAGTTGGAGAAGATGAAGTGGGTGAGAGTGATTGAGTGGTTGAGTCTAGGTTTAAGGGGTCTATTCCTAATCTTGAAGGTAAGGGGAGTAGAGAAACCTAATTTATTGGAGGAAGGAGGGAGAGAGTCATGTCAGTGTGACTTGCCAGATGTGAGGGAGAAGAATCCTCCGATGGGGGTACACGGTGAGGAAGAAGGCAGAGGAAGCTCTTGCTTTGGCCAGTGAGAAGCAGAAGAAGTTGACGAAGATAGTGGGACGTCCAATTTGACGATTAGACGGCTAGAGGAATGGGATTGAGGAGATCACCGGAGCCGAGGTCGGAAGTGGCTAGAGAAAGAGAAGAAGAGGGTTTTTGGCCTAAAACCTTGTTCCCTTTGACGTGGGAATGTCCTAGAGCTTATATAGAGCTTAATTTGGAACTTAATTAGGAAGAATTCTAGAGTTGGCAGCATGAATTTGGAAAGTTAAAATCCTCAAGAATCTTGAGTTCACTAGGGATTTTCTCTCCAAAATAGGATCTAAAACATGTTCCAATTTTTTCTTCTAGGTCTGATCACCAATCCCTTCAAATTTGGAGGGATTTGGCGACTAATTGATGGAGAAATTTTCGGTCAACGTTCGGTCCTATTTGGGTTTAGTTTCTCTGTTAGCCGCGATTAGGAAACTCTGACGTCAATGGTAGTAGGAACCTATGTGTGAAAGTGATGAGAAGTTAGGGGTCTTTTGGTAAGGAAAATGTAGAAATTACGGGTCTAGGTGTAGAAAATAGAGTTCTGGGGACTTAAATACAAACTAGGTCAAGATGGACTCTGATTGGGTCCAAACTTTGGTGCTAACCTAATTTGGACCCAAGGAATGTACTGGTGAACTTAGATTTGGGTTTTGATCATGTTTGACTAGGTAAATTGCATAGAACCCCAAATTAGGGTAAATTCCCATCTTAATCTTTATTTTTGGTCAAAATGGGTTCAAATGGTAAAAGTGAAGGTACCAAACATCTTAGAATATTTTTTAATGAATTTTAGGAGGTTTATATTAAATTTATCTATACCAGAACCCTTTAAATTTGAGTAAGGCTGAAAATTAGGGTTTTTAGTAATATTCTAATCCTCGAAATGCATGAAAGCCTGATTCAATCAATGTGAGCCCACTTCTTAGACATTTATGTTCATTTGACCTTGAATTAACCCCTGATCCACCCCATGGTTATTTTGCATTAATGATCAGATGTTAAAACAACAGAATAAACCCTTTATCCCATCTTCTTCTCAATTCAGTTCAGCACGGAATTACGATCCTCAGACGATCATTAAGGAGCATTTAATACTTGATTATGACTAATTTAAGTTAGTTATGATGAATGATGGTGTTACCATCAGCATGCAAATCATATTGGAAACTATAGATTACGAGATTTAGGACGTCATTGTCTCAAAGTACACTCGGTCGGAAAAGGAGTTGAAGTTATAGTAGATGAAAAGAAGAGAGCAACTCACAATGCTAAGGCTGTCAATGCAATTTTTTGTGGGCTATTCAAGGAAGAATTTAACTGAGTCTTAGCGTGCAAGATGACTTATGAGATCTGGAACACCGTCGAAGTCACTCATGAGGGTATGTCCAAGGTAAAGGAGACTTGCGTTAATTTTCTAACACAAAAATATAAGTTATTTAGAATGAAGATAAGGGAGATGATCATGGAAATGTATACTAGATTAACAAATATTGTGTATTCGTTAAGAAACCTTGAGAAGGAAAAAAAAGATGAGGCTCTAGTAAGGAAGATCCTCCAATCACTACAACAACAATTCAAGAATCAAAGGATCTCTTTCAACTTCAGCTCCTTGACCTAATTGGTAGTCTTATGGCCTACAAAGTTCAGCTGGAGCATATGAAGGAGCATGAAGGAGAAGGAAAGAAGAAAGACATAGCACTCAAGGCTCTCAATGATATAGAGAAATCAGAAGAAGATGAAGAAGATGAAGTCATTGCCTTGCTCTTTAGAAAGTTTAGAAAGCTCCTGAGAAATAAGAACTCGAGAAAGACTGAGGAGGAATCAAACGAAGACCAAGTCATATGCTACAACTACAAAAAGAAGGGACACATACAAAAAGAGTGTCCCTTGCTACAAAATATACTTTGACAAAAAGAAGTTCAAGGAGCAACCTCGAAGAGAAGGGAAAAAGAAGGTATTACCAGTCACCTGGGATGATTCGGATTCTAGCTTAGAAGAGGAAGAAGCTTCAAGCAAAGAAGCTCTCTGTAGACTCATGGCTCGCGAGGATGAGGTATCATCATTTACCTTTGATGAACTTTTAGAAGCATTTTACGAATTGCATGATGTTGCTAAGGCACTAAAGGCTGACAACAAAAAACTATCAAAAGTTCTAGAAGTAGAAATTGCCTACAAGGACAAATATGCTTCACAGAATTATGAGCTTTCACAGGAAATCACCTCCCTAAAAACTCATATAGACTATCTTAAACCAAACTTAGATAAAATAAAAGAAAAATATGCTATTCTCATTAATGATCTAGCTACGTTTATGAAAGGATAAGATAAGTGGAAAAACTTTTAGGGATGCATACCCAAACCTCCACTAAATTAGGGTTAGGGTACACTCCAAAAAATGATCATGAAGCTTCTAGTTCACAAGTACAAAACAACACACATAAGTCATTTAGTTAGAAAGTCAAGAAGGCATATACACCTAGTAACACACATTATTGGGCACAACACACTAATGAAAGTGGACCCAAAAAGAAAAAGTGGGTACGAAAAAGCACCTTGAAATCTTATTTTGTAGGTTATCTCCACGAAGATCAAATAAACTATAAGGACTGGTTAAACAGAGAACGAAATGAAAACCTTGAGTCCATTAGAACATTATCTAGACTTAAAGGCTAGTTCTCGGCATTAGACCTCACAAAGCTGATGAAATGACAGGACCAATTCAAAAGATGGGTTGTAAATAGCAGCTACTCCAAACACACGGCTAGAGAAGGACTGCAACTGCAAGGAAGGTGGCACAGTCACCTTTGGAAACCTAGGTGATGCTCTTATATCTTGAAGCAACCTCCTTAGTTTTCTTGCTTTCATCCTTTTTCGCAGATATATGTGGCTATTTGTTTGTGGTTCTTCATTGTTATACGCACTAAAAATCCTTTAGTGTTGTCTTTTTCATGTTTTCTTCTTCTCCTCTAATGATTGATCCTTCTCCTAGCCAAAGACCATTGAGGTCAATCGACAACTGTTGGGCATTTGTGTGCTCAATGAACATCTAGTCTCTTTAGGTGATGTCCATACCACCTAGGCAACACTTGATTTCATTGTCATATGTTTGGTTTACAGAATACTCTCTAAGAAAGGGAAGAAAAATGAAGCTTCTAGTTCAAGTTCTTCCCATATCCTTACTGATCAATTTATTTGTAGACGTGCCTTAAAAAAAATCCAAAAATACTCCATTCACTACAACATAGTAGGCCTTTAGAGACGATTGCAAAATCGTCACTAATGGTCTTTAACCGTCTCAAAAGGATTTTTGTGATGGTTTAGCAACTGTCCCTAAAAGTGGCATTCCAAATGATTTTTTGAGATGGTTACTAAAAATCATCCTTAAATGATTCCTTTAGCAACCATCCCTAAATGTCAAACTAACATTTGAAGTAACCGTTACTTTATTTTTTGTGACGCTTATAACTGTCTCAAAAAATCATCAAAAACCAGTACTAAAGTTCAACTAGCATTTTAAATGACCGTTATATTTTTTCTGTAAGACTTACAACCATCCCTAAAAACCATCAGTAAAAGCCATTTCAGTCGTTACAAAAAAATTAATTCAAACATTGTTGCATCCTTTGATAACATTTATTAGAACTATTACTAAAACCTGTAAGTAAGAATAGTGACTTCTCAAAATTTATATTCATTTCCATTAATAACATTCATAGTTTGAATAAGAAAATCATAAGGAACCAAATAAGAACCCATCTTCTATTAAAGAAAGTAACAAAAATAGTCTTCTACATGCATTCAAAAAAATCAAAGTTCCACATATGAAACTAAAAGTTACATATTTAAGCTATAAAAAGGAAAGCTATCATTTAGTTCTTAATAAATCTATATCAGACTAAGATTCTGATGATACTTGTCCTTCAACCATCTTTTTAATCTATTCAAATTCTCCTCCATGAATTTTTGATTGTGAAGTTCTTCAATTTTTTTATTTGCTTTTTCTAATTGTGTATGCTAAGATGACACTGTTGCCTCGAGATTATGATTTTCCTATGATTATAAAGGGGATCCACACCTTCCATACCAATTGGTGATTGTGGTTCCACGACCACCACATTTTACGTGTTCAGGATGCTCATCAGGTAGGACTATGCTGAATGATTCTTTCGGAGATAGTGGTTCACCAGTATGATCTGCTTCATCATCTTCGTTCAGATCTGGATTAACAAGTGCCAACATCTCCTCCTACAAGACATTTAATAGGAAGGACATTTTAAGATTAAAAAACTAATGGAAAAGAAAAATGTTGTTCATGTTTAAAACATTACATCAAACTCCTCTTTATTTCAACTTTCAAACTCCAGTGAATAAGATAGAATTAACCCCCTACTTTAAAATGGATTACCACTGTGTCAATTCCTCTTGCTTAGCAGACTTAGCTTGGTGTGAGTGTTATGAGGAAAGTTGAAAGAAGTATCCTAAAATAGAAAGCAGAACCAATCGGGCCCTATTAGCCAATGCCCCTTGATATTGTTGGTATCATCGTTTATGTATTTTTCATTGGCATTCTTATATGCTGCAACATATGCACTAATGATAACATCATCATCAGCCATATCTCGCTTTAATTAGTCATAATCAAAGAATAAATGCTCCTACATAATCGCCAGAGAGCCCTAATTCACTGCAAATCCATTCTAAGATAATAACTAGAAAATAGGGGTAAAATTACTGTTTTAACAGTATATCTCAATTGCAGAATAATCATGGGATTTCTTAGGGGTTAATTAAAGGTCAAATGGTCTTAATTGTCTAAAAAGTAGGTCCATGCAGACAGAAATGGATTTTCGCGTGTTTTGAGAATTAAATAACTTTTGAAATCATAAAAAAAATCCACTTAATTAATTGAGGTTCTGGTCAAGATAAAATTCACCTAAACCCTCTAAAATTCATAGAAATATATTCTCTATGGTTTGGTACCTTCAGTTTGACCATCAGAACCCGTCTTGACCCAAAATAGAGCCACAAATAAACTTTTGCCCTAATTTGGGTTTTTGCATAAATTACCTAGTCAAATTTGGCCAAAATCTAAATCTAACTTCACCATTAGATTCCTTGGGTCTAAATTAGGTTTGTACCAAAATTTGGGTCCAATCAGAGATTTTCTTGACCTAGTTTGCAATTTGGTCAAGTCTAAATCTTTTCTCTCACACACATGCCCTTAACTTTCAAATTCCTCACAAAAAGCCCCCCAGCTTCTTTGTATTCTTTACAAACAGGTCCCTACCGCTCTAGAATCCTAATCCTACAATGCTGACGAGATTAATTTGGCAAGATCTCTTTGATTTCTTAACGAATCCTGCTCAAATTTGAAAGGGGAATTTGTCAAGAAATTAGATTCCTTTTTAGCCAGATCTGAAGTCCCAAAAATCGCCCAATGTATCATGCGAATCCTTCAAAGGAGTGGGTTTCCAACTCCAGCGATCTTCCAAGGTTGAAAGCTTGGATTCCAAGCTACAACCGGCCTCTACTGCCTATATAAAGATCCCTAGGGCCTTCCCGTCCTCTCCATGCTCGTTTCGATCGGAAAACCCTCTATTTCATCTCTCCTCGCCTACTGATAACGCTACATTTTATGGTGATAATTCTGCCAATCAGGATTTATCTTAAGCATAATATGCACAAAGAATACACCGTAAATGGGCATGAGAGCATGACATGCATCGCACATCAAGATTTCTTGTAATTCAATGTTAATAGCCATTTGTACAAGTTCATGTCAAAACAGGCCTCAAACGAGCAATCAGACCGCACGAATGAATTCAGAACGACGAATGGAGTCTAACAAACTCAAAATTGACCCAATCAGACATTCGGAGCTCCCACAATTTGCTCAAGAAGTTCTGGCCATTGATCTGATGATCAACGGTCCACAGCGTGCCACATGGTGCCCGATCGATGCGTCCAGGCCACTGCCCCGCCTCTTCCATCATCGCAGAGACAAATCTGAGCCGTCCGATCTTTGATTGAACGGCTGAGAGCCGCGCACCCTTCGCAGCATCCACCAAAGCCGAGCATCCAAATAAAGATCCGACCATTGGATCTCCATCCAACGATCAATAGCAGGCGAACGGAGATCGTCTCCGCGACAATCCATGCTCTCAGCACAGTGGTCCGCGCCTCGACCACGCAGTGAGAGGCGAGGGTTCGAAATGTGTCGAAGCAGCAATCTAGGGAGAAAGTACGCGTGGCTAGAATTCGATCATCGATGCACATGCGGACGGCTGGGATTATAGCTACGTGGTAGCTGCTGATGAGAGATCGCGAAGCAGCACTCGTGACGCGCAATCCGAAGCGCACTTAGTGCATGATCTCGACCGTCCGCTCTTTGATCGGACGGCCCTCAAGGAGCGCACTTGGATTGCGAGGAGGAGGAAGCAAGGCACGCACAAAGGACCAGCGGACAAGGAGGCTACACCGATGGTTTTGGCATGGGTTTAGCGATGTCCCGGACATCGCTAAACCCCCTACTTCATTTAGAAAGCCCTTCCTCCTATATAAACCCCTTCCAACTACCCATGTAAAGCATTCATTACACTTGCAAGCCTTCTACCTTACTCCTAGCTACCCTTAGCACCTTTTTGTACTCGTCGAAGTCAACGAGCCGCCGATGGAGCCCTCCTCCACCGTCGTGGCCGCCTCGCCATCTCCTTTCTCTTTCTCTCTCTCTCTTTATCCTAGCATTACTTTACTTTTGTTTAAGCATTTGTCTATTGTTGTATTTATAAAAACTCATGTTGCATGTTGAATGATGTTGGCTCTCTTTTTATCAAGTTTTCTCTCATCGTGATTTGCATGAATGCTATGAGCAAAAGATTCTAACCCAACTCTCTCTCTCTTTCTCTCTTTCTCACTTTTCTCTCCTGCATTTTCTCGCACGCAAGCAAAAACCTACCATTTCGATGACAACTAAGTGACAGAAAAACCAGCTTCCACGCCTCCCTGTGTTTGACACTCAGACTCACGTCCATTCTTATATTTAAAATCGACGTTGCGAATGCGAGGCTACAATGACCTAGTTAAACAAACGTGTCCGACCACGTCAGTTTTTGGCACCGTTGCTTTGGAGGCAATAGATTTATTTTGTCGCTTTCATTCTACATCCATACTCACATCGTCTAAATCATTTTCTCGCTTTACTTGATTGATCATAGGAGCTTGGCATCAGGGCGACGAAGGAGCGCGACTCATGATGGCAGGGATGGAGTAAACACAGCAAGGACCAGTTGTGAGTATTATTTTTCCCGTGGTTGTTTGCTTGCCTAAAAAAAATCTAAAAAAAAAATTTGAAATTAGAAAAAAATCGGCATGGTGAATGATTGCCTGATCCTCATCCTTAACTCATCACCCAACAAAAAAGAATACACTCTAACATTCTTAAAGACCTAATCTTTTTAGAGTGTTCTTTTTCTTTGAGTGGTGTTTGCGAAGCCACCGTGGTTTGACTTGGGCCACACCACTCACCCCTAAAATCGACTCATCTGGTAGAAATTGCATGAACACTAGGATGAGGATTCTAAAACCTCATCACGCTAAAGGAAATTCACTCTCACCCATTGTGTGCAAAATTTGGCGTGCCCACTCGAAACTTGTCTGAAAATACTAAGACACGTCAACCCTAAAAGACGCTAAAGTAAGGACAAACATTAAAAGACACCACATCTTAAATCCTTGCTTGAAAATCATGTCTTGTTAGGTGCACACACATCTGAATCGAAGAACTAAGAGGCACCACCCCCATCAACGCCTCATCACATAACCAGAGCACAAGCATTGCCCTAGCCCCATTAAAATAGAGTAGACGTGCCTTAGGCAGGATGGGTTTAAGTCTCGAAAGGTGTGGTTTTGCTTGCTGGGCACTTAGCCTTCATTCCCTTAGTAGAATCTTGTGACTAGGCTGCAAGGAAGTGTTAAACGACTGCGATTGTGAGGTCTATGGAACTGGTGGTGCAAGCCAAAGGAAGAACCTTTCCCACAATCCCCTCGTAATCAACCTGGCCAGATTAGCTTTGGGAAGGGTGGTCCTGTGCCTACAGACTTGATCGTTCCTTTGGAGATTTCTAGGTCCCCTAAGGAATACACTGTAAGGACTAGGCTTGTCTGTTTGGTTGTGCACACACACTTCTCGCATCTGTCTCTCTTTGCATCCCTCCCCCGTTCTTCTCTAGTGTATGCACGGGAGACGTTCACTTCATCCTGAGTTGTTTGTTTTGGGATGGGAAACTAGGAGACTTGATCTTGCTAGAGATATGGCTAAACCTAGAGTAGATGAGGTTGAGGATCAACCTCCACCAGATACGATGGCCATCATCCAAGACCAGATCAATGCAAACCACCAGCTTTAGCAGCAACAGATCCACACTATCATGCAAGCCATACACGGTTGCAAAACCCACAGGGGCAACCACCACCTGATCCACCATAATGCCAGGGCCAACCTAGGCCTCTCCGTGACTTCTACAATCCTTCTACGATTTGGATCGAACCACACCTTAGGGTCCTCGAGGGGGGAGATGATTTTGAGCTAAAACCAAACATCCTAAGCCTGATTCAGAGCCACTTCCATGAGAGCTCAAATGAGGACCCCTTCCAACACCTCGAGGACCTTGATTGGATCGCCCAAACTGTAAAGCCCAAGAACATCAGCCTAAACATTATTTTGATCAAGATGTTCCCCATCTCGCTGAGAGACAAAGCGTCTCATTGGCTTAGAACTTTAGGAAGACCTATCTCCACCTGGGAAGAACTGAGGCATGCATTCCTAAAGAAATTCTTCCCCATAGGAAAGACCAACGCCCTCAGAAGAGCCATTATCACCTTTACACTCTAGGGCAGGGAATAGTTTCATGAGGCGTGGGAGAGATTTAACGAATTATTGAGGAAATTCCCACACCATGAGGTTCTGAGGTGACAATTGGCTCAGATCTTCTACCATGGTCTGGACAGCAACCTTCGAAACTTCGTCGATGCCTCATGCGAAAGAAACTTCCTGAACAAAGACGAGGAGAGCGCGTTTGAGCTCTTCGAGTCTATGAGCGAAAATTCACTCAACAATGCCTCCATGACAGGTTCAATCAATCTAGTCAACCCCGTGGTGGGATCTGTGAGGTACAAGCAAATTCTGGAATGGTTGACATGGATATCATTGCTAAGAAACTGGATCGAGTGGAATTAGTAGATAAAAAGATAGATGAACTATTGAACCAAACCAGGAACCTGCTACAGACTCTCTCCCTAGCAAAGGGAGCTCACAATGTTGACCTAGTCCAGCCACTAAGCCAGATGCACCTAGAACAACCTCTGACTATGTTCCAGGGAGGGACCTTTGCTCCCTCAACCCCTGATTATCCTCTTCCCTCCCCCTTGACACCTTCTATCCTTGATGACGTCCAAGCTATCCAAGGTTATTCCAAACCTGACCCCTTCTCCAACACCTACAACGCCGGATGGCGTAATCACCCAAACTTCGCTTAGATGAACTAGAAACGGCCTCAATTTCAGAACTAGCCCAGGCCAAACCATCAGCTGAACCCACCCTCCTATCAGCAAGGTCCACCAGTTAGACCCCCTTATAATCCGAATAGGGTGGCCCCTCCCCCACAAAACCAAATGGACACCTTGATAAAAATGATGGCTGAAATGAACCAAAAACACCAGGAGGAAATGGTTTTAGTGAAGAGACAATTGAGCCAACTGTTGGATTGCAAACAACAGGGATCCCTTCCTTCTTAGCCACAGCCGAACCCTCGAAACGTAATTAACAGATGCCCCAATTTGCAAGGGTTCCAAGGCAATCCTAGGTAAACCCACATGATCCAGCTAGCCCCACAAACACCCCCTAGGTTTGGTGCTTCTTCCTCTTCTTCTCAAGGATCAACCCATGGTCCCAATGCCTCTGCAAATGAGGTGACCTTAAGAAGTGGCACTACAACCCAGGATCCCAAATGGACGACTCCTCCCGCGACTTCACCCCCTGAGATACCCGACTCTAAAGATGAGCAGGAAAAGCCCAAGGACCCGAAGATGGACCCTATTCACATCCAGACACCATATCCCGAGACCTTGGAGAAGATAAAGAAAAAGAAAGTTGTTGTAGAAAATGAGGAGCTTTTGGAAATCTTCAAGCAGGTTCAGATTAATATCCCACTCCTTGAGGTAGTCAAGCACATCTCGGCTTATGCTAAGTTCCTAAAGGATGCTTGTACACCAAAGCATAAGCCACGACCCCAAGCACCTAGGAAGGTTATGCTCTCAGAGCAAGCAAGTTCCGTGATATCAAGCAACCTTCCACTCAAATGAACTGACCCAGGAGCACCCCTAATATCCTGCATTATCAGGGACATGACATTTGATAGAGCGCTCCTAGACTTAGGTGCTTCAAGCAATCTGATCCCGACGACCTTGTATCACCAATTTGGATTTGGAGAGTTGACGCCCACACCTATGACCATCCAGTTGGCTGATAGATCGGTGAAGACCCCAAAGGGGGTTGTCGAGGATGTGATTTTCGGGTCAAGGACTTCTACTTCCTGGTCGACTTCTTGGTGCTCGACATGGAAGTCCCTGAATAGCTACAGAACACACCCATCATCCTAGGCAGACCTTTCTTAGCTACGGCTAAGGCGAACATCAACTGTGACATGGGATGCATGGAAATCGCCTTCGGAGACAAGATGCAGTTGGATATCTTCAAAGCGACCAAGTATTTTGATTGCGATTGGATTGAGGAGCTCGATCCCGTGGAGCCTCTAGTTGAGGAAAGCCTTACCCTTAGCTCTTTAGTTGACCATCAGACCCAATCCTGTGGTGACTATTCTGACCCATCCCCATCTCTGCACGCTGACCTCTGTAGAGCTGATTATCATCAGCAACCACTGTTCGAGGAGATTGATGCTGATCGACTCCCACCTTTCCCCTATCCATCAAGTGTTGTTCCACCCACACCTGAGCTGAAGCTGCTACTCGATAATCTCAAGTGTGTCTTCCTTGGACCTGACTAGACTTTCCCAGTGATTATCAATGCCCATCTAACCAAGGATTAGGAACTCAGGTTGACCGCGACCCTATCTGAACATCGAGCAGCCATTGGTTGAACCATCTCAGATTTGATGGGGCTTGACCTTTGCACCATTTGGTTAGCCCCACCTATTGCACCCACAAGATCTATCTGAAAGATGGGGCTTGACCTTCCCACCAGATGTAGAGATGATTAAACCCAAATATGCAGGAGGTCATTAAGAAGGAGATCATCAAGTGGCTTGACGCTGACATCATTTACCTAATCTCCGATGGCCCCTGAGTGAGCCCCACTCAAGTGGTCCCCAAGAAAGTCGGTCTCACCGTTGTCACCAATGAGCGTGGCGAATCCATCCCCACCCACACCACTACTACATGGTAGGTGTGCATTGATTATAGGAAGCTCAATGAGGCGACCAAGAAAGATCATTTCCCTCTGCCATTCATTGACCAAATGCTTGAGCGATTGGCAGGGCAGAAATATTTTTGCTTCCTGGATGGATATTCAGGATACAACCAAGTCGCAATTGCTCCTGAAGATCAGGAGAAGACCACATTCACTTGCCCGTATGGCACATTCGCATTCCGTCGCATGCCATTCGGGTTATGCAATGCACCTGCTACCTTTCAGCGTTGCATGCTAGCCATCTTTTTAGAGATGGTGGGTTCTTGACTGAAGCTAAGCACAGCAACGGGATAAGTTCTTGACTGAAGCTAAGCACTATTTCTGGGATGATCCCATGTTGTTTCACCTCCGTGCCGACTAGATTATCCGGAGGTGTATTCCGGAGGAAGAAGTTCAAAGTGTGCTATCCTTTTGTCATGACCAAGCATGTGGTAGCCACTTTTCAGGAAAGAAAAAAGCTGCAAATGTTTTGCAGTCCGAGTTTTACTGGCCTTCCTTATTCAAGGATGCACACAACTTTGCTAAGACTTGCTCTCGCTGCCAGACTTTAGGGACCATGATCAGGAAAGACATGATGTCCCTCCATCCCATTTTGATCGTCGAGATCTTCGACGTTTGGCGCATTGATTTTATGGGCCCCTTTCCACCATCCAACGACTTTGAGTACATCTTAGTCTCTGTAGAATATGTCTCAAAATGATTTGAAACCATCATCACTCGTCGATGCGATTATAAGGCTGTCATGGACTTTGTTAAGTAAAACATCATTTCTCGGTTTGGAACACCGAAGACCATGATTAGTGATGGTGGAAGTCACTTTATCCACGCCCAGTTCCATGCCCTCCTCAGAAAATACAGGGTTACTCACCGCATTGCCACCCCGTATCATCTGCAAACCAACGGGCAAACTAAGGTCTCCAACAAGCAGATCAAGAATATTCTGCAAAAGACTGTGAGACCTAACAGGAAGGATTGGTCCACACGACTAGATGATGCCCTATGGGCATACAGGACCGCTTTCAAGACCCCTATAGGCATGTCGCCTTATCATCTAGTCTTTTGGCAAAGCTTGCCACCTTCCTATCGAGTTAGAACACCGAGCTTACTGGGCCATTATGCAATGTAACATGGATTCTCAACTAGCCGGTGCACAGAGGATTCTCCAACTCTCTTAGCTCGAGGAAATTCGTTGGGATGCATTTGAGAACAGTTGATTTAAACATGTTTATATTGCATAAAATGTCTATTTATGCATGTTCTTAAGCATAGAATTGCATTACATATTATAAATATTGCATAACATGCATCATCTTACATTTAGATTAGTCTGAATAAAGTGGAGGTTAATTATCTCCTTTTATGGTCAGGGACAGGGTGACTTTTTATCGAGGCCTCAAATCGAAGATCCAACCGTACGGATCTGATCAAGGCGATGATTGGAGTTCAACGACTCCAAGATCGCCTTAATCGGATATCCGTAGCATCAGATAGAGACCGAGGAACCCTAGATGATCAAGGGCCAAGATGGTGTTAATCCACACTTCAGACGACAAATTCAACTTCACGGATGGGTTCGGATCGACGATCGTACCCTAATGACGTAAAAATCGACTCAATCCAAAACCGTGGCACCATCTAAATCACCCAGAAGATGGACGACCAAGATGGCGTCACGTGGCGCCATCTCGGCTGCCCAATCGATCATACGAAACTGCTGAAGCCCTTCGTGCCAGCGCTTCTCTACCGTTGGATCAAGATCTAACAGTTGAGAGGCGCGCATGCTTAAGTTAAGTGCAAGACACAAATGCGCCCGTAGCGTGTTGGTCGAGCACCTTAACGTGGCGTTGAGGTGTGGGATCGAGCCCCCGCACGCCTCAAATTGGAGCGGGCGCGATCAATCGCACGATGAAGATCCAGCGGCTGTGCGAACCCGATAGCGTCCATGCGTCATCTGACGCCTCATGTGACGTGAGATCTCACGCATTGAGGCACGCGGATGAGGCGCGGCTAGGAGCACTCTCAGCCATTCGATCTCACAATCGAACGACTGAGAGCTGTTGGATGTGAACACCATGACATGCATCGCACATCAAGATTGCTTGTAATTCAATGTTAATAGCCATTTCTACAAGTTCATGTGAAAACAAACCTCAGATGAGCAATTGGACCAAACAGATGAATTCAGAATGACGAATGGAGTCCAACAGACTCAAAATCGAAACAATCCAACATCCAGAGCTCCCGCAATTGGCTTAAGAAGTTCTGGCCGTTGATCTGATTATCAACGGTCCACAATGCGCTATGTGGCACCCAATCGACACGTCCAGGCCACCACCCGCTTCTTCCATCATCACAGAGACAAATCTGAGTCGTCCGATCTTCGATCAGACGGCTGAGAGCTATGCACCCTTCGCAGCATCCACCAGAGCTGAGCATCTAAACAAAGATCCGACCGTTGGATCTCTATCCAACGATCAGTAGTAGGCAAATGGAGATCGTCTCCGCGACAATCCATGCTCTCAGCACAGCAGTCCGCGCCTTGACCTCGTGCTGTGAGGACCGCTATGCTGAGAGGCGAGGGTTCGAAATGCATTGAAGTAGCAATCTAGGGCGAAGGCGTGCGCGGCTGGAATTCGACCGTCGATGCGTGCGCGGACAGCTGGGATTGCAGCTACATCGCAGCCGCAAATGCGAGATCGCGAAGGAGTGCTCATGAGGTGCGATCCGAAATGCGCTTAGCGCATGATCTTGACCGTCCGATCTTCGATCGGACAACCCTCAAGGCGCGCACTTGGATTACGAAGACGAGGAAGCATGGTGCACGCAAAGGACCGGTGGGCAAGGAGGCTACACCAATGGTTTTGGCATGGGTTTAGCGACGTCCCAAACGTCGCTAAAGCCCCTAGTTCATTTAGAAAGCCCTTCCTCCTATATAAACCCCTTCCAACTACCCATGTAAAGCATTCATTACACTTGCAAGCCTTCTACCTTACTCTTAGCTACCCTTAGCACCCTTTTGTACTTGTTGGAGTCGATGAGCCGTTGATCGAGCCCTCCTCCACCGCCGTGGTTGCCTCACTGTCTCCTTTCTCTCTCTCTCTCTCTTTACCCTAACATTACTTTACTTTTGTTTAAGCATTTGTCTATTGTTGTATTTATGAAAACTCAAGTTGCATGTTGAATGATGTTGGCTCGCTTTTTATCAAGTTTTCTCTCATCGTGATTTGCATGAACGCTATGACCAAAAGATTCTAACCCAACTCTCTCTCTCTCACTTTTCTCTCCCGCATTTTCTCGCGTGCAAGCAAGAACCCGCCATTTCCGTGACAACTAAGTGACAGAAAAACCTGAATTCATGCCTCCCTGTGTTCGACACTCGGACTCACATCCATTCTTATATCTAAAATCGATGTTGCGAATGCGAGGCTACAACGACCTAGTCAAACAAATGCGTTCGACCTCATCACCGATCGAGAGATCCTTGACGTCCGGTGACTCCTCCTGATCTTCCTCATCATCCGACCGCAATACCGGCGGCGGATTCTTCTTCTTCACCTTCCTTCACGTCACGCCATACCAGCAGGCATCCTCAATTCCCCTCGTCGTCGCCGCTTCTACCCTACCAGAGTATGTTCTTCCCCGGTGCCGACGTACCCCCAGCATCATTCTCCCTCCTTTCGTCCACTTAGAATAGGTAGTTAGTTGAGCATCTTAGGTTAGTTTTACACCCCAAAAATCCAAAAAGCAAGCCCCCAACTACGCCGTTCACCCTCATCTTCTTCATCTCTGACCGAACATCCGGCAAGACGATCCCATCGCTACATCGCTCCATACGCCTCTCCACCCATCCCACAACCTCCGCCACATCCATCCACATCAAAGCCCCATCTTTATTTCCTACTCCACCCACTCCTGTGACCCTCCGAAAAAACCCACTTCCTTCGGCCATCTCCGCCTCTGCCAGGTCGCCACACGCCTTGACTCACCACAAAATCGCCTCCACCATCTTTGCCATCATCCAACGAAGCCTCTGAGCTCATTTAAGTTGGCCGAAAGGCTATTTTGTGGATTTCAAGTACTAAGGCTTCTACGCCATGAACAAGATGCTTCCGAGCAAGCTAGGAGCACGCTCTTGAGATCTTTACCCCAGGTATTCGCTCCAGGTGCTGCGGTCAAGGCCTAGAGCTCGCTCTAGGTCATCTATTAGTACTGAGGGAGCCTTCCTCGACCTCAATTGGATGTAACAACCGCGGCATCTTCATCGTGCAGTACATGAAGGAAGTGGGACACTTTAGTCCCACCTCGAAAGCCACCAAGAAATCATAGCCGGATAAATTGAATTTCTGCATTGTGCTTATCACCTCAAAACACTTGGGAGGTGAGGTCCCCCACGCCCCTCACATGCCTCACCTGTGACACTGTCCACGCAGGCCTAGTCTGACCCGTATACCCTCCTATGCCTGCGCACACCTCGGTTGTGACCTCGCCTACAGCCCTGGTCCCAGGTGCGCTCATGCCCAATACCCGACTACCCGGTTATCCCTGAGAAGAGAAGGAGAGGAAGAAAGAGAGAGTGTGTGCGGGGTTAATGGGGGTTTTGCTCTGTTGCATATTGTCTAACACTTAGCCAATTTCGTAAGGTGCACCCCCAGTGCATAAGAGACAGAGGCAAGTGAAGAAAAAAGAAAAGGCAAAGGTCAGAGAAGAGAAAGAGAAGCCATAGAAGAATGGCCAAGGCAAGGAAGAAAGAAGAAGAGGAGGAGGAGGACCTAGAAGAAGAAGACAAGGAAGAAGAGATAGCCAAAGAAGAATAGCAATAGCAAAAGAAAAGAGGAATCACTGTAGCAACACATTTTAAGACGTCTGATTTCCTGATTATCAACTCCTGTATATTGATTATATTTGAGTAACTTCTATATGTGTTAGACTAATAGTTGGTGATCCAAATCACCATTATTTTGTCTAGATTTCTTTTGACTCTTCATATACTCATGCTATACATTACAAATTAGTTTTTGAGTAATTAATTATGCTCATTTACATTATTTGTTGAGATTAGCGTGTGAATTCCATATTTGCTCCTAGCGAATGACTCAGACTTTCATTCAAGTTATAAATTTTATCTGTTGTTCGAGCTATTTTTAAGGAATTATTACTACAACAAATGCATCTTTTAAATCCTCGACTCAACCCTAACGACATGCACTTATTTCCAAGAAAAGGAAGATCATACATAATGGTTCTTCCAACCTCTTCTTTTTCTGACAGTGGTTATTCTTGCAAGGCTCACCATTTTAACTTTTCATGCTTTTCTCATAAGCACATTCTTTTGCCTTCTCTTAGGATATCCTAATAATTAAACAACTAAATCTCTAACACTTCCCCTAAAGTTGGAGTATGTAAATCCGTCGTGTTAGGTTGGGAGATGTTGAGTTGTACGTATAACTAGGTAATTGGGTCTTGGGGGTGGATTCTAATTAATCCAAAATATGTGTAACAAAAAAGTTCATTTTGTTATTGTACTATTTAACCCAAAGCTAATTCTATCATTGCATGAATTATGTTAGAAGTTTACATGAAATTACAATAAACCTACATACATGAACTATAAACATAAACTTACATATTCCTCTTGACATCCTGGATCTATCCAAGAAATGCTTCCATCGTTCACCTTCTCACTTCTCAAAAATAAATATACCTCAATTCGATTAAATTCACATCCTTCCTTTTCTTACTGCATTAACCAATGAATATTACTAATAAATAAATGTGAAAAGTAAACGAATAAATATCCAAATTAGTAAATAGTTCCTTATAAATTCATAATGCAATTGATTTGAACTTTTGATACCTAATCGATGGGTAGGTTGGATGGCCTTCACACGATTTTCAGGACCTTTTTTTGCCTCTTCCTATTTACATATATAATCGATTATGCATTATATATCTCAACTAATTAACATATAAATATTACTTAATTTATACCTTCGCCACGTCAGTAGTCCAATAATCAACAAGAATGTTCCAATCATCCTTTTATACTCCTGGAGGTATATTCCAACGTACCTCTACCAAATCCTTATTTTATTAAAGTACTTCAGAAAAAAACATAAGATATTATTAATATGATTTCAAAATGAAAAATTCAATAAACCTAACTAAAAAAGTAATTAGATACATTCTCTTTCAATTTTTCCCTGTTATTTCTATTTATGTCTCCAGCTTGCCTTAAAATAGCATTATCATTGAATATATTTCTCTCCCATGAATAAACAACCTACGATAAATATAAATTCTACTTAAGCTTAACTTTTTTACAATATTCAAAGTTTAAATATGAGTTGGTTATTTTTAACTCAACCTCTCGTAAAAGACCATCCCTTTGTACACTTATTACATCCCTCCAATCTAACATGGATATCAGAATGTGGAAACGTACAATAGTCCCCAGCCAACTATCAATTTCAAGTAATAACGTCCTACAACAACACCTCTCTTGTCGAACTATAAAGGACAATGCTCTCCAGGAGCCACATACTCAAGGTCATTGTTAACAGCTTTTCCCTTACCACATCATACTATAAAAAAATGGTCAATTATTTCCATCAATGTAGCAAATAAAATAAAACAAAGATACTTATAAATGCAATCACATAATACCTTTAGAAATGGAACCCTAAGGGTCATGGTGGGTACTTACTACACATTTTTTACGTCGAGTGCTCACCATCTGCATAAAGTTAACATTCGATTATACAATGAAATAAAAATAAGATTACATGCAAAATAATAAAAAATAAATAATAAAAAAGGAACTAAAATTTAAGATTTTAAGTACCATGCTTCATCCACATCAATATGTGAAGTGCATTGAACTGAAGTAATGTCAATGTTAGTTACATTAGTTGGAGTTATCGTGTCATCAATTGCATCTTCTTGGTAAGGTGATGAATCATCTACCAACTCATTAGGTATATTTGGCATATCATAATAGTCTCTTGGCATGATTCTAATTGGTATGATCCAATCTCGTCTCTTATTATTTGGAACAAAATATACCTGCTCTACCTGAGAGGCTAATGCAAATGGTTCATTTGTTCTCAATCTTGCAATTTTATTTAAGCTGAGAATCTTGTTGTCCACCCGATACCCATTATTTTTTCCATAAACATCGAACCAATTACATTGAAATAAAACTATATGTTGTTCTTGTGCAAAACTTATTTCAATAATGTCAAGAAGTTCCTCATAGAAGCCATCACAATCTCCAAGTTGGGAGGACTTTACTATCACACCAAAAAGTTGTGTTGCTTTGGTTTCATCAATGGCTTTTGGGCGAAATCGAAATCCGTTGACAATATATCCATTATGCGAAGTCACATAAGCATATGGTTTTTGTGCCAATATATCAAATTCAGGTGACCATCTCACATCATTTGATATTTTAAGTTCAACTTTTTTATTAAACCATTGAATGAATTCTCTTTCTATGCAACCAAATTGACATTCAAACTCTTGAATGAAGAGATCTAATTCAGGCACCTGCATTAATACATATAAGTGAGCCAAATTTCTATCTTCTTCAGACATCTACCTTCGCCTTGATTGATTGAAAGGTCTCCCTCCTGATGTGAAGATTGATAAATTACTTTATGCATTTTCAACAGGACCACCATCATAATTTCTCTCAATTCTATTAAAATGATTATCTGGACCATCCATATACATTGCACAGAAACTTATACACTCTTCGAACAGATACCCCTCAACTATTGAACCTTCTAGACTTGCTTTATTGAAAACATAGTCCTTTAGCTTTTTCAGATAATGCTCTATCAGATACATCCATTTATATTGTACCGACCCAGCAATCTTTGCTTCATAAGCCAAATGTACGACAAGATGAATCATCACATCGAAAAAACTACGAGGAAAGATTTGTTCCATCTTGCACAAGGTAATAACAATATCTTCTTCTCATCTTGATAGTGAAATTGGGTTCAAAACCTTAGAACATACAGCTTTGAAAAAGCAGCTTAGCTCTAATAATGGTTGGAACACATCAGCTGGCAGTACACCATTGATTCCTGGTGGAAATAAAACTTGCATAAATACATGACGATCATGACTTTTAAGTGAACTTATCTTTCTTTCTGCAACATTTACACATCTTGATATTTGTGAAGAATATCCATCGGGAAATTTAATGCTTGATAGAAACTTAAATATTTTCTGCTTTGGATCTCCATTTAGTGTATAAATTGCATCCTCCAATCTAAATTTTCCATTTGGTAGACTCTTTGGTTGCAACTCAAGTCGAATACCCATATCTTGTAAGTCTCGTCTTACCTTCAAATTATCTTTTGGGTTCCCTGAAAGGTTGATTATTCCAAGGATGTTCTCCATTACATTTTTTTCAATATGTATAACATCAAGATTGTGGCGAATTTGAAGATCTTGCCAATATGGTAATTCTCTAAAGAAAATACTTTCCTTCCTCCAACCATAACAATCACTAATCTTCTCTGCATGCTTTTTGAATTCCTTCTTAAAGGGCTTTCCAAGTTGAACATATCCAAGCTTTTTTTGTGCCATCCACGCATCCTCTCCTGATAATTATTCTTTCATCATACCTGAGACAGGTTTGCCATCAAATTTTTGCTTGTAATCATTCTTTCGCCACATGTCGTATAGGAAGGAATTTATGATGGCCTAAATAAAAAAACTTCTTACTCTCTTTAAGTCAAGTACTATTCGTATCCTCCACACAAACAAGGCATGCTTTTTTTCCTTTCGTGCTCCATCCGGAGTGGTTGGCATATGCAGGAAAATCACTGATAGTCCAAAGTAATGCTGCATGCATTGTAAACGTTTGCTTCTGCGATGCATCATATGTTTGCACTCCTGTAAACCATAACAACTTCAATTCATCTAATAAGGGCTGCATATAGACATCGGTTGCATTTCCAGGAGAGCTAGGACCTGGAAGTAGCAATGTTAGCACATAAATAATGACTTCATGTACAACTATGGAGGTAAGTTATATGTGACAACCATCACCGGCCAAATTGTATAATTAACATTCATGTTACCAAATGGATTAAACCCATCATTTGATAGCGCTAATCTTAAATTTTGAGCCTCTGCAGCAAATAGTGGATGCTTAGTATCAAAACTTCTCCATTCTTCACAATCAGCTTGATGACGCATTAGCCCATTTGGATCTTCTTTCCATCCATTCTTATGCCAAGGCATTAATTTTGTAGTCTTGGAATAAGTGGAAAGTAATGAAGTTGTTTTTCTAGACAACGTTTCTTTCCTCTGCTAACATTATCGCTAAACTTGTATCTTGGTGCAAGGCATTTTGAACAATGTTCAAGCCCTTCTTTGTCCTTCCAAAATAATATGCAATCATTCCGACAAGCATCTATCTTTTCACTATTCAATCCTAATACACGAAGATGTTTCTTAGCATCATGTCAATTCTTAGGGAAATTCATAGGATGACCTAATAGCTCTACAATAGAATCTAGAACATCTGACATCATTTTTGATGTTGCTCTATTCATCACCTTCATTCTAAACAATTTCAATAGGAAGCTTAAACGTGACATTGACTTGACTTCAGGACAAATTGGACAATTGACTTCATTTAGTGCAGAATAAAAGTGACTACTTTCATCATTTGTCTCCTCTTCATTCAACTAATCAGGATTGAGTCTACTATCATTTAACAAATCCATTATTTGATCCCCATCTTGTGAATGATTTTGTTTAGAGTCCATTATATGATCACCAAGATCATGTTGCCTTGACATTGCCCTATTTTCTCTCCATGGGCTGTCCAAATTGTATAACATGACCATATACCATCACAAATGAGATGTTCTAAGACAACTTCTCACTCATACAACCATCCATTCTTGCAATTTTTGCAAGGACAAAAAATCAAGTTCTTCTCTGCTCCACTTCTATATGATCTTCGATCATTATGAAAAGTCCAATCTAAGAATCTCTTTACTCCGAGACTATATCTTGCGGTATCAGTTCGATGCAAATACATCCATGATTTATCCATTGGTACCTAAATCAATAACCAAAATGATTAATAACTGGATTTCATGAAAATAGGTTTAACTTATACACAAATAAAGATATTTTTAGGTTGAAGAAAATCTAGTACCTACAATCAATAAAAGTCCAACCATTTGTTACACTTATGTGGAGAGACAACAAGGAAAACCTTCTGTGAAGAACCACTTAGTTAGAAAATAGCTTTAGCATAATTAGATGAGAATCTATCTCCAGCCTAAAGGCAAATGGTGGTTGGAAATACCATATTTAGAATTTTTTCCTTAATCATGCCTTGAATAATTGTAAGCTATAGTATACTACAATACTACTAGCATTTTTCCCAGAATCACAACAAGGTTATATTTGAGAGGGGGAGGGGGAGGGGGGTGAAAATAATTTGTTGTGCAAATGTAAAAATCACTTAAGGTATAACATCCCTTCACATCCAAATTTTGCAAAACCCATGTTTCTCAACCTTAACACTATTTTGCAAAATCAATGTTTATCAGCCTTAACACTTATTTGCTAAACCTAGTTGGGTTGAGTGATAAGATAAAGAATTTAGATACCATAAAACTACAAACTTGGGATAAAAGTTGTAAGCATACATGGTAGTGAATAGTATGTTGGAATTAGAAAAAATCACAAGTTGTCTAATTCATCAAACCATATAGAACCCACACTTTCTAAAAGTAATGCCTACTAACAAATAGATGTACTAGAAATCTTGAGAGGAAAGAGCTTAAACATATTAGTTTAGAATGATTTATATTCTCTTGTTGTATGGCTTTATTGTCCAATTTAGTTAATGTTACAAATTAGCTACTGGTGCCATCCATAATCTTAAATTATTTTGCACTATTTCTATTACAACCTATTAGTACCATCTAAGTAAAGGTTTTCCCTTTAAAAAAAAATTCTCTCTAAATATGTTATCTTTTTTTATATGTTTGTTTTATTTACAATTTTTGTCTACAATTCACCCCTATTATGCCAGTATAATTTCCTATTCTTACTCTAATGAATATTCAAGCACCACAAGTGATACAAAATGAATGGAGTAGAGCTATAAGATTGCTTAGATAACATATAACCCATGTCTAGCACCTATGTGAAATGGATCTAGCATATGTACTTAATGCGCCATGTCAATGGAGGTGATGATTTTTTATTTGGCTAGACAAATATAGTGAGGTACTAGGACATAAAACTATCATCTTGGAGACTCTAAAAGAGGAAACAAGTTCTACTAACTTTTTATTGGAATTGATTTCGAATAGGAGCATCTTAAGATATGATTGAGTAAGAAGATGATGATCTACAAGATCAACTAAGGACAAGTTGTTTTTTACTGCCTCCTGAGCCTAGAGTTGTTTCAAAATAGCCAAAACATTACGAACTTGAAAGTATACTCCCCTGACAACTACATGCCAAATTAATACGACCTAATCCATGCCAAATAACATTATAAAAAAAATAGGACCTAATCTATGCCAAATAACAATGTAAAAAAGATAGGACCTAATCCATGCCAAATAACATTGTAAAAAAAAATAGGACCAAATCCATGACAAATAACATTGTGGCTGTTAACAGAGACATAATATATTCCAAATAGAATCTATAGTCAATACACATCATTTTGAAATAAAAGCGTATATTGATTTGCAATGTCAAAAATGAAACTCCACATGAAGAGATAGTAAGTATACTATTAACTAATCCTCTTTTTAATTCATTAAAATAGGATGATGGAGCTTGTTAACAAGGGTACTGATTTGCATATCCTGATGGTTGCAATGCCCTGTTCTTTCTATTTTAAAACTAGAATAGGACCTGCAGAATAAAAGAGAACTAGGTTGTCTAGAAACCCTCGCACAGTAAATCATGCTTATGGTGGTGTTCTATTTGGAAGTGCTGATCAAGAAAGGATTAACTGTGCCTTCTTGGTTGAAGAGCAGAAGATTATTAAGAAAGTTTTGAAGATCCAGAAGGCCAGAAAAGCAGTCTTCCAAGGTTATGGTGGCAGCCTTTTACGGTATATCTTTGCCTTATCAAAAAAAAAAAAACTTGTAGATCAAAGGAGGTGAAGGATCAATCGGATGAATAGGACTTGTAGCTGTTCATAACTTATAGTGTTATGAATAGGACCTGTAGCCGACGATGGATTGATCGGATGGCAAAGGAGGTGACCAGACGAAGGGCGGCGTCAATCAAAGGGACTGGGATGGCCAAGCAATCGATTGAGGTGACCAAATAGAGGTTGCCGTCGACCAAAGGGACTGGGACGTGTGATCGATGGGGCTGCGATCGATAGCCTCTACGATCAATGGGGCTACGCGAACGACGGGGAACTGCACACCGATGGGGCTCTGCGATAGATGGGGCTGGTAAATGATTGATGATGAGATCGATTGAGAAGGGCCGCGTGCCGCTGGGAGGGGCCGCGTGTCGTTGGTTGTTGGAAGTGGTTCTACCATAACAACATACATAAGACCTCACCCTCCTATGGGTGTTTGTTGTGATTGAGTTAAAGGTGGCAGGGCAGCGCCCGACCGAGAAGGGGGGACTGCTATGTATATAAAGGTATATAAAGTCAACCTGGTGTTCGTCAGTTTGTTAGATTAATATAGACCTAATACTTCTATATGCCTTGTACGAAGTCTAGACGAATCAGTGGTAGCGGTATCCACCAATTGCAACTACTCAAGTCAAAGAATAAAGTAACTGTGACCAACGAAAAATGGATGGAAACGAAAAAGATTGGATTTAGCTTTTTCACCGCCATCCCCCATGTGGCTTGTTCTAGCTTTATTTCGAGGTTATGCACAACTCAAAGCCATATTAACTTTGGAATCCAAATCGACCTATAAGGCTCGATTTGGGACTCTAATGTACTGGGATACCTAAACTCGAATAAAATTGATTTTAGGCACTAGGGAGGGGGTCGCGCGCCGCTGGGGAAGGGGGCTACATGCCACTGGTCGTTGGGGAAGGGGGCCATGTGCCACTACGAAAGGGGGATTGGGAAGGGCTGTGCATGGAGTTTCTTTGAGGGAAGGGCTTTAGTCCGTGGGGAGGGGTTTGTTTGAGCAGGTGGGAGTTTTTTTCAGGGAACGGGCGGGGGTTTCTTGAGGGACTTTTTTTTATGAGGGGGAGGACGAGGCACTTTGGGAAGTCTTAGCACGTGAGTATTTTTGTTTAGGGATTAGTAGGTTTTAGTTTATTTGAGATGGTTCACTAATACGTCTCAAATTACCATTTCAAAAAGTCTATTGTGTCATAGTGATTTAAGGTGAAGAACTCCGTACCCACAATTTGTTCTGATTTCGAGTTTTTAAACCTAAGGCTCATCTGGAAAACCTTCACCTTGCTAAGTTCTTTGATAGGACCTTTCATCCCAGAGTTGGTTGTGTTGAAATTTACTTAGACTTAATTCAACTCTTCTCTAGCAACATGCTTGAAACCAATGGTGAAGGCACCATAGAACTCCAAATAACGGTCTTGGGAGTCCAAATCAACATAACCACTAAACTTATTTCTTACATCCTTGGTCTTCTAGATGTGGGAAACTACATTAAAGATTTAGATGAAAATCAGTCCATGGATGAGATTAATCAAGGATTATTTCTACCTGAGCATTATGGGCCTGGTCTCTCTTTTGTTCAAAGCAACAAACTCAAACCTCTTCCTAGGTGTTGAACGTGTTACGAACCTACGCTAACGAGATTGGTTTTGGAAAACCTGTCGTTGTAGTTCGAAAGCGAAGGATTCGAGTTCAACAAATAAAATTTATACCGAAATAAGAATTCCGGGTCGAACACAGGGAGGCGAACGTTTGATTTAAAAACTTCGCGTTTCGTTTTTATTTTGTCACGAAGAAATTCAATTTAAACTATCTAAGTATCTACAACAAATAAAAGAGAGAGAGGGAGTAAGAGAGAGAGAAAGAATACTACACATGGAAATCAAAATGAGATGTAGAATAGACAAGGAATTTATCATAAAAGAGTTCGTTCGTTACAACTAGAAAACATAAAACAATTACTCTAGAAAGCATTAAAAGAATGGAGGGAGAAATGTCCTCCTCGACGATCGCTCGGAGGACGAATAGACTACTCTAGAAAGCAGTAAATCTATACTAGAAAGCAGTAAAAAGAATAGGGAGAGAGAATCCTCCTCGACGGTCGCTTGGAGGACGAGCCGGACGGGACGACGCCTGGACGAAGGAGAATGAAGCGGGACAAAGGAGGACGAAGCAGAAGAACGGGAACGAAGCAGCACGCCGTCGTCGTCGCGGGATCCACTTCCGAAGGGGGACGAAAATTTGGACTTTATCTCGCGAGAAGCATCCCGGGTGTGGGACAAGCTTCTCTTGAGCTTTGGAGAGGTAGAGAGGAGAAGGAAGGGATGAAAATTTCGTATGGAGGGGGTCTCCTTTTATAGTTGCAAGGAGTGGGGGCAAAATGGACATTACATCTTCAAAATAATAAATAAGGGATCTTTAGTGACGGATAAAACCGTCGCTAAAGCCCCGACGTCGCCGTCGCCGCCGCGCCCACGCGCGCCCGCTCGGCTGGCCGCGCGCGTAACGCCTACGCACGTCGCTTGATTTTCAGCCGTCCGATCGCGAGATCGGACGGCTTAGATCGCGTCCGCGCCCGCTGCGTAGCGCACCGCCCGCGTGTGATCGCACGTTACGCCCGGCGTCCAATCGCGCGTCGTCCTGATTGAGCGCGCGCAGCCGTTGGATCTTCATCTGACGCTCGTGCGCGCCCGCTCGCCCGCGCCTTCCACCCCCTCACCGCGGCTCGAACCCGCGACCTGCGCTTCGCCCGCAGCTGCGTCACCGCTGCGCTACGCGGGCGAAATGGTCGCGGGGACGTTTTTAAACGCGAGCGACCGCAGCCGTTGGATCGAGATCCAACGGCGGAGAGGAGACGGTGCGCGGTCTTCACCAGACGCATGCGGCCGATTGGGCGGCTGAGATGGCGCCACGTGGTGCCATCTTGGCCGTCCATCTTCTGGAAGTTGTAGATGGTGCCACGGATGTCGGATTGACTCGATTTTTGTGTCGTTGGGCTGCGATCGTCGATCCGAATTCATCCGTGTGGTTGGATTTGCCATCTGAAGTGCGGATTTACACCATCCTGGCCCTTGATCTTCTAGGGTTCCCCGGTCTCTATCTGATGCTACGGATGCCTGATTAGGGCGATCTTGGAGTCGTTGAACTCCAATTGTCACCCTAATCATATCCATACGGTTGGATCTTTGATCCGAGGTCCCGATAAAATATTTGCCCTGTCCAAGCACATAAAAGGAGACAATTAACCTCCATTTTATTCAAACTACTCTAAATGCAAGATGATGCATGTAATGTAATATTTATATCATGAAATGCAATCCTATGCTTAAGAACATGCATAAATAGACATTTTAAGTAGTGTGAATGTGTTTACATCATACCCCCATGCCTATCTTTTGCTAGTCCCTAGCAAAAACTATATGCTATTTATAAAAGAATTAGGTTAGATTATTTGGACCTGAGTTATTTTCAATCATTAAGAAATTGTCTACTTAAGAACTGAACTTTCAAAGACACAACAGTGCCCGGGTATCAGCCAAAATGCAGACCGCCTCAAGCCTCGCCTTATTCAAAGAAAAATTTCTTTTTCTGTTTTTACTCTCTTTTTTTTTTTTTTTTTTTTTCAAATTTTAGGGTTTAAGAGTGGCTTTCTACGGCCATTCAACTCACCCAAGATTTGATGAGAACCCTAAGTTTTAAGCATCTTATTGTGATTGTGATAGACTCGTTGACCGGCAATTAGAACGGACTTCGGATTTCTACGCCTCTAGGTGACCTCAAAAAGAATTCTGCCTAAAGGTGTATCTTTACAACCGGTAGCTTTCTCCCTACTTTTATTATTATTTTTTTTTTAACGGGGTCAACACAAGGGTGAATCCAGTGTATATCTCCCCGATTTATTCTACTTCTCCGCTTCTTCCTAAGTATTTTGGGAATTTTTAGTGCATTTTCTGAGCTGGGTTCTGGACAACCGGTCGATGAGCTGTTACCACCGACAACTTGCCAGCCATACTCGTGCGGCGAAATGTGGCTTATTTCTTTTTGTTCTTTTCTCCTTTTTGATTTTTTTTTTTTTCTTCTTTTTTTTTTTTTTAAGTAGGTGGCTTCCCTGGTCTAAGATTTACCTAAAGGCAGCAAAAAGAGAAAGGTCAGTGACTGGGCTCTGGACAACCTACCTATGGGCTGTTACCCACGATAACTTGCCAGCCATATCACCCTAGAAGGTTCATTAGCTACCCAATTTCCATTAAAATCGCCAAATATCGAGTCAGTGCAAAGAAAGTGTGTAGATGCTTAAGACTCAAAATTCCCTCACATCAGAGGGCGGGTTGATAAGTCGTGTACTTATCACCCAAACTTATTTACTCCAATTAAAATAAAATTCAAGTTGGCGAGAACTCGAAAAACAAATCCACATTTTAGTGGATACACGGGCTGATTAAGTCCAAAGACCTAAAGGGTCTTTGTGTTCAGAACATAATATAGTATTTCTTAAGATCGAAAATTTTCTTAAACCCAAATTCTCTTTCCTAATTTTGATTTTTTTTTTTTTTTTTATAAAATAAAACAAATCTACGGAGCTGACGAATGAATTCAAAGATAAATATCCACCCCCCCATGCCTATCTAATGCAATGTCCTCATTGTATTAAAAAGACATAAAACAGAGTGGAAAAGCGTAGAAAGCACCTGAATTGCGTGGATATCGGGTCCGCTCCGAGATGAAAATGAAAAAGAACTGTATATGTGCTGAGTTTAGTGCCTTCAGCTAGGCACACTATACAAAGAAAAGAAATGAAGAATTCACATGTGCAGGTCAGAATTATAATGAACAGAAGAATCCTCTGACCTGTCAGCAGAGGTCCACAGATGTGGACCAGATTGTGGTGCAGACCCACACCCCATAATCGAGAATATCTTAGGTTCTGGATAAAAATTACCCAAAACCTAAAATCAGAATGCAAGCGGGGTCGGGCCTGCGATTTGTGAGGATGCAACCCAAGGCCAAAATGTCGGGTTACAGAGAATTGAAGCTCAAAAGGATAATCGTTAAATGTGTGCTTGAGTTTGACATCCTCGAAACAAATGTCGTAAGGGTTCTGATTTGATGGTTTCAGCTTAAAAGGAACCTTTCGACTCAATCTTCCATTTCCTCCAAAATTAACTTCCCAAATTAGAACTTCCCAGCTCCTATCCTCCTCATTCGGCATATCAAATTCCATGACCTCTTGTATATTCATCACCCCGTCTGAAATCTCCAAGTCTAGATGATGTGGAAAAATCAAAATTGACTTGGGTCTAATTATCTCAGAATTAGAATCATCAATAAGCTCAACAGGGTGTAACTGATAATCAGGGCATTGAATTGATTCCTCCAGAAAATGCGATTCTGGATCTGTATCGTGTGCCCTAATAAGATCAGTTTCTTCAGTTATTGGGCTATCAAATGATCTATCAGATTCCTCAGGCCCAATCGTCTCACAAAAATCGTGATCTGAAAACTCGTGTGAGACTTCGCAACTTGAATCTTCACCATCAAAGAAATCAGGATCCGTATCAATGTATGTTCCAAAATCAGTTGTCACTTTGTGTTCCCAGGAGACATACGTTTTCTCGTAACCCGGCTCAGGGATCTCAGGTGAAGAAATCAGATCATCCTTAATTGGTTGCTTTAATTCAATCTGGTCAGCCTCGTAACACATGTTCCCCCCAACAGGTGTCTGAGCGGGTTCTGTCATTGGCTTTCCTGAAGAGGGTTCATCCTGGGAATCATCCCAAGATTGAATCAAAGCAACCACGAATCTCATCCTCAATTTCGCTAATTTCCCGAGTAGAAACTCACCCGGGTTCTTATCATTAACATCCTGGAGCCAATCCAACAAAGACTTGTTTAAATCATCAATCATTTCAATCAAGGGCTCCAATCTCTCAATGCAAGGTATTGGCTGAACTTCTAAAGATTGTATGATATTTCTCAAGTTAGCCAGAACCTTATCTTGAACCTGATTAACCTGAACCAAATGAGTTGGTTCAGGATTGGGCGGGTTTGACATCAAAGCAGAGGAATTAACGAATTGAGATTCGTTATACCCTTCCTGAAAATAGGTCATTTCAGAATGTTCAAAGGGTGGTGATGACCTAAAGGCAGTGAAATCAGAGGATGGGTAAGGATCAGTGTATCCTTCTTGATTGTAGATCGTATTAGGTTGTTCATGAAAGGAGGACGATCTATAATCGATGTAGCTCTGAGAAGAATAGAAATCAGAATCAAACTGTTCAGGGTTAGACCCTAAACACGGAGGTCTGGAATTGTATCCCCAATCCGAATTATCCCAACTAACTGATGGTCGATTACAATACGAGTTGGGATAATTGTCATGTTGAGGATAATTTACAACAGGAGGGAAAGAGCGGGAATGCGTGAAATATGTGGAAGGATTCATGAGACACGGGAGGAAGAAAGGTGCCCTGCAATACAAACAATCAAACCTGTCCTTAAATGGGTTAGCCTACAGACCTACAGACTCCCAAAACCCGTCTTGAGATAAAGGAACGATTTGATCTACTTCTGTCTGTTCAATCCAACCAGTTAGAAGGAGGGACTGGGGAGAAGGTTCTTCCTTCGGCTTGCGCCTCCGGTTCCTAGTGTACCCCCCAGCCGCGATCGTTTGACTCTGCTCCCCTAGCTAGACATCAGATTGAACAGTAGAAACAGACTAATCGAAAATAATCTCATTCTGGGTTCTGAAGAGCGAGTCCAATCCTTAAGGCCAACGTCTACTTTGTTTTATTTAGGGCTAGGTTTGAATGTGCTTTGGAATGTGACGGGCCCTTTAAATGGGTTGTGCCCTTAATAATTGATTGATTTGTGTGTGAGTGCACAACCAGTGATTTTCAAGCAAGATTATTTTTGATGTGGTGAATTTTAAGGTTCAAATCTTGCTTAGTAACTTTTAGAATTCAACTTTAGGTGTTTTCAATCAAGTTTCATTGGCACACCAGGTTTTGCAAGCACAGGTGAAGATATTTTCCTTTAAAGTTTAAAAAGAATGTGGAGTGCCTGGTAGATCCCTAAGAGTTGAACCTAATTGGCAGCTACTTGATGAGTTGATTTTATTTGAAGTGGTGCGGCCCAAACAACTCAAACAACTGGCCTGATGCACCACCTAATTAGGCACACAAATGATTACCCAATCTGATTTCTACTCGATTATGTGTTTGGATGTGTGTACCGGCTCCTAAGATTGGTTTACCGGTTGAGTTAGAAAATCAGATGAGGTTGTGTACCTCTGTGAGATTTTTTTTTATTTTTTTCTTTTTTTTAATGTGGGGGTTGGAGTGAGTA
Organism: Thalassia testudinum; assembly: GCA_037157565.1. Classification (NCBI taxonomy): domain Eukaryota; kingdom Viridiplantae; phylum Streptophyta; class Magnoliopsida; order Alismatales; family Hydrocharitaceae; genus Thalassia; species Thalassia testudinum. Next base: position 47,450,768 of record JAZHRO010000067.1, on the reverse strand, counting down.
TGGATGTCAAACAACAAACAATCTGACCTTAGAGTTTATAAGAACACCTAGGTTGATTGATGTTTGAATTATTATGTGATGAAATAAAATCTAATGGGTGGGAGGTGGGGGATAACTTACAAAACCTTCCACAGCACTTTACTCCGATCTACCGCTTTTGCCTGTCTCGAAAGGGTACCTGCAATTACAATAAGAAAGGAGAAAAGTGAGGTAAATGATTTGTAAGTTACAAAACGCGAAGAGAAATCAAAGAGCGTTGCCTCCCCGGCAATGGCGCCAAAATGTTGAACGTGTTACGAAGCTACGCTAACGTGTTTGGTTTTGGAAAACCTGTCATTGTAGTTCGAAAGCGAAGGATTCGTGTTCAACAAATAGAATTTATACCGAAATTAAAATTCCGGGTCGAACACAGGGAGGCGAACGTTTGATTTAAAAACTTCGCGTTTCTTTTTTTATTTTGTCACGAAGAAATTCAATTTAAACTATCTAAGTATCTACAACAAATAAAAGAGAGAGAGGGAGTAAGAGAGAGAGAAAGAATACTACACATGGAAATCAAAATGAGATGTAGAATAGACAAGGAATTTATCATAAAAGAGTTCGTTCGTTACAACTAGAAAACATAAAACAATTACTCTAGAAAGCATTAAAAGAATGGAGGGAGAAATGTCCTCCTCGACGATCGCTCGGAGGACGAATAGACTACTATAGAAAGCAGTAAATCTATACTAGAAAGCAGTAAAAAGAATAGGGAGAGAGAATCCTCCTCGACGGTCGCTTGGAGGACGAGCCGGACGGGACGACGCCTGGACGAAAGAGAACGAAGCGGGACGAAGGAGGACGAAGCAGAAGAACGGGAACGAAGCAGCACGCCGTCGTCGTCGCGGGATCCACTTCCGAAGGGGGACGAAAATTTGGACTTTATCTCGCGAGAAGCATCCCGGGTGTGGGACAAGCTTCTCTTGAGCTTTGGAGAGGTAGAGAGGAGAAGGAAGGGATGAAAATTTCGTATGGAGGGGGTCTCCTTTTATAGTTGCAAGGAGTGGGGGCAAAATGGACATTACATCTTCAAAATAATAAATAAGGGATCTTTAGTGACGGATAAAACCGTCGCTAAAGCCCCGACGTCGCCGTCGCCGCCGCGCCTACGCGCGCCCGCTCGGCTGGCCACGCGCGTAACGCCTACGCACGTCGCTTGATTTTCAGCCGTCCGATCGCGAGATCGGACGGCTTAGATCGCGTCCGCGCCCGCTGCGTAGCGCACCGCCCGCGTGTGATCGCGCGTTACGCCCGGCGTCCAATCGCGCGTCGTCCTGATTGAGCGCGCGCAGCCGTTGGATCTTCATCTGACGCTCGTGCGCGCCCGCTCGCCCGCGCCTTCCACCCCCTCACCGCGGCTCGAACCCGCGACCTGCGCTTCGCCCGCAGCTGCGTCACCGCTGCGCTACGCGGGCGAAATGGTCGCGGGGACGTTTTTAAGCGCGAGCGACCGCAGCCGTTGGATCGAGATCCAACGGCGGAGAGGAGACGGTGCGCGGTCTTCACCAGACGCATGCGGCCGATTGGGCGGCTGAGATGGCGCCACGTGGTGCCATCTTGGCCGTCCATCTTCTGGAAGTTGTAGATGGTGCCACGGATGTCGGATTGACTCGATTTTTGTGTCGTTGGGCTGCGATCGTCGATCCGAATTCATCCGTGTGGTTGGATTTGCCATCTGAAGTGCGGATTTACACCATCCTGGCCCTTGATCTTCTAGGGTTCCCCGGTCTCTATCTGATGCTACGGATGCCTGATTAGGGCGATCTTGGAGTCGTTGAACTCCAATTGTCACCCTAATCATATCCATACGGTTGGATCTTTGATCCGAGGTCCCGATAAAATATTTGCCCTGTCCAAGCACATAAAAGGAGACAATTACCCTCCATTTTATTCAAACTACTCTAAATGCAAGATGATGCATGTAATGCAATATTTATATCATGAAATGCAATCCTATGCTTAAGAACATGCATAAATAGACATTTTAAGTAGTGTGAATGTGTTTACATCACTAGGGTCCTTGCTAAGATTTTCGGTTGGGATCTTTTCAACAAGTCATGTGGTGTTGACCATCTCTCATGGCTTCTTGCACTTGTTATCTTTGCAGCCATTTGAAAAATCCCTTTCAATTATTGCTATCCTGTCATCTCCATCATGAATAAAGACCATGGTGCTTCTCTTCCTTTTTGGAGTGCTTATTAGCCATACCTTTAAGCACTTCAAAGTACATTTGGGTAATCAAACTATCATCAAGACTCCTAAACCCTATTGTCATGCTACCATCTCCAAAATGGGTGTGCTTCCTCAAGGAAACCAACCTCACAATGAAGATATGCCATAACAATTTGCTCAAGACCCTCAAAATCCCCTCAGGATTCTCCTTTAGCTTTACCCCAAGTACCCACTTATTTCTCTACCAGTTGGGAAAGGGTTGGAGATTGCTCAGATCCGACATCGGCGAAAGGCATGGAAATTCTACTTCACCACACAGAGGAGATCAACATCAATCTTATTCAACTTTGTGATGACATTAGCTGCCTCAATCACCACATTTCCATCCCTGAGTAATATTGCAAGAAAAGGAGGTAATGGTAAAAGAATTTCCCTATGGCTCTTGCAATTGTTGTGCTGTTCTATTTTTTTTGGTGTGCTTCTCGTGTTTCTCGATTCCCTTTGCTTGTAGTAAGGGGTTATATCCATACACTTGTTAATCTTGGGAACTTGCTAGTAGGCAGAAACTCTTACATGTGCTAATAGCTAGCTTAGTGCATAGCTCTAGTTTTTATTTGTCGTAGTTTCAATCTCTCTTTTTTATGTCATCTATTTTATGTTGTTATTAACCTCTCACTTGTTGCTAAGTTACTCTTACTCATTTCTTTTTGATTAGTTACAAAAAGGGGGAGAATTAATTTGAAAATTTGATTTATGACAAAAACTCCTTTTTGAACATCTCACAAATACTGATCTTCTTGAAAGGGGGAGATTAAATTAAGAAGAAGCACTTTCTTGATAAATGTTTTGTAAATTATCAAAAAAGGGGAGAATATTTTGTAAATATTTTGATGATTTACAAAAAGGTTAAATTAGTCAATAAATTAGTAAGATATGTTTGCTCTATCTTGTGCCAAGTTCTAAGTGCAGGATTCCTAATTCTTCAAGTTGAGAAAGATAAATTGGAAGATCAAAAGAAGATTATTCAAAGCTCAAGCAAAATGTAAGAAAAATTCTCTTTATAATAGTCTTAAGATGTAATCTTTTAATGTATCTTTTCTATTTCTTTTAGATGACTTGTAAGAGCTTGAAGAACTCAAGAATTGGACTTAGGCTCTAGGATATCAATCCAAATAAACTTAGGTTTCCTCACCCAATGGCTATAATTAAAATCAAACTATCCTATCCTTGAGATTAGATGTCCAAAATTCTTCTTAGAAGTCTACGAGCCTTCCCAGATGTCTAACCATCACACCATACGTCCATTACCTACACGTTGAACCTAAATCATTGGACTTTGGAACCTTAAACCTTGAGATTATGTGTGAGAAAATCAATCCATGCCAATAATTATCTTACTAGACATCTAACCAACCCATTACACATCCCACCAGATGTCTAACCTTTAGACTAAACATCCTTGGAGGTCTTTCTTGCCCAAACACTCAACTCCAGTAAAATCAAGGGCTTTTGACCCTTTATAACAAAGCATTTGATCACTCAACCAAACATCCAATAGGGACAAATAAGACGTCTAGTCATTAAACCAAGCATCTACTAGGTTGGATGATCTTTACTCCTTTATGTGATAAAAAATTAGATGACACACATTCACACCCAAATGTCTAATCAATATTATTTTAGGGCATCTAACAGACCTATTAGTCATTTGATCTGTATTAACAACTAAGCTACTTTTTGCATGTAATTTCTAATTCTTGAGATCTTTGAATAAATCTCTTCCAATTGCCAATTAGGTGCTTCAAGGTTTTCTTAAACTTTCTTATTGGTTCTATAAAAAACTCATGTGGTCCTCTTAGTAACATACCACAATTGGAGCTCATATTACACTTAAAGATTTCACTCTAAGGTCCCAGTGCTCATAGCTCTCTCCTATACTCAACTTGGTCAAGCCAAGAGCTTGCCAATTTGCCAATTTGGACTTTTAATTTAACATGTAAAGGGAAGTAAACCCAACCTATATCATCAAGGTTTCCTATTTACTCCTTGGTCTATATAGGGTTATTTGTATTTTATTTTTTCTTTGTTGTAATCAAGTATCTAGCATGTTGGATTATCGTCTCTTCTAACAAGGATTAGAGAAACTCTTTGGTTGGGACCAAAGAGGGGCTTTGTACTTGAGGTACACCACCCTCATTTAAATTGGTGTGGTTAGAGAATTTGTGATCGATTTGGAGATTGAGAAATCTTAAGTTAGGGAAACATAGATGATGGTTTTTACCCTGCGTGTTTTCCACCTAAAAATCTTAACTATCGTGGTACATTTTTATTTTATTCATTTTGTTTTCCTTTAGTTATTTGATTGCAGTACTAATTATCCCCCCACTAGTGCACTCTCGAGAGTGTCAAGTTGAGTTAAAATTTTGCTCATAACATGCTTATATTAAGTGATATCAATCCTTAATACTTCTCTTTAAAACATAATTATTTGTGGTAAAAAAAATTAACAAAGTTCCATGTAACTTATATGTACCTAAGTTGCATATTCCTTTTCTTGATATAATGAAATCATGCAATCAAATTTAGTAGTTTTTACATCTATATACATGTGTATGTGTGTGTGTGTACATATATGTATATAGTGTATTTGAAATTAATTTCTTTGCTTGCATCCTTTGCAAAGTCATTATACTATATATGTGTATAAATTTATATATAGATATATGCATTTCTATATAGATATACCTATATCAAAATGTTTAAAAATATATATTTAATTAAAATTTCATAATTATCACATTAGTCTACCTTTTTACTCATTGAGAACAACCAAAATTACCTAATGCAATACAACATGTTCAGATTATTAGAAGTTGATGTTAATTCTTGTACGAGTTCATTTACACATATATGTCCATTTGTATGACTTTTGAATTGCTTTTGAATATACAAATTCAATGTATATTACTATGTGTTTCATTATAGTATATCATGCTTTTATTAGAATTAAAATTATTAACAGAACCAACTAGATGACATATAAATATTATTTCAGTATTCCTAAAAAGTTTGAGGTTCAGGAGCTCTCAGATTATAGGTTGATTATCTTATGTAATGTTACAAAATTGCATCTAGAATTCGTGTTGACAATCTTGCTTCTTTTCTCACTAGAATCATTTCTCCGAAGCAAGCTAGTTTCATTAAGGGTAAATCTATCTTCGAGCATATTGCCACTACCTTTGAACTTATTCAACATTTGGACCACAAGGTCTTTGGCTCCAATGTCATCTTCCAGCTCGACCTTGAGAAGGCGTATGATCATGTTAAGTGGGAGGCATTGTGTAAAATCCTTACTCATTTTGGTTTCTCTAACCATTTTATTTGTCTTATCAAAAGCTTTGTCTTGTAGGAGGGGTCATCTATCTTGATGGATGGTATCTCTTCTCCTTTTATCAAGGTCTCTAATGGTCTTCATCAGGGGGATCCTCTTTCACCTTTTCTCTTTGATATCTTCATGGAGCCCTTCATTCGTGAGCTTTTACTGGCAAGATCGTACCTTTTTCGATTAAGCGTGGTGTCTCTCCTCCCATTGCCTTACTCTACGCTAGTGATATCATCAACTTTCTCAATGGTAATTTGCATTCAATTACTAACCTCTCGTAGTTCATTCACTTCTTTGAAATAGCTTTTGGTCAGAACTGCTATGTTGGTTGTAATTTCCTGATTGGAAGGCTTCTTGGCTTAGTCCACATCACTGGCTATCAATTAGGAACCTTCCCCTTTTCTTATCTTGGTTGTCCTATCTTTGGTGGTTGTGCTAAGGTTGCCTACTTTTCCTCCCTTGTTTACAAAATTCAAAATAAGCTTTCGAGATGGAAGACGAAAATGCTCTTCGCTTTTGCTAAACTCCTTCTTATAAAGCATGTTTTATCCTCTATTCCTATTCATATCCTCTCGATTTTGGAAGTCCCTAAAACTATCATTCATAAGCTTGACTAGACCTTTGTCAACTTTTTTTGAGGTTCTTCTGATTCTGGGCGTCTCCACCATTGGTTATCTTGGAAGAAGATTTCAAAACCTCTTCATTTTTCTCTTCATTTTGGTGATCGGGGTGTTTAAGATCTCTCTCTTCATCAAAGCTTTAAGGATGAAAAGGGCTTGTAATATTCTTTTTGGTGATACCCCTTATTGCAAGCTCATCAAGGACCTTTATGGTCGAAGCTCCATTCTTATATCTTGTCCCCCTACAAGACATAGGTTGCTCGATCCAAGCGACTTATGAGGAGACGAGACATCTTATTTGGTGAAAAGTCCATGAAGGGAAGATTGACTTTGGGGTTGGTGACTCTCCTCTGAGGGACTTTCTTCCTGACAATCTCTAACTTGCCCCCATTTTTGTTAGGGACATGAATATTCTTAATCTTTCTTTTGGCTACTATCCCTCGTAATATTAAAAGCACCATCCTGGACACTCCCTTAGATAATGGTAAGGACACTCCGATTTGGACTCCTCCTTCAGGGCATTTTACAGTTGCGTTGCTTACCTAAATCTCAAACTTCCTCTTCGTACTTTCTCTTCGCTTGTTAGATTTTTGAACACAAGCTCCTACTAAGGATAATAGCACTAAGCTTGGTACTCCTATGGTTTCCAAATATTAGGTGTTTGCCCCACCTCCCCTAAATACGAGACGGTGGATCATCTCCTCTCTCATAGCTATCTTATTCATATCGTGTCTTTGATTGGATTTTCCATAAGAGTTTTTTGAAGCCAAGCAATCCACGCAATTTCTTCTCCATCATACGTAGCCATGGAGGTGGTATTCTTCTCTCCGGCTTCGATAATCGCGTAAACTATATAGTAAGAATCCATTTCGCAATTGATTTCCTTATGCACATTAAAATATTCATCCATTCTATACTTATCTTAACTGGCATCTTTCAATCCAAAGGACCAACTCAAAATGGTGCCGCGGATTGTCTACTCCACGACACTTTCTGATGTAAAGAGCCCAATTAGAATTCTCAAATATTTCCATGGCCATCAATTTTAAAAATCCCACCTCCATCTCCTCACGTCCCCCCCACTTCAATATTCTGATTCTTCCTCCCTTCCCTCCACCGCCAGGCAACAATGGGTCGCCCCTACCTCTCACAGACCATCCAACATGACAGCCACGCCCACCCTCTCCACTTCGACCAACAGCCTTCCCCCACCCGTTGCGCTGCCTGTGGCAACCCCACCACTCCCCCTAGTAACCACGCCTACAGCTGCAAGCCCTGCAACTACACCCTCCATGCCTCCTGCGGCACCCTCCCAAACGTGCTCTCCCACCCCTCCCACCCACCTCACGACCTTGAGCTCCTCTTAACTCCTGCATACCCCGAGGGCTCCTTCGACTGCGATGCTTGCGGCGTCCAAGGAACGGCCTTCTCCTACCACTGCGAGGAATGCTCCGTTGACCTCCATTCCTCATGCGCACTCCTCCCCTCCTCCTTCCTCCACCCATCCCACTTCCACCCCCTTACCCTCGCCTTCTCCTCCCCCTACGAGGACCGAGCCTACACCTGCAACGTATGCGGTAACGTCGGGGATGGGGGACGATGGCTGTATCGGTGCTCAACCGGGTGTGACTTCGATGCACACCTCCATTGCATCGTGGTGGCCGCACCATCACGAGGACTAAGGTTCCAACAAGCACAACGAAGTGCTCAACAGCCTCTTCTACAGCAATCCATTAATCCTCAGCAACAGCAGCGGCGTCAACTGCAACAGAACACCGTTCCACATCCAATTCCACGGCAACAGCCACCACAGCAATGGGTGCAACCGAGGCCTCAGCAACAACCCATTCCGCAGCGAATTCCTGGGCAACGGCAGCGAGGGCTGGAGTTGAGACCTCAAGAACAGCAGCAGCAGCAGCAGCAGCAGCGGCAGCAGCGCATGCCACAGCTCGTTCCTCAACTGCAGCAACAGCACCGGATGCAACCGAGTCCTCAGCTGCAACAACAGCAGTTCATTCCGCAATCCATCCCTCAACAACGACATCAGGGGGTGCATCCTCAACGGGGTGCATCCTCCATGCAGCCAGCACCGGTGGCGACACAAGGAATGATGGGTCAGATGTCACCGCAGAGGTTAAAGATGACCGATGAGAGTATGCATACACGTGGGCAGTCCATAGGGTAATGTGCTCATGTCATTAAGCTCTCTTTTTTAATTAAGATTTGTGAAGTTTCGATTGGATGGCTTTTGGAAGGAGTCCTAATATAGGGGTATCAAAGTACACATAATTTTATACACAACATCCTATGTAGAGAATGAAACAGGTCATGTCATATTAACACGACGCATACAAGGTGTGAATGTGTCATTGTTGACATAACCTATTTCTGGAGGGAGAAGTCATGATACAAGATGTGGCATATGATATGATACTTACATGACATATGTGTATAAAATTATGTACACTTTGATATACACTAAAACTTTGACTTTTGAAAGCATGCATTACTGATGAATGTTAGTAGGAAGCATCTTCCCTCTTTAGGCATTGATTAGAACTCGAACACCTCCTTCCACAAGAACTAAGCAGGCATACATTTGTTACTAGTTTATATGCCAATATGCTAATCCTCTACAATAGAGTAAATTCACAATTTGAAATCGTTATGTTTTTATTGTACAAATCTCAATGCTATGTATTGTTGTAGAAACATTTGTTCTTCATCTTTTTCATCTGTAGTGTTAAAATAAGAGAAAATCTTCTGCATCTAAATAGAGGTATAAATGTGAATGGAATGTTAAGAAAGGTATATATATGTTTAAACACTAGTTGACAATTTTTTTATGTGATTTAAACTATGAAAGAGTAGGAATGAAGACATGCCTAGTTTTACCATTAATGAATTTTCCATTGGTTTGATATGGTGAGAGATGAGAACCAAGTTTTCAAAGGTTTCATTGCCTTAGGATTTGGTGGGAAGTCAAAATAGAGTAGGGAAAAAGGACAAAGATCTACCTAACCTCATATAAGGGAGAGGGAGAGGGAGAGGGAGAACATCAAGTCACATAGAAGTCGATAGTCAGGACCTGAGTTGATTTCTAAAACCTCCCAAGTCTTGGTCATCTATCATACAAATATAAATCAAAATACATGCATAGTGTAACGCATTACAAATATAAGGCATAAAGTGGAAATAGAATGGAACTAAATAATATCAAAAGAGTTCTATCATCATTCACAGTCATCATATAAATAAGAGTACAGGTTGGAAAAAGGCAACACTGAAAGAATATACTGAAAGAAAATACTAAATGAAAACCAACTAAATGGTCCTATAGGCCAGCTAAAATGTTGAACTCGGACCAGCACTATCTCCTCTTACAACCATGGGATCTGGCTACTACTTGCCAAAACTTGAGTACAAAATCTAAATGGGAAAATAAGCAAAAGCTGAGTAGAGTAGCAAAGCTTAGCAAATTATCAATAAGAGCTAGAAAAACTACATGAATCAAGGTGAATGAGTACTTATTCATGCTAATTCTTTAATTTCTCATTTATTACTCAATTTTTAGATTATCTGTGCCTTCTCCCTTTTTCAGTCGTCACCAATCCATAATCAACTTCCTTAGAAGGCACGAGGAGATATTGCAACAATATCTCAAATAGAAAGGTCAATACAGAACATTCTCTTGGCTAGGAGAACGGCCTATACCTACCCTACAACTTAGTTAACTACCCCAGGGTCCTAGCCTAAATGAAGTGGTGACTATGAACTCGTATGATACGCATGCGAGGAGCTACCCCATACTAGTACATGGTCAATCATCTCCACTACAAGAATATCAGGGCTCTAATAGTAACGCATATCCACTAGCACCTAGCTACCCGATTGGCTAAATAGCCTATAGGAAAGTCACAGGGAGGCTAACTAACTCCCTGAATCAGTCTCTACCTCTAAATATGGTATAGCTGGTTGTGCCATTGAGACTAAACTATTTAACTGTCCTCACAAATTCCATGTCTGCCATCAAGCCAACCATCCATTATTTCAATTCATTTGCTATCACTACAACATACTCTACCTTTGCCATCGGTTGAAACCAATGGCAAAGCCCATATAACCGACGCCTTTAAGCAATGTCATTATTAGTGTCGCTGTTTCATTTTCCCATCAGTTAGAGGGTGTTTACGGGCAAAATCGATGTTTTAAAGGATGTAATCGCCGTAGCAAGTCGAGAGCACTCGAAAACAGATAAAATTTATAACTCAGAATCTACAATGGAGTCCGAGGTCGAACATAGGGAGTAAATGTGGAATTCACAACACTAAGCACATTCAGAATAAATGAGCACAATCAATTGTGCATTCAAATAGATATTCAATGAATAATAACCTGTCACATTATTTATTCATTGAAATCCAACGTATGTAGAGACAAAAAGAATGGAGAGAATCTAAAAAGTGGTGATTTGAATCACCAATTAAATCCTCTAATTAAGCATGCATCTCATAATCAATTAAACCTTAACCATAGTACTTAAATAATGCAACAATATCTCAAATAATGCTCAATTAGATGATAGATATATCAATCAGACGACTTAAGTGTGTCAGGCATAAGGCTTCTCAAAGCCTTTCTCTTCTTCTTCTTCACTTCAGCTTCTCTCTTTCTCTTCTCTTCTTCAGACCTTCAGCTTCTCTTCCCTTCTCTCTTTTCAATCCTTTTCCTTCTCTTCTGTAGAACTTCTCCTTCACAGCACAGGGGATCCAATCCCCTCAGAGGCTAAGTGTCAGCTGCACACACAAGACTAAGAGAACAAAACCCTCCCCCGCTCTCTCACAAGTTCTTCCTCTTTCTTCTCTCTCAGACCCAGAGCATAGTTGGATGCAAATACCTGGGTATTCGAGTCATGTACAGTGTCCAGGGTCACCGACGTGTGTGGTGACCGAGGAGTGAAGATAAGTCGGGTTATCGGGTGAGTGCATAGTGAGGGACCCGACCACTCAGTGACTTAGGCGAATAGCTCACTTCAACTCCACGAGGTGGGACTATCTTAGTCCCCCTCCTTCGCACAGAAGCAGCAGGAGGCGGCTTCTCTAATTGCGGGTGAAGTTGAAGTCATGGCCTCCAATTGATGGCTTGGAGATATGCCTGGAGGATATCTGCTTGATAGGGAGGTGATTGCGATGAAGAATAGAGCCGAAGAATTGAAGCTGAGGTTAGAGAAGATGGCTGCGGCAGCGGAGCGATGGTAAACCTGTAAGCACGAATACGGGCTTGAAAGCCCCAATTAGATGGCTCAAAAGCTTCGCCGAAGCATGGCGAAGGTGGTGGTGGGTGTTTCGTGGTGTGAGGATGCGTGTGGTGGTGTGTCAAAGTTGGAGAGGGTGGACGATGAAGGAGGTGTTCGGGGGAGGTCGTGAGTGGACGAATCGTGAAATTGGTTGAGAGGCTTTGTGCGGGGATGAGCGGTGATGCTAATGGGAGTTGTGGCTTGGCGAGTGGTGGCATGTAGTAGGTTCGCGACCTCGCCAGAGCTCGGTCGAAGCAAAGGAAGATGAAGGGGGAGGTCCGTGATCGTGCGTCGAATTAAAGGTTTAAAGGGATGAAAAGAAAGTATGGGGAGAGGGAAACCTAACTAAGCTAACGTAATTGGACGAAAGGGGCAAGGTGGCGTCAGCTTTGATTTGCCGGTGCCATGGAAGGTGAAATCTCCGGTGGGAGAAGCAGCAACGATGAAGGGGTATGGGTGGTGCTCGCTAGTAGTGCACCGCGCAGAGGAACTTTAGGAAGATGCTCCCGTCGACTATTGTTTGTGGCGACGAGCGAAGAGGTCAGACAGAGAAGGTCGCCAGAGCTCATGGAGTATTCGGTCGAAGAGGAGGGAAGAAGAGTAGATTTCGGCCAAAACCATGCTAAATAGATGAGATTTGCATCGAGGGCATTTTTATAGGGCTCAGGGGGTGTTCCAAGCTTAGAAACCAAGCTTGGAAGCTCGGAGATTTCACGCATGTAGGATACCCACATCTTCCATGCATTCTCATGGGAGATTGGGAAAGAAATAGGATTCATGGCTGATCTCATTTGGAAGAGAATTCCTTAAGAAATCTCCGATTCAATTTTGGGATTGTTTGATTGAGAATCGAGTGAGAAATCCTCACTCGAATCCCAACGGTGGAGCTTCTATTCACACCAATGGTGGTAGGGACCTATTTGCAAGAATTTCAAAAGTTAGGGGCTGGTGTGAGATAGAAAGAGTCTGACTGGACTGAAATACAAACTAGGTCAAGATGATCTCCGATTAGACTCAAATTTTGGTGGAAACCTAATTTGGACATAAGCACAAGAAATCTAATTGTAAAATTAGGTTTTGGTTTTGAATAAGTTTGACTGGGCAAATTATGTAGAAACCTAAATTAAGGCAACTTCCTGTCTGAGACTCTATTTTTGGTCAAAATAGGTTCCAATGGTCAAATCAATGATACCAAACCTTATGAAATATTTTTCTATGAATTTTATAAGGTTTAGATGAATTTTATCCTGACCAGAATCTCTGTTATTTAAGCAGGTCTGAAATTAGGATTTTGGGAGCTGTGTTAGTTCTCAAAGTACGTGAAAACCCATTTCTATCTGCACAGACCCTCTTATTAGACATTAATAAACATTTAATCTTTAGTTAACCCCTGGGAAATCCTGTGATTATTCTGCATTCATAATATGCTATTAAAACTGCAGATTTATCCTTATTTTAATGCAGTCTTCTCAGAAAGGATATGCAATGAATTACGACTCTCCGGTGATTATGTAGGAGCATTTATTAATTGATTCTGACTAATTAAAGCTAGTTATGGATGATGATGATGTTATCATCAAAGGGCACATCCAACGTCAAAATATTGTTCGACCACCAAATGGATTGGAAATTTCAACGTCGTTTAAAATCGAAGGCAATTATATTTATCGTTAATTATAAAATAACCAATGACAATTATATGTCACTTTTTCCCTCCTTTATGCACCCTTTCTTAAGTTTCGTCATCACTTATATAAGCGACGACAAAAATATTTTTTTCGTCCCTTGTCCTTATAAGCAACGGCATATAAGGCTCTAGAGAAGCCTTCCTCTTTTTTGTCGTCGCTCATTTGAATAAGCGACGGCAAAAAGGTTTTTGCTGTCACTTCTCCTTATAAGCAACAACATAAAAGAGGAGGTGTGGTTCTCTGGAACCTTCTATGTCGTCGATTGTTACATGAAGTTCCGACAAAAATATTTTTATCATCACATCTATGCCGTCGCTAATTCAAATAAGCGACACTAAATGTATGGGTTTTTTTTTTTAATTTCAAAATGATGGGAACTACCTACTAAACCTACTTAAAAGACTTTTATACAAACATAACTAATGAAAATGAAGAAAAGTTTATATTTCATAAATATAAAGTCTAGTACATAAAAAGTTTGAAAATGAAATATTTCATAAAAAGGGTAACATGAAAAACATAACAAAAGAAAATGGATAAAAATTAAAATGCTGCTACCCCGATAACACCAGCTCCACCTACACCACTCATGTCGTCATCGTCTCGTCTATAGATGCTGGGATCTGATGAAGACGGATGCTTTGACTATCCCTTAAGAAGCATGAATAGACGGGTCTGAAGCTTCTCATCCATAGCGTTCATCTTTTTATCCCTCTCTGCCTCTCTCTTCTACCTCTCCTCCTCTCGTCTCTGTAGTGTGTCGATCTTTTTATGCAGCTAATCAACGACACAAGATGAGACGACACCTTTTCTCCTATACCAGCTAGACAACATGTGTGCCCTCCCCGCACTATGAATGAAACCACCATGGTCCGGTGGCATCACTCTCCAAAATGCCTCTTCTGGATCCAGAGGCTTTTGGACGTTGTCGGAAGTCTTGTCAGTGGAGGAATATACTGAGTGTACCATTTGCTTCTAAATGTATTAAAAAATATTAATATAATATATGTATACAAAGTTATAAATTTTTTGAGTTTAAGAAACTTATGTGTCTCTCCTGGTATGACTCATGAATCCACTTACAAGCACCCTCAGCTATAGCCTTACTATGGGTGATCTCGTAGATATGCATCCTACTCATTTCCATCCCATCATGTGTAGCGAACTGAAAATATAAAAACGATACAATTATATTAAGATAACTTAAAAATTAAATAATATTCAACTGCGAAGTAGTTCCAATACTTACGTCATGGCTTCTGACCGTCTCGATTCTCCTTCGACCCAAACAATGGGTCTACGGTGGAGATTTGGTCCTATTGACCTTATTTTTTCTTGCTTGCTCCTGTAGATATAATACAATAATATTTTTTATGAATGTAAGATATATGAAATTAATAAAATCATTTTTAATTGTTTACTAACCTCCATCTTGGGGTCCAACAAATGCTCATATGCCTTCTTCCAATCTTGAGGCATGACATCCGGAGAATAATTCTCCATTGCCTCCTCGGGTGAACTACAGTTTGAGAAAAACTAAATACCAAATATAAATTTTTAGAAATAATATATGAAATTATGTACATAATAAAAATGTAAATGTTTAAAAAGTATTACATTTCTCTTGATCTCTGTTTTCCAATCTCTGTGGATTTTAGCGGCATACTTAAGGATATATCGAGAGGAATTGGAGTCGTCAACCCAATCGTAATTTTCCTACATTTATTTAAAAAGAAAATATGTCAATCTTACTTGATAACAATTTAGGATAAAGTTATAAAAGAAATAACTTTAATAAATAAAATTACCTCCAACTATCGGAGGAGCTACCTCTTCAGCTCTGCGAGCACCTTCCTCTAGTCGAAGTAGCAAATGGGCATAATGGACTTAACCATTGTGCCCACTCGACTGATGAAACCCAGGTAATTCTCCGCCTCCCCTATGGTTCTAAGCCTGATTGTTATTCTCAGGCCCTCAGGGACACGCTAGAGGTCTAGATTCTTTGTCTTCTCCCGTCCTCTTCTTAGTTTACTTGCGTAAACATTAATCATATTCATTATATATTTATGAAGTTGTAATAAACTTTAAAATATATAAGTAATTTACTTCTTAAAAGTATATGAGTTCTTACCAAAACTTGTGTCCTCTGCTAAGGGGTCCACATGAACTGGAGACGTATTCCCCATCATCTCATCCTTTGCCTCTTCCACCACCCCTCTCCATCCTCCTCTCCCGCCTCCTCCGCCTCCTCATCTGATGCTCCATAATCAGGATCATCCTCTACTCGCTCTAGCAACGTATGAGCAATCTCTTTCCCCTTTCCCTTCCCCCCCGTATGTAGTAAACGTGCCATTTCCTCAAGTCGTATGAAACGTGACTAAGGGGAGCTTGATGTTAGGGGGGTGGCCAAACATGCTGTCGAGGGGGTGGCTAAGCCTGAGAAGATGAATCAGGCTGGGTGGATGGTTGTGTCTCAAGGGGATCCTTTCTTTTCGATTTTTTTTTAAACAACTTCATCTGTAAGAAAGAAAAAATGCAATAATTAATACAGTTGAAAATCATTAACGAAAAAAGTTTGGCAAATATTTAAAAAATATTTAAAAATTTCGGCAGAATTTTCCCTTAAATTGGAGGTTTCTCTATAAACTTGCATATTAAAATGAAAGTATGCACACCCCGCATTAAAAAAAATTGCAACTCAAAGCACAAGGACTTGCATATTTATAACGCAAAGCAAATGCAAGTTATTCAAAGATGATTCTAAATCTAAGTTCTATGTTAACAATTTAAACATTATTCAGCAAACCTAAGACAATTGCAATCTAGTTTTCAGCAAATCTAAGTTACAAGTTAACAATTTAACTCATTGTTTAGCAAACCTAAGTTATTCAAGGATAATTCTACAAGTGATTGATTGGGAAGTGTTGCGATTCTTCTTTTACTATATGAATTTTTTTCATCCAATTAAATTGAAGACATTGAAATTATACCTCTAAGTAAAATAGCTAAACATACAACACAAGTGGGTTTCTTCATTTTGAATATGAATTTGATTTAAATAGAAATGAAACAAAACAAAGAAATTATTACTAACCTTAGATGCTCACATCTATTACATTTGAATTTATATGACCTTCTTCCATTAATTCTTGGCATGCTTCCGTTAAAATGCAACATAAGATGAACCATTACATTGAAGAAGGCTGGGGGAAAAATCCGTTTCATCTTATAGAGAGTAATAACTATTTGTTTATCCTAGTGATCCAGCGTATCATTTTATAGCGTCTTCGAACAAACAGCTTTGAAAAATCTGCTCATCTCTATAAATGAATCAACAACTGGCTCAGGTAGTATCCCCTGTTCCGCCAGTGGAAACAATACTTGCATATAAACGTAGGAGTCATGACTTTTCAAGCCAAATATCTTTTTCTGCATTTTATTGACACAACGAGAAAGTTGCAACGAAAACCCATCTAGCACCTAAATTTCCTTTAAGAAGGAGAACAATCTACTCTTTTGGTCCAAATTTAAGCTATAAATAGTAGGTTGGAAGTATCCATCATTCTCATAAATATGCAGCTCTGGATGTATCCCTAAACTCTTAATGTCTTTACTTATTTTCACCATGTCCTTTGGATCATCAGTCAGATTTAATACATCTAAGATGTTATCCATCACATTCTTTTTGATGTGCATAACATCTAAATTATGATGTATTATAAGATCTTTCCAGTATGGCAGCTCTATAAAGAAATTTCTTTTCTTTCACAAGCCAGAATTCCTCGAGCTCGTCTAGTCTTGTTTGAATGGTCAACCGAACCGTATCTCATTCATTTCTTGTATTCTCTCCATTGTAACCTAACCCAACAACCTGATAGAATCTATACTAAGTTTATTCTTTAGATTTTTCTTTGAATATCAACAGTCTTACCATCAAATTTACCCCTGAACTGTGAAATTCGTCATCTATGTTTAATAGGTCGAAATATGCGATATCCTAAGTAACAGAATTTCTTACTTTCCAATATTCATAGGTGATGAGTGTCTTTCATACAGACTGGGCAAGCAAGCTTTCCTTAAGTGCTCCAACCTGTCAAATTTGCATACACTGGGAAGTCGTTTATGGTCCACAACAATGCTGCATGCATATTATAAAATTCTTTCTTTTTTGTATCATACGTCTTCACATCGGTGTACCACAGCTATTTTAGTTCATCGATTAATGGCTGGAGATAAACATCTATTGCATTTCCTGGTTGTTTTGGATCGGGGATTAATAGGGTCAGCATCATGAATGACAATCCCATGCACAACCAGGGAGGTAAATTATAAGTGACCATTACGGCTGGTCATATAGAGTACGATGGATACATACTCTTAAATGGATTGAATCCATTGCTTGCAAGACCCAACCGCATGTTCCTTGCTTCTAAAGCGAACGAATTATTTCTTTCGTCAAATCTCTTCCACTCCTCTGAATCAGTAGGATGACGTATTCTTCCATCTTGAGATTTACAATCTTGGTGCCATGCCATCCACCGTACAGTTTTAGTTGATATAAAAAGGCGACGAAGCCTAGGTGTCAGTGGGAAGTAACGAAGAACCTTCTGAAGCTGTTTCCTCTTACTTTCGTTTTTACCTTCCTTATATCTAAATGTCCACATTCGGGGCAGTTACTCAAGTTTGCGAATTCATTTCTGAAAAGAATGCAGTCATTTGGATATGCATCGATCTTGTGACAATCCAAACCAAGTTTGCGATTCTGTTTCCTTGCCTCGTACCATAAAGTTGGAAAATCATTAGAGGTATTCAACAGCTCAGCAATAAACTGAAGTATTTCTGATATGAATTTAGCACAGCTCTGTTCATAACCTTCAGTTGAAACATCTTCAATAAAAATGATAACTTTGACATTTTCGTAACATCAGGAGCAATATGATCCTCAACCGCCTTAACAACATCATAGAACAGATCACAACTGAATGGATTTTCCTCATCTATATTTATATCCACTCTTGCTCTCATCTCGTTCAACATTTCTTGTATTTCTTCACCTCCACTATCAATAATTTCCTCGTCGATCTCTTCGTCAACAATGTTCTCATTGTTTATGACTCTCTTAGTCAACTCCTCTCTATAAGTTACCCAAGTAGTGTAATGCTGCCACCACCAAATACAAATTAAGTGCTCAAGCACAGTGTTACAATCTTGTAAGGAACCATTCAAACATCTTCTGCATGGGTAGAAGATATTGTCAAGTTGATCTCCTGGGCTAAATATCTTCCTATCGTCATGAAAGGCCCAATCTAGGAATGAAATTACTCCATCCTTATATCTGGTGTAATCTGAACCATGCAATCCAATCCAATATTTATCCATTATAGCCTAAGATTTAATGTAAACAAACCACTTATTAGGAAGGGAAAGGACTAAATGATGTGTATCTTGATTAAGATTTTCACTTTACAGTCCATCCTCAAATATTTGATCACAACTTAGGTTTGCTCGTTACATATAACCTTAGTGCAGTGAAATTTCGACAACATATCTCCGCACTTCTCGAGTATATCCCCCAATACTAACCTTAGTTAGATTTCCTTTAATGCCTAATTAATGGTACCACAGGAAACTAGATAAGATTAGTTGAAATATCGATGAAAAGCAGAAAGAAGCAACCGAAATTTCACTGCACAAGGTTACATTGAACAAGCAAAACTAAGTTGTGATCAAATCTTTAAGAACCTTCTTTTGTTTGGTACTTCACCAAACTAAAGTCGATCGAGTCTTTTGGCATGCTACAAAGATAACACATGATGCATGTAGGTGAGGTATACATACACTTCCTGCATTGTCCATATAGCATGATCATAAGTCTCAATGGTTAAGTAATTTGGATATAATTTGACTTGGAGGACTTTTACCCTAGGGGTTAGAATACCTAATGTTTGGCCTCGCATGCATATATCTTCTTTAGCAAGTGTGTGTATCTAAAATAATACTCATAATTGCAAAGAAATTGACATTAAACATAAGCAATCATCCGATAAGAACTAAATTATTTTCAATGAATGCTAAAAAGAAATATACAAAAATGTTATTTATCACAACATGAGAAATCCACATTATTTTATTTCTAAGTTAGGCTTTATCTAACCTTCACAAGCTAGGCCTAAGACTCATTCTGCATATCAAGAAGCTAGGCCTAGAACTTCATATAATCTATTCTAACAAATTTCTTTCATCTTAAAGATCATTTACATCCATCAGAAGTCAGATCAAAAGCTCTAAGGTTCATTGTAGCTTCAAGTTGACCAGCGTTAGTCTAAAAATTGACTTTTGGATCCTCAGTATTTCAATCAAATTAATGACCTATATAGACCTTCTACGATCTCAAGAACTCACTAAACTAAAAAAGAAGAGAGATTGATCACTAGAATGCAATGTTCCAGGTCCGTCGCGTAAATGCTAAACCCTAAAACCTCAAATCCTACTAAACATTAAAATAATTTTCAAAAAAATTTGACAGAGTTTCCCCTTATATTTTTAGGTTCTCTATAAACCTACATAGCCAAGTAATACTCATAATAAAAGTGAGTGCACCCTACATTAAAGTTCTTTTCAATCAAACAAGTGGACACACCCCACATTCAAAATAAAGCATACAAGTGGGCATACCCCACATCCGTTCAATGAAATTAACACTATGTGAGCACACCCCACATCTGACAAAAACCTATATTATCATTTAAATAAATTAAAAACATTAAAACTATACCTCTAGGTAGTACAACCTCCAAGAATGGTTGTGAGCGATAACTTGGAAATTAAGAAGATTTCGGTTAGAATCAGAGTAAATTAAGTTGGTTAAAATATTTATTTGATTAGTGATGTAGGATGGGAGGAGGATGGGTAGGAGGGGAGGAGGGGGTAGTCAGGAGGAGGAGGAGGGGGAGGAGGAGTCAAGGAGGAGGGGGAGGAGGAGCCGAGGAGGAGGAGCCGAGGAGGAGGAGGCGAAGGAGGAAATGGTTAGGAGGAGGAGGGGTGGTGGTGTTTGGCGAGGTGGAGGAGGAGGAGGGGGAGAGGGCTGGGGCTGGAAGAGGAGGTGGTGGATGAGGGGCTGGGGCTGGGGCTGGAGAAGGAGGAGGAGGACGAGGCGGAGGGGGTGGGGAGGAGGAGGAGGGGGTGAGGGGGCACAGGCAGAGGAGGAAGAGGTGGAGGAACTGGGGAGGAGCAAGAGGAGGAGGGGGAGGGGGTGGACTGACTTGAGGTGGAGGAGGACGGCGACGGGAGACAGTGAGGAGGAGGGGTGAGGATGAGAGGCAACGAGGAGCGCCGCTAAGGGTTTAGGTTGAGGAAGATGAACAATAATGGGAGGAGGCTCTGCACGCGAGTAGATGAACCAATATATGCCATCGGTTATATTACCAAGCGACAGCATAAGTTACTTCAAATTTTTTCACCGCATGCCCAAATGCATAGGCATTTTAACAAAGTACATTCACCATCGCTTATATCAAAAAACGACAGGAAAAATACATTTAAAAGTCCGTCACTGTTCTTTCTTAGCGACAAGGAGAGGGGTAATTTTACACCACTCCTTCACTGTCACTTTATAAAATAAAACGACGCCAAGGAATCGACGGTAAAGCTCATCTTTGTAGAAGTGTATTTTACAAAGTATAACAAATATTTCCTCATCTCTTGATCGATTTCAAACCTCTTTAATCTTTTAAATGAATTCACGATACTTATGAATATAAATAAATTTTATCAAACCAATTATTTCAAGATATTATTTATATGATTTAGTATAATGAATTCATCACTAAGAATGTCATAATTATGGATTTGTATTCGTTAGTGCACTTAATCAATCATATCTAAACAAGTTGTTAGCCATAATTATTACCAAGTATCTCAAGTGTATGATTTATTTATTCAAGTACTTAGACATGGACTATTAATGTTCAAAGTAGGATTCAATACTTAGTAGGAGATATTAGATAATATATAGAACACAGTGAACATGTTGTCGAACATGAATAAATGCTATACAAGGTAAAAGGTGGAGCTATTGTACAGTAGCTCCAATGGGGAATCACAGTGACTTCAAGAGATTAGATTGGAGGCTCCCTCTACTATATATCCACAACTACTTGAATCCTGTGCATGCTCCAGGATGTTAATCGTAGGTTAATCATGTGAAGAACGGAGTCAAAAATAATATACAGAACTTTTTGAGTATTAAATCATACTTTAGATGTAGTGATGGGAGTTTAAAGCTTACCAACATAGAGTTTGCATTGAGACAATTCTGGTGATATGTGGTGAAAGGAATTGTTAAGAATGATCCCATGGCATCACAAGAAGCATGAAGAACATGAAGAACATGTAGAGAGGTTTTAAAACTTTTTCGTAAACTTGATTGAATTGATGTCACAAAACTATTGAGTAAACGAAAAATCAAAATGCCCAAACCGAAACCACATGGGAGGAACTATTTTCTTCCCTAACCAGGATCCTACGAGTTAAGGGATTTTGCCTGGAGACAACAAAGAAAAGCACCTCACATGGTGGTTCCTCCTCAAATATGTCCTATGAGAGACCCTTTGTTCCTCTCTGATGGGCGGATGAGGCCCTCGTGTCATGGAAGATCAACTCCAATAGATAATTTGCAAACTTCTTAGCGAATCAACACAACAATCACCTCGAAAATAATAAATGGATCTCAGAAACGAGTTTTGAAGTCCTACAGCAGTCACTATAGCAATAGCCAATCAGCGCCTGGTTGACCAGCTAACTATGGGTGGCAGAGGGGCAGAGAAAACAAGAAGGGCTATAGTCATAGGCCATCAATAGATGGTCGATGATTCAGCAACCAATTGACTGACTACAATAGAGAGCGTCAACCAATATGAATATTAGTCGATTGACTGTAACTGGTGGTTGTAGTGCTGCCTCCTCTTTTCCCTTGGTGCTAGCTAGGGGGTTTTCAGGTGGTTTCTTGGTTGTCAATCTACAATTGATTGATGCAATTGAAATTGCAATTAAGGTTTCTCCCTTTGAGAGATATTATAGGGATTCCAATCAAACCCTAAATTAATGGGAATCATTGGATCTCCATTCGATGGATGGGATGTAATCTTAACTGAATTTTTCATCTTTAACTCGAAACAAATTTTAAGAAGTTTGGATCAAGTATCCAAATTTAAATTAATTGAAATACAACACTTGAATTTTGTACCTAATCAAATTAGGTGCAATTAATAACCAAATTAAATGTAACTTAACTCTTTAACATGCAATTAATTTTCTCTTCAATTAGGAATCGATTAATATCATTATTAGTTTCATCACTCTGATAATGACCCATAAGATAGATGGAATTTTAGCACTTCACCCCCTCAAGTATTCTAAATACTTATGAATCTTTCACACTTGGGAGAAAATACTATCCTGAGGTCTAATCCCATTAGATAGCTATCATTCCTCTATGGATAATATTATTCTTGACATCTCCTTGTACTATTGGAACGAGAACAAAAACTAAAGCCTTTCTTAAAGGTCTATCTTCTTCTCTTCATGCCTTGAGTTTGATTAGGACTCTGTGACCACATGTTGAATTTGTCATTCCAAATATACGTGGAGTGAGCTCATGGTTCCAATCTGTTACATACATCTATGCAACAGACTTGTGCGATCTTTTCGAGAGATTATGTGCCTCCTGTCCCTTTCCACATACACTAGCTTTCAAGTATTAACACCAAGGTGGGTGCATCAACTTATTGGTTTGCTAAATATATGTGTTTGTCAATAGAGACATATATCTGTCTTAGGTTTAAGGATACTCCTTCTAAATGATAGCATCGAAAAAGTACTTCTGTTATCTCCTTCTTGAGGTTAACTCATTAACTCAACCCACATGATAGTCTTGAATCTCTATTCGAGAACATTAATCAGGAGACAACCATTTGAGAAGGCTGCCATCCCAACTCAAAGCGAAAACATATAATTGAATCAAATAGTTTTTGGTATGCTATCGATTCCTATAAACCGTTTAGATCTCTGAATCAATGCATATCAGGTTATTCGATCTAGCCAAGTATGTAACCTTAATCTGACTAAGAGACCCAAGTCATTTAACTTGAAAATAATCGAATTCTCTTATTTAGATAAAAATGTAATCGCATTACAAAAACTTGATGGCTCGTTCAAGGCATACAAAATCCAACAGACTTCCATTTGCCCTCAAAGTTATTCTAAAACCTCTTTTAGCCTCATACTGCTAACATGTTGATCAAAAGATTCTCTAGTCAAGGCCTTCATCAGCATATCAACAATGTTATCTACAATGGGTGCCTTCGTGATGATCACATCTCCATGCTTGGCTATCTTCCGAATGATATGATGCTTTCTCTCAATGTGCTTGCTCTTCTGGTGAGAGCGAGGCTCCTACGCTTGCGCATTGGCAACCGTGTTGTCGCACAATAGTGGGATTGGAGACTGTATCGAGAGAACTATGCCAAGTTCCTCTGTGAACTTTCATATCCACATCGCCTCCTTCACAGCAACTAATGCAGTGATGTATTTGACTTCAGTTGTTGAATCAACTGTGGTATCCTGTTTCTTGCATCTTTAGCTTACGAAACCACCATTCAACAAGAAAACAAACCCTAACGTAGACTTTCTATCATTAATATCTAACTAGAAGTCGGAGTTGGTATGCCCCAACACTTGGAGATCCCCATCTCCAAAGGCTAGGCAATAATCCTTAATCCTTTTCAAGTACTTGAGTATGTTCTTGACAACAATCCAATGTTCCTATCCTAGGTTGGATTGATAATGGCTTACCACTCCCATTGTGTGATAGATGTCTAGTCACATACAAAGCATGGCATACATCAGGTTGTCCACAGTGGAAGCATATGGATATCTACACATGGCTTTCTTCTCCTCAACTATTTATGCAAGCATCCCCTTTGACTGGTGAACACCATGTCTAATAGGGATAAAACCCTTCTTGGAGTTATCCATGCAGAATCTCTCTAAGACCATGGTTATGTATCCCTACTATAATAACCCTAGTATCATCTTCTCTCTGTTTTTGACATTTTTAGACCAAGATGTAAGAGGCATCCGCGAGATCTTCAAATCAAAGTTTTAGCATAACCAGAGCTTAACACTGGATAAAATTCCTACAACATTTTCAATGAGTAGAATGTTGTCCACATATAGCACCAGAAAAGTGATAGCACTCCCACTGGCCTTTTTGTAGACACAAGGTTCATCTGTGTTCTAATGAAATCCATAACACCTTATGGTTTTGTCAAACTGGATGTTCCAGCTACAAGAAATTCGCTTAAGTCCATAGATGGACTTCTTTAGCTTGCACACCTTTCTCCCTACCATCTACTCGAAAACCTTCAAGTTATTTCATGTAGATGTCCTCCTTGAGGAAACCACTGAGGAAAGTTGTCTTAACATTAGTCTGCTGGTCACGCACTGAATCAATGTTTTAAAAGTAATTGTTGTAGTATAGCCGATAAATCACATAGAACACTTAAAATTTATACCTCGAAAGAATTCTAAGGTCGAACGCAGGGAGCAATATGGCAATTTATCTCAAGATCACAATTTTAAGCAAGAATATAACAATGTAATAGCAATTTCAAGCACAAATGATGTAAATATAAATTCAAGAGTCAATGTGGCAAAAAGATTAAGGTAAAATGGTGATTTGAATTACCAAATTACCCTATTACAATTATACTTAAATAATGCAATAGTATCAATCAACCAAATGCTACGTATGATGAGTGCACAGTGCACTTCTCTCTGATGCTACAGTGCATAAGCACTGTTCCTCTTTTGGCTGCTTCTCTTCTTCTTCTTTCACTGCCTTAGCTTTTCTTCTTTGGCCTTTCTCTCTTCACACGTAGGGGGAATACTTCGAGAATTTGGCTAAGTCTCAAACAATATTCTCTGAAGCAAAACCCCCCTTAACCCTGCGTGCTCTCTCTCTCTCTCTCTCTCTCGTGTTCTCTTCTCTCTCTCAATCAGGCAGCTACTCTGGCAATCGGGTACGCAGATACTCAGGACCAGGTCCGTGTGGCATGGGTCAAGGATGAGGTGTGAGAGAGGGCTTAGGCGGGTAATCGGGTGAGAGGGGAAAGCGGGACCTCACCCCGAGTCTGAGGTGATAATCCACAGACACAAATTCAATTTATCCCTGTGCATTGCTTTGTAAACTTCCGATGTGGGACTAAGTTCCTACAGTTCTCCGTGCGAAGCTGTTGACGAAGGTTCTTCCAATTACAGTCGAGTCAAGTTCGTGTCTTCCAATTGAAGGCCTGGAGGGTGACTTGGGATCCTTCCGCGCGACCTGGAGCGAGCACTTGGAGATATCCTGGCTAGAACACCACGAACAACGTTGGAAACAATGGTGTGGCGGTGGAGGTTTGGCGATCTACCTGAAATAGAAAATACGGGTGCTAAGCCCCAATTAAAATGCTCAAGATAATCATCGTAGGGTGTGGAATGTGATGGAGGCATCCGTGGGGTGATTTGTGCATAGATGATGGCAGACTGTAACGGAGATGGAAGTGAGAAGGTGGGTTGTTCGATGGATGATTTGGGTGAGTGGAGTGGTGAATAGGGAGAGGGCTTTTGATAGGCGAGTCATAGTGGATCTTATGAGGTGGTTGGCAAGGCGTTTAGAGCTGTGGAAGATGTGGAAGACCTCGCCAGAGTGGTTGCCGGAGCGGAGGGTGATGAATTCGCGAGAGGCGAAGTGGTAGTCGAGTCAGAGTGGCAAAGACGGAGTTGTGAAGTAGCAGAGCTAGGGAGTTGATCTGAGTAGGTAGCAAACAACGAGGAGGAGGAGCGACGTCGGGTCTGGTATGGTTGGTGCGGGAGATGAAGGCTGCTCGATGGGGTAGAAGCGGCGATGACAACGAGGATTGGGGTGCCAGATAGTTTGGCTCGACTAGGAAGAGGAAGAGGAAGGAGAATCCATCGCTGATATTGTGAGCAGATGACTAAAGTGGTCAGAGGGAGTCACCGGGCGTCATGGAGCCTTTCGACCGGAGAAGGGGGAGGAAAGAGGGGTATTCCAGGCCGAAAACAAGCATAGGGAGATCGGCGTGCATCATGGGTCTTTATATAGACCTTAGAGGGAGGTTTGAAGCTTGGAAACCAAGCTTACAAGCTTGGTAAGCTTGACATACAAGAGATACCCGAATCTCTCATGCATTCGCATGAGATTGGGAAGGTTATGGGGTCCAAGACCGAGTGCGATGGAAAGAGAATCCCTTAAGGAATCTCTGGTTCAAATTTGGGAGAGTTTCGTCAAGCAATCATCAAGAACATTCCAAATGAAGGTCGTCGTAGTAGGATTCCTCCATGAGAATGGCAGAAGGACCTCCTTGCAAGGAGTGAAGACAAAGATAAGGGTCTGTTTGTAATGAATTTCAAAAGCTAGAGGCACTTGTGAAATAGAAAGAATCAGACAGGATTAAAATGCAAACTAGGTCAAGACGATCTCTAATTGGGCCTAAATTTTGGTATAAACCTAATTTGGACCCAAGGAATCCAATGGTGAAGTTGGATTTTGGTTTTTACCTAGTTTGACTGGGTAATTTATGCAAAAATTCTAATTAGGGCAATAGTCTGTCCGTGACTCTATTTTGTGTCAAAAATAGGTTCTGAAGGTCACTTCAAAGGTACCAAACCCTAGAGGATATTTTTCTATAAATTTTAGAGGGTTTGGATGAATTTTACCATGACTAGAACATCAGTTAGTTAAGCAAATCTATTTTTAGGATTTCAAATGTCATTTAATTCTTGAAGTACGTGAAAAACCTGTTTTGTTCTGCATGGACCCTCTTGTTAGACTCTAAAGCACATTTAACCTTTAGTAAACCCTTAAAATAACATTGTGGTTATTCTGTATTTGTGGAATACTGGTAAAATTGCAAAAATAACCTTTTATTCTTCTTTTCTTCTCAAAACAACTCAACCTGCCCAAGAGACCTTCTGACTGATATGTAGGAGCTTTTATTGACTTTATAAGATCAAACTAAGCTAGTTATGGCTCATGATGGTGTTCCCATCATCTGCTAGATGTCATAGTCATGTACACAACAATGGCTAGTGTTAGTTGCTTGAGATCAATGCTTTAAATCGTTGCGTTGTAGTATAGTTGAAATCTTGGGAAAAATAGATAAAATTTATACTCGAAAAGTCCGAGGTCGTTCGCTAGGAGCAAGTAGGAATTCAATCGCTAATCGCAAATAAAATGTAATTGAGTACAAAATTTAAGCCAAATAGATTACTCAAAAATGATAATCAATGTAGAACATGAGTATAACAAGAATTTGACATGATAAAAAGAGATCTATAACAAAATAATGGCGATTTAGATCACCAATTATTTACTATAGATATATGTATACTAAGGTAATCAATAATGCCACAGTAATCAGATGTTTCCTTTGGAGATCAGATGCCTTAAATGTTCAACTGTTACAGTGCCTTCTTCTTTGTTTCTTTTTCTTCTACCTTTGATGTTCTTCTCTTCTTCCTTTGCGTACATAGGTTCTTCTTCCTTCTCCTTCCTTTGATTTCTTCCCTCTCTCTTCTTTAGTTTTTCTTCTCCTCTTCAGATGCACAGGGGGAAACTTACGAAATTGGCTAAGTGTTAGCCAATCCTTCTCAAAGCAAAACCCCCTACCCCCATGCTCTCTCTCCCTTTCTCTCCTTGGGTTTCCTCCTTTCTTTCACCTTCACAAGGCCAAGCACAGTACCGGGTTATCAGGTATTCGGACCTAGAGCACACCCGGGTCCAGGGTTACCGGTGTGGTGTAGTGACCGAGGAGTGTACAGGACTTAGGTGGGTAATCAGGTTTGCACCACGTCTGCGGGGGCATGTCACGGACGAGGAGTGTGAGGGTGCGAGGGACCTCACCCCCCAAGTGTTGAGGCAATAAGCCCTCAACACTTTTTAAATTTATGCGGTAGCGCCGCTTCCAAATCTTCTGAGGTGGGACTAAATTCACACCCTTCTTCGTGCAACGCAGCAGCAAGGTCCTTCAATTGCCGCAGCTCACGAGGTCAACGCATCCAATTGATCACCTAGGGCAGTGCCTGAGGTGAATCCGCACAACTTGGGACTTCCACCTGGGGCGATCGAGACCTAGAGCGAGCTTGAAGATTCCTTGAAGCTCTTCATTAATGGCGGCTAGGGGGTATACCTAAAATTCAAGAATACGGGTGCTAAGCCCCAGTTAAAACATTCTAGAGGATCATTGGTGGATGAGGAATGAGGTGGCGGTGGTTTTATGGTGTGGGAGTAGGTGTAGTGCTCGGACGAGGTTGAGAATGACAGAAAGGTAGGTTATTCGGGGGTGATTTTGGGTGAGCGAGAGGATGAAATAGGAGAGGGATTTTGTGAGGAAAGGTGAGGCGAAGGTCATGAGGTGGTAGGCAAAGTGTTTGGAGCAATGGAGTGAGCAGAGCGCTTCGCAGCAGGAGCGAAAGATGAAGATGGGTTGCATGTAGGTTGAGGGTTTATTTTTATTTTGGTAGAGGAAACTAACCTAGGAACTTAGAGAGACCTAACTACTTATTCTAAGTGGACGAAAGGGGGAGGACGACACTAGCTGGTGATGTAAACACATTTACACTACTTAAGATGTCTATTTATGCATGTTCTTAAGCATAGGATTGCATTGCATGATATAAATATTGCATAACATGCATCATCTTGCATTTAGAATAGTTTGAATAAAATGGAGGTTAATTATCTCCTTTTATGTGCTTGGACAGGGAAAACTTTTTATCAGGGCCTCAGATCGAAGATCCAACCGTACAGATGTGATCAGGGTGACGATTGGAGTTCAACGACTCCAAGATCGCCCTAATTAGACATCTGTAGCATCAGATAGTGCCCAGGGAACCCTAGAAGATCAAGGGCCAAGCTGGTGTAAATCTGCACTTCAAATGACAAATCCGACCACACGGATGGATTCAGATCGACTATCGCAGCCTAACTACGTGAAAATCGACTCAATCCGACAACCGTGGCACCATCTACATCATCAAGAAGATGGACGGCCAAGATGGACGACGCAGCGTAGCGGGCGAATGCCTTATCCCGAGGCACTGGCGCACGTTCGATTCCTCGCGAGCGGGCGAGCGGCGCGGACGAGCGGACATGGGTGAGCATTGGATCACGATCGAATGGCTCTGTGCGCCCGATAGCACTCACGAGCCCACGCACGCCCGCGCATAACGTGGGATCGCACGCGGGCAGGCGCGCAGCGCAGGCGGGCAAAGGCACGATTTAAGCCATCCGATCTCGCGATCGGACGGCTGAGATCGTCTGGACGTGCACGTGCGTTGCGAGTGCGGGCAAGCGAGCGGGCACACGCGCGCCGCCCACTATGCCCACGTTCAGACCTTTAGCGACGGTTCTATCCGTCACTAAAGGTCCTGAATTAATGTTTTTAAAGTTGTAATGACCAAATTGCCCCCACACCTTGCAACTATAAAAGGTGATCCCCTCCACACGAAATTCTCATCCCTTCCTTCTCTTCTCTACCTCTCCAAAGCTCAAGAGAAGCTTGTCCCACACCCGGGATGCTTCTCTCGAGATAAAGTCTAAATTTTCATCCCCCTTCGAAAGTGGATCCCGCGACGATGATGTTGTGCTGCCCCGTTCCCGTTCTTCTGCTTCATCCTCCTTCATCCTGCTTCGTCCTCCTTTATCCAGGCATCATCCCGTCCGGCTCGTCCTCCAAGCAACCGTCGAGGAGGATATCTCTCTCCCCATTCTTTTTACTGCTTTCTAGAATAGATTTACTACTTTCTAGAGTAGTTCAACTCGTCCTCCAAGCGACCGTTGAGGAGGATATTTCTCTCTCCATTCTTTTACTACTTTCTAGAGTAGATTTACCACTTTCTAGTGTAATCATTTTCCCGCTTTCTAGTGTAATGAATAATCGTTCTAATGATGAAATTCTATGTTTATTCTACATCTCAATTTGATTTCTGTTTATAATATCCTCTCTCTCATACTCTCTCTCTTCTATTTATTGTAAATAATTAGATAGTTTTAATCAATCAAATTAATTCGTGACAAATAAAATCTAAGGCGAAGTTTTTAAATCAAACGTCCGCCTTTCTGTGTTCGACCCGGAATTTTCTTTTCGGTATAAATTTTATTTGTTGAACACGAGGTCTTCGCTTTCAAACTACAACGACAGGTTTTGAAACCAAACACGTTAGCGTAGCAACTCGAGCGTTCAACAGCTGGTATGGCCGGCGTCAAGGAAGATGAGTTATGCGATGATGAAGAAGCGGCGAGGAAGACGTGGAAAGGGGCGTCCGCTGGTATTATGGCACGCGGAAGAAGTTGGGGAGGATGAATTCACTGCTCGTTTTGCAAGATGGATGAGGAATGTGGACGGGGAACTCGCTGGAGCTCGTGGAGACTTGCAGCCGAAAAGGAGAGAGGAAGAGGGGGGTTTTCGGTCGAAATTCAAGATTAGGAGACTCGGCAAGGTCTAGTAGTTCTTTTATAAGGGTCTAGAGGGCAAAAGGAGCTTGGAAGCCAGGCTTCCAAGCTTGGAAGGTTCACCGGAATAGGATACCCAATTCTTCCACGAGTTCGCATTAGGATTTGGGAGAGAATTAGAGCCCAAGATGTGACTCAAATTGTAGGGAAATCTCTCAGGAGTCTCCCTTCCAATTTTGGAAGGGATTCGCCAATCAATCAGGGAGAAACCCCTAGTCGATGATGGTCGGAGTAGGAGTTCCTCCGAGATAATGGAAGAGGGACCTGATTGTAAAGAATATGACAAAGCTAGGGGGCATTTTGCAAAGAATTTGAAAGTTAGGGTTCTGAATGAGATAGAAAAGAATCTGACTGGACCAAAATGCAAACTTGGTCAAGATAATTTCAGATTGGGCTCAAATTTTGGTACAAACCTAATTTGGATCGAAGAAATTCAATGGTGCAGTTAGATTTTAGGTTTTAACCAAGTTTGACTAGGTAATTTATGCAAAAGCCCAAATTAGGGCAAATGTTAGTCTGAAATTCTGTTTTGAGTCAAGATGGGTTATGATCGTCAAATTGAAGATACCAAACCATAAAGAATATTTTTATATGAATTTTAGAGGATTTAGGTGAATTTTATCCTGACCAAAACCTCAGTTAATTAAGCGGATCTATTTTTAGGATTTTATAAGTCATTTAATTCTCAAAACACGCAAAAACCCTTTTCTTTCTGTTCTATCCCACTTGTTAGCCTTTTAGGATCATTTGACCCTTAATTACCCCATGGGAAAATCCATGGTTGTACTTCATTCATGATATGATGGTAACATTTCAATTTTAACCCTGGTTTCTTTTTTTTTTGAAACAGTGAGGAAAGCTATCGTTAGACGATAGCAATCTGGAGGGTACTATATTTCAAATCAAACAAACCATTACAAAATAGATCCTTAACTGTGTATGAGGAACCAACACTCATTTACAATCTTCTCACATCTAATCAGTCTCTCCTGAAAATACTTTTCATTTTGCACCCTCCACACACACCACAAGGTGGTAGCCATACACCTGTACGGCCGTCCAGGAGTGTCAAACCTCTACCAAAGAGAGTCCCAGGTAGGTAGAGGTTCCTGGAAAATCATCCTCCAAATCTTGTCTGTGACCAGGTATGAAGAAAAAATATGCGACGCACTGTCAGTGTGTAATCCACAGAGATGACAGGCATTCAATGTAGTCCCCATTCTTCTGTGTCTAAGATCACTAGTGATCAAGCCTTCCCGCCTGCATAGCCATAGGAAAATTTGAACCTTCAAAGGGATCTTCAATAGCCATATTTTCCTGTCAATTGGATCACTCTCTACATCGGTGTTTGATCTGATGATCCTCTCATAAGCCTGCTACACAGAAAAAACCCCATTCCAGCCATAGGTATCAGCCATAGTCTGCCTAGGATGCATCTGCTGCAGTGTAGCCAACATATTCTGCCTATCCTCCCACAGCCGAGTGCCTGGTCTGCATTGCTCATGACCTTCCAACCTCCAGCACCCCTCTGCAGCAGACCACAAACTACTAACAGTGGCCTCCTTATCTGTAGCTGCTGCATATGCCCTCGGATATGCATCTTTTAGTAACCCCAAACCTGACCACTGCTCATTCCACAGACTGAAATCGCAGCCATCTCCAAGCCTAGGTTGCAGCAGATGCCAGTTGCTTCTGATTGCAAGAATAACAGATCGCCAAAACGGAGATGGTTTCACTGG
This sequence comes from Thalassia testudinum, assembly GCA_037157565.1. Taxonomy (NCBI): domain Eukaryota; kingdom Viridiplantae; phylum Streptophyta; class Magnoliopsida; order Alismatales; family Hydrocharitaceae; genus Thalassia; species Thalassia testudinum. Next base: position 47,418,257 of record JAZHRO010000067.1, on the reverse strand, counting down.
TTGTAGCCTCTTCCTTGCACTATTAGAACCACCATAACTGTCTTTGATTAAGTCTGTCAAGATATCATCCTTGCAGTCCAAAATCTTTGATGGCCCACTTGATTAACCCTGGTTTCTTATCTTTCTCTCAGAATGATTATGCCATGAATTACAGTCCTCTGGTGGTTATGTAGGAGCATTTAATGACTTAATCAAGTCAAATTGAGCTAGTTATGGCTCATAATGGTGTTCCCATCAGCTAGCAATATCCGAAGGGATTTAAGCATGGCAATAGGGAAGAAGGTTTCCTTATAGTCAACCCCTTCTCTTTGGGTGTAGACCTTGGCCTTAATTCGTGCTATGAAGGTCTCTACCTTCCTATCTTGACCTCTCTTTATCTTATAGATTTGTTTACACCCAATGGGTTTTACCCTGTCAAGAGGATCCATGAGGGTCCATACATTATTCTTGTGCATGAAGTCTACCTTAGAATGCATTGCTAGCCTCCACCTATCCATATCGTGACCCTTCATTGCCTCATCATATGTAGTAGGATCAATCTCAAACTCTTCTAAGATGTCAAATCCGTATCTTTCTGGTGGATGCACCACTCTAGAACTCCTTCTAAGAGGAATGGGAGCATTACTAGATTCTGGTGAATCTCTTTCTTCTAGGATGGGGACTTCATTGGTCACATCAGACTCAATAAGTTCCCCCACTTCATTCTTGTCTTAACCTTCAAGGAACTCATTTTCCAAGAATCTAGCATTCCTAGAAACAAATACCTTTTAGGACTCAGGGTCATAGAAGTAATAGCCCTTGTAATCCTTTGGATCCTAATGAAGTAACACTTAATAGTGCGGGATTCCAATTTGTTAGGATTCATATTCTTAACATGAGCCATGCAACCCCAAATGTGCATATGTCCTACACTAGGATTTTGTCCCCCACATCTCTATTGGAGTTTTAGAAATGGATTTGATTAGAATTTGTTTTAATATGTATGCAGTTGTTTCCAGTGCATACCCTTATATGTAAAGTAGTAGTTCTACTTTATTCATCATGGGTCACACCATGTCCAATAGGGTGCGATTTCATCTTTCAAATACGCCATTCGACTGTGAGATACCAGAAGGTGTGAGTTCAGTGATGATTCCTTTCTCCATGTTATTCCTTGAATTCCTTAGAAAGCAATTCACCTCCTTGGTTTGACAAAATTGCCTTGATTTGTTTACTTGTTTGGTTCTCAACCAATGCCTGATACTCTTTGAACATTGCAAAAGTTTTAGTCTTATGATGCATCAGGTAAATGAGTTCATACCATGAATAATCATCAGTAAATGTCACAAAATACTATTGGCCATTCCTAGTTGCAGTACTAAATGATCCACACACATCAGTATGTATGAGATCTAGAGTTCTCACGTTTGACCCCTTTTCCAAGAAAGGGTGGTTGGGACATCTTCTCACGAATATAGTATTCACAAGTAGGTAAGTGTTGGACCTTCAGAAAATCCAAGGGTCTATCCCTTATGAGTCTATTGATCCTATCAATAGACACGATTCCCGATCTTTGATGCCAGTTCACGATGGATCTATCCACATCCTCTCTAGCACGCTTAGAAGGTGTTTGATTCTCAATCACCACATCAGAAGTGCTCAAAAACAGACTCACAATCATCTAGTACATACAAACCACCAGGAGTAATGAGACCAAAAGCAATATCTTTTCTATAACGACTTATAGTAAGAGTATGCTTAAAATGAAATGCATATCCAAATCTAACTAGCTTAGAAATAGATAAGAGGTTCCTCCTAATGGAAGGTACAAAGAGACAGTCTCACAAAACTAGAATGTGCCCGTTAGCCATTCTGAATCTGTAGATCCCTATGGCTTCTACTACAACCATTACTTCAAATCCCATAATGATCTCCGTTTCTTCCTCCTTAAGCCTTCTAGTCACCTAAAACATATGCAACAAATTGCAAACATGAATAGATGCTCCAAAATCCACAACTCAACTTTCAACTCGTCCAACGAGCAAGTTGGTTTCAATGATGAGAAGAGATTCCATAAATGCATTGACCTTTCCCTTGCCCTTCTCCAAGGACTTCATGTACTTTGAACAGTTTCATTTCTAGGCCAGGCTTCCTATAGTAGTGGCATGCATCTACTGCCTCGTCCTTCTTCTTCTTGGAAGAAGTGAGATGTGTGGAAGGACCTGAAGAGTTGCTCTTCTTTTGGGAAGTCTTCCCTTTACCTTACTTCTTCAACTTAAACCTCCTACTATTCTCGGCAACCATTGCCTCAAGTGGGTTCTCCTTCTTAATGATGTCCTCTATGAACTTAAGTAAGGAGATGAGCTCAGAATGTGTCATATTCATCTTTCCCATATGGAACGAGATGATGAAGTTGTTGAAGCAACTTGGAAGAGATTGCAAGATGATATCTATGAGGGTCTCATCATCAATCTTCTTTGGAGTTTTGAATATCTCCATACATCTTCAAAATATACTCTCTCACTGAAGTCCCTACCTTCATCTTGCATGAAAGTAGCTCCCTGAGCACATTGTAGCGTTGATTTTTGTTCACATCTCCCTCAAACTGATCAGGATCTTAGAGGTTGTCACATCTCCTCATGTTGCTTCTAAAGCACATTGGAGAGCAGACCAACTATATAACATCGAGTGAGTGTATTGTCCCTATCCTAGTTTGCATTAAACTTCCTCTCCTGAGCATTTCTAGGAACCTCATTGTTACGAACGCGTGCCCCGGACGTATTTTAAGACGTCTGGGAGGTGGCCCAGACGTCTGACCAGACGTCTGACCAGACGTCTGGGATCACATCCCGACGTCCTGCCAGACGTCTAGGATGATTTACAGACGTCTGAAAAACCGTTATCGTCCACACCCGCGAGTCGTCTGCGCGCCTGCGCGTGCAGACCGCATATTCGTTATTCCCTCTTTTTCTTCTGCGGCTGCAGATGCCTGCCGCGCCTTCTCTCTCTCCTCTCCGCACGGCGTTAAAAGGACCACGCCTCCCCTCCCGTCTCCACCGTCTCCTTCTTCTTCTCCTTCCTGTGCACGAGAGCGAGCGAGCGCGAGGGCTGCAGCAGCGGCCGCAGTGAGCGCGGAGGAGGCGCGGCGTGCGAGGGCGGAGCTCTGCCGTGAGGGCGAGCTCGCCGGAGCGGCTTGGCCTGCCGGCGGAGGGCGCAGGGGGCGCGGAACGACGCGGAGAGGGACCTGCTGCAGCCTGAGCAGCAGGAGCGCGAGGTGCGACGCGGGCGGCGTCGCGAGCAGAGTCCGGGTCGCACCCTGATTCTGGAAAAATTTTCAGAATTAGACGTCTGGGTTGATAGGCAGACGGCGAGGACGACGTCTGGTAGCTCATACCGACGTCTGAAAGGTGTGTATTCCGCTTTCTTCTTCCTTCCTGTCGACCGACCGTACTAAGGGAGGGAGTTGGCTGTGCACAGGTTCGCTGATTCTCCATCCTTTGCGAATCAGACGTCTGGAAGTTGTACCAGACGGCGGGAGTGACCTCCAGACGTCCGGGGTGACCATCGGACGTCTGGGAGCTAGGACAGACGTCCCCGCAGACTTCTGGACGTCTGGGAAACCACGCTGAACAGGTAATTCTCTGATCCACTGTTTAAGACGTCTGGAAGAAGTTCCAGACGTCTGATTTTGCACAGTATCATCTTTTTCGACCCATTTAGGGCCGTTCGGGCTCCGTTTTCCGCGATTCGAGTTGCGTTCTTTTCAGAATTAATTCCTCTACCCGTCTACAGTAGCTATACACAGTTTTGAGACACTCCTTGTATTTGATCCTTGTGATAGGACCTCGTTCAGTTGCAGTCTTGGGAGTCGCGGAGGCACGCGGGATTCCCGATCACGCCCCCATTACTCCCGTTGTACCTAGTAGAGTGGCTTAAGTTTATTATTAAAATCTGTTAAAGTATGGAACCATAACTAGAATCTAGGACATTGCATGAATCCTAGGAATGAGAAATGTATGGAATGATAGCTCCTAGGTGATGCATGAATCCTAAGGCTGGAAAACTAGTTGTATGCTAAATCCTAGGATGTGGCATGAACCCTAGGATGGAAAAACTAGTGGAATGTATAATACTGCAGTCTTGGAAAAATGGAAAGGAATATAAAGCTGCCTGTAAATTGAATTAACAGCTGCCTGTTATGAATAAAGAAACATGATTGAGATCATGGATTATGAGAACGTGAAACTGGAAAGTGAAACATATGATGTTTTGAGATAAAGAGCTGGAACCCTACGGGGAATTAGGAGTGGAACTCCTGGAAAGAAAAAGGAATGGAACTGAGATGTAGTTTGTACTGTCTCTTGGGTACGCAATACCAAGGGAAGTACCTGTACCTGTTTAGTGTAGAGTGGGGCCAGCCACCCCAGGGACCCGGGGTTAGGATTGGCCGCTCTGTACCGACTTGTTGGCCCTCGTGTACGTAGTACCGAGGAGAGCTACTAGTGTTAGGAGAGTACTAGCTACCCCACGGGCCCCGGGGTTCTGCTAGCCTCCTTCACCGACTTGTTAGGCCCACTAGGGCAAACTAGGGTAGTCAGGCGAGGGTGCGCGGACTATGGAGGGGCAAGGCCCCGGTTTGGTTACTGTGGAGGGGTTGGACCCCTGTTACTGAGAGGGCTCTGCCCTAGTTCCGTGCTGTGCTTTGGGCGCACCCGTTAACAGAAACGACTGACCGCGTGCCAGTGCGGGCTAGCTACCTGTGCGTTTATCGCGCGTGCCGTAGTCACCGTTACATCTGTCAGTGACCTTGGGGTGGTTGACTGAGGGTAGGATCACCACGGGGGACTCTCCCGGCCAGGAGAGCACCACGTGCTACTTCTACTTTTGGAAAAGACTGCAATCAAGATCGTTCCCACGAGGACATTCGAGATCAAGTAAAGGATCTGAGAAATAAATGAAATAGTGAGAAAAATTGAAAGATGTGAATAAAGGAAGTAATAGAACATAACAGCTACTGTACACTCTACTGTTGCCTTTAGTTAGTTTGCCACTCTACTCAGCGTTTTGCTGACGTGTTACACTCGTTACCTTTTTCAGGACCAGGTGTTGAGCAGCCAGGGTCGGTGGCTGTAGAGGACGCTGGGCCGAGTAGGGTCCAGTAGAGTTACCACAGTCTTTTGTACCTCTTTTGTTTCTGTTCTAGTAAGTAGTTTTTGTTTCCGCTGTACCTTCTTTACCTGCAGTTCTTGTTATATGATAAATGTTGTTCTACTGTTGTGGTGGTACCTACTGTAGTAGTTTCTTTCCTTACTGCTGTACTTTCTTACTGTTAGTTATATTCATGCTGAATGTGGTTTATTTTACTGTCTTTTGGTTACTTCCTCGTTGGACGACTAGGTCTTGGGATTAGTCGAGTCGGTCCGGTTCTCGTGTCTCGTAGGGACTCAGGAACCGGGTCGTTACACTCATGCTTGTTCTGCTTGATCACATACTCTACACAATCAGCAGCGAGAAATTAGGTCAAGATTATGGATCAAATCCATATAGTTAGGGCAAGTTAGTTGGTTCTTTTCAAGTAAGCAGCTGAGAGGATTGAGGTTCGTCATCTGAAAAAGAATTTAAGATTTTTGATTAAACTCTAGTTTAATGACAAAATATTTTTTTTTGAGATTTTGAAAACAAAATTTCCCACTATGTCAAATTTAAATGTCATTCCCTCTCTAACACTCAAATCAAGAGTCATGCCAACCCTAATGCCTCAGGCATGACCGGACACTATTCTCCAATGAGACCAAGCATCTGCTTTGGCAATCTACACAATTTCATTGAGAAGAGTGGGAACATTTCTGCCTCGCAAGTACAACTTCCATGTTTGAATGATTTAGTTCTTTGGTGTACACTACACCAAGCCCGTCAACCACTGTTGAACTATTTCGTATAAAAGCCCCATACATACACCTAACCTTTGAGCTAGAAACTACATCCAAGGAGACAGTTGCAAGACCCATCCCAAGGAAACTAGCGTACATGCTCCATGTGCATGTCATACCAGTCCCTTCCTTTGGGGAGTGAACTCACTAGTACGACGCTGTGGTTACGATTCCTCGTCTTGACAGGGACCACGAATCATCATTACCATGGCTAATTCATTGACACATTTAGAAAATAAGGGAACCAGTCCTACTGGCAATTCGACTAAGTCTTATTTTGAGAAAAGTTCAATTTAATCTTATTAAATTAACTAATCTTGACCTACTCTAAAATTATAATCATATTTTAATCTTATCCTATGATTACATATTTGATATTGCATTCCATGCATCACAATCACAATCATACATTATTCCACAAAAATTACTTCATATGTAAAACTTCCCAAATTGAGGAAATTACATGAAAAATAACTCAACACACTCACAATCGTTCCACAAACTATATGCCTAAGATGATCTCATCATCACATATTCCACAATCAAACCATCAAATCATGAAAACACAGGCACACAGATAATAATCACAATATCATATGTCGAGGGATGCGATTGCCTTTTCTCATATTATTTACTAATTAATCAAGTGAGTACATTTTGTTATTTACTAATCTCTAATCCTAGTTTGAGATCTTGTGGAACATAACGGCATCCTATTGTTTTGAAAATATTTTAAGTCCAGTAATTAATCTAATTAATTTCTAAAATTAAATTTCCAAACAAGTCTCATGGCTTGCTTGATTTTTGAAATCTCTATGTGCCTAATCTCTATGTGGATCACATCCTCAAATTTGTGCAACATTCAATCTCAAACAAAACCACAAAAAATCATGAAAAAAACAAATAAATGTTCACTAACAAACATATCGGGTTTTTCCCACAATGGTTGCACTAAATCCAATTCGAAAATAGGGTCAAAATGTACCAAGAAGCAATCTATTAGCATTGACCTGTCATCGATCAGCTATAATAGGGGCTACACAAATCCTACTCTTCAGTAGCCAATCGATTGCCCAACCAACCCGCAACTGGTTAAACAAAACCAGTTGACTTATCTTGTCAATTGGTCAATCGGCTACAACGTCATACATTGTTGCATGTTAGGAACTATTTCCTTTTAGTTAATCAAACAACCATGCGACCAATTGACTTGCTACTACAACGTTGGTCTGCAGGTTCACTAACCCATCAACTTGCTTCTATATTGTTAGTCTAGACCTCCCCGACACCCAATGTCAGGACATGGCCTTTATTAGCCAGTCAGCTGATTCTGTTAACTGGTTAGCTAGCTATGCTATAGCCAGTTGGCTAGCCATATTGCCAGTCTACCGGTTATAGCATATTTTATTGGTGCGAACCAACAACCCTAAAATATGTAGTTTTCGAGGAAAAATAGATCAACTAAAGCTCTGATACCACTAAAGGGAATCATTCAAATGATCTTGTGGCATCATGGAAGTGTGAACACGAAGAATGTGTAGAGGCATTTTAAAACTTTTTCACAAACCCAATCGAATTGATGTTGTAAAAAGATCAAGTAAATGGAAAATCAGAATGCCTAAACCATAACCACATGGAGGAACTATTTTCCTCTCATTTCGGGATCCCACGAGCTGGCAGATTTTACCTTGAGGCAGCATAGAACAATACCTTACGTAGTGGTGCCTCCCTAAATAGGTTTTGGGAGAGACCCTTTGCTCCTCCTCGACAGGAAAATGAGGCCTCGTGTCTTAGAAGATCAACTACAATAGATGATTTGTAAACCTAGTCACAAATCGAGGTGACGATCTCCTTGAAAACCACAAACAGATCTCAGAAATAAGTTTTGAAATCCTATAGCAGCCACTACAGTACTAGTTGGTTGGTGCCTGGTTGACTAGCTACTATGGGTAGCAAAGGGGTAGGGAAAGTAGGAAGGCCTGTAGTCATAGGCCTTCAGTAGACGGTTGGCTGGATCAACAACCGATCGACCAACTACAACAGAGGGCATTGACCAATATGAATGTTAGTCAACTGGCTATAACTAGCAGCTGTTGTGCTACCTCCTCTTTTCCTTGCTGATGCCTAGGGGTTTTTTGGGTGGTTTCTTGGTGATCAATCAACAATTGATTGATGGAATTGAAATTGCAAGTAGTGTTTCTCCCTTTGAGAGATATTTATAGGGACTCCAATCAAAAATTAAATTAATGGGAACCATTGGATGTCCATCCAATGGGTGTGATGCAATCCTAATTGAATTTTGCACCTTTAGCCCAAAACAAAATTTGGGAAGTTTGTATCAAGTATCCAAATTTAAATTAACTATAATTCAATACTTGAATTTTGTATCTAATCAAATTAGGTGTAATTAAATGCCAAGCTAAATGTAACTTAATTCTTTAAGCTACAATTAATTTTCTCTTAAACTAGGAACCCAGTAATATCATTATCAATTTCATCACTCTAATAATGATCCATAAGATAGATAAATTTTAGCACTTCGCCCCCTCAAGTATTCCAACTACTTGTGAATCCTTCACACTTGGAGGAAAATATTAACCCAAGTTCTAATCCCATTAGGCAGCTGTCACTCCTTTAGGGATAATATTATTCTTGATATCTCCTTGTACTATTGGGATGAAAACACAAATCAGAACCTTTCCTAAAGGTCTATCTTCTTCTCTTCATGCCTTGAGTCTGATCAAGACTCTGTGACCACATGTGAAATTTGTCATTCTCAATATACGCAGAGTGAGCTCATGCCTCTAATTTATTACATACACCTATGCAACAGAGTTGTGTGATCCCTTTGAGAGGTCATGTACCTTATGTCCCTTCCAAAATACATAAACTTTCCAGCATCAACACCAAGGTGGGTGCATCAAGTTATTGGTCTGCCAAATGTATGTGTTCATGAACAGAGACACATATCTTTCTCAAGTCTAAGGATACACCTTCTCGATGAAAGTATTAGAGGACTTCCACTCTCTTTTGCTTCATCAAGTTTACTCATTAACCCGATCCGCATGATAGTTCTCGAATCTCCACTGAAGAACATCAATCAGGCAATGACCTCTTGAGAAGGTTGTCATTCCAACTCAGACTGAAAACATATGATCAAATGAAATGGTTTCTTGATGTGCTATCAAATCCTCTTAACTGTTTAAATCTCTAAATCAACACACATTGGGTTATTCGATCTAAGTACGTAACCATAATTGTACTAAGGGACCGAAGTCATTTATCTAGGAAATAATTGAATTTTCTTATTCAAATAAAATGTAATCTCATTACAAAAACTCAGATGACTCGCTCAGGGCATACAAAATCCAACATGTGATTCATCGAAATCTGACCCTGAATAGCCCTTGAACTAGCTAGAACAAGATCGATAGGCCTTAAACATGTTTGAACTGCATGGTTCACTTGAACAAGTGTCACTAGCTGCCTTGACAATGCCCTGCCACATGGTGGTCGGTGATTTGCTCACATACGTCACGCAGATCACCCCAGATGGTGATCGAATGGCCTACGAACTCCATAAGCATTTGAACGTGAGCGGAACCCTCCTCTCGTAGGCGACCCTTCCTCCTGTGTAGGCTCACAGTTGCATGTCCTCTTGCCACACGATGCAAGGCAATTAGGGCATTGCCTTCTACCATCTAGCACTGTCATACAGACACTGCACGCCTTCTAAAGAGGTGGGGCCCACGTATCATGCAAAAAGATGAAGAAGTAGAAAAAGGGAAGCAGAGAAGGAGAGATACTTTCTCTTTCTGTCTTGAAACTCCTCCCTCTTAATTCTACATGCTTATGTTTGGGTTTTGATGCAAATAAAAGATAAAATGGTGACATGAGGCCTGAGGGGGTCTTTTTATACTACCATGGTTGACTTGGGCTATGAGAATATTTAGATTTGAACTAAAGTGGCCCCTTTTCAGTTCGCATATGCTTACATCCTTGTTTAACATGTTTCAAATGTAACTTTTGTTACACAACTCAGATTTTTGCAAAATTAGTCTCGTTGGAAACCTATTGATGAAAGAAATCCAACAGTTTCATATATGATATATTCCGAACAAGTACTACCTGAGGGTTGAATGGGTTTGACCAAATCTACATTTTCTCATTTTCGAGTTGCATTAACCCAATTCATGCCCTAAAAGCATCAATGGGTTCATCTTGACACGCTTAATCTAGAAATAGGCATAAATTTGGATTTTGGTCATAACAAATATAACCATAAAGGAAGTTTCAGCTTGAAACTTGAGTAACATTATATGTACAAGTCAAACAAATAACAAGAAGCTCACAACAACCTTAAAGAGGACAAAAGCAGAGTTTCAGAACTCACCCATAAATAACTCTGAGTATTGCTCTCTCATGTCTGCCTCAAGTTCTTAGGTTGCCTCCTTGTATCTTTAGCTCTACCAGAGCACTTTGACCAAAGGGATTTCCTTTTTCCTCAACAACTTGATCATCCTATCCAAGATCTGTATTAGTTGCTCCTGGTTGGTCAGGTTCTTCTCTATCCCTAAATTGTCATATTTCAGAATGTGGCTTGGGTTTGAGACATACTTGCTTAGGTTAGAAATGTGAAAAACATTATGTTCTTTAGCCAATTGTGGTGGTAGGAAGAGCCTATAAGAAACAAGTCCAACCCACTCAAGGATCTCGAACGATCCCACAAATCTCAATGCCCTTCAACCCAAACTGTTGTAGGTCCTTCATAGGTGAGACTTTGATTGCTAACCTCAAGTTGTATATCCTTGCACTTACAATTTGCATAACTCTTCTATCAGATCTTCACTACAATGAGCTTCTGATGAATCTACTCTATAACTTCTTGGTCCTAATGAATCAGTCTTGGACCATTTCCCACTTTGCTCCAACTTCCATCCAGTATAGAGGAGGCATGCGCTTCTATTCATAAAATGCCTCATATGGAGCCATATCAATATTGAAGTGGTAGCCATTGTTGTATGTAAAATCCACCAAGGGTAGGTGGTCCTCCCATAAGCCCTTCCAATCTAGGACATAGGCTTATAGTAAATCTTCTACCATCTGAATCATAGGCTCAGATTGCCCATTGGTCTAACTGTGATATGTAGTACTGAACTGCAACTAATCCCCATCGCCTACTATAACCCTCCCTAAAACTAAGTGGTAAATTTAAAATCTCTATCTAAAATGATCTCTCTTTAAATAACTGGCAATTTGACCACCAGGTCCATTGTAATGCTTTCCCACTTCCACTCAAGCACAGGAAGTGGCTAAAGCAAACCTACAGGCCTCTAATGCTCGTCCGTCACCTGGTGGTTAGATCAGACACTATTGACATATTTGGTTTTGTCCTTCTTCATTCCACACCATTAGAAGTTCTTTTTAAAATCATGATACATCTTATTATTCCCTTGATGGATGATCAATCGTGAACTATGGGCCTCTACTAGTAAATCCCTGTGAAGAACATCACCCCAGGAAACACATAGCCTTCTATGAAGCCTAAGCGCTTCGTCCACAAAGGTGAAGTCTCCCAAATCTCCAACCAAGACCCAATAATGAAGGCTTTGTAATTCTGGGTCTGCCATCTGTCCTTCTATGATATGGGAAATGAGCTCGGGACATAACTATCTCATCATAGTAACCATTCCTCGATAGCCACAAGTCTCCTGAGGCCCCAACTGCCACCCTTTATCATGCTACTCTATCTTTGAGCCTATAGACTGGCTAGCCATACTAGCAGCTTCCTACTCAAGATGCCAACCTCCACATTAGCATTTCCCAAATGGTACATAATGGTGCAATCATAATCCTTCAAGAACTCCATCTAGAGTCGCTATTTCAAATTCAATACCCTCTGATCAAAGAGGTAATTTAGGCTCTTGTTACCTATGAGAATCTCTAATGTTTCCCTGTATAGATAATGTCGCCAAATTTTTAAGGCGAAGACAATCACTGCTACCTCCAAGTTATGCGTGGGGTAGTTGTGCTCATGGGAGAGTGGTGTTAATACCAGTTTCTATTTACTTAAACTAGTGTTAAGTTGTGGTGTTAGCCCTTGTAGTGTTCATTTAAACCAGTGTTAACAGGAGTGTCTAGAGAATGGAGTCTAGATGTGGGGGAGTTACAAGGCTAACACTTGCTTTGCTAACACCCATTGGAACTAGTGTTAGCAAAACAGGTGTTAACCCCCCTAAATCGATGTTAAGACTATGTAGGTTAACTCCCTAGGTAAATAACCGTTAATCTTCCAAAAAATGGATTAACCCCCCAAGTAAACTAGCCCTTAGGACATACACTATCTACATACATTTCCCATATCTCTAAGTGCTAGGAAGAGAGTAGGTGTAGCAACATCTTCACATCCCTTCCCTCCCCTCTATAGGAAATCCACAGGGTACAATATGCTTCAAGTATTTCTGGATATTGAGCCTCTAAAAATCAACACTTCAAATTTTAGTTGCATGCATATCCTCCTTACGCATTGGTTGGGATGAGTGCCTCCCGTGAGAATTTACATGGTTTACTAGTTTGTCCATTTGTATATTGATTTCTTTTATCAAGTTATATAATTAACGGTGTGGAATCATTATGTTTTTTTGTAGAAATATTTATTTTTCTCTTTTTCTAAAAGGTAAATGTGGTGGGTTGGAATATGATTCCATGATCTCTTAGGTGTACTTTGGTAAGGAAAATATGCTTGTGAAATAAGTAGATAAACAAGAAAGGAGTGATGGAATAAGTGAGTTTTGATATTTGGGTATTTAGGTGGATTAAACTTATTCCACAAAGATGATGGAATAAGTTTGCACTTGATTAACTTCTCTTAACCTAACATAAATACGAGGCAGGTTAAATAGTCAACAAATGCAGGTTAACTGACTTAACCTACTTACCAAACACTACCTTACATATCAGTGCGAGACTCTATCACAAAGCCAACCGCTTTGACTCATTTATTCACCTCTAACTCCCGTTGGAAGAAAACATTTTTCAACAAAAATGATAAGTAGGAGAATGAAATGTTAAGGGAAGTGTATATAGCATTCAAATTGTAAAAAAAGAGTAGGAATCAAGTGCTTGCTTTCACCATAAATGAATACATGTGCCTAGTTTCATATCACGGCAGTTGAGAACCAAGCTCCCAAAAGTTATCACTGCCTTAGATGGGATGTTATGGGAGGGGGAAAGTCACGGCAGACTAGAAAAATAAATAAACAAAGATCCACGTAAAACTCAACGTATGTGAAGGCAAACAAGCCAATATAGTGATATATAAAAACTAACTAAGACTTTTTTTCAAGGTATTTAGACCAATCACATTTACTGAGATGTAGTAATTGTAAAAATTTTGTGTTGTGAGATGGTAAATAATCATGAGTATCTTGATGTAATCTTTCATTAACATTTTTCTCTCCAAACCGAATCTCAAAGCAATCAATTCCCGCCACAAACTTGTATTAATGAACACATGCAGTGCAAAAGCCCAAATTCCCAATAACACACGCCCATAATTTCTCATGATCTTTGATTTCTTTTCATTTCATTAACATGCCGACCAATACTTTATCATCAAAACATTGTTTGGCCAACATGAAACCCTATGAATTAATGAAATATCGAAAAAAAAGATGTCAAATGAGATAGTTATTGTTGTATGCTCCAACAATGAATTGTCAATTTAGCTAAATATGTTAAAAAAATATATATATCTTTCTCTAATGGATATTCTCAATCCAAAAATATGGATACCCAAGCCTAGTTTTAATTGTGCTGTTCCGAAGCAAAGATATCTACTAATATGTGCTTGAAGCTACAGAAATTAATTAACTTAACAAAGAAACCAAATTGTAAGAACTATTAGTAGCTTTTCTCTTTGTTTTTTTTTTCACTCGGAACAAGACATAACTACCAATTTGTTTCTTGGTTAAGTAATGGATAGACACCTGATGCGGGATCCATATGCTTACAGGTACAACCAGATCAGTGGCGAAGACGATGATGGCAACAGCAGTGGCTTTGGTGGTGAAGGCGAGGATGACGGCAAGTCGACCTCCAGTGTCGCCAAAGTAGAGCCTCCAAAAGTAAACGCCAACTACAATTCAGTTGCTCAAGAAGCCGTCGTTGGCACCGAGTACTCTCCTTCACGGCAAGATGCTTGTCGTGCAGAGACAGTAGCAACTATGTCACAGGCCCAACCATCGATGCCAGCTAGTCAACGTCGTTGGAAGAAATTCAAATAAGGAATCACGTTTTTCAGAACACCACCACCAAAGTAGAGTGAGGAGAAAGTACCCCAATCATTTTTCTTTTTTTCTGTACTGTGATGGTGTAATCTTGGTAAGTCAAAATAATTTTCCATTTCTTTTGCTTTTGTTTCTCCTTTTTTTTGGTTGAACTGCATCAACAAGATCGACTCGTTTTACCTTTCGTTAATATCACAATGGAACATCTCAAATTTCAGGATCTCAAGCATGACTGACTAGGATTGTAGTTGAATCATTTCAAACATCTTTACTATTGGGCAAAGTCAAAAAGAGCTACTTGAAAAGGATCCATCTCCAACCAAGAAAGAAGGAAAAAAAGAAAGGAATGAAAGAAACGAAAGAAAAGAAAAGACCAAGTGGGTCATGATTTGAACTATAAATAAGAACCGATCAAAAATTAAAGAAATAACCGTTAGCTATTATTCATACTAATGTATAACTTGTATATAGTTGGAGAGAAACTTTGTAAATTGTCCATGCTCTATAAAGACAAGAGAGGTGGATAAGGTCAAAACAACCTAACCTTTCTCTCACTTTCCCCTTTCTATTTCTAACATAGTATCAAAGGATCGTGCATGTGCGATGCACCGATCTCTCCACCGACCTAATGCAAGCTACGATTTCTGAGCTAAGATTAGTTCGATCAGCGACATGTTGATCAGTGGCATGTTTGATTGTTATTCTTCCATGAAGTAATATTGTTATACGAGGTTCTGTTCTTTCTGTGTATTTTCTATTGCTGCTATTGTTTATGCTGGATCAAGTGTTCTACTATTCTGTTTGCATCTATTTGTTCCTTTGTTCACTCTCTGTTCTTTGCCATGGAAGAGACCAGTGTTGGTCATTCAAACTTAGTCTCATCACGATTCACTTCGCTTATTGATTCGTTATCATCTACTATACACCACAGCATACCCTACAAACTTACTTCATCCAATTTTATTTTGTGGAAGGCACAATTTGTGCCCATTCTCCATGCCTATAACCTAATGGGTTTCATGGATGGTTTTATGCAACCTCCACCTCAATTTATTTCAGATTCTTTTGGTTCTCATATTTTAAATGATGACTACTTGCTTTGGCATGGGAAAGATCAATTAGTCATAAGTTGGCTCATTTCCTCGATTTCTGAAGACATCTACCTCAGTTGCTCAATCTTACTTCAGCTCGGTCTGTTTGGAATTTTCTTGATAATTTCTTTGCCACTCAAACTAAGGCTTGAATTTTTCAATACAAATCTGAGCTTAGTAGTCTTAAGAAGGGTGATTTATCCATTTCAGCTTTTGTTAATAAAGCCAAAGCAATTTCTATTAATCTTGCTGTGGCTGGAAAGTTCCTGAAAATGATGATCTTCTATTGGCCATTCTAAATGGCCTTGGGTCTGAGTATGACTCCATTGTTACCACCTTGATGAGTAGCGCTGGCAACATTTCTTATGAGGAGGCTATTAGATTATTATTGTCCCATGAAGAAGGATTATTACACAATCAACCACGTTTGGAGCCTTCGATTAATCTGACCTTGACTTCTCCAATTAGAGGAGGTTGGCATGGTATGTGAACAAGGTGAGGCTTTTTTAGAAGAAATAACTCTTTTCAAGGTCGTGGTCAAAATTTCTCTCCATAATCAGGTTGTGATCAAGGCCGTACCAATTATGGTTCTAGTGGTTCTTCCAATGGTCGAGGATTTATTTTGGAGGTCGAACAACTGGCTAATACAATGTCAAATTTGTGGCAGATTGAACCACTCAGCAACTACATGTTATCAGAGATATAGTCATACCTTTCCTCCTCAAGTGCAATTGTTAGAACACTCTTCTCAGCCATGCTATCCTGATTCTAGGGCCACACATCATGTTACAAATTCCTTGGCCAATTTAGATATTGCTTCAAATTACATGGGCTCTGAGGAAGTTAAATTTGGGAATGGGGATAGTGAGGCAATAACTCACATTAGTAATTCTTCTATTCTTCCCACACTAATCAACTTTATCTTAATCATATTTTGCATGTTCCACAAGTCAAGAAGAATTTGTTATCCATACAAAAGTTCGCACGTCACAATAATTATTTTTTTTAATTACATGCTGATTCATGCTTTGCGAAGGACAAGGATAATCAAGTAGCACTCCTTGAAGGGAAGGCTATTGTTGGGTTGTATAAACACTAGCTTCCAAGAGGTTCTTTTACCTTCTTCACCAATAATTCTTCTACTGCAATTTCAAATTTTTCTATTGCGGCTGCTGCTATGGTCAAAAAAGAGTCTGCTTCCTTGTAGCATTCAAGGTTAAGTCATGCCAACATGGCCACAATTAAAGCTATGTTCAACTGTTCTTATGTGCCATTCAAAAATGATTCCAATAAATCATTGTGTAATGCATGTATGCAAAGAAAGTCACACAAATTATCCCTATATTCTACTAGAACTGTTAGTGCCACTCCTTTTGAAATTGTGTTCTTAGATGTATGGGCGTCCCCTGTACCTAGCTTTGATAATAATCATTACTTTGGCCTTAATGCACCACTGAGTTAGGCACACAAGTGGTTACCTAATCTGATTTCTACTCAATTATATATTTGGTTGTGTACCGATTCCAAAGATTAGATTACCCGTTGAGTATAAAGAATCAGAAGAGGTTGTGTACCTCTATGATTTTTTTTTAGATTTTTTTTTAAGCAGGGGTGAGGTGAATGGAGGTTGAAATCAAAGCAACAAAACTAATCCTAAGGTTTATGAGAGAACTTAGATTAATTAGGGTTTGAATTAGGGTGATTGGAATGAAGTCTATGGAGGAGGAAAGAATAGGGGAGCACTTACAGTTGTCTGCAACTGCACTTTACTCATTTCTACCACTTGAAGATTTCTGGTCGGAGTACCTGCAAGACAATAGAGAAGAAATAAAAGAGAGTTAGAAAGCAATGAAGTGTGCAGAATGCGGAAAAGAAATCGAGATCCGTTGCCCCCTCGCAACGGCGCCAAAATGATGTACGAGATTTTGTTATGAAAAGTTTTGAGTTTAGAAAATCCGTCATTGTAGTGCGATTCGCAAGAGAATCCGTCAATCAAATAATTTTTTACTGAAACTCAGAATGAGTCTCGAGTCAAACATGGGGAGGCTACGTCGATTTGAAATCCACAGTTATATTTTTTTTTGTAATTTTTTTTTATAAATGAGACATTCACAATGATTGCTATTCTATTTGCAATATAAACACTATAACTAGAGAGAGAAATAACTTTTATAGTCAAAATAATGTCATTACAACTACACTAGAAAGCGATAAAGAGAAGGGGGAGAGAAGTTATCCTCCTCGACGACTGCTTCGAGGACGAGCCAAACAGACATCACCTGGATGGAGAGTGAAGACGGATGACGGAGGACAGATCGGGAAGAACTAGGGGTAAGGCAGGGTGTCGGCGTCACGGGATCCATTTCTAGAATGGGGGCAAGAAGACAGCTAGCGAGAGCTCCATGAAGGGGATTAGAGGTGGAAAATTTTATTTTTAACTCTAGTGGAGCTTCTCGTTGCTTGGGAGCACTAGAGCGAGCTTCAGAACTTGAGTGCTTAGCTCTTAGAGAGGAAGAGAGATGATGGAAGAGATGAAGAAAATGTAGAGGGCGTAGGGCTTTTGGTAGGTGAGGAATAGGGGGCAAGTAGGTCATTTCAATCTTAAAACATTAATGTAAGGGTCTTTAGTGATGGATATAACCATCACTAATGCCCCCACGTTGCTAAACATGCACGCGTGCCCTAGTCTCTTCAACTTCATGTGTTGAGCACTCCACCCATGTTCACGCATACTCAGCCGTCCAATCAAGAGATCGAATGGCTTAAATGCCCTCCTGATCTCTAGTGTAACGCATGCCCACGTTAGATTGGGCATGCATTCGCACGTCCGATTGCATGTGAAGCATGCACCTTCATCCAACGCGCCACGTAGCCATTGCCAATGCCTCTCGATCACGATCCAGCGACGCAATTTCATCCGCACTCGCTCGCCCATCCAATTTGAGGCGCACGACGTATCGAACTGGCACCCTCTTCTTCATGTGAAGGCATGCTACCAACACGCTACATGACCGTATGAGGCATGTTTTGGTTTTAAGGCTGAAGCGCTCACGATCATTGGCTCTCAATCCAACGGTCGAGAGCGATCCAACCCTTGCCTTCAGTGAAGATGCTGTGTGGCTAAAGAGCGACGTGGCACGTTCTCAATTGTTGGATTGATGATCCAATAGCTGAGATACATTAGCCATCACGTAAAGAGGTGGAGCAGGAGACTTGGGCCAATGTTGGGTGGCTGGGATGGTGCCACGTGGTGCCATCCTGGCCGTCCATCTTCTCTGACTTGTAGATGGTGCCATGGATGTCGAATTGGACCGATTTTCAAGTCGTTGGGCTGCGATCGTCAATCTGAACCCATCCGTGCGATTGGATTTATCATCTGAGGTGTTGATTTAACACCACTTGGTCCCTTGACCTCTAATCTTTCTCGGACTGTATCTGATAATACAGAGGTCCGATAGGGCTGATCTCGGAGTCGTTGAACTCTGATCGTCACCCTGATCATATCCGTATAGTTGGATCTTCAATTCGAGATCTCGATAAATATTGTCCTATCCCTGGTCACAAAAAGCGATGAATTACTTTACAATTTATACAAATTGACCTAAATGCAAAATAATGCATGTTATACACTATTTATAATGCATAATACTTCTATAATACTAAGAACATGCATAAATAGAGATTTTAGACTACTTAGATCTATACACATCAACTGCCCACTCTGATGATAATTCACATACTTTTACTACTGTGCCTGATGTTCCTAATATTGTTGTTGTGTACCTCCTATGACAGTTGCTACGACTTCACAACCTGCAATTAGAACTCATGGTATGGTGACACACTCCATAAGGGGAATCATAAAGATGAAATCCTATTCTACATCACTTTATCCCCTTCCATAAATTTTACTAAGTCAGTCAAAAATTAGTGAGCCATCCACATTCACTGAGGCTTCTAAAAAGTCAGAGTGGCTACATGCTATGGGAGAAGAAGTAAATGCTTTTCTACATAATTAAACTTGGACTTTAGTTCCAAGAACACCTAATATGAATGTATTAGGAAACAAATGGATCTATCGACTTAAGCGCAACAAATATGGCTCCATTGAGAGATTCAAGGCACGCCTTGTTGCCAAAGGCTATCATTAACATGCAGGCCTTGATTTTTTTGATACCTTCAATCCAGTTGTGAAGTCTACCACAATCAGAACTCTTCTTTCTTTAGCTATTGTCAACAACTGGCATATGAGACAATTGGACATTCAAAATGCTTTTTTGCATGGTACCTTGGGGGAAGATGTTTTCATGGTTCAGCCACAAGGTTTTATTCATCCAAACTTTCCAGACTATGTGTGTAAACTTAATAAGTCCCTCTATGGATTGAAACAAGCCCCTCAAGCATGGTTTAAGGAACTTTCCTCTTTTTTAATGGACTATGATTTTTATGGCTCTCATAATGATATTCATTATTCATCTTTAAAAGGGGAATGTTCATATATTTTTTCTCATATATGTTGATGACATCTTGGTCATTAGCTCCAACAAATCAGCTTTGAATGGTATTGTTCAGGAGATCAACCGTAGTTTCCCTATTCAAGATTTGGGATTTCCATTCTTCTAAATTGGAATTGAAATTCAAACATCAGATGGAGGTCTATTTCTGTCTTAGCAAAGATATATATATAACAAATCTTCTACTAAGGTATCAAATGGAAGGCACTAAGCCTATCAAAACACCGATGGCAACTGACCTACTATTCAAACATAATTCTCCTCTACTGCCAGATACTACTTCATTTCGCAGATTAGTTTGTAGTCTCCAGTATCTCTCCTTCACTCACCCTAACATTATGTTTCTACAAACAAATTGCCTCAATTAATGCAAGCCCCAACACAAAAACATATTGAGGCTGCCAACCATATTCTGCAATATTTAAAAGGTTTTATTCAGCTTGCTCTTTTCTACTCCAAGAAGGCTTTAGTCCATCTTTCAACTTTTTCAGATACTAATTGGGTTAGATGCCCTAATGATCGTCGATCAACTACCGGTTATATAGTATATTTGGGGTCAAATCCTATCTCTTGGGTGAGCAAGAAACAATCCACAATTGCACGATCAAGCACTGAGGTTGAGTACCATGCACTAGTGAATACAACAGCAGAACTGACCTTGTTGCAGTCTCTTTTTCATGAGCTGGACATTCCTCTTTTTAAACCACCAACATTATGGTATGATAATGTCGAAGAAGCCTACATGACTTCCAACCCTATTTTCCATGTTAAAGTAAACATATTGAAGTGGACTTCCATTTTGTCCATGATAAGGTCACTAGAAGAGATCTTTTAGTCAATTACATTTCGAGCAAAGATTAGCTGACAGATTTTCTTACAAAAGCTCTGCCTGCTAGACAATTTCTTTTGATTCGTCACAATATTTGTCTTATAAATTAGCCTTAGATTGAGGGGAGGTGTTAGCTATTATTCATACTAATGTATAACTTGTATATAGTTGGGGAGAAACTCTGTAAATTGTCCATTATCTATAAATACAAGAGAGGTGGTTACCATTAAAAAAACTTAACCATTCTCTCAATTTCCCCTTTCTATTTCTGACAATAACTTGTTAGCAAATGATAAACACGCGTGGGACAAATAGCTATTTCATCTAAATGATGAGAAGTAGTTAAAAGTTAAACAAAATAACGTGTTAATAAAAAATAAATATTGAACAAATATCTATCTCTTCTATAGCCTTTTTGGGCCAAAATACATTTATGTTTGGAGCGCACAATAGGAAAAGAGGAAGATGCAAATAGATGTTATAGCACCTTTGAAAATCACACTAATTTAAAAGTTTCGATTTAAGATTATGTAGTACAAGGCAAGTTGGGTCAAATCCTCAAGGAGGGTTGGCCTTTGATAAAAAAGGAGTGCCTATAAATTTTCCTAGAATTTTAGAAGGCCTTTATATATTTGTTTGGGAACTAATGTTTGGATTAGCACAAATGTTCAAAAATGACCCTCTAATGGTTTTTAGATTGGTCCCTATGTCTAACCTAGTTAAAATTTTTAGAAATTTTTGTCAAGAAACTAGGTTTGTCCAAAAAACTAAGACCACAAATTCTGTCCAAATCTGAGTTTTATGAAATTTTATAAAATTCCAACAAGGTCAAAATCCAGATTCTAGAAATTAGATTGACACACTTCCACTCCAATAATTTTACCTTTCTTTATAGAAACAGTTAGTGAATTTTTTATTTATGGAATCCATATTTCAAAACCTATCTTCAATAAAAGCATGGAGATTTTTTGTGGCACAAACTTTGAACAAACAAACTGTAAATTGTCAAGATATAATAGTGGAAATGCGAAGAACACAGAAAACAAGCAATGCAAGAAATGGCATGGGGTTCGAGGTGGTTCCTAGGCATTCTAAGGTGCATTTTGTATTGCGTGGTGGTCACAATACGCATCCCCTTAAGCTTGGCATGTGTTTACTTCACATCGGAGGCATAGCTCAACTCAAACATTCGCTCCTAGGCTCGGGCTATCTCCAAATGACTTGTAGCACCCACCAGCTCGGGTTCCTACATATGCGAGCCACTCAACCCAACGCATGCCCTAGCCTACCTAGGTCATTTCCCTACTCCCACACCTAGGGAATCTACCCACTAGTCGACATGACCATCACACGCATCATAATAGAAAGTGAAATATTCATTCTCAATTCAAATGGTCTACGATTCTGAATACACAACATAAATCAAATGTAACAAAACTGATGAGGGGATAAAAATCACCCCACGAGTCGGGCCACAAGGATGATCCAATTGCCCGACAAATAGTGAAAACCCCGCACCTTAGGGTGAACTAATGGTAACACCATCATTCATCATAACTAACATGAATTAGTTAAAATCCAATGATAAACGAGATTACTGTTGGATTTGAGATCTGATTCTAAGTTGGGAATCGAGCATAAGTGTAAATGATTCATTGGTGGTCTCAACCACCACTTTTTGTAGTCTTTCATTATAATTTTGATTATTGATCTTGAGATACTATTTGGATCTTTATTGAATTTATTTTGTGATTGATTATTCATTACATTTTATTCTTGTGATTATTGATTATCACGCTCATATTTATATTATTTAATTAATGGATTGAATTCCAATTTTTCTCCCTGGGAACGACCTTGAAACTCATGAATTTTCAAGCTTTATAAATTTAAATGTCGATTCGATTATCATTGCTATACTACTATGCATTTTCCTAAACATCGACGATCACCATTCAACACGAACCCATTTACCCAAACCTGCATACTCGACAGGATGGCAAGTCACTCTAGGTTCGAAAAACACCAATCGATAAGCTTGGCACTACCACTAAGAAGGAATCTTTCGAAGTACAGAACCAACCTACGATCTCCTATCAGTTACAATATGACATGCTATTTTCAACAAAAATCTTGAGATTGTAGGAACATAAAAGGAGGCCGACAACCGAGGGAAGTCCACCCTTTAAATACTAGGGGAAGACTAGATTTATTTTTTACGCAATCAGAGAGAGAGAAACAGAGAGTTTGTATCACCCAAATACTAGTACATTTTGGAAGTGTCATCCTCCCCTCAGACGTACAACTCTTTTCCAATGGAACTAGGCCATCGAACCTCATGCGTGTCTTTCTCTGTGATTGTTTGTTGATTCAGGATTCCTATTCTAAGGGCCTCGATCAATTGGCATGCTTGTGAGAAATGTGTAGCGCTACATTTCTTTACTCCATCCCTCCTAACATGGCTCCTTCTATGCGTCACTCTTCTCGTGCCAAGCTAGAAAAACCTGGCCCAGCCGAGTCCACGTTTCCATGCCAAGGAAACACTGGTAGTCCCCTAGGCCAAGCAAAGGCGAGAAGGAGTGGCCAATGAGTATGCCTCAAGAGCCACCTGTCAAGAGGACCCTTCAAAGGATGCCCTCCTCGATATACAAGCAAAGGAGGGCAAGTATGAGGCCAAGCTGGTGGTCCTAAGGACCGAGCAATAATTGGTGACGGAGCAGCTACAGGAGATCCAGCTAATGAAGGATCGAGTGGAATTTTGGCAAGAAAAGCCCCGGAGTTCCAGTCCTACAGACGACCAGCTAGAGTGGCATTGCATGGTGGAAAAAGAAAATGCCTGCCTACGCGAATAACTCAAAAAAATGAAGCATAAGCTTAGTAGCCAAAAAGGCGAGGTCCCTCCTGGCCCACCAAAGGCCCCTATCCCACCTCCATAGGAGTCAAACGAACAGTCAGGGACTCATCCCCTGGTGACTAGCGATGGAGGCTCGATCATCGAGATCGTCTGCCAGGTCACTCGAGCCATGAGAAGCATGAGACCTCAGTTGTACGTAACCACGTACCCCTTCTTGGAGGAAGTAATGGCAACCAATCCTAGCTCAATACGATGGGACATCAAACCCTAACAGCTTTGTAGGGAGTTATAGGCAAATGATGCTGGTCAACGGGTGTCCAGATGGAGTCCTCTGTTGAGTGTTCCCATCCTACCTACCCGAGTAATCAATCAAAACATAATTTATTATTTTAATTAATCAAAACACAATTTGCATAAGTCAATCAAAACACCTTTTTAATCAATCAACATGTAATCGATCAAAATATAATTTTAATTGACTAAAGCCACTTTTGATTAACCAATAAATTTTTTTGATCGACCAAAGTCATTTTTATAAACTTTCCAAATCAGCCAGAAAATATCTATAAATAAGATCCCTCGACCATCATTACAAAACACACCTCTCAGAGCAATCTCAAAGCAAAAAAGCGCTCTTACTCTCTCATGCTTTCACGCCTTTGCACTTACTCTCAACTCTTTCTAAAGCACAACTTTCTGAGGCTCCAAAAATCACGATTTGCATACTTTTGAGGTTCCATAGGATGTATTGTATTTTTATTCCAGTTATTTTGATTTGAGACCCAAGTTGTTAGGATTCCTGTAGTTCTTCTCTATCTAGGTGTCAAAAGAGAAGATGTCTTTGTAAAGAAGTTGTGCTACCGTCGTTTTAAGTGGTACATTAATAGATTAACTAACATCGGCTAGTCGAAAAAATCCTAAGGTAGGAGTCTTAGGTAGTGATTTTTATCCAAAAGGGTTTTCAATATCAATCAAGGTGCCATTTGTCTTACTCTTTGTGGTTTGAATCTTAAATTTTCTATACTTTATTCATATGCACCATTCACCCCTTCTCTAGTGTAGACGTATAGATCCATACAAGTACCTACATTGATTCCTTGAGACATAATGTGTCTATTTTAAGTGTATGTGCCAAAATGATGGAAAGCCATTCATACAAATAGAGAGGTTAGTTGGAGGCTACAATAGGTCAAAAGTGTAAATCCCTATGGGAGGGGGTGAGATATGCGTGACGTAAAAATTACGGAATTAAAATAAATAATCTCACAAAAATAAGCAATCACACAAAGGCATAAGAGATTTTTAAGTGGAAACCAAAATCGAGTAAAGACCACCACCTAACCCTTTCAAGTTAGGATTTTTCGATCGACCAAGTCAATCAAATCCACTAAACAAGTCACTTAAAATGAGGGTGACTTAATCTCTTACAACCACACAACTTTGAATGAGGGTAGTGTACCTCAAAATCCCCTCTCTTCACAAGAAGGGTTTTGTCTCACAAATGAGACAGGAATTTGAAATGCGAATACCCAACCAAAAATAAGGAAAAAATACAACAGATCTATAGAGCCAACCAAATATATAAATGAAGCTAGCTACTATAGGTGAAGAATCTCCACTCAGGAGGGAGTGCGTCAGCGTGACGACGCAGGTGCGTGAACCACGCTGTGGCACTTCGTCGCTCTCGTAATCGCGGAGGGAGGGCGGGTATGCAACTGGATTGAAGCTCTTTAGATGTGGAACAAATGCCTGGAGATCTAGAGCTCCTTCTACTTCTCTTGGACACAAAAGATGTGAAAAGTATGTTGCTTGGTGTGTTTTTGCAAGGCAAGGGTCCTCCTCTATTTATAGAGGGCCTAGGAAGGCTTTGGAAGGCCATAGAAGGCTTCCATAGCCATTGGAGTTGAACCCAAGACAAAATAGGCCATAATCAGAATCATTTATGATTCTGATAGGGTCTTCAGATGTTTGATCCAGGTATCAAACATCTGGAAAACTAGTTTAAGACGTCAGCGAACAAAGTCAAACGTCTGATTCTAGGTGGGTTTTCTTCCTCACTTGGTTCAGACCAGGGTTCTATTGTAAGGCCATCAGACGATGTACAGGACATCTGACACTAGGTCTGGACGTCTGGAAAACTATTGTACTACGAGAATGGTTTCCCAAGATAGGTTAACGATTAGAATAATCTGACAAAGGTGATTTTGGCTCACAACTAGACTCAACGGTCACATATCAGACATGTGGGGTCCTCTACGGACGTCTGATAGAAGCCTAACAGTTATTTTCCTTAACATATAGTTTGTTACCCAACGTTATACTAATTGGACGTCTGGTACAACCATCATACATCTTCTAAGATGTCTGAACTAGGGTCTGGATGTCTGATTTCAATAGACAGAACCTACTAAGTCCAACCAAAGTTATTGGACGACTGGGTCAACAGTTAGACGTCTTAAAAGTCACTATCAGACGTCTGATTTCCAGATTAGACGTCTGATAAGGCTGTCAGAACCCTATTTTAGTTTTCAAAGTTCTTCACAAAAAAACTAAGTATCCTAAGGTTGTGTAGGTATTCCTAGTATTCCTAGGACTACTTTGAGGGTTCTTTTAGGCCCTTTAACAAGTAATCTAAGAAAAATAAAGAGCAAAAAAAGAAATAAAGATAAATTACAATGAAGAAGTATGGAAATCTATCTTATTCTTCATCTCCTTCCTTCTTCAAGCTTTCGCTCCTCTCGAAGCTCCTCCTCCTCTGTCAAGCTCCTCCAATTCGTCATGTATGCAAGCTCGAACTCTGTCTAAACATGTCTCCATTTGCAATTAACCTGAAATCTAAAACCTCAAATGCAAATGTTAAAGAACACATGTTTTGTTATAATCAAAATAAATGATCATGGTGCTCTAGCACCAACAATCTCTCCCTTTTTGATGATGATAAATCCACAAATACTACATAAAATTTGGTGGCCCATGCAGGTCCACCAAAATAAAATGTAAATCCCTACGGGAATCGATGAGATATGCATGACATAAAAAATGCGGAATTAAAATAAACAATCTCACAAAAATAAGCAATCGCACAAAGGCATAAGAGATTTTTAGGTGGAAACCCAAACTGGGTAAAAACCACCACCTAACCCTTTCAACTTAGGATTTTCCGATCGACCAAGTCTATCAAATCCACTAAACAAGTCACTTAAAATGAAGGTGACTTAACCTCTTACAACCACAGTACTTTGAATGAGGGTAGTGTACCTCAAAACCCCTTCCCTTCATAAGAAGGATTTTGTCTCACAAAGGAGACCGAAATTCTCAATGTGAATAACCAACCAAAAACAAAGAAAAAATACAACAGGCCTATAAAGCCAACAAAGCATATAAATGGACCTACCTACTATAGGTGAAGAATCTTCCCTTAGGAGGGAGTGTGTCGGCGTGACGACGCGGGTGCATGAATCACGCGGTGGCACTTCTTCACTCTCGTAATCGTGGAGAGAGAGCGGGTGCGCAATTGGATTGAAGCTCTCCAGATGTGGAACAAATGTTTGGACAACTAGAGCTTCTTCTACTTCCCTTGGACACAAAAGATGTGGAAAGTGTGTTGCTTGGTGTGTTTTTGCAAGGCAAGGGTCCTCCTCTATTTATAGAGGGCCTAAGAAGGCTTCCATAGCCGTTGGGATTGGATCCAAGGCAAAATAAGCCGTAATCAGATTCATTTATGATTCTAACGAGGTCATCAGACGTCTAGTCCAGGTATCAGACGTCTGGAAAACTAGTTTAAGATGTATGGGAGCTAAGTCAAACGTCTGATTCTAAGCGAGTTTTTTTCCTGACTTGGCTCAGACCAGGGTTCCAGTGTAAGGCCATCAGACGACGTACAAGACATCTGGCACTAGGTCTAGACATCTGGAAAGCTATTGTACAATGGGAATGGATTCCCAAGATAGGTTAACGGCTAGGATAATCTGACAAAGGTGATTTTAGCTCACAACACGACTCAATGATCACATATCAGACATCTGGAGTCCTCTACGGACGACTGATAGAATCCTAACGCTTATTTTCCTTAACGTATAGTTTGTTACCCAATGTTCCGCTAATTGGACGTCTGGTACAACCATCAGACGTGTTCTAAGACGTCTAAACTAGGGTCTGGATGTCTGATTTCAATAAACAAAACCTACTAAGTCCAACCTATGTTAGTGGACGTCTGAGTCAACAGTCAGATGTCTTAAAAGTCACTATCTGACGTCTGATTTCCAGATGAGACATCTGATTAGGCTATCAGAACACTATTTTGGTTTTCTAAGTTCTCTACAGAAAATCTAAGTATCCTACGGTTGTGCAGGTGTTCTTAGGACTATATTGAGGGTTCTTTGAGGCTCTTTAACAAGTAATCTATGAAAGATAAAGAGCAACAAAAGAAATAAAGACAAATTACAATGAAGAAGAATGAAAATCTACCTTATTCTTCATTTCCATCCTTCTTCAAGCTTTCCCTCGTCTCAAAGCTCCTCCTCCTCTGTCAAGCTCCTCCAATTCGTCATGGATGCGAGCTCGAACTCTGTCTAAACATGTCCCCATTTGTAACTAACCTGAAATCTAAGACCTCAAATGCAAATGTTAAATAACACGTATTTTGTTATCAACAAAATAAATGATCATGGTGCTCTAGCACAAACAATCTCTACCTTTTTGATGACGACAAAATCATAAACAATACATAAAATTTGGTGGCCCATGCAGGTCCACCAAAATAAAATGTAAATCCCTACGGGAATCGATGAGATATGCATGACATAAAAAATGCGGAATTAAAATAAAAAATCTCACAAAAATAAGCAATCACACAAAGGCACAAGAGATTTTTAGGTGGAAACCCAAATCGGGTAAAAACCACCACCTAACCCTTTCGACTTAGGATTTTCCGATCGACAAAGTCTATCAAATCCACTAAACAAGTCACTTAAAATGAGGGTGACTTAACCTCTTACAGCCACACTACTTTGAACGAGGGTAGTGTACCTCAAAACCCCTTCCCTTCACAAGAAGGATTTTGTCTCACAAAGGAGATGGGAATTTGCAATGTGAATACCCAACCAAAAATAAAGAAAAAATACAACAGACCTATAGAGCCAACAAAGTATATAAATGGACCTAGCTACTATAGGTGAAGAATCTTCCCTTAGGAGCGAGTGTGTCGGCGTGACGACGCGGGTGCGTAAACCACGCCGCGACACTTCTTCGCTCTCGTAATCGTGGAGGGAGAGCGGGTGCGCAACTGGATTGAAGCTCTCTAGATGTCGAACAAATGCTTGGAGACCTAGAGCTTCTTCTACTTCTCTTGGACACAAAAGATGTGAAAAGTGTGTTGCTTGATGTGTTTTTGCAAGGCAATAATCCTCCTCTATTTATAGAGGGCCTAGAAAGGCTTCCATAGCCATTGGGGTTGAACCCAAGGCAAAAAAGGTCGTAATCAAAATCTTTTATGATTCTGATGAGGTCATCAGACGTCTGGTCCAGGTATCAAACGTTTGGAAAACTAGTTTCAGACGTCTGAGAACTAAGTCAAACGTCTGATTCTAGGTAGGTTTTCTTTCTGACTTGGTTCAGACCAGGGTTCTAGTGTAAGGCCATCAAACGACGTACAGGACGTCTGGCACTAGGTCAGGACATCTGGAAAACTATTGTACTACAGGAATGGATTCCCAAGAAAGGTTAACGGCTAGAATAATCTGACAAAGGTGATTTCGGCTCACAACGAGACTCAATGATCACATATCAGACGTCTGGAGTCCTCTAAGGGCGTCTGATAGAAGCCTAACGGTTATTTTCCTTAACAAATAATTTGTTACCCAATGTTCCGCTAATTGGACATCTGGTACAACCATCAGATGTCTTCTAAGGCATCTAGACTAGGGTCTAAATGTCTGATTTCAATAGACAGAACCTACTAAGTTCAGCCTAAGTTATTGGATGTTTGAGTCAATGGTCAGACGTCTTAAAAGTCACTATCTGATGTCTGATTTCCAGATCAGACATCTGATTAGGTTGTCAGAACCCTATTTTGGTTTTCTATGTTCTCTATAGAAAACCTAAGTATCCTAGGGTTGTGCAGATGTTCCTAGGACTACTTTGAGGGTTCTTTGAGGCTCTTTAACAAGTAATCTAAGAAAGATAAAGAGCAACAAAAGAAATAAAGACAAATTACAATGAAGAAGAACGGAAATCTATCTTATTTTTCATCTCCTTCCTTCTTCAAGCTTTCGCTCCTCTCAAAACTCCTCCTCCTTTGTCAAGCTCCTCCAATTCATCATGGATGCGAGCTCGAACTCTGTCTAAACACGTCCCTATTTGCAATTAACCTGAAATCTAAGACCTCAAATGTAAATGTTAAATAACACGTGTTTTATTATCATCAAAATAAATAATCGTGGTACCCTAGCACCAACATTCTCTCCCTTTTTGATGACGACAAAACCATAAATAATACATAAAATTTGGTGGCCCATGCAGGTCCACCAATATATAATGTAAATACTTACGGGAAGGGGTGAGATATACGTGGCATAAAAAATGCGGAATTAAAATAAATAATCTCACAAAAATAAGCAATCACACAAAAGCACAAGAGATTATTAGGTAGAAACCCAAACTGGGTAAAAACCACCACCTAACCCTTTCGACTTAGGATTTTCCAATCGATTAAGTCTATCAAATCCACAAAACAAGTCACTTAAAATGAGAGCAACTTAACCTCTTACAACCACACTACTTTGAACGAAGGTAGTGTACCTCAAAAACCCTTCTCTTCACAAGAAGGATTTTGTCTCACAAAGGAGACGGGAATTCACAATGCAAATACCCAACCAAAAACAAGGAAAAAATACAACAGACCTATAGAGCCAACAAAGTATATAAATGAACCTAACTACTATAGGTGAAGAATCTTCCCTTAGGTGGGAGTGCGTTGGCGTGACAATATGGGTGCGTGAACCACGCGGTGGCACTTCTTCGCTCTCGTAATCGTGGAGGGAGAGCGGGTGCACAACTGGATTGAAGCTCTCCAAATGTGGAACAAATGCTTGGACAACAAGAGCTTCTTTTACTTCTCTTGGACACAAAAGATGTGGAAAGTGTGTTGTTTGGTGTGTTTTTGCAAGGCAAGGGTCCTCTATTTATAGAGGGCCTAGGAAGGCTTCCATAGTCGTTGGGGTTGAATCCAAGGCAAAATAGGCCATAATTAGAATCATTTATGACTCTGACAAAGTCATCAGACGTCTGGTCTAGGTATCAGATGTCTGGAAAACTAGTTTAAGACGTATGGGAGCTAAGTCAGATGTTTGATTCTAGCCGAGTTTTTTTCCCGACTTGGCTCAAACTAGGGTTCCAGTGTAAGGCCATCAGACGACGTACAAGACGTTTGGCACTAGTTCTAGACATCTAGAAAGCTATTGTACAATGGGAATGGATTCCCAAGATTGGTTAACGGCTAGAATAATCTGACAAAGGTGATTTTGGCTCACAACAGGACTCAACGATCACATATCAGACGTCTGGAGTCCTCTACGGACGACTGATAGAAGCCTAATGGTTATTTTCCTTAACGTATAGTTTGTTACCCAACGTTCCGCTAATTGGACGTCTGGTACAACCATCAGACGTGTTCTAAGACGTCTAGACTAGGGTCTGGATGTCTGATTTCAATAAACAGAACCTAATAAGACCAGCCTAAGTTATTGAACGTCTGAGTCAACAGTCAGACGTCATAAAAGTCACTATCTGACATCTGATTTCTGGATGAGACATCTGATTAGGCTGTCAGAACCCTATTTTGATTTTCTATGTTCTCTACAGAAAAACTAAGTATCCTAGGGTTGCACAGGTGTTCCTAGGACTACTTTGAGGGTTCTTTGAGCCTCTTTAACAAGTAATCTAAGAAAGATAAAGAGCAACAAAATAAATAAAGGCAAATTACAATGAAGAAGAATGGAAATCTATCTTATTCTTCATCTCCATCCTTCGTCAAGCTTTCGCTCCTCTCAAAGCTCCTCCTCCTCTGTCAAGCTCCTCTAATTCGTCATGGATGCGAGCTCGAACTCTATCTAAACACGTCCCCATATGCAATTAACCTGAAATCTAAGACCTCAAATGCAAATGTTAAATAACACGTGTTTTGTTATCTTCAAAATAAACGATCGTGGTGCTCTAACACCAACAATCTCTACCTTTTTGATGATGACAAAATCATAAATAATACATAAAATGTGGTGGCCCATGCAAGTCCACTGAAATAAAATGTAAATCCCTACGGGAATGGGTGAGATATGCGTGACATAAAAAATGCGAAATTAAAATAAACAATCTCACAAAAATAAGCAATCACACAAAGGCACAAGAGATTTTTAGGTGGAAACCTAAACCGGGTAAAAACCACCACCTAACCCTTTCGACTTAGGATTTTCTGATTAACCGAGTCTATCAAATCCACTAAACAAGTCACTTAAATTGAGGGTGACTTAACCTCTTACAACCACACTACTTTGAACGAGGGTAGTGTACCTCAAAACCCTTCCCTTCACGAGAAGGATTTTGTTTCACAAAGGAGACGGAAATTCGCAATGTGAATACCCATCCAAAAACAAAGAAAAAATACAACAGACCTATAGAGCCAACAAAGTATATAAATGGACCTAGATACTATGGGTGAAGAATCTTCCCTTAGGAGAGAGTGCGTCGGCGTGACGACGCGGGTGCGTGAACCACACGGTGGCACTTCTTCGCTCTCGTAATCGTGGAGGGAGAGCGGGTGCGCAACTAGATTAAAGCTCTCTAGATGTGGAACAAATGCTTAGAGAGCTAGAGCTTCTACTACTTCTCTTGCACACAAAAGATGTGGAAGGTGTGTTGCTTGGTGTGTTCTTGCAAGGTAAGGGTCCTCCTCTATTTATAGAGGGCCTAGGAAGGCTTCCACAGCTATTGGGGTTGAACTCAAGGCAAAATAGGCCGTAATCAGAATCATTTATGATTCTAACATGGTCACCATACCTCTGGTCAAGGTATCAGACATTTGGAAAACTAGTTTAAGACGTCTGCGAAGAAAGTCAGATGTCTGATTCTAGGCGGGCTTTCTTCCTGACTCAGTTCAGACCAGGGTTCTAGTGTAGGGCCATCAAGCGACTTACAGGACGTCTGGCACTTGGTCTGGACGTCTGGAAAACTATTGTACTACAATAATGGATTCCCAAGATACGTTAACAGCTAGAATAATCTGACAAAGGTGACTTTGGCTTACAAGGAGACTCAACGATCACATATCAGATGTCTGGAGTCCTCTACGGACGTCTGATAGAAGCCTAACGGTTATATTCCTTAACGTATAGTTTGCTACCCAACGTTCCGCTAATTGGACGTCTGGTCCAACCATCAGACGTCTTCTAAGATGTCTAAACTAGGGTCTGGATGTCTGATTTCAATCGACAGAACCTACTAAGTCCAGCGTAAGTTATTGGACGTCTAGGTCAACAGTTAGACATCTTAAAAGTCACTATCAGACGTCTGATTTCCATATTAGACGTCCAATTAGGCTGTCAGATTCCTATTTTGGTTTTCTATGTTCTCTTGAGAAAACCTAAGTATCCTAGGGTTGTGCAGGTGTTCCTAGGACAACTTTGTGGGTTCTTTAAAGCTCTTTAACAGGTAACCTAAGAAAGACAAAGAGCAACAAAAGAAATAAAGATAAATTACAATGAAGAAGAATGGAAATCTATCTTATTCCTCATCTCCTTCCTTCTTCAAGCTTTCACTCCTCTCGAAGCTCCTCCTCCTCTGTCATGCTCCTCCAATTCGTCATGGATGCAAGCTCGAACTCTATCTAAACACGTCTCCATTTGCAATTAACCTAAAATCTAAGATCTCAAATGCAAATGTTAAAAAACATGTGTTTTGTTATCATCAAAATAAACGATCGTGGTGCTCTAACACTAACAATCTCTCCCTTTATGATGATAACAAAATCATAAATAATACATAAAATTTGGTGGCCCATGCAGATTCACCAAAATAAAATGTAAATACCTACGGGAGGGGGTAAAATATGCGTGACGTAAAAAATGCAGAATTAAAATAAACAATCTCACAAAAATAAGCAATCACACAAAGGCATAAGAGATTTTTAGGTGGAAACCCAAACCGGGTAAAAACCACCACCAAACCCTTTCGACTTAGGATTTTCCGATCGACCAAGTCTGTCAAATCCACTAAACAAGTCACTTAAATTGAGGGTGACTTAACTTCTTACAACTACACTACTTTGAACGAGGGTACTGTACCTCAAAACCCCTTCCCTTCACAAGAAGGATTTCGTTTCACACAGGAGACGGAAATTCGCAATGTGAATACCCATCCAAAAACAAAGAAAAAATACAACAGACCTATAGAGCCAACAAAGTATATAAATGGACCTAGCTACTATAGGTAAAGAATCTTCACCTAGGAGGGAGTGCGTCGGCGTGACGACGCGGGTGCGTGAACCACGCAGTGGCACTTCTTTGCTCTCGTAATCGTGGAGGGAGAGCGGGTGCACAACTGAATTAAAGCTCTCTAGATGTGGAACAAATGCTTAGAGAGCTAGAGCTTCTTCTACTTCTCTTGGGCACAAAAGATGTGGAAAGTGTGTTTCTTGGTGTGTTTTTGCAAGGCAAGGGTCCTCCTCTATTTATAGAGGACCTAAGAAGGTTTTCATAGCCGTTGGGGTTGAACCCAAGGCAAAATAGGCCGTAATCAGAATCACTTATGATTCTAACGAGGTCATCAGACATCTGGTCCAAGTTTCAAGCATCTGGAAACCTAGTTTAAGATGTCTAGGAACTAAGTCGGACATCTGATTCTAGGCAGGTTTTCTTCCTAACTTGGCTGAGACCAGGGTTCTAGTGTAAGGCCATCAAACGACGTACAGGACATCTGGCACTAGATTTGGACGTCTAGGTTACTATTGTGCTACGGGAATGGATTCCCAAGATAGGTTAACGACAAGAATAATTTGACAAAGGTGATTTTGGCTCACAACGAGACTCAACGATCACATATCAGACGTCTAGAGTCCTTTACGGACGTCTGATAGAAGCCTAACGTTTATTTTCCTTAATGTATAGCTTGTCACCCAACACTCCGCAAATTGGACGTCTGGTACAGCCATCAGACGTCTTCTAAGACGTCTAGACTAGCATCTGGATATCTGATTTCAATAGACAAAACCTACTAAGTCCAGCTTAAGTTATTGGACGTCTGAGTCAACAGTCAGACGTCATAAAAGTCACCATCAATTGTCTAATTTGCAGATTAGATGTCTGATTAGGCTGTCAGAACCATGTTTTGATTTTCAAAGCTCTCTACAGAAAACCTAAGTATCCTAGGGTTGTGCAGGAGTTCCTAGGACTACTTTAAGGGTTCTTTGAGGATCTTTAACAAGTAATCTAAGAAAGATAACGAGCCACAAAAGAAATAAAGACAAATTACAATAAAAAAGAATGGAAATCTATCTTATTCTTCATTTCCTTCCTTCCTCAAGCTTTCACTCCTCTCGAAGCTCCTCCTCCTCTGTCAAGCTCCTCCAATTCGTCATGGATGCGAGCTCGAACTCTGTCTAAACACGTCTCCATTTGCAATTAACCTGAAATCTAAAACCTCAAATGCAAATGTTAAATAACACATGTTTTGTTATAATCAAAATAAATGATCATGGTGCTCTAGCACCAACAATCTCTCCCTTTTTGATGATGATAAATCCACAAATACTACATAAAATTTGGTGGCCCATGCAGGTCCACCAAAATAAAATATAAATACCTACAGGAAGGGGTGAGATATGCGTAACGTAAAAAATGCGAAATTAAAATAAACAATATCATAAAAATAAGTAATCGCACAAAGGCACAAAAGATTTTTAGGTGGAAACCCAAACCGGGTAAAAACCAACACTTAACCCCTTCCACTTACGATTTTCTGACTGACGAAGTCTATCAAATCCACTAAACAAGTTACTTAAAATGAGGATGACTTAACCGCTTACAACCACACTACTTTGAACGAGGGTAATGTACCTCAAAACCCCTTCTCTTAACAAGAAGGATTTTATCTCACAAAGGAGACGGGAATTCGCAATGCGAATACCCAACCAAAAATAAGGAAAAAATACAACAGTCCTATAGAGCCAACAAAGTATATAAATGGACCTAGCTACTATAGGTGAAGAATCTACCCTTTGGAGGGAGTGCGTCGGTGTGACGACGCGGGTGCGTGAACCACGCGGTGGCACTTCTTCGCTCTCGTAATCGCGGAGGGAGAGCGGGTGCACAACTGGATTGAAGCTCTCTAGATGTGGAAAAAATGCTTGGAGAGCTAGAGCTTCTTCTACTTCTCTTGGACACAAAAGATGTGGAAAGTGTGTTAAATGGTGTGTTTTTGCAAGGCAAGGGTCCTCCTTATTTTATAGAGGGCCTAGGAAGGCTTCCATAGCCGTTGGGGTTGAACCCAAGGCAAAATAGGCCGTAATCAGAATCATTTATGATTCTGACAAGGTCATTAGACGTCTGGTCCAGGTATCAGACGTCTAGAAAACTAGTTTAAGACATCTGATTCTAGGCGGATTTTCTTCATGACTTGGTTCAAACAAGGGTTCTAGTGTAAGGCCATCAAACAACGTACAGGACGTCTGACACTAGGTCTGGATGTCTAGAAAGCTATTGTACTACGAGAATGGATTCCCAAGATAGGTTAACGACTAGAATAATCTGACAAAGGTGATTTTGGCTCACAACAAGACTCAACGATCACATATCAGATGTCTAGAGTCCTCTACGGACGTCTGATGGAAGCCTAACGGTTATTTTCCTTGACGTATAGTTTGTTACCCAATGTTCCGCTAATTCGACTTCTGGTACAACCATTAGACGACTTCTAAGTCGTTAGACTAGTGTCTGGATGTCTGATTTCAATAGACAAAACCTACTAAGACCAGCCTAAGTTATTGAACGTCTGAGTCAACAGTCAGACGTCTTAAATGTCACTATCGGACGTCTGATTTCTAGATTAGACGTCTGATTTGGCTGTCAGAACCCTATTTTGGTTTTCTATGTTCTCTACAGAAAACCTAAGTATCCTAGGGTTGTGCAGGTGCTCCTTGGAGTACTTTGAGGGTTCTTTGAGGCTCTTTAAGTAACCTAAGAAAGATAAAGAGCAATGATGCATCACTTTACTCAACTTAGTCATTAAGTTAATTTTACTTAATTAAGAGTAGAAAAAGTCACTTAGGTTAACTTGAAATTGTGTCGGTTGTGTAGTATAGGGTCGAATTAACCTAACATTTTAGAAACTTTTACTGGTTGAGTCCAGGTCATTCACTCCGAGGTATAATTTTTTCTAAATTCGCTAATTTTCTTTTATTTTCCTTTCAAGTTTAGGAGGTATAATTAAGTTGCTTATAAAAGCATGAATTTTGTCAAATGATTTAAACTATAAAGAATATACAAAATTCCATATGAAAAACACATTTACTTAAATGATGTACTTTATTAACAAGTAAACATATTAATTTTCTATTTTATTTCAAAGAAATTATGGCAATAAGAATTGTTCTATTAAAATATGCCTTATTACAAAATTTAAGAACAAAAAGAAATGAAAATGATGCAAGAGAAACAAATTCTTTTATTTATTTCTTCAACCTCTCTTTTCTTCTTCTCTCTTTCTTTCTTTCTCTTCTCTTCTGCTCCTGCCTCTTCTTTTCTCTTCCCTCGGTCTTCTTTTTCTTTTGCTCCTTAGTGCCTGTTCTCTTCCTTCTTCCTTAGCCATCATCTCTTTCTTTCCTTAAGCTTTCTTTTGAACCATCAGTTGAATCGGGTTTTTTTTACTTTTTAACCAAAAATTATTTTATTTGCAGCAAGGTCCTTTCGAGGATAGACAGCACCCTGAGATCAGGGTGGGACCAGACCCTAATCGGTCCTCGCCTAATTTCAATTAGGTTTGATTCGATTTATTTTCGGTTCATACTTTCGAGCCAATCCAGCTCAACTGGCCTCCCAGGCCTTGCCCTCCCAGGGCACACTCGCTCATGCCCACTCGGGTGCACACCCACAGGCACACATGCCTGCACACACACATGCTCAATAGGTCAGATGTTCAGATGCTCAGTTCGCGCCCAGCGCTTGACATCTGCAAAGCCTACAACACAAATTACTTTTATTCCAAGGCGCCTTCTCAGAGCTAACCGACGTGAGATTATGTTAACCCCTCCAGACCCGATTTCAACCGAAGATATCTCCTAGCTCAGAGCTCCGTTCCAAGTGATTCAAGGTTTGTTAGAAAGCTCTAAGGTAGCTCTATAAGATTGCAAGGTCAATTTAAGGATAAGAGAATGTTTTCCTCTTTGATTTGAATAGTGAAATCAAGGGGCTCCTATGGGTTTTTATTGTCTGGAAATGGAGTTTATGCTGACAGAGTCCTCAGATGGACTTTTCTCTCTTATTTAAAAGTCTGAATAGGTTATACAAATAATTTCGTAGCTACAGAAGTGAGATTTGAAGCTCTTAAAGCTTCAGGCAACATAAAGAAGCTTCAAGCTTCTCTGAAAGCTTCAGGGAATGGATTTACAATTTAAAATAGATAGACAGACACAGAAGAACATTTCTGATCAATTTAAACAAGTTCTAAGGGTTGTAACAGATTGATCTGGGTAGGATTTCATCTCAAATTTCATCAGAATGCCACTGCTATTAGTTCGGGTTCAAAAATAACCCAAATTGACAGAGTTCAAATTTTCACCAAAATATAGGTCTGAGCTCAGTTAAATCTCTTTAATATCATTCATCAAGATCTCAGAAACAATTTAATCTCATCAATTCCTCAGCTCAAGCTCAGAACTCCATAATCAGACTCAATTTGACTGTGAAGGCACAAAATTTTGACTTTCTATTCAAAGCCTCTCCACAGGCAATTAAAACCTAAAATAGAATCTCCTCAACACCAGGAACTCATTCAGCCTCTTGAATAGGTGTTCCAACCCAGATTTCTAGGGTTTCAGACTCACCGCCTGAGCTTCAAAATGTGTTTGATCGTCAAAACAATCTAAGAGTTGTTACAGTAGAATGAGGTCATGAACAGCTTTAGTGCACTACACTGAAGCTTCTAGGCACCTTAAATACTTCTGAGATCTCTTCTGTCAGACTTCTCCAAGTCTACTGGAGTTGGAGAAGATGAACCTCAATCTACAGCTCCAAACACTAAATCTTTAAATAAACATCCTCAGAGCAATTCCTGATCCATATTATATCATTCTGGAGCTCATTGCCAAGTTTCACAAGCTGAAGAACAAAAATGACTTGCCGGAGCTCCGATGAGTCCAGAAAATGTACAAACTGTGTACAGATTGTTTAAACTTGCCATTTTTAATTTAAAAAGGTTCTTGAGGTTGCAAAGAACCTCAAGAACTCAATTAATTCTTCATTATCTCGTTAGAATTAAGATTAACAGTAAAATTCATTTCTTAAAAGATTTGTGTGGATTAAGCTCAGGACCTGTTTTACCACTCAATTGAGTGGTTAAAACAAGTCAACAAGTCATTATAATCATAAATATATATATATATATAATTAAGGATTTGAATTGCTCCTGAGCCGCCATTGACAGCGAGCTCGGGAGCTTAATTAAAAATTAGGCATTTAATTTATATATGGTAATTATACATATTATAGTGTCAATTAGGGTCCCTAAGTGATGAATAGCTGATGAAGAACCCAGTGAAGGTGAATCTAAGCCCACTATTGTCACCATGGACAATGACAGTAGTCGGTGGAGGTGAAATTGATTTAGGTGATTAGGTGATCAATTAAGTGTTTTAAGTGTGAAAGAAATGGTCATGAGAGATAAAGAAAGGTGGACAGTGATTTCAAAAGATGAAATTAAGGCTCTGGCGAGCTCACGGAGCTCGCCGGAGTTAGAGAAGATGACATCTGAAATCTAAAATTACAACTAAACTACCTACCTAAACTACCTACCTAACTACCCTACTCCTACTCCTACTCCTAATCTACTGTTACCTGAATGAAGGGGTCAATAGGGTTCCGCCAAAGGCTCATAGCGGATGACGAAATCAGAGGGTGAAAAGAAGAATCTCTGGTGGGCGAATGTGAGGTGAAGCAGAGGATTCCTTGGGTCGGCGCCTGTGTCAAAGACGCGGCGGACCACGGCAGATCTCCTCGGCTGATCAGAATGGATGGAGGAAGTCTGAAAGTGAGATGGAAAGTCGCCGAAGTTGCAGACGAATAGCCTACTGGGTCGGCTCAGTGTTAGAAGAGGGAAGGGAGCCAACTTGAGTGAAATCAGAGGGGTAAGGGGGTATTTATAGTAGTTGGCGACGAAGAAAGTGGCAAGGTCTGGCCGAAGAAGGAGCTTGAGGAGCTTAACCTCCGACGTCATCTCCGACAACGGTGAGGCTATCTCCCACTGGAAATTAGGATTTTCGATTAATCCAGACTGGTGGATGAAGAGGAGGTGGTGAGCGCAAGCTACAAGAGCTTAGACAAAGAAGAGTGATGTAGGCAGGGCGGTGATCGTGAGGTGGCGTGACTCTCCGTCGCCAGCCGTCCATTTGGCTAAAGAAGAAGATGAAAAGGGACTTAAATGTATTAAAATTGAAGGACCTGTGCGAGAAATAAGGACCCGATTGCAATGATTTTTAGGGACCAAAATGTAAACTCAGGTTTTAAAGGTTTATTTTAACTTAGACTTTTTTCAACTTTTATATATGTTAGTAAATAAGGTAAATATTATGTTTTCACCTTGAATTTACATTTTTGACCTTTTTAGGTTAATTTATTAGATTAAGTAAAATTACTTAAGTTATTATATACTTAGTTATACATTATATTTAAGTTACTTAACTTATTAATTAAGGGAATGATTGATAGGATTTCGAGTCCAATTATTAATTAAATTGTTAATAATGTTAATTAAATGATAAAATACAATTTTAAACTTATTTTAAGGTCCTTTACTAAATATCCCTTATTCTATATTTAACCCTTATATATT
This sequence comes from Thalassia testudinum, assembly GCA_037157565.1. Lineage (NCBI taxonomy): Eukaryota > Viridiplantae > Streptophyta > Magnoliopsida > Alismatales > Hydrocharitaceae > Thalassia > Thalassia testudinum. The sequence continues at coordinate 47,377,681 of JAZHRO010000067.1, read as the reverse complement.
CATAACCTTAGCTAATTAACTAGGAAGACTAGTTAATTAGGGGTAATCAGAGATCATGATGAGTCTCTCATCATAAAATGATTGGGTCACTTTCGCTCCTTCCTTCTTCAAGCTATCTTATTTTTCATCTCCTCCCTTATTCAAGCTTTTGCTCCCCTCGAAGCTCCACCTCCTCTGTCAAGCTCCTCCAATTCATCAAGGATGCGAGCTCGAACTCTATCTACACATGTCTCCATTTGCAATTAACCTGAAATCTAAGACCTCAAATGCAAATGTTAAATAACACGTGTTTTGCTATCATCAAAATAAACGATCGTGGTGCTCTAGCACCAACAATCTCTCCCTTTTTTATGACGACAAAATCATAAATAATACATAAAATTTGGTGGCCCATGCAGGTCCACCAAAACAAACTGTAAATCCCTACGGGAAGGGGTGAGATATGCATGACGTAAAAGATGTGGAATTAAAATAAGCAATCACACAAAGGCACAAGAGATTTCTCGGTGGAAACCCAAACTGGGTAAAAACAACCACCTAACCCTTTCGACTTAGGATTTTCCAATCGACCAAGTCTATCAAATCCACTAAACGAGTCACTTAAAATGAGGGTGACTTAACCTCTTGCAACCACACTACTTTGAACGAGGGTAGTGTACCTCAAAACCCCTTCTCTTCACAAGAAGGATTTTGTCTTACAAAGGAGATGGGAATTCTCAATGCGAATACCCAACCAAAAATAAGGAAAAAATACAATAGACCTATAGGGCCAACAAAGTATATAAATGAACCTAGCTACTATAGGTGAAGAATCCTCCCTTAGGAGGGAGTGCGTCGACGTGCCAACCTGGGTGCGTGAACCATCCGGTGGCACTTCTTCACTCTCATAATAACGAAGGGAGAGCGGGTGCGCAACTGGATTGATGCTCTCTAGATGTGGAACAACTGCTTGGAGAGCTAGAGCTTCTTCTACTTCTCTTGGACAAAAAAGATGTTGAAAGTGTGTTGCTTGGTGTGTTTTTGCAAGGCAAGGGTCCTCCTCTATTTATAGAGGGCGTAGGAAGGCTTCCATAGCCGTTGGGGTTGAACCCAAGGCAAAACAGACCATAATCAGAATCATTTATGATTCTGACGAGGTCATCAGATGCCTGGTCCAGGTATCAGACGTCTGGAAAGCTAGTTTAAGAAGTATGGGAGCTAAGTCAGACATCTGATTCTAGGCAGATTTTCTTCCTAAATTGGTTTAGACCATGGTTCTAGTGTAAGGCCATCAAACGATGTATAGGACATCTAGCACTAGGTCTGGACATCTAGATAACTATTATACTACGGGAATGAATTCCCAAGATAGGTTAATGGCTAGAATAATCTGACAAATGTGATTTTGGCTCACAACAAGAGTCAACGATCACAAATCAGACGTCTGGAGTCCTCTACGGACGTCTGATAGAAGCCTAACGGTTATTTTCCTTAACGTATAGTTTGTTACCCATCGTTCAGCTAATTGGACGTCTGGTACAACCATCAAACATCTTCTAAGACGTCTAGACTAGGGTCTGGATCTCTGATTTTGATAAATAGAACCTACTAAGTCCAGCTTAAGTTATGGGACATCTGAGTCAACAGTCAGACATCTTAAAAGTCACTATCTGACGTCTGATTTGCAGATTAGAGGCCTGATTAGGCCATCAGAGTCCTATTTTGGTTTTGTGAGTTCTCTACAGAAAACCTAAGTATCCTAGGGTTGTGCAAGAGTTCCTAGGACTACTTTAAGGATTCTTTAAGGCTCTTTAACAAGTAATCTAAGAAGGATAATGAGCCACAAAAGAAATAAAGATAAATTACAATGAAGAAGAATGGAAATCTATCTTATTCTTCATCTCCTTCCTTCCTCAAGCTTTCGCTCCTCTCGAAGCTCAACCTCCTCTGTCAAGCTCCTCTAATTCGTCATGGATGCGATCTCGAACTCCGTCTAAACACGTCTCCATTTGCAATTAACCTAAAATCTAAGACCTCAAATGCAAATGTTAAATAGCACATTTCTTGTTATCATTAAAATAAATGATCGTAGTACTTTAGCACCAACAATCTCTCCCTTTTTGATGATGACAAAATCATAAATAATACATGAAATTTGGTAGCCCATGCAGATAAACTAAAATAAAATATAAATACCAACGGGAAGGGGTAAGATATGGGTGACGTAAAAAATGCAGAATTAAAATAAAAAATCTCACAAAAATAAGCAATCACACAAAGGCACAAGAGATTTTTACATGGAAATCCAAACCGGGTAAAAACCACCACCTAACCCTTTCAACTTAGGATTTTCTGATCAACCAAGTCTATCAAATCCACTAAACAAGTCACTTAAAATGAAGGTGACTTAACCTCTTACAACCACACTACTTTGAACAAGGGTTGTGTAACTCAAAACCCCTTCTCTTCACAAGAAGGATTTTGTCTCACAAAGGAGATGGGAATTCACAATGAGAATACCCAACCAAAAATAAGGAAAAAATACAACAGACATATAGAGCCAACAAAGTATATAAATGAACCTAGCTACCATAGGTGAAGAATCTTCCCTTAGGAGGGAGTGCGTCGGCGTGACGACGTGGGTGCATGAACTGTGAGGTGGCAAATTCTCGCTCTCGTAATCACAAAGGGAGAGCGTATGCACAACTAGATTGAAGCTCTCTAGATGTGGAACAAATGCTTGGAGAGCTAGAGCTTCTTCTGCTTCTCTTGGACACAAAAGATGTGGAAAGTGTGTTGCTTGGTGTGTTTTTTGCAAGGCAAGGGTCCACTTTTTATAGAGGGCCTAGGAAGGCTTCCATAGCCGTTGGGGTTGAACCCAAGGAAAAATAGGTTGTAATAAGAATCATTTATGATTCTGACAAGGTCATCAGACGTCTGGTCTAGGTATCAAACGTCTGGAAAACTAGTTTAAGACGTCTGGGAACTAAGCCAGACGTCTGATTCTAGGTGGGTTTTCTTCCTGACTTCGTTCAGACCAGGGTTCTAGTATAAGGCCACCAAATGACATACAGGACGTCTAGCACTAGGTCTGGACGTCTCGAAAACTATTGTACTACAGAAATGGATTCCCAAGATAGGTTAACGGCTAGAATAATCTGACAAAGGTGATTTTGGCTCACAACGAGACTCAACGATCACATATCAGACATCTAAAGTCCTCTACGGATGTCTGATAAATGCCTAACGATTATTTTCCTTAACGTATAGTTTGTTTCCCAACGTTCCGCTAATTGGACGTCTAGTACAACCATCAGACGTCTTCTAAAACATCTAGACTAGGGTCTGGATGTCTGATTTCGATAGACAGAACCTACTAAGACCAGCCTAAGTTATCGGACGTCTGAGTCAATAATCAGACGTCTTAAAAGTTGCTATCAGACGTCAGATTTCCAGATTAGACGTCAGATTAGGTCATCAGAACCCTATTTTGATTTTCTAAGTTCTCTAGAAAACACCTAAGTATCATAGGGTTGTGCAGGTGTTCCAAGGACTACTTTGAGGGTTCTTTAAGGCTCTTTAACAAGTAATCTAAGAAAGATAAAGACAACAAAAAGAAATAAAGTAAATTACATTGAAGAATGGAAATCTATCTTATTCTTCATCTCCTTCCTTTTTCAAGCTTTCGTTCCACTTGAAGCTCATCCTCCTCTGTCAAGCTCCTCCAATTCATCATGGATGCGAGCTCGAACTCTGTCTAAATACGTCTCCATTTGTAATTAGCCTGAAATCTAAGACCTCAAATGCAAATGTTAAATAACACGTGTTTTATTATCATCAAAATAAACGATCATAATGCTCTAGCACCAACAATCTCTCCTTTTTTGATGGTGACAAAATCATAAATCATGCAAAAAATTTAGTGGCCCATGCAGGTCAACCAAAATAAAATGTAAATACCTACGGGAAGGGGACATATGCGTGACGTAAAAAAATTAGAATTAAAATAAGCAATCTCACAAAAATAAGCAATCCCACAAAGGCACAAGAGATTTTTATGTGGAAACCCAAACCGTGTAAAAACCACCACCTAACCCTTTTGACTTAGGATTTTTCGATCGACTAAGTCTATCAAATCCACTAAATAAGTCACTTAAAATGAGGGTGACTTAACCTCTTATAACCACACTACTTTGAACGAGGGTAGTGTACCTCAAAACCCCTTCTCTTCAAAAGAAGGATTTTGCCTTACAAAGGAAATGAGAATTCACAATGCAAATACCCAACCAAAAATAAGGAAAAAATACAACAGACCTACAAAGCCAACAAAGTATATAAATGAACCTAGCTACTATAGGTGAAGAATCCTCCCCTAGGAGGAAGTGCGTCGACGTGATGATGTGGGTGCGTGAACCACTCGGTGGCACTTCTTCACTCTCGTAATCGCTGATAAACGCCAGTTTATCATCATTCTTATGCATTAAAACAAACGTAGCTCTTAGGATTTTACTCCGCAAATGGGTTTTTGGGCTGCATTTAGGTATAAAATAGGTTAGGCATGCATTACATTTTTTATTATCTTTTTGATATGTTTCAATGAGTGTTAGGGATGAACAGATATACAGATCCCTAAAACCCTAGCACTCAAGAAGGCAAATGGTGAAGGAGAAGCTCAGACTAGTTGGAACTCAGCTTGATCCAGCTCACCACAGTTGGAACCTAGCTCACTTGAACTAGGGTTAGCTCATCCCAGCTCCATTCAGCTAATCTCAGCTGAATGGCAGCTCAAGAGAGTTCATCTTAGCTCACCCTAGCTCAAGTCAGCTTAGATCCAGCTCAACTTAGCTGAGTCTAGCTCATCTCAACTCCCACTAGTCCACAGGGAGCTCTAGCTAGCTCAGCTGAGTTGACAGGAGTTCACCCTAGCTCAGATCCAGCTACATCCAGCTCCACTCAACTCCATCCAGCTGAAGAAGAACTCATCCCAGCTCAGGAAGCTCAAGTCCAACTCTCGGGGACTCAACTTAGCTCAACTCAGTTGAGCTAAGCTACCTTAGCTGCCTCAACCAGCTTGATCCTCCCCAGGAGCACCAGACCTAGCTCACCTAAGCTAATTATGGTAGAAGCTAGCTCACTTTAGCTTGGCTTAGCAGCTAGCAAAGAACTAGCAAGCTAAGCCAGCTAGAGTAGCTCCATGCTAGCCTCTTCAACAGCAGCCAGCTCCAGTTTCAACTCCAGACTTCTCCTCCTCAGCTCCTCCCTCCAAACCCTAGCTCCAACACCTTCTCCTCTACTCCTCCATTAGCTAAGCTAGCTTAGCTTAGCTTAGCTTATCTTAGTTATGCTCCAACTTCTTTGGCTTGTACCACCCCAAAAACCCACCTAACAACTCCACCCAACTAGCTCCAACTAAGCTCCACATAAGCTAACCTACTTGGCACCAACCTAGCCTACCCACCACCTCCAAAAGACACCTAAAAGTGGCGCCAAAACCACCCTAACCACCCCCTTGATGGCGCCACTTTTCCCTCCAAAAACTCCCTTCATCTCCACCATACACCTCTCCTTAAATCCATCTCCACCATCCACCTAACCCCCCTTCTAGAAGACCCTAGGTTGGCGCCAAAATGGTGGTGTCTCTCCACCACCAAAAGCCACCAACACCACCATAACCACCCCCTTTAACACCTCTTGGGTTTGCGCCAAATACCCTTGGCCATAGGATCACCAACCACCTCCATCCTTCCATCCTAGCCCTCCATTTCAAGGGGCACCTTAACCCCCCATCCTACCCTACAAAAAGACCACTACCCACCACCATTCAAGGCATCCTTGGCTAGTAAATACACTCTCATATTCTACCTAGAATCCCACGCCCAAGAGAGAAAAAGAAGAAGAAGATTAAGGGGATATTCTGTCCCCTTGGTGCCTTCCCCTCTTCCCTTCTCTCTTGAGTCACGCCAGCCAAAGGAGAAGCCAGGCAACGAAGATCTTTGGAGGAGATCTTGAAGGTGGTCCACGCCACCTTGGAGGAGCTTTTGAGGGTGGTGCACGCCCACCCCTTGGAGAGAGCATTGAAGGTGGTAGCTTCCACCTTGGAGGAGCTCTCAAGGAAGGAGAAGAAGGAGGCCCTCTTTTCAAGCCAAAGAGCAGCTAGGCTTGGAGCAAGAAGACTCCCTTCTTCACCAAATTTTGCAAGAGGATTAGTGTTTCTTTATTTGCTTTTAAATTTGTTTAGTTCCAGTAGAAGCATTCCTCTACTTGTCCTTGAAAAGAACACTAATTCTAGTTAATTAAATTGCCTTCTATTAGCTTTTTATTGCAATTGTTACTTTTGGTTCTAGCACTTGTTTCACCTCTTCTTCCTAATTACTCTAGGCCTCCACTTGCCTAGAGTGAGCTTAGGAAGAAGATATATCTATCTTTTAAGTTTTAGTTAAGCAATTGTAGGTGTTAGTACTTTCCATTACAATTCGCATTTTGCCCTCGTCTTTTCAAAACAAAAAAATTACATATTTAAAATACCAAAAAGAAAATTGAGATATGTTTTTAGCAAGAGAATTGAATTGCAATTTTTGCCTCCTAGGACGACCCTAGATACTCCCCTATCTAGGTTTATAAATTTAAAAGCGTATGCGAATTCGCGTGTTACAACGACGTTAAAAACCCGCTTTTACAAATCACGAGTATTTCGTTATCAATCTCAGATTGAGATTGCTTATTAAACAGTATTAATGGCCTTTTCTATAAGTTCATGTCAAAACAGGCCTCAGATGAGCAATCGGACCGCACAGATAGATTTAGAGCGACAAACTGAGTCCAACGGACTCAAACTCAACCAAATCCAACATCCGGAGCACCCACAAATGACCCAAGAAGTTTTGACCATTGATCTGAAGATCAACGGCCACAAGGTGGCCACGTGGCAGCATCAGAAGCACCCCCGACGTCGCCCTATCATGCATATCTAACCGCAACCGTCCAAGCTCCATCGAACAACTGACGATTGTGATGAAGCACGACCATCTGCGCCCGCAGCGCAACAATCGCACCGCCGCCTCTCACACAGGAGACGCGAGTTCAAATCGCACACCGCAGCTCATCTGTTGAATTCGCCTGTGCGCTCAAATTCGACCGGCCGATCGCCATCGAGTGGTCTAGATAGCGCTACGCACGTGCCTACGCCTATCGACGATGCATGCGCTCACACGCTTGAGGCGCGATCTAAGTGTGCCCTCCGAGAGATCTCAGCCCTCCGATCTTCGATCGGACGGCGTACAACGCACACACACGGATCGTGCATGAAGAAGAACGGGCACACGCGTGAGACTAGAGGACAAGGGGATACACCGATGCTTTTAGCATGGATTTAGCGACGTCTCAGATGTCGTTAAAGCCCATACTTAAATTAGAACCCCTTCTTTCTATATAAACCCCTTCCAACCACCCATGTAGAGCATTGAATTCACTTAGCAAGTGTTATACCTCCCTCCTAGCTTCCCTTAGCATCCCTTATAATCAACAGAGTCGACAAGCCGTTGACAAAGCCCTCTTCACCGTCGTGGCCACCTCGCTGTCTCCCCTCTCTCTCTTTCTCTCCCTTTACTCTAGCTTTACTTTCCTTTTGTTTAAGCATTTAGCTATTGTTGTATTTGTACAACTTGAATTGCATGTTAAATATAGTTTTGATGTTGTTTTCCATCTTGATCTAAGTGAATGCCATGATTTAAAAACCTCTAACCCTACTCTCTCCCTCTGTCTCACTCGCTTTTCTTTCGCATCTTCTCACAAGCAAAAACCAATCATTTCTATGACACTAAGTGGCAAGAAAAATTCAATTTTCACGCCTCCCTGAGTTCGACACTCAGACTCACATACGTTTCTTCATTTAAAATCGACGTTGCGAAAGCAAACTATAATGATCCTTTTAAACAAACGCGTCCGTAGCACGTCAGTTTTTGGTGCCGTTACCGGGGAGGCAACGGATTTATTTTGTCACTTCCATTTTGCATCTATGCTCACATCATCTAACGCATTTTCTCCTTCTACTTGATGGTTGCAGGAACTCGTCACTTGGACGGTGATGTAGCGCAACTCGTGACGATGGAAATGGAGTAAGCAAGGATCAATTGTGAGTAGTGTTGGTGCTAGAGCACCACGATCGTTTGTTTTGATGATAACAAAACACGTGTCATTTAACATTTTCACTTGGAGTCTTAGATTTCAGGTCAAATTGCAAATGGAGACGTGATTAGACGGAGTTCGAGCTCGCATCTAAGATGGATTGGAGGAGCTTGGTGGAGAATAGAAGGGATTCGCGAGGAGCGATAGATTGAAGATGGAAGGACAAGAAGAATAAGATAGAATTCTGTTTATTTCTTTCATGTACTTTTGTCTTTATTTCCTTATTCCTTTTGTTCCTTAGAACATTATGTTAAAGAGCCTCAAAGTACCCTAACAGTAGTCCTACGAACACCTACCAACCCTAGGATACTTAGGCTCTCTGTAGAGAACTTAGAAAACCAATATAGGGTTCAAACAGCCTTTTCAGACGTCTAATCTGAAAATCAGACGTCTGATAATGAGCTTTAAGACGTCTGACTGTTGGCTCAGACGTTCGATAACATTTAGGCTGGACTTAGTTAGTTCTGTTTGATGAAATCAGATGTCCAGACATTAGTTCAGACATCTTAGAAGACGTCTGACGATTTTGCCAGACATCCAATTAGTGGACCGTTGGCTCGCTTAACAAATACTGAAGGATATGACCGTTAGAGCCTTATCAGACGTCCGTAAGTGATTCCAGACGTCTGATACATGATCGTTTTTCCTCGGCTGACCCAAAATCTCTTTTCAGAGATCTTATAGCCGTTGCAATCTCTTGGAAATCCATTCCCACAGAAAAAGTAGGATTCCAGACATCCAGACTTAGTGCCAGACGTCCTGTGTGTCGTCTGATGAACTTGCACTAGAACCCTGTTTAGATCTGATTCAAGTCAGTGAGGAAACTCGCCTAAAATCAGACATCTGACTTTGTTCCCAGACATCTTAAACTAGTTTTCCAGACGTCCGATGCCAGGATCAGACGTCTGATAACCCTGTCAGTGCAATGATTGTTCCTGATTTCGGCCTGATTCTCTTGGGCATTGCACCCAACGGCTATGGAAGCTTTCCAAAGCCTTCCTAAGGCCTCTATAAATAGAGGGGAGCCTTTGCCACTCAAGACACACCTAGACACACCAAGAATAAGCATTTCCACTCTTTTGTGTCCAAGAGAAGCTCTTGCTCTCCAAGCTCAAGTTCTTCATCTAGAGAGCATCAATCATTTGCGCACCCACTCTCCTACCGTAGTTCACGAGAGCACCGTTGTGCCGTCGCGTGGATCACACACCCGCGTCATCGATTCGATGCACTTCTTGCAAAGGGAAGCATCTTAATTCCTATAGAAGCTAGGCTTAAATCTTTGTTGAATCTATAGGACTATATTTGTTATTTTACTTTGTTATCTGGTTGGGTATTCGCTTTGCGAATTCCCGTCTCCTTCGTAGGACAAAATCTTTCTCGTGAAGAGAAGGGGTTTAAGGTACGCTACCCTCGTATAAAGTAGCGTGGTTATATTTGAGGTTGAATCACCCTCGTTTAAGTGATTCATTTAGTAGATTTGATCAACTTGGTTGATCGGTAAATCCTAACTCAAGAGGATTAGGTGGTGGTTTTCTCCATGTTTGTGTTTCCACCTAAAAATACTTGTGTACATTATGTTATTGAATTTTTTGTGAGATTGTTTATATTCTATTCCGCAATTTATTACGTCATCCCCTCCTAGTAGGGAAACTACAAGTAGTTCTTTACCCGTGGTTGTTTGCTTGCCTAAAAAAAATCTAAAAAAATTTTAAAATAAAAAAAGAATTAGCGTGGTGAATGATTGCCTGATCCACATCCAAAACTCAACACCCAACAAAAAAAATATACACTCTAACATTCTTAATGACCTAATCTTTTTCGAGTGTTCTTCTTTCTTTTTTTGAGTGGTGTTTGCGAAGCCACCGTGAATTGACATGGGCTGCACCACTCACCCCTAAAATCAACTCATCTGGTAGAAATTGCTTAAACACTAGGATGAGCACCTTAGGGTTTTAGAGCCTCTTCACATTAAAGGAAATCTACTCTCACCAATTGTGTGCAAAACTTGGCGTGCCCACTTGAAACTTGCCTGAAAACATTAAGACACGTCAACCCTAAAAGACACAAAAGTAAGGACAAACATTAAAAGATACCACATCTTAAAATTCTTGCTTGAAAATCATGTTTTGATGGGAGCACACACACTGGAATTGGAGAACTAAGAGGCACCACCCCAATCAACGCCTCATCACATAACCCAAGCACAAGCACTATCCTAACCCCATTAAAATAGAGTGGAGGTGCCCTAGGCAGGACTGGGTTAAGTCTCAAGAGGCATGATTTTGTTCACTGGACACTTGGCTTTCATTCCCTTAGTAGAATCTGGTGACTAGGCTACGGGGAAGTGTCAAACGACCGCGGTTGTGAGGTCTACGGAACCAACGGTGCAAGTCAAAGGAAGAACCTTCTCTACAATCCCCTTGTAATCAACCTGGCCAGATTAGCTTTGGGAAGGGTAGTCCAATGCTTACAGACTTGATCGCTCCTTTGGAGATTTCTAGGTCCCCTAAGGAATATACTATAAGGACTAGGCTTGCTTGCTTGTGCACACACACTTCTCGCATCTATCACTCTCCGCATCCCCTCCTGTTCTTCTCTAGTGTATGCATGGGAGACGATCACTTCATCCCAAGTTGTTTATTTTGGGACGGAAATCCAGGAGGCCTGATCTTGCTAGAGACATGGCCGAACCTAGAGTAGATGAGGTTGAGGACAAACCCCCACCAGACACAATGGCCATCATCCAGGCCCAGATCATGCAAACCACCGGCTTCAGTAGCAACAGATCCACACTATCATGCAAACCATACACCGGTTGCAGAACCCACAAGGGCAACCACCACCACCTTTCCAGGACCCACAAGGACAACCACCACTTGATCCACCACCATTCCAGGACCAACCTAGGCCCCTCCGCGACTTCTACAATCCTTTGGCGATTCAGATCAAACCACACCTTAGGATCCCCAAAGGGGGAGATGATTTTGAGCTGAAACCAAACGTCCTGAGCCTGATTCAGAGCCACTTCTATGGAAGCTCAAATGAGGACACCTTCCAGCACCTAGAGGATCTTGACCGGATCGCCCGGACTACAAAATCTAGGAACATTATCCTAAGATGTTCCCCTTCTCGCTGAGAGACAAAGCGTCTCACTGGCTTAGAACCCTAGGAAGACCCATCACCACTTGGGAAGAATTAAGGCATGCATTCTTAAAGAAATTCTTCCCCATAGGAAAAACCAATGCCCTTAGAAGAGCCATTGCCACCTTTACACTCTAGGGCGGGGAACAGTTCCATGAGGCGTGGGAAAGATTTAATGAGCTATTAAGGAAATGCCCACACCACGAAGTACCAAGGTGGCAATTGGCCCAGATCTTCTACCACGGTCTGGACAGCAACCTTCGGAACTTCGTCGATGCCTCGTGCAGGGGAAACTTCCTGAACAAAGACGAGGAGAGCACATTTGAGATCTTCGAGTCGATCAGCGAAAATTCACTCAACAATGCCTCCATGACCCAGTTTAGTCGATCTAGTCAACCCTGTGGTGGGATCTATGAGGTACAAGCAAATTCTGGAACAGTTGACATGGATATCATTGTTAAGAAATTGGATTGAGTGGAATTGGTAGATAAAAAGATAGATGAACTACTAAACCAAACTAGGAACCCATTACAGACCCTCTCCCTAGCAAAGGGAGCTCAATATGTTGACCTGGTCCAGCCACTAAGCCAAATGAACCTAGAACAACCCCTGACCACGTTTCAGGGAGGGACCTTTGCTCCCACAAACCTTGATTACTCTCTTCCCTCCCCCTCGACATCTGCTATCTTTGAAGATGTATAGGCTATCCAAGGTTATTCCAAACCTGATTCTTTCTCCAACACTTACAACACGGGCTGGCATAATCACCCAAACTTTTCTTGCACAAACAAGAAACCGCCTCATTTTCAAAACCAGCCCAAGCCAAACCAACAGCCAAACATGCCCCCTATCAGTAAGGACCAATAGTTATACCCCCCTATAATCCGAATAAGGCGGCCCCACCCCCAAAAAACCAAATGGACACCCTGATAAAAATGATGGCTGAAATGAACCAAAAACACCAGGAGGAAATGGCTTTAATGAAGGGACAGTTAAGCCAACTGTTGGACTGTAAACAACAAGGATCCCTGCCTTCCCAGCCACAACCAAACCCGCGAAACATGATTAACAGAGGCCCCAATTCGCAAGGGTTCCAAGGGAATCCCTTGCAAGCTCACATGGTCCAGCCAGCCCCACAAACATCCCTTGGGTTTGGTGCTTCTTCTTCCGTGACTTCACCCTCTGAAACACCCGACTCTGAAGAGGCGTAGGAAAAACCCAAGGATCCAGAAATAGACCCTATCCACATTCAGACACCATATCCCGAGGCCTTGGAGACAATCAAGAAAAAGAAAAGTGTTATGGAAACTGAGGAGCTTTTGGAGATCTTTAAGCAGGTTCAAATTAATATTCCGCTCCTCGAAGCCGTCAAGCACATTCCAGCTTACGCCAAGTTCCTAAAGGATGCTTGTACACCAAAACGTAAGCCAAGACCTCAAGCACCTAGGAAGGTTGTGCTCTCAGAGCAAGTAAGTTCCGTGATATCAAGCAACCTTCCGCTCAAACGAACTAACCCAGGAGCACCACTGATATCCTGCAATATCGGGGACATGACATTTGATAGAGCACTCCTGGACTTAGGTACTTCCATCAATCTGATTCCGACAACCCTGTACCACCAATTTGGATTCGAAGAGTTGACTCCCACGCCTGTTACCATCCAGTTGGCTGATAGATCTATGAAAACCCCAAAGGGGGTTGTCGAGGATGTGATTGTGCGAGTCAAGGACTTCTATTTCCTGGTTGACTTCTTGGTGCTCAACATAGAAGTCCCTGAACAACTATAGAACACACCTATCATCCTAGGCAAATCTTTCTTAGCTAAGGCTAAGGCAAACATCGATTGTGACACGAGATGTATGGAAATCACCTTCGGAGACAAGAAGATGCAGTTGGATATCTTTTGGGAAACCAAGTCTTTTGATTGCGAGTGTATCTAGGAACACGATCCCGTGGAGCCTTTGGTCGAGGAATGCCTCACCCTTAGTTCTGTCTCGGACTACCAATCCTATAACGATTGTTCTGACCCATCACCATCTACGCCCATGGACCTTTGTAGGGCTGATTACCATCAACCAACACCATTCGAGGAGATTAATGTTGATCAACTCCTGCCTTTCCCCTTGCCATCAAACATTGTTCCACCCACACCTGAACTAAAGCTGCTACCTGAGAATCTCAAGTATGTCTTCTTAGGACCTGACCAGACCTTCCCAGTAATTATCAACGCCAACCTAACCAAGGATCAGGAACTTAGATTGACAGTGACCCTATCAAAACATAAGGCTACCATTGGCTGGACTATTGCAGAGTTGAGAGGAATTAGCCCCACCTTTTGTACCCACAAGATCTACCTAGAAGATGAGGCACGACCCTCCCGACAGATGCAAAGACGGTTAAACCCAAATATGCGGGAGGTCGTTAAGAAGGAAATTATCAAATGGCTTGACGCCGACATCATCTATCCCATCTCTGATAGCCCCTGGGTGAGCCCCACTCAAGTGGTTCCGAAGAAAGCTGGGCTCACCGTTGTCACCAATGAGCGTGGCAAATCCATCCCCACCCGCACCACCACCGCATGGCGGGTGTGTATTGATTACAGGAAGCTCAATGAAGCAACCAAGAAAGATCATTTCCCCCTGCCATTCATCGACCAGATTCTTGAGCGATTGACAGGGCAGAAGTATTTTTGCTTCCTGGATGGATATTCAGGATATAACCAAGTCGCAATTGCTCCTGAAGATCAAGAGAATACTGCATTCACTTGCCTGTACGGCACGTTTGCATTCCATCGTATGTCGTTCGGGTTATGCAACGCACCCACTACCTTTTAGCGTTGCATGCTAGCCATCTTTTCAGAGATAGTGGGTGAATACCTGGAGGTCATTATGGATGATTTCTCAGTATTTGGGAATTCATTCGACCATTGTTTGAGCAACTTGAAGAAAATCCTAAAATAATGTATCGAGGTTAATTTGGTGTTAAGTTGGGAAAAGAGTCATTTCATGGTTCAAGAAGGAATCGTCCTTGGTCACATCGTATCACATAAGGGCATTGAGGTGGATCGAGCTAAAGTTGATTTGATTTCCAAACTTCCTCCACCTAGCTCAGTCCGGCAAATCCGTTCGTTCCTTGGACATGTTGGCTTTTACCGAAGTTCATCAAAGACTTCTCCAAGCTCTCCAAACCCTTGACCGACCTTCTGGCCAATGACGCCCTATTCCACATGACCTCTGACTGCATCCAGGCTTACCACACCCTCAGGGGCTTAGCCTCCACAACACCCATACTTCAGCCCCCGGACTGGTCCCAGGATTTTGAGATCATGTGTGATGCATCAAACTTTTCCATAGGTGCCGTCCTGGGACAGAGACAAGACAAGAAACCCATGGTGATCTATTATGTGAGCAAGACGTTGGATGAGGCCCAATGAAATTATACGGTCACAGAGAAAGAACTGCTCGTCGTAGTTTTTGGACTCGAAAAGTTTCAATCTTACCTTTTGGGATCCCACATGACCATCTATATAGACCACTCGGCCATCTGGCATTTGTTGGCCAAGAAAGACGTTAAACCCAGGCTCATCAAATGGATCCTGCTCTTGCAAGAATTTGACCTGGAAATCCGCGACAAAGCCAGATCAAAGAATGTGGTGGCTGATCACCTATCCAGACTCCACCCAGACCAGATTGGGCCCTCCTTGCCTTTATTCGACACCTTTCCTGATGAGCAAATTCTGTCAACTACCTGGTTATAGGATAGACCCCGCACAGCTAGTCCAGACAGTAATAGGATAAGCTCTTGGCTGAAGCCAAGCACTATTTCTGGGATGATCCCATGCTGTTTCACCTCTATGCTGACCAGATCATCAAGAGGTGTATCCCGGAGGATGAAGTTCAGAGTGTGCTATCTTTTTGTCACAACCAAGCTTGTGGTGGCCACTTCTCAGGAAAGAAAACGGCTGCAAAGGTTCTACAGACCGGATTTTACTGGCCTTCCTTATTTAAGGATGCACACAACTTTACTAAGACTTGCTCTGGCTGCTAGACTCTAGGGACCATGACCAGAAAAGACATGATGCCCCTCCAGCCCATTCTGATCGTCGAGATATGTGAAGTTTGAGGTATTGATTTTATGGGCCCCATCCCACCATCCAACGACTTTGCGTATATCTTACTCTCTATAGACTGTCTCCAAATGGATTGAAGCCGTCGCCACCCACCAATGCGATCATAAGGCTGTCATGGACTTTGTTAAGCAGAACATCTTTTCCTGGTTTGAAATGCCAAAGGCCATGATCAGTGATGGTGGAAGTCATTTTATCCACACCCAATTCCGTTCCCTACTCAGAAAATACGGGGTTACACACCACATTGCCACCCCGTATCACCCGCAAATGAATGGGCAGACCGAGGTCTCAAACAAGCAGATCAAGAATATTCTACAGAAGGCTGTGAGACCTGGCAGGAAGGACTGGTCCACACGACTGGATGATGCCCTGTGGGCATACCGGACCGCTTTCAAGACCTCGATAGGTATGTCACCTTATCTCCTAGTCTTTGGAAAAGCTTTCCACCTTCTTGTCAAGTTGGAACACTTGGCTTACTGGGCCGTTAAGCAGTGTAATATGGATTCCTAGTTAGTCGGTGCACAGATGACGCTCCAACTCTCTGAGCTCGAGGAAATTCGTCGGGACGCCTTTGAGAATAGTCAGACGTACAAGGAGAAAATGAAAGTCATCCACGACCTACTCATCCATAGAAAGACCTTCGAACCTAACCAGCAAGTTTGGCTTTTTGACGCCCGACTAAAACTATTTTCGGGGAAACTTAGGTCCAAGTGGACAGGATCGTTTAGGGTAGTCAAGCCCTACTCCAATGGGGCGGTTGAAATCGTAGATCCGAATACTGGGCATACTTTTACAGTCAATAGTCAGAGATTAAAACACTTCCTCGCCCAGGTCCCCCCAAAGGAGGTTATCACCCTCATTGAGGGATGACACGAAGCACCGCCCAGCTGGAGGCATTAAACTCAGCGCTTCCTGGGAGGAAACCCAGAAGATTCATACTAATCAGGTATTTTGTTTCACTCAGGTAATACCTTTTTGAACCCCTGTTGCATCCATCTATTTGTCAATGAGGACATTGTCCAACTTAAGCATGGAGGGGTGGTAAATTGCATGATTCTGAGTTCATTTAATCAGTCTGAATAAAATAAAGTAAAAAATTTGAATTTAGGAAGAAAAAAAACTTAGGCATTAGGAATTTATCAATAGTGAGAAATAATATGAAAAAAATCTGAACACTTAGACTTTTTAAGCCTTCAGACTTAATCAACCCTGGTGTCCGTTAAAATATGGATTTAGCTTCAAATCCTTGCAACCTTAATTTATTCTAATCCACAATAAAATAAGGTGATAAGTATACGACTTATCAACTCGCCCTCTAACTCAAAGGGACTTTTAGTCTAAGCATCTGCACACATTTTTGCACTGACTCACTCCTTGGAGATTCTGATAGAAATTGGGTAGCTAATGAACCTTCAAGGGTGGTATGGCTGGAAAGTTGTCGTGGGTATCAGCCCATTGGCCGGTTGTCCAGAGCCCAGCCATAGGATCACCTTCTTTTTATTGCCTCTAGGTAAATTTGAGATCAAGGTAGCCACCTACTAAAAAAAAAAGAAGAGAGAAGAAAAAAGAACAAAATAAGCCACACTTCACCGCACGAGTATGGCTGGCAAGTGATCATGGGTAACAGCCCATTGGTCAGTTGTCCAGAACCCAGCTCATTAAATGCACAAAAAGACCCAAAACACTTAAGGAAGAAGCAGGGAAGTAGAGCAAGCCGGGAAGATATACACTGGAAAAATCCTTGTGTTGACCCCAAGTAGAACAAAAGTAGGCAGAAAGCTACCGATCGGACAAATACACCTTCAGGAAAAATAATTCCTTTCCCAATCACCTAGGGGCGTAGAAACCCGAAGTCTATCTGAATTACCGTTGAGTGAGTCTATCACGATCTTCACACCAAGATGCTTAGCACTTAGAGTCTTTTCCGAGTTTTGGGTGGGTTGGGTAGCTGTAAAAAGTTACCAACACACTCTTAACTCTAAAGATCTAAAATGAGAAAAGATGAAAAAGAAAAAATATATATATATACATGCCTTAAAGCAAGGATTCAGGCGATTCATATTTTAACAGACACCCAGGTGCTATTTAGTCTCTGTAGATCAAAATCTTAGTATATTTCCTCCTGTTGACAAGTATAAAAATGTCTAAGTAATCACTTCTTAGATTCTAACTAAGAATAATGTCTAGAATGAACCTTGCTAGGGACTAGCAAGGAGTAAGCATGGGGGTTATGATAACACTACATCTTGGGTAATAATTCTTTCAATTGGGGTTTATCATAAGGGTAATGTGCACAAATAACACATCATAAATGGGCATGGGAGAATGACATGCATCGCACATTTAGATTGCTTATTAAATAGTATTAATGGCCTTTTCTATAAGTTCATAACAAAACAGGCCTCAGATGAGCAATCGGACCGCACGGATGGATTCAGAGCGACGAACGGAGTCCAACAAACTCAAAATTGGCCAAATCTGACATCCGGAGCTCCCACAAATGACCCAAGAAGTTCTGTCAATTGATCTGATGATCAACGACCACAAAGTGGCCACATGGCAGCATCAGAAGTGCCCCCAATGTCGCCCCATCACGCAGATCTACCCACAATCATCCGATCTCTATCGAACGGCTAACGATTAGTGAAGAAGCGCGACCATTAGTGCTCGCAGCGCAACGGTTGCACCCCCACCTCACACACAGGAGACACGAGTTCGAATCGCACGCCGCAGCTCATCCGCTGAATTCGCCCGCGCGCTTAAATTAGACCGCCCGATCGCCATCGAGCGGTCTCGATAATGCTACGCGACACGTCCTCAGGTGTCGATCGTCCACACGCGTGCCTATGCCCGTCGATGATGACCACACTCACGTGCGCTTGAAGCACGATCCAAGCGTGCCCTCCGCGAGATCTCAGTCGTTCTATCTTCGATCAAACAACCTACAATGCACGCACACGGACCGTGCGTGAAGAAGAACGGGCGCGCGTGAGACCAGCGAGCAAGGGGCTACACCGACGCATTTAGCATGGATTTAGTAACGTCCTGGACGTCACTAAAGCCCATACTAAAATTAGAAACCCCTTCTCCCTATATAAACCCCTTCCAACCACCCATGTAAAGCATTGAATTCACTTAGCAAGTGTTATACCTCCCTCCTAGCTTCCTTTAGCATCCCTTGTAAATAACACGTCATTCCCTTGATCAACCTCTGATTTTCATGCCTCCCTAAGTTCGACACTCGGACTCACGTCCATCTCTTCATTTAAAATCGACGTTGCAAACATAAACTATAACGATCCTTTTAAATAAATGCGTCCGTAGCACGTCACCAGCCTAAGTTATTGGGCATCTAAGTCAACAATCAGACGTCTTAAAAGTCACTATCTGACGTCTGATTTCCAGATTAGACGTCTGATTAGGATGCCAAAACCTTATTTTGGTTTTCTATGTTCTCTACAGAAAACCTAAGTATCCTAGGATTGTGCAGGTGTTCCTAGGACTACTTTGAGCGTTCTTTGAGGCTCTTTAATAAGTAATCTAAGAAAGATAAAGAGCAACAAAAGAACTAAAGACAAAATCCTTCTTCAAGCTTTCGCTCCTCTCGAAGCTCCTCCTCCTCTGTCAAGCTCCTCCAATTCGTCATGGATGCAAGCTTGAACTTAGTCTAAACACTTCTCCATTTGCAATTAACCTAAAATCTAAGACCTCAAATGCAAATGTTAAATAAACTGTGTTTTGTTATCATCAAAATAAACGATCGTGGTGCTCTAGCACCAACAATCTCTCCCTTTTTGATGATGACAAAACCATAAATAATACATAAAATTTGGTGGCCCATGCAGGTCCACAAAAATAAAATGTAAATACCTATGGGAAGGGGTGAGATATGCGTAACGTAGAAAATGCGGAATTAAAAATAATAATTGCACAAAAATAAGCAATCACACAAAGGCACAAGAGATTTTTAGGTGGAAACCCAAATCGGATAAAAACCACCACCTAACCCTTTCGACTTAGGATTTTCCGATCGACTAAGTCTATCAAATCCACTAAACAAGTCACTTAAAATGAGGGTGACTTAACCTCTTACAACCACACTACTTCGAACAAGGGTAGTGTACCTCAAAACCCCATCTCTTCACAAGAAGGATTTTGTCTCACGAAAGAGACGGGAATTCGCAATGCGAATACCCAAAGAAAAAAAAGGAAAAAATACAATAGACTTATAGAGCCAACAAAGTATAGAAATGAACCTAGCTACTATAGGTGAAGAATCTACCCTTAGGAGGGAGTGCATCGGCGTGAAGACGCAGGTGCGTGAACCACGCGATGGCACTTCTTCGCTCTCGTAATCGCAGAGGGAGAGTGTATGGTCGGACCGGATAGGTTGTTAATATGGAGATTTTATCGTTGAAATGTTTATAGTGGTTAATCTAATTCGGACCTAACCATCTCTTTACAAAATTTTTAACCTAGCCTACTTGATTTTATCTTGTCTCTTTTAGGCTCAGGGTCGAACTCAGGGAAGTGGGGTTCAAGTTAAGTTTCTACGCTTTTCCTAAAACTCGTCTCTTCCATTCGTTTATTATGTTTTTGGTGTTTTTCTTATTTAGATTTTTTTCTGGTAATCCTTGTCCTTGAGGCACACCCTCAAAATTGTGTCCTTGACTTTTAGCCAAAACAGAGTTCCAAAACGAGTCTTGCTATTCACAAGACAGGGTACCTGCAAGTCAAAAATTATCTTTTCTCTTTTATATATTTTTTTTTATCTTTTTACTAACAGAAAAGCAAACAGAAATAAAGTAAATATAGTATGTATATATATATGTATATATTATATATATATATAAAGGAGTGGGGGTGGAGGCGGCGATGGAGTGTAGCACTGTGTCGAGTTGGTCGTCGTCTAGAGAGACGTAACCAACACGACTAGGTGCCGTGTGGAGTGTGGATGGATGATGGATGATGTATGGATCCATGCTTTTTGTACGCGTGTATCGGGGAATATCAGCAACTGGTGCAGATATTCCCGCAATACAACGTATGTCAAATAATGTGAAAATATCTATATATGTATGTATATATGTATATAGCTATATATGTATATGTATATAAGTATCTATATATATATATATATATATATATATATATATATATGTATGTATATATATATTTATAGATATATATATGTATATATATATATACACGTATATATGTATATAATACTATATGGATATATATATATGTATATAGATATGTATATATATATATGTATATAAGTATATATGTATATATATATAAGTATATGTATAAGTAAATTGATATATATAAGTAGATATATATATACAAGTGTTTATGTGTGTGTGGGTGTGTGTAAGTGTCGGTGAAGATGTGTGTGCGTTGGTGTAGTGTGCTGTGAGTGAGTGAAAAAGAGAGAGAAAGAGAGAGAGAGAGCGGGCGCGAGAGGACGCGAGGCTTCTGCAGGCCGACGCGAGGGCGGAGAGTGGGCGATGGCGTAGGGAAGCGAATGCGGAGGAGGTCTGCAGGTGGTCGCGGAGGGGGGCGGGGGTTGGCAGGGGACGGCGAGAGGGCCTGGCCGGCCGTTGCAGTGCGCGCAGCGGCCGGTCGCGGGTGCAAGGGCGGAGGCGGCGAAGGGCCCTACAGGTACGCACGGAGGGCTGAGCGCCTGCGGGGAAGGTCGCGGAGGAGGCGGGGGGAGCTGCTGCTGCTGTTGCTTCAAGCTTCGGACCTTGAAGCGGCAGCAATGGCATGGAGACGAAAACAAAAAGAAAAGAAAACACCACGCCCACCGGCTCGTTGAAGAGCTGGGCGGTGGTGTTCCCACTGTGGTGGTGTGCACCACAGTGGGTTCTCCTGCTCGCCGGGTGTCTCCTCGAAGGAGGGCCGACGTATGGGAGGGGAGAATGGTGGAGAGGAAGGTGGTGGCTGCGGGTTTGCTTCCTGCAGCAGGGTATGTGTCGCGAGGAAGAGGCTGCGGCTTTAAATAGAGGAGGAGAGTGTGGCCATGCAGCATGCGGGGAATGGGGGAGATGGCCACCGCAGGGAATGGTGCGAGAAGGACAGCAGGGAGTGGCGTTGGCTGGACGTGCAGCTGCAACATGGCGTGGAGTGCATGCAGCCGCAGGAAGAAGAAGAACCGCGGGAAGAGAAAAGAAAGAAAGAGGAAATAAAAAATAGAGAGGGGACTTTTTGCAAAGAGGCACTTGAGAAAAAATGTAAATATGCAAGCCATTTATTCCATTCTCTTCTCCTCTCAATTAAATGCATGAATGCAAGTGTTTTTACAAATGCAACTATAGAATCCTAATATGCAACGTTAATGCTAGGAAATAGCACAAGAAGGCTTTATTGCAGGCGTATTTTGAGGTGCAAACAGAGAGTGGGTGCGCAACTGGATTGAAGCTCTCTAGATGTGGAACAAATGCTTGGAGAGCTAGAGCTTCTTCTACTTCTCTAGGACACAAAAGATGTGGAAATTGTGTTGCTTGGTGTGTTTTTGCAAGGCAAGGGTCCTCTTCTATTTATAGAGGGCCTAGGAAGGCTTCCATAGCCGTTGGGGTTGAACCCAAGGCAAAATAGGCCATAATCAGAATCATTTATGATTTTGACAAGGTCATCAGACCTCTAGTCCAGGTATTAGACACCTGGAAAATTAGTTTAAGTCATCTGGGAATTAAATCAGACGCTTGATTCTAGGTGGGTTTTCTTCCTAACTGGTTCAGACAATGGTTCTAGTGTAAGGCCATCAAACAACATACAGGACCTCTGGCACTAGGTCTGGACGTCTGGAAAGCTATCGTACTATGGGAATGGATTCCCAAGATAGGTTAACGGCTAGAATAATCTGATAAAGGTGTTTTTGGAGTCCTCTACGGATGTCTAATAGAAGCCTAACGGTTATTTTCCTCAACGTATAGTTTGTTACCCAACTTTCCACTAATTGGACGTCTGGTACAACCATCAGATGTCTTCTAAGATGTCTCGACTAGGATCTGGATGTCTGATTTCATGAGACAGAACCCACTAAGTCCACTTAAGTTATTGGACGTCTGAGTCAACAGTCAGACGTCTTAAAAGTTACTATCAGACGATTTGCAGATTAGACGTTTGATTAGGCTGTCAGAACCCTATTTAGGTTTTCTAAGTTCTCTACAGAAAACCTAAGTATCCTAGAGTTGTGCAGGAGTTCCTAGGACTACTTTGAGGGTTCTTTGAGGCTCTTTAACAAGTAATCTAAGAAATATAACGAGACACAAAAGAAATAAAGATAAATTACAATGAAGAAGAATGGAAATCTATCTTATTCTTCATCTCCTTCCTTCTTCAAGCTTTCACTCCACTCGAAGCTCCTCCTCCTCCTCTGTCAAGCACCTCCAATTCGTCATGGATGCAAGCTCGAACTCTGTCTAAACACGTCTCCATTTGCAATTAACCTGAAATCTAAGACCTTAAATGCAAATGTTAAATAACACGTGTTTTGTTATCATCAAAATAAACGATCGTGATGCTCTAGCACCAACGATCTCTCCCTTTTTGATGATGACAAAATCATAAATAAGACATAAAATTTGGTGGCCCATGCAAGTCCACCAAAATAAAATGTAAATACCTACAAGAAGGGGTGGGATATGCGTGATGTAAATAATGCGGAATTAAAATAAACAATCTCAAAAAAATAAGCAATCACAGAAACGCAGAAGAGATTTTTAGCTGGAAATCCAAACCGGGTAAAAAGCACCACCTAACACTTAGGAGGGAGTGCGTCGGCATGACGACGCGAGTGCGTGGACCACGTGGTGGCACTTCTTCGCTCTCGTAATCGCAGAGGGAGAGCGGGTGCGCAACTGGATTCAAGCTCTTTAGATGTGGAACAAATGCTTAAACAGCTAGAGCTTCTTCTACTTCTCTTGGACACAAAAGATGTGGAAAGTATGTTGCTTGGTGTGTTTTTGTCAGGCAAGCATCCTCCTCTATTTATATAGGACTTAGGAAGTCTTTGGAAGTCCTTAAAAGGCTTCCATAGCCGTTGGGGTTGAACCCAAGGTAAAGTAGGTCATAATCAGAATCATTTATGATTCTGACAGGGTCATGAGACGTCTGATCCAGGTATCAAACATCTGGAAAACTAGTTTAAGACGTCTGGGAACTAAGTCACACGTCTGATTGTAGGTGGGTTTTCTTCCTGACTTGGTTCAGACCTAGACAGGGTTCTAGTGTAAAGCCATCAGAAGACATACGGGATGTCTGGCACTAGGTCTGGACGTATGGAAACCTATTGTACTGTGAGAATGGATTCCCAAGATAGGTTAATGGCTAGAATAATCTGACAAAGGTGATTTTGGCTCACAACGAGACTCAACGGTCACATATCAGATGTCTGGGGTCCTCTACGGATATCTAATAGAAGCTTAATGGTTATTTTCCTTAACGTATAGTTTGTTACCCAACGTTCCGCTAATTAGTCATCTGGTACAACCATAAAACGTCTGGACTAAGGTCAGGATGTCTGATTTCAACAGATAGAACCTACTAAGTCCAGCCTAAGTTATTGGATGCCTGAGTCAACAATCAGACGTCTTAAAAGTCACTATCAGACTTCTGATTTCCAAATGAGTCATCTTATTAGGCTATTAGAACCCTATTTTGGTTTTTTAAGTTCTCTACAGAAAACCTAAGTATCCTAGGGTTGTGCAAATGTTCCTAGGACTACTTTGAGGGTTCTTTGAGGCTCTTTAACAAGTAATCTAAGAAAGATAAAGAGGAACAAAAGGAATAAAGACGAATTACAATGATCAAGAATGCAAATCTATCATATTCTTCATCTCCTTCCTTCTTCAAGCTTTCACTCCTCACGAAGCTCCTCCTCCTCTGTCAAGTTCCTCCAATTCACTATGGATGCGAGCTCGAACTCTATCTAAACACGTCTCCATTTGCAATTAACTTGAAATCTAAGACTTCAAATACAAATGTTAAATTACACGTGTTTTATTATCATCAAAATAAACGATCATGGTACTCTAGCACCAACAAAAAGCACGGCCTCCAATGTTCTAATAATCCCTCTCACATGCCGAGCTAACAACTAATTGATTTGGTCAAAAAGCATTTTATATAACATTAGGTAAAAGTGACCTAATGTTAGGTCCACTATCTAACGTTAGATATACAGTTAGGTACAAAGTTCGCTATCTTCTAGGTACTTGTAGCTAGCGCAAGAAAGTTGACCTAACGTTAGGTATTATATATGTAACTTTGGATAGGTTGTTTAAGGCCTATCAAGGAGATGTAAGGTTTAATTTGAGTTCTAAAATAATTTAGGTGATTATGACCACTTGATTAGCACCTAGTGACTTAATTAAAAGTTAATTAAACCTATTTGGGTCAAGTTTGTTGCTCTCATGAAAAATGCATATGTGACCCCTAAGTTTTACTAAAATGAACTCTATCTGGGGCTCTCCCTACATTCTATAAACAATAAAATTAGAATTAATTTTCCTATGTTACAAAGAGACCTAAGTCTTGCAAAATATGAAGAGTGCTTCATATGATTGGCCTCTTTCTTCTTCTTGACTTTGGACCTCATCAAATTAACTAATCTTGAAAATCATTCTTCCAAGAACAATATATATAATCCGATTTTAATCCCAATTATTTAAGATGTTTGTTATAATCAAAACCATCGAGTAAGGATAAATGCGGTGCCTAATTACTTATGCACCTATAGATAGATGATGAGACCCTCATGGATATCATCCTGTAATCTCTTCCAAACTCCACCAACTTCGTTGTCTCATTTCATATAAGAAAGATAAAGATCAAGATTGCCGAGCTGATCTTCTTACTTAAGTCTGTAGAGGACATCATTAAGAAGGAAAGCCCATCTAAGGCAATAGTTGCCGAGAATAGTAGGAGATTCAAGTAGAAGAAGCAGGGAAAAGGAAAAGGTTCTCGAAACAAGAATAGGCCTTTAGCTCCTTCTGCACATCTCACTTCTTCCAAGAAGAAGAAAGACAAGGCAACAGATTCATGCCACTTCTACAATAGGCCAGACCACTAAAAATAGAACTGTCCTGATTACCTCAAGTCCTTAAAGAAGGGTAAGGGCAAGGTTGTTGTAGGTATACCATCTCTTCTCATCATAGAAACCAACTTGCTTGTTGGATGAGAAGTTGGGTTGTGGATTCTAGCACATCTTTTTACATTTACAATATGTTGCATGTTTTTCAAGTGACCAGAAAGCTTAACAAGGGAGAAGTGTAAATCTTTGTGGGATGCAAGGCAATGGTTGTAGTGGAAGCTGTCAAGATCTATAAACTCAAGCTGCTCAATGGGCATGCCCTCATCCTTAGAGACTATCTCTATGTACCTTCCATCAGAAGGAACATTTTATCTATTCATAAGTTATTTAAATATGGCTATTCTTTTCATTTCAAGCAGATACTTACTATAAATCATTATGGTAATTCTATCTCTTATTATATCCTGATTCCTAGTGGATTATACAAATTGAATTAATGCAAGTCTATGAAGAACACTTTTGATGTGTGATTAAGAATCAAATACCCTCTAAGCATACCAAGGACGATGCAGAAAGATCCATAGTTATTTGGCATCAATGACTTGGGCATGTATCAGTCAAAAGAATCAACAAACTAGTTAAAGATGGACTAGTATATTTTCTAAAGGTCCAACCTTTTCCCACCTACAAACACTGCAATCGTAGGAAAATGTCCAGACCACACTTTCTAGGAAAGGGCGTTAGACGTGAGGACTTGCTAAACCTCATACATATTGATATATGTGGTTCAGTACTATGACTAGAAATGGTCAACAATATTTTGCAACATTTACTAATAACCAATCATGGTATGGATTTATTTACCTAACGCATGACAAGTCTGAGACCTTTGATAAATTTAGAGAATATCATGCATTGGTTGAGAACCAAACAAGTAAACAAATCAAACTAATTCAGTCGAATTGAGGAGTTGAGTACCTCTTAGAGGAATTCAAAGAATACCTTAAGGAAAAAGGAATCATCTTCGAACTTATGCCACCTAGCACACCACAATTAAATGGTGTATTTAAGAGATGCAACTGCACCCTATTAGATGATAGCTGTTTAATGAGATTAGACCTCGAGGTTAATATTGTCCTTCAGTGTGAAGGATCCATAGGTATTTGGAATACCTAGGGGAGGAGTAGTATCATAATCCATAAATCCCAGATGCTTCATTATTAACGTGATGAAACCAATAATTATTTTGGTGGGTTCTTACTCATAGAAAAGTTAAATATTATTTAAAGAGTTAAATAATATTTTATTTAGCATTTAATTAGGTTTATTTATGTAGGACTCATCATGGCTTTTAATTTCCACAAATTAGCTAGTTTACCTAGTTAAATCACTAGTAAATAACAAGTAAATAAGGTTAGTTATATAATAAGGTAATAATACACAAGGACCTTAATTATAAGTTAAAATAACTTAATTATGATTGATGGAAACACCATCATGAGTCATAACTAGCTCAATTTGATCTGATTAAGTCATTAAATGCTCCTACATAACCGCCAGAGAGACAACTCACTGCAAATCCATTCTGAGAGAAAGATAGTAAAATAGGGGTAAAATTACAATTTCACCATCATATCTTGAATACAAAACAACCATGGGTTTTCTCAGGGGTTAATTAAGGGCCAAATAGTCTTAAGCGTCTAACAAGTGGGTTAGTACAGACAGAAATAGATTTTCACGCGTTTCAAGAATTAAATGACATCTGAAACCCTAAAAACAGACCTGCTTAAATAAATGAGATTCTAGTCAGGATAAATTTCACATAAACCCTCTAAAATTCATATAAAAATATTCTCTAAGGTTTGATACCTTCAATTTAACCATCAGAACTCATCTTGACCCAAAACAGAGTCCTAGATTGACGTTTGACCTAATTTAGGTTTTTCCATAAATTACCTAGTCAAATGAGGCCAAAACCTAAATCTAACTTCACCTGGATTCCTTAGATGAAAATTAGGTTTGTACCAAAATTTAAGCTCAATCTGAGATCATCTTGACCAAGTTTGCATTTTGGTCTAGTCAGACTCTTTTTATCTCATTCAGACCCTTAACTTTTTGAATTCCTTGCAAATAGCCCCCCAATTTTGTTGTCTTCTTCACAAAAAGGTTCCTCCATTATCGTTCAAGAATCCTACTCTAGCGAGCTTCATTTGGAGAGTTCCCCTTGATTGATTGATGAAACCTTCCCAAAATCAAACCGAAAATTCTTTAGGAAATCTTCTTTCCAATGGGGCCAACCTTGGATCACAACTCCTTCCCAAAATCTCATGCAAACGCTTTGAAGGAATGGGTATCCTATTTTTACGTAAGCTCCAAGGTTCTCAAGCTTGTTTCCAAGCTTGGAACCTCCTCCTAAGCCCTATTTAAGCACACCAAATGCATGACCGTGCTCTTCAGCTAGGTTTTGGCCCAAAAACCCTCTTCCTAACCCTACCTCCAGCCTCCTCCAACCTAGCTCCGATGAGCATCCTCCCCCGTTGTCCTAAGGCCTCCCAATGGCCAAATTGAGAGCGTCATCTTCCTCGTTGACTTCCTCCGCCTCTCGACGAGCACATCAGAGGTGCCTTGACCCCTTTCTTCGCCACCGTCCCCCTGTCAGAGGATTCATCTTCCCCACGTCCGGCCATCACACCGACGTGGGTTTTCTACCTCCTTCGGTCGTTAGATTAGGTTCTCTAGCTTCCTCTCCTTCCTTATGTTTTTCTATTCTTCTTATTCTCCAAATTCGACCTCTGCTACCGCTGTTCATCCTCATCTCTTCCATCTCCGGCAACCACTCCGGTGAGGGTTTTCTATCTACTACACATCTCCATCCCCCTAACCGACAAGCCCACAACTTCCGCCATGCACCCACGACCAAAAGCCCTAACTCTATTGGGCCAGTCAACCACCCCAGTCACCTGTCGACCAACCCACCGTTCTCCACCCAACTCCTTCACCGTCCGACCACCACACACATCCATCCATCACAAAACCCCCGCAAAAGCACTCGTCATGCTCCGACGATCATCCTAAGTGTTTTAATGTGGCCGTAAGGCCATTTTACTTATTCGTAGGGTTCCTCCTCTGGCTGCCATTAACAAGCTTCTCCAACAATTTCTGGAGCAAGTTCTTGGAGGCACTGGCCTAGATACCTATCCCAGCCGAAGCGGATTCACTCCAGGAGTGCAAGTGGACCAGTAATTGGGGGTGTTGACCACCCCCAAAGAGAATTGGACGAAGAATTCCACCTCCAGCTACTACCTGCTGCTACCTGAAGGAAGGATGGGACATTTAGTCCCACCTCGGAAACTGACAGATGCCTGCAACCGAATAAGTTTTTTTGTCACATGAGCTATTTGCCTCAAGTGACACACAGGGGGTGAGGTCCCTGCGCCCCTCACACGCCTTGCCCGCGACACCTACACGCAGGTTTGGTGCATCCGATTACCCCCTAACCAAGCACTCCTCGGCTTCCACTCACGACTAGCAACCCTGGACCCGGGTGCACGCTCTGCCCGTTTACCCGATTACCCTAACTGTGGCCTTGGGAGGGCGGAACCTAAGAGGAAGAGAGAAAGAAAGAGAGAGCAGGGGTTAGGGGGGTTTTGCTCTCAGGTCCAATAGCTGACACTTAGCCATTTAAGGAACCTCCCTCTGTGAGTGAAGAAGGAAAGCCAAGAGGAAGAAGGAGAAGACTTAATAGTAAAGAGAAGGAAGAAAAGCCTTCGCAGAGAAGAGGAAGAAGAAGAACAGTGTTGTTGGTTAAGTCGTCTGATTAAATGACCGAACGACTGATTTGAGACTTGATACTTTAGAATTACTGTTGACATATTTAAATTGATTGAATATATATATATGCTTAGAGAATAATTGGTGATTTAAGTCACCATTGTTTTAGCTTCTCTACTTTTTTTGGCTCAAAATACATGAGAATTCATTGAATATCTAATGTGACAGATTAGTATTTATTGAATATCATTATTTGATTTAAGTTCTTAGGCTCATTTACATTATTTATTAAGATTAGCGATTGAATTCCTATTTGCTCCCTGTGTTCAACCTCGGACTTCATTTCTGATATTCGAGTAATAAATTTTATTTGTTTTCAAGCGAATTCGACCTGTACTACGACGTAGCATTTAAAACATCAATCTCACTCTGACAACAATGATATAATAAGTATTTAATTAATAATATGACTTAAATACAATCATTTAGCTATATATAATTAATTATAACTATATTATTAATTAAGCTAATAACATTAATCACTTAAATAAAATAAAGCTAAAAGGGACAAAAATGTAATCCATGTCATAAATATATTATTTATCATATTTATAATAATATATAAAAATTTGAAAAAGAAATAAATTAAATTACTTAATAAAAATGATTGTTTGCATTCAGTCCCTAAGTTTCACGTCAATTAAGCCATTTTTATACTTTCAGGTCCCTTATTTATTGTGCACAGGTCCCTGTGCGTATCGTCTTCCTCTTCTCTTCTTCTCTTTCTTTAACGGCTGACATTCACTGGAAACCAAAGTCACCGATGACCGTCCGTCTGACGTTTATCCTTCTCAGCCATGGTCGTGCAGCTTCGCTCCAACAACCTTGTCTCATCCAACGACTCAAATGAGCCTTAGTCCTAATTCCTTTGCATGGTAACTTCATCGTTTTCGTCTTCGACAACGGTGATTCAGGTGTATCTAGACAATTTTCTGTTTAGATTCAAGATCTAGGAGCTCCGCCACACCTAAAACTACCACCCTACCCCCTCCAATCTCAGGTCGGTCCCCTATTCTTCTCCTCCAACTGTGATTGAACATAGGCTATTCTTCCACTATTCTAATGACCTCTCATCTCTCCCTCAGAGTTGTTCCAGCAGAGGTACTCACCTCCCTCACCTCCTCTTCCTCTCCTTTGCTGTGATAATGCCTAAGAGCATCATCTCCTCCTTCCACTTTCCCTTTCTCGCCAAAATTTCTTCTCCAACAACTTTGATTTCATCTAATCTGATGAGCGACTGTCGATGCCTCCTATCTCCATTCATCCAGGTAATGAGTCGATTAGCTTTAACTTTTAGCGTAGAGTAGATTTAGCTAGTTAATTTGGTAATTTAGAGTAGCTTGATATCTGATTTCTCCATCTTCTACTTCAACTCCGGTAAGGCCAATCTAGCATTGTCCAGATCTTGAATCACATATTCCACACTCCAATCACCTTCCTCATCACTCCACGATCACTTTTCACTTATTTCCATTAATTACACATCCTAACACCTAAACCCCTAAATCACCTTCACCTAAAGCTTCGTTGTCCATGGCAAGCTTCAAAGCCAATCACACATCCAATCAAGCCCTCCAACACCTTCACCTAGCTCTAAGGGTCACTTCTACCTACTTCCCTACTTCGATTAAGCCTTAATCACCATATGCCTAATCCACCTCAACCTACGACCACCGATCTCCATGGTGGAGGTAGGAGGGGTTCTTACCACTTAATTAAGGACCTATTCACATTCACAATGCCTTCAAAGACAAAATGCCATGATTAATTGATCGAGATCTCTACTCTAGTTCTCCATCTAACTTAGGATTTAATCTTGATCATTTTGAGTTCACATAACTATTCTAAGCTTTTAATGATTAAATGGATGAGTTCTTCCGACTACTGATGGTCTTAGGAAACTTTTAAGTTTAATTTCAAGCTGTTTCATCAAGTCTACACTTCTAGAGACCAAACCCCGTGATCACCAGAGCCCTAGTAAGCTCCAACGAGTCAATCTTTGATGAATATCAAGTGAATCACTTCCAGAAGCTCCAAATCACCCATTTATGATGTACTGATAACATTCCAAACATTGATTCTAAGTTTTATTAAGTTTATCTCCTAGATCAGGTTCATCTTCTCCAACTCAGGAAGAGCTAAAATTTATTGAATCTCTTGATCTTAGACCCTCATAACAAGTCAAGAAGCATCCTTAGAACCTCTTGAGTCAAGAACTAACCTCAGAGAGGTAGTTTGATCTCTCGGTTATTCTAACAAACAACTCACATTTTGTACTCAGGCGAAGACCCCAGAGTTACATGTTTTAGTGATCAATTTCTTTGTTTAATGATTCCATTAAGTTCTTGAGGACATTTAGAGTCGATCTGGACTAGTCATTTGATCTGAATTGATATAGAACTTAAGGTCAACTTTTAGCTTAGTTTGGGTCAACTCAATTTGCCATTACTGAAGGAAGCTTCTGAGTTTGTTTTCAATGGTTGTAGCATATCCTTAGAGTTGCTAGGAGTTAGTTAGAATCATTTCTAGCATTGTTTAAGGTTGTATGAGTTGGTTACATAAGTCTGCATCTGTTGGGTTCAATGCAACTGTAATAAAGCTCTTTTGAGTTTTAGATGAGATTCCAAGTCTATCTATGCTTAAATGTAAGCATTTCAATCTCCTGGAGGTATTGGAATTAAGTCTAGGAGTTCGGAACTAAGAATTGAGTTGATTTAATCTTCTCCTACCATCCTCTGTTGTGTTAAGGTATGTACTGCCATCTCCAAGTAGTTTTAAAGTTCTGGAAACATTTCTTATGCTTCCAGGTTTTTGATATGGTTATAGGCATTGTGAGATTTATTTAGGAATGAGAGAGAGATTAGGACTTTAGAGCACTGAAGGTAGTGATTGAGTAGAGTTGCTGCTTTGCTACAGCAAATATGGCTCACAGGCATGTTATATGATCAAATTGAAGCAGGCCCTTGGATCCAATCAAGTAATTGATTAGTGGAATCCAAAAATGAGATGAAGATTGCAATACACTATGGAGTTGAAATGGAGAAATAGAGAGTTGGAGCATACACTGTGCACAGAAGAAAGGCAGGACATAAAGTCCCACCTCAGGCATTTATGACCACTTACAACAGTATAAATTGAATGTTGTCTGTAGCCCTCTCAAGCGACTATGACGCAGGCCACGTGTGCTGCGAGCGTGTGTGGGCCTGTGAGTATACTTTGACCATTGACCTGATTGTGCTATGGCTCTACGAAGCAACCTCCGAGCGCCAGATGGTGACACGTGAGATTAGTAATGGTATTGATCTAGCCATCGTGGTCGTTGATCCTGCGAAAAGGCCACAACATTTTTTTTATTAGGTAAGAAGAAGAAAAGAGAAGTTGAGCCTTGTGTTCAGTAAGAAGACTAAGTGTTGTTCAATACTTAGTGAATTAGAAAGGTTGAAGTTGTGAAGGTGAAGAAGAGTACTTGTGCTTAATAGGTGTTCGTCGCACTGAATCGGGTTTTAAAAGTATTGCATTGTAGTATAGCCGAAAAAGTGTTTAAAATAAATATAATTTTATTACTCGAAAAGATTTATGAGGTCGAATATAGGGAGCAAATTGGTACTTAGAAATCAAGATCACAATTTATACTGAAAGAAATTGCAATAATAACAGTATCAGAGTGCAAAAATATAGGAGTAAAATGGTGATGTAGATCACCAAATACTCCTACAATATCACCAAATGATTCAATGTAAAAATATGCAATGATGCTAAAATCTGTCGTCTAATTCTTTAACCAGACGACTTAAATGTTTGATTGCTTTTCTCTTTCTCTACCTCTGTCTTCTCCTTCCTTCTTCTTCTTCTTTGGCTTCTGTCTGACTTCCGATCCTTCTCTTTCTCTACTCTGTCTCTCTCTGCCTTTGCCTTCCTTCTTCTTCCTTCTTCTTCTTTTGGCCTCCTCTTCTTCAGCTCCTACCTTGGCCTTTCATATGCCTTGGCTTCTCCTTCTTCTTCAGCCTTCTTCCTTCTAAGTGTTGGCCTGTAGAACCTGTAGCAAAACCTACCCCTACCCACACGCAACTCTCCTCTCTTTTCTCTCTTAGGATATGCTCTCCCAGAGCCACACAGTCAGTCAGGTAATCGGGTCGGGTGCGTACCCGAGACCAGGCCCACTGGCGTGCGGTAGTAGGCGAGGTGTGCAGTCGGGTCGAGTTAGGCCAGGTTCGCAAGGCGTGAGTGCGAACGAGACCAAGTCGGGTGAGTGGGACCTCACCCCGTGGATCTTAGGTGAATAGCCTAGTTCACTTTTTCCTCTTATGCAGGTGCGGGTGCGCCTTCACTTCTGAGGTGGGACTAAATGTCCCACCCTTTCCTTGCGTGCACCTATAGAGATGGCCTTCGCGATTGCAGCAGCAGCCAAGGTCTTCAACTCCAATTGAGGGCCTGAGTGCATGTGCGAGGGTATTCCACACAACGTGGGGATGTAAGTCTGGAACAGCAAGGCCTAGAGCTGCAGCAAGCTTGCTTCAAGCTTCCTTAGCAATGGCGAAGGAGCGACGAACCTAAAAACACAAGATTGGCCTCGCAGCCACATCAAAACGTTTAGAGGGGGTCGCTGGAGCACAGCGAAGATGCTGGGGGTGTTGGTGTGGCTTGGGGGTGCCTGTGCGAGCGTGCCTAGGGCACACTGTGTGCGAATGTGTGGGTGTGTTCGGTAGGGTGCGTGAGTGAGTGGTGCAGTGCGTGGAGTGAGGGGAAGTGTTCAGTGAAGTGAGGGGAAGCTTATGGGCTTGTCGGTGATGGTTGGGATGGCCTGTGGAAGTGGAGCGTCCTCGCCTAAGTTGGTGGTCGGAGATGGTTGGGATGGAGGTGATGGAGGTCGGCAATGGTCGGTTTTGAAGAATAAAGGGTGGAGAAGAATGTAGAGGGAAGAAGGAGCTTATCTGGGAGGTGAAGAAACAATGAGGGCGAGTAGAGGCATCGGGTCTGGTGTGGCCGATGCCGGAGACAAAGAGTGGCTCCAGTGAGTGGAGATCGGCGAGGACGAAGAGAGGGAGACGCCTACAAGTATGGCAAGGCACAAACGAAGTCAAGGAGGAGGAATCCGCCACAGGTATGGCGGTCGGACGACGAGAAGGAGCGAGGGAGGTCGCCGAACGTCGAGGAACCTACTTTCGTGAGGAGAAGAGAGGAATCAGGGGTGTTCACGGCCGAGTTCGAGCATAGAGTGATCGGAGGGGTCTGGACTCCTTTAAATAGGGCTTTGAAGGTCGATTAAGGCTTGGGAAGCAAGGAAAGCTCACCGGAGTTGGTAACCGTTAGGATACCCATGTCTCTCATGTATTCGCATGAGAGATTGGGAAAGAATCTGGGATCAAAGATGGGTTCAGATTGAAGGGATTTTCTCTGAGAATCTCCCTTCCAATTTTGGAAGAGATTCTCTAAGCAATCAGGGAGAACTCTCCTTCCAAAGCTTGTCAAAGTAGGATTCCTCCACTATAATGGTGGAGCGACCTAATTGTGAAAACAATGAAGAAGTTAGGGGGCTATTTGCAAGGATTTTTGAAAGATAGGGGTACAAATGTAATCAAACAGGACTTTTTGCAGACTAGGTGAAGGAAAACTCAACTTGGGTCCAAATTTTGGTACAAACCTAATTTTGACCTAAGGAATCCAATGGTGAAGTTGGATTTTTGGTTTGACCACATTTGACTGGAAAATTTATGCAAAAACCCAATTTAAGGCAAATATCTATCTGAGACCTCATTCTAGGTCAAGATGGGTTCTAATGGATAGATTAAAGGTTCTAAACCCTAGAGAATATTTTTATATGATTTTTAAAGGATTTAGGTGAGTTTTATCTTGACCATAGCTTTGGTTAATCAAGTGGGTCTGTTTTAAGGTTTCAAGAAGCAATTTAATTCACATGATACACACAAGCCCTTTTCTGTCTGATCCAACCCACTTATTATCTTATTAAGACCCCTTGACCTTTATTTAGCCCTTGAGAAAATCCGTTGTTATACTGCATTGATAAAATTACAGTTTGACCCTTAATTTCTTATTTTTCTCTCAGAAAGGTTATGCAATAAATTGAGACCTTCAGTTGGTTATGTAGGAGCTTTTATTCTCTTCATTATGTCAAAATGAGCTAGTTATGGCTCATGATGGTGTTCCCATCACTAGGTTGTATAAAACACTTCTTTTTTATGGAATTAGTTCATGCTACTAATATATTCTAATTATGTAATTAAACTATTAGTACTAACTCTAGTAGCCTATCAAGTTCAATAATAAA
This sequence comes from Thalassia testudinum, assembly GCA_037157565.1. Lineage (NCBI taxonomy): Eukaryota > Viridiplantae > Streptophyta > Magnoliopsida > Alismatales > Hydrocharitaceae > Thalassia > Thalassia testudinum. Next base: position 47,342,089 of record JAZHRO010000067.1, on the reverse strand, counting down.
TAATTAAAGTATTAAGTAAGTTAAGTATTTATAGTAGCCTTAACAAAGTAAGTAATTAAGCAAGTGAGTAATTAACTAAGTTAACTAAATATATAACTTAGGTAGAAGTCTAAAGTAAAGTATTTAAGTTATTAAAGAATAAGTTAATTAAATTAAGTAGTTTAGAGTTTAAGTTAAGTATTAAGGCTAAGTAATTAAGTTGAGTACTAGTCAATTAAGTTTAGTAGTAAGTTATATATTTACTTATAAGTAGTGTAATTAATAATCTAAGTAGCTAATTTATGTTAGTATTAATTAAGTAACTAATTAGTAGTAGTATGAGTTATAGAAGTAGTAATTAACTAAGTAATTAAGTCTCAGTTATGTATGTATATAAATATAAGTTAAATTAAGTATATATATTTATAGCTACTTATCAAGAATAAGAAATAATTTAAGAATAATTGGTGAATTACATGCTTATTTAACCTCCCAGCGAGCGACCTAAACTCAACCAGTAAAAATTTATAAAATATATGAACTATCTTGCTCACTGTACTACGGCTTAAAAAGGTCATATTAACAAAGTGAGGTAGTTTAACATCACCAATAATGGCAATTAAATATATTTTGGGTACCAAAACCCAATTGGCTAAAATCAATGAAGGGATAGAGCAATTATTCAAGTAGAAATTGATCCAAACCATTGGATTTGACCCAATGGTTCTCATCATAGTAGAATTACTTAGATCTTTATATATATCTCCCAAAAGCAAGACCTCAAAACACTAATCAATTCTCTAATTATTCACATTAATTCTACCTTCTCATAAAAGAGAGAAAGAAAAGGAGCTACCACCGCCTCCTTCTCTGAGTCTCTCCTTTCTAAACATCCAGTCAGTTTGTCAAACATCTAGAAGGTCCTCTGGAGTTCTAACAATCTTGTTGGATATCCAGATTGCTGCTATTTGGACATCTGGATTGAGTTTAGGACATCCAACCTATGTTGGACTTCCTCCTTACTATCCCTGTTGTCAGGATTTGTTGGTGGAGAAGACGGTGGTCGTGTTTGAGATTCACATAGGAGTTCGCGACGCATATTGACACGAAGGGCTTTATCCATCCATCAAGGAGGAGGGTCTCAGGGTGTGTCGAAGCTTATTGTAGGAAGCATTGCATGTGTAGAACTACACCACCATGGTGATATATTTCCTATCTCATGAGACCTCCGAGCGGGAAGAAACTAGTTTGTCCCATGTGATTCTAGCATTAAGGCATTTGATTTTTTATTGATCAATTTTTTGCCGTTGAATTGATTCGTGGATCAAAGTTTTAAATGTTTGATTTTCATACTTCTAGGATGCCCCGAGGTGAATCGTTTGCTTTATCACAATGACATTGCATGGTGCTAGCCTATCAAAGATAGGAAAGTCAACTTTATGGAATCATGGATTATCCTTCGGTCTGTCTACCCCTTGCGAAATTTTCCTCTAACACACTTGGCTCAAGCACATGTACCTAAATGGTCCTTGTGTACTTGATATTATCATCTCTTCACAAGGGATAGGCCATCCTTTTAGGGTTTACGCACCGATAACATATGCCTTCTATGTTTTGATGGTCTAAACATAATCATCCATATAGTTTTTTTACTTGTCCATCATCCACCTGGGTTACTACGTACATTGACTGCCGATCATCAACCACCACGTTGATTCAATCGCTACTTGAGTTAAACGGATCAAGATATTTGGCTTTTTGCAAAGTCCTTTCCTTGCATACTAACAGCATCGGTATTGGACCCACACTGTTCTACAGCATCCATTTGCACTAAAATCTCTACCATTTGTTAAATCGGTGTCTCGTGCAAGTTTCAGGCTGTTGTATATCGGCTGTTGCCATTTTCCTGAGAATAAAATTACCCAATTCGATAAAAAGAAAAAAGAAAAAAAATTCGAGCCACACGTCTCTACAAGAAGGCAGACACGGAGTAGATCCTAAACCAACGAGAGGTCACAGCGTCATCGGGTCGTACTCTTCCGACGTTAAAGCCAACCCCCAACAAACAGAACAATATGTAGCATTCCTCGCAAGTCAACCCAAAAGACAAAGCAGCATTCCTCACGTGTCGTGTCCACCCTTCTTCACATCAATCAGTTGACCCCCCACTTGCTCCCTTCGTCGGATAATCTGTCGACCCTCCACTTGCTCCCTTCTTCGGACAATCTATGTTGACTTGAGAGTCAACAAAGAAGACGTGTTGAGTCCGTCCACCCTCCACCTCCTCCCGTCTTCCCCCTCACCTCCCTTGCAAGTGACACACACACACACACACACACACAGCCTCCCACTTCCATCGAACACTCCCACACCAACAGAAATGGGCTGCTCCTCCCACCCGCCGGTGATCCAACCCAACAGCCACCTGCACCCCCTCCACCTCACCCCCAACCCTTCCCCCAGCCTCTGCGCCGCCTGCGGTAACCCCACCACCCCCGGCGCCCACGCCTAGTACACCTGCAAACCCTGCAACTACACCCTCCACACCTCCTGCAGCACACTCCCCTACGTGCTCTCGCACCCCTCCCACCCCCCTCACGACCTCCACCTCCTCTTCTTCCCGGCCTACTCCCTCGGGAAGTCCTTCTCCTGCGACGCCTGCGGCCTCCGTGGCACCGCCTTCTCCTACCACAGCCGCGAATGCTACGTCGACCTCCACCCCCACTGCGCGCTCCTCCCGGCCTCCGTCATCCACCCCGCCCACTTCCACCCGCTCTCCCTCTCCTTCTCCTCCTCCTCCCCTTACGGAAACGGTATTGGCTACTCCTGCGACGTGTGCGGGACGGCCGGTGCGGGCAACCTGTGGATGTACCGGTGCTCCCTCGGGTGCGAGTTCGACGCTCACCTTGGGTGCGTGGTGGTGCCCGCGCCGGAGAAGGGGCAGAGGTTCCAGCCGGCAATGGCGGCGCGGGCTCCGGCCGCGGGGGCTCCGGTCGGGCCTCCGCAGCCCAACTTGCCCGTGGTGGCTCCGCTGCAGGGGATGACGACGGCGACGCCAATGGCTTTGCGGCCGAGCAGCCAACTCGTTAGGTAAGCAACGATGAGCCTTTTTGTTAGTTTGATCTGTTAACAATTTGGATTGTGGAGAAATAAATGTCGGGTTTTGTAAGTAAAAGAAAAAGATTACCCTGATAGAATCTAAGGAAATTGATCATCACAGAACTACCTCCGTGTCAAAATCAAGAGTCCCCAGTGATTTGACCATACCCTGAAGGGCTTTTATCTTGCATTTATGTTAAATCATGCAATGTGAGAGTTAATTAGTAGTGGTAAAAACATTTAATGCTATCTATTTGTAAAGTTTATTACAATGAGAGGCCCAACGGACCTGCAAACTCGAAAAACCCAACTAAGGAGAAATTACCCAAACCCATGTCGGGCGGTCTATTGCCATGATCAGACGTTTGAACTCGGGTAAGGATTGGATGAAGGCTCGCCAAAGAACCTAACAAAGAGTCCGAGTAGCTCAACACGGTCCTCCTTAAATAGGACGCCAGCGTAACCACCAAAGTCGGATCGTGACCTTTCCCGACCGGTGGAGATCCACCTGAGCACCACGACCAAACACGTGTTTGCTAACCTTTTATTCATGTAAATTAGGAAATTGAATCCATGCTTCGCGACCGGAGTAATATTATTATGGGTGAAAAATATAAAATATATATAATATTATTTATTAAATTATTTAATATATGTATGATTATTTTTATTTGAAGAAGTATTCTATAATATATCTTGCAACGTATGGATAAGAATAGTAGTTTCAATCGATGTATTTTAGGCTTGCATTAGTGGAAATTATTTTTTACCAATTAAAAATTACTTTTATAGGTAAAAAAATTACATTTCAAGTTAAAATCATTTTCCACCAATAAAAAAAGTAAAACATACCACTGTATTTTCATTTTTACCAAAATATATCAATTGAAATTATTTTCAACTGATATACTTTAGTATGCTTAATTTTCAAACAATTAATTTTAACTTTCAACTAATTAATTCTTAATCATACGTTACAAAATATCTTACAATACACATTTTCGTACTCACATTATTTTTATTTTAATAATTAAAATTGTAGACCATCTTAAATAATTTATTCTTATAAACTAAAATAGGGTCTTCCCTCGTATTGATATAATATTATGACGGTGAGTGATGAGAACCTCATCACTAACCCTAACTAGCACAATCTAACCCAGATATGTAAGAAAAAGCTCCTACATAACTCAAAGAAAGGCTTAACTCATAGAATTCTGAGTTCAAAAAGAAAATAAGTTATAAGGGGTAAAAATGCAATTTCACCAACACAATCTGCAAATAGGGTAACTCAGGATCCAAACACAAGTCAAACTAACCAAATAAGAAGGAAAGTGGGATGATCTGACCTAAAAAGGGCTACAGCAACTCCAAGAAATTAAATGACATTCTCTAACCCTAAAACAAATCTACTTCAATTCACGAGGTTCGAGGCAGGGTAAAAATCAATTGAACCCTCTAAAATTCATAAAAAAATAATCTCTAGGGTTTAGAACCTTCAATTTGACCTTAGAAACCCATTTTGACCTACATTGAGAACCATGCCCAATTAATGATTTAATTTGGATTTTTACGTAAATTGACCGATCAAACATGGTTTGACCTAGAAACAAAATTCACCATTAAAATCCTTAGGTTCAACATAGTCATGCATAAAAACTTGAGTCTAAGAAGAGACCTCCTTGACCGACTTTGCAATTTGGTCCTCATCATTTACTTTTTGACCCTCAACTTTCGAAACCCTTACATTTTGGCCCCTAATTTTTTTGTCATTCTTTACATTTTGGTCCCTCCTGCAACTCTCTGCGCAGCACCATGCTCCGGTGACTTTACCCGGAGCATGGCACCGCACAGGGTGAGGGAGGCGTCCTGCAAAGTAAACGCGAAGTTCCCTGCGACGTCTGCTGTCGCAGGGACTCGGCCATGCCACCTGACGACGTCCACACCTTCCATGTGAACGCGCGGAAGGTATGGGTCTTGTCTCCGACCATACTCCGGCGAGGGATGCACGTCACCTCCCTACGTCCGACCCTCCACCACCGCCTTTATAAAGACCAGCATCGCCAGCCGGTTCTCCCAATCTGGTCTTGGTGGAGAAACCCTCAACCTTTCCTCTCTCCCCACTCCGACAGGAAACCCACCAGCTCAGGCGGCCACTCCTCCTTCTCATCCCTCTGCTGCAATACCAGCAACAGAGTTTGCTTTGTCTCGTCTTCCCGCGTCGCGCCATACCAAGCGCACACCTCCCTGCCCACTTCCTCGTCGCCGCTCTCTCCCCCTGGGTTCTTCTTCTCCAGCTCCGGCAGGTACGAGCCGGCGGCTCCGCCCTCCCCCCTTCGTCCCTGTAGGTAGGTTACATTTACTCCCCTTCTTCCCCTCTTTCTTTTCCCCAATCTGTTTTGCTCGATTGCCCTACCACCACGCCTGACCACCCTCATCTTCCCCACCTCCGGCCACTCTCCGGCGAGTCGTCCCCATCATCCCACAACCCCATACGACTCGCCAACTGCACCAAAAGCTCCGCCTCACCTCACCAAACACCCTCCGCCCCTCCACTGCCACTCCACACCTCCACAACACTCCCCTGATCAAACCCATTTTTCCGGCCACAGAACGACCTAGGCACGCACGCCTAGGCCATCCTGCGGCCTACTGCACCTCGCACCACCTTCGCCGTGCCACGGCGAAGGTTCCCCTGTGGTTTAATTAGGCCGAGAGGCCCTATTTGTGTTAGACAGACCTGCTGCCCCGGCCGCCATTGGCGACGACGCAAGGAGCTTCCAAGCGAGCTCCAGGCCTCAGAGCGTCAGATCTCCAGCTGATGCGAATTGGGGAGAATCGGGTGAAGGCAGGCAGCTGGCACGCGAAGGGAAACGAGGACGCAGCTGCTGAAGCAAGGTCACATTCTTCCTGCGGGCACGTGTGAGAAGGAGCGAAGTTTAGTCCCACATCATAAGATCTCAAAGCGCCGCACCCATTTAAATTGATTTTGTGTTTTTACCTTATCGCCTCCGATACACCTGGGGTGAGGTCCCGCGCCCCATCACACGTCCCGTCCGCGGTTTCACCACGCGGACCCGGCGGATCCGACCCGACACTACCCACGCACACCTCACGCACCAAATCACACAGGTGCACCTAGTCCCGGTACGCAACCCGACTCGTTAACCCGTGGCTCTGGGAGAGCTTCCTGTGAGCGGTTTGTAGAGAGAGAGATACGTGCAGGTAGAGGGAGGGGATAGGTTTTCCTTCCCCCTTGTGTGTAGGATAGGAGCGCTGAAGGAGAAGGGCTCAACACTTGGCCGCAGGAAGGAGAAGAGAAGAAGCAGAAGAAGAAGAAGGCTCGTCAAAGAAGAAGCAGCGAAGGAAGGAAAAGAGGAGAATCATTGTAGCAGATCGCAGTTTAAGTCGTCTGACGGCTGTATCAGACGACGGATGAACCTTCAGAGGAGATAAAGCAGAAGGAAGAAAAGAAGACGAATAAGAAGGAAAGAAGAAGGCTCCGCAGCTGAAGAAAAGAGAAAGAAAAGAGAAGAAGGAAGAAAGAGAAGACCTTGTAGCTGAAGAGCAGAAGATAGAGATGAGAAAAAGAAGAAGAACTGAAGAAGAAAAGAAATAGAAGACAAGAAGAAGAAGAAGAAGAGGAATTGAAGGCAAACAGAGCCAAGGAAGAAGAAGACCAGTAAAGAGAGAAAGGCAAAGGAAGAAAAGAAGAAAGAAGAGAAGAAGAAGAAGACAGAGACGAGCAGAAAAAGAGAAGAAGAGAAGAAGAAAAAGTCAAGACAAAAAACCTCTCCCTCTCTCTCTTATTTTTGTAATTCAATAGAGGAACTTTGTACTTCTAGAATTCCAGTAGCTCCCTGAGTTCGACTTCGGGAAAACTATTTCCGAGTAAAAAATTTTGTATGGTAATGACAACTGTAGCTGTCTCATCTTATACTATAACGACATTACTGTAATAAGCATAAAAACGCACGATGACTAGCCTCGGTGGAAAAGTCGTTCACCAGTGAGCATGCCTTTGTTTTCATGCTTAGATCTAAGTCCTCATCATAATGAATTGTATTTTGACTTTGAATCACTTGAAAATGTGAAAATTAAATGTTATTTAGTGATAATTAGTAAATAAAAAATGTTTTTATATATATCCCTTCTAAGCCTCATTTGATTGTGGGAAAGTCAAGGGGTTTATCCCTTTATAATGCTAACATGTGGCGTAAAGGAATAGAGTTGGATTTGTTATTTCCATACGATACTCTCCACCACAATTTTTTTCCTTTCATGTTTCAACGTAAAGAGAAGGGAGCATCTAGGATAGAAAGAGACGAGAGAGAGAGAGTGTGTGCGAGGGGGTGCGAGGGAGGGCAACGACAGGGTGAGAGAAGGGGGATCCGGACACGTGTACAGGAAAACCCTTCTTTAGTTATAAGTAATAGATACTAATAGAGGAATATACTCTTTATACACATAAACACAAGCAGAGGCTATCTCTTATCTCCATTTTTGTAATCCAGGTTAGGTAATACTTGATAGAAACTAGCCCTAAAGGCCCTCGTTCTTTTGTAAAAGTAGATGCATAACTAAGTAACTTCTGCATATTCGATTATAAAGACTTCCTTAGGTACCTCAAGGTGTTTTCTTGAGATTACATGGACTTCAATAAGTAAAGCTGCCAATGAGTTGCCGCTTTATTTCCCTTCATGCTTTCTTTATTAGTATTTATATAATATTAGGTGAGAACTTGAGAGTTCTAGTTAAAGTTAATAATTCTATACTTGCATTTAAATCATAACTAGGAAATTGGGACCGTGCTTCGCCGTGAGCAAAATTGGTTAAGAGTGCACGTAGATGTAGGTGAGGAAAATATTGAAACAACTAAAGTATCAAATGATAAAAAATAATAAAAAATAAAAAATAGATAATATGTCCAATAATATTATTTGTAATAAGCTACAAGTAGGTAATTCAAGTAAATTAACATTGACACATATCTTATAAGGCTAAAATTAAGACATGGATTTTTGTATGATTATCAACTGGATAATCATCCTTCTCCTTCTCAAAAGAATAAAAACTAAGACATAGACTTGAGTCAACAAAATGTAGCAAGAATTTGAAGTCTTCCACGCTTGAAAACATCAAGAAAAGCTCAACTAACAAATGAAGGGGAGTCTAGTTTTATTTAAAGTTGGCATTGGTTGGAAGTGAGGCCTCTATTGTAAAACATCATAAAGAGAAATCCTACCTAAGTGGGAATAAGTGAACTACCATTCATCTGGATTTTTTAATTATAACTAATTGTAATCAACCTCTTTGGTAAAAATTAGTACAAATTGAGGTTAATAGAACAGTATAGCTCGTGTCACCTATCCCCATAAAGTTCTCCGGGGTGTCAAGTTTGAATCCCCCAAACTTACCCATACACACATAGGCTTGTAGTGACATGTGATGATAGTCCATATCCAATCATTCCTTACTCGACGCCAAAGAATGACTATGGCTGTGATCATGAAGGTACTTCATGGCAAACGAAAAGTTTGAGAACCTTTTTAATTTTAAAACAAAAATAGTATAAATAAAGTTTTAATTTCCATCTACAAAGCCTCCAAAAAGGTATTTGATTAAAGAAAGTATATTAGTTGTTTATTTGATGACATCACTTGTGGGGGAGATCCTGACTATGAATCTATTTCTAGCCAATCACCACAAAAAAGGTCATCATAGTTTTCAGAGATCATAACAATCACTGAAAAAAAAAAAATCGAAAATTAAAATATATTATATATTTTAAAATATATTATCTGATATATTTTAATTTTAAATTGATGTCTTAGATTACATTTACACTACCTAATTTTATGTATATATTATTTCAGATTCTCGTATAAATATATTCAATATTGATCTCTAATGGAAGAGTAAAAGATGAGAAAATCGATAGTGGAGATAGAATTAAAAATGAACGTATGCGTTAAAAAGTACATATAAAAAATGAAATAAAAGAAAAAAAAAAAGAAAAAGAGATGAGAGACAAGGAGATACTGTAATAATCGAAAAAAAAAAAGCGAACGAACCACACCTGCAAATTTTGCTACAGGCCCAGCAATAGTGCCTAATCCACCGGGAATCATATAAATTATAGGTTGGCACATTGGTTGCACGTCTGTTGGCATTAAATATTCCACTCGGAGAGATTCGTGTGATCCTTCTTTGCTATTAGTAAGATACATAAAAGACAAAGTTTCGCTTGTACTTGAAAAGAATGGTCAGAAAAAATAGTTGGGCACCACCTTCAATAGATGATGTCAGGATTAAAGGGGATATTTATGTTGATGGTAATTCAACTATAATGATTATGAGGAAAGAAAAATCTTAAATCATATCTAACATTGAAAAGGGTTTTTCAAGGCAAAAAGCTCCAATCAAGGCCCCTTGTGACCTTGTGATCCAATTCAAAAAACTTTTCTTAAACAGATAACGAGCCGTCCTTGAGATCTCGTCAAATCAATAATCGAACATAATTTAGGAAGTTAGTTATTCCCAATCAAATAATTAGTTAAATCGATTAACCCTCCCACCAGTCGAAGTACAACTAACATAATTTGGCTACTTGTTGAGACGGTCAAACAGATCAACGCTCCCAACATAAAATCTAGCGAACAATTAGTTAAGCGATTGTCGTTACAGATAATAAAGCCCACAATGACATTCATTGGAATGTCAGCTATCTCAGTTAAGCACACTAATCCTCTTTATTACCATCTGTGAAGCTCACCAACGTACAAAGACAGACGTTTCACTAGCTACCACTAATAAAGGTAAGATCGACCTCTCCATACAGGGGCACACACAACTAGAAAGAGAGAGAGAATTCCCTCTGTGTCTTGTTTTCTGGAAATGTTTAGTGAATCTTGAGGGCAACTAAGCTCTTCCTAGACGTACACCTTTTAAGGGAGAACTAGGTAACCAATCTCCTTGTCTATTGTGAGTGATTGATTAATTCGAGACTCCTACCCCTATCTTGAACTTAGATAGGGCTCCATTACATAGTACTCAATCATTTGACGCCATCTGTGGGAAAGAGTTTAGATGAGGTAATTAGCTTCCAACTCTTCTCACTACTTAGTCTACTCCCACTTTGATGGCTCCTTTAACCTGCCACTCCTCCTAGGCGAACCTAGCCCGAGCTCGCTGAGTCAAGCGTCGTCGGCTCAAAGCAAAGCTGCCAAGCCAGTAAACCTAGCAAGAATAAACGTTCCCCATGTGAGAGGCATCCTCCATCTGAGAAGCCCCAAGATGACCCTTTGCAAGCAGCCTTAGCAAAGGAATAGGAGTTCCTGGCCTAACTAACTACACTTCAAGCAGAGCAGGAACTGCTGATGGGGCAACTCAACGAGATTCGACAGCGAAATGAGAAGCCTGAGTCTCAACAAGATCAAACCCCACCTAAGCTGGGTGCTGAAGATTATCGGACTCACTGGCATCACATCCTAGAGGAGGAGAACGCCCCCCTCCATGAGCAACTCAACTAGCTCAAGCGTAACTGTGTAGCCAGAAAGGGGAAGCTCCTCGCGAGCCCATCCCCCCTCCTCCGCCTCCACACGACTTTGGCAAGCAATCTAATGCTCAGCTATTGACACCTAATGGCAAAGGCTCCCACCTGAAGGTCGTCTAGCAAGTTACTCAACAAATGAAAGGCATTCACCCACGTGTGTGTGTCACGGCATTGATAATTTTATAAGAGGGGGGGTGAATTATATAATTTAAATATTCAATGAAAAATACGGCAATCACAAAAATTTATTCACAATTAACACCAAGATTTATAGAGGAAACACAAATCAAGAAAAATCTCTACCTACTTGATCCCCAACTAAGATTTTCCTTTTGCTCTTCAAGAAAGAAAATCCACTAACTTCACTACTTAAACCAAGGATAATGAGCCTCTACCACATAAACCCTTTCTTGTTCAACCCACAAGAAGGCCTTTGATTCTTCTCTCACTAAAATAACGGGAAGCCAACAACCCTAACACCCAAATTACAATTAGCAAACGATAATAAAATTGATACAAGTCCTATTGAGCCAATGTACAAGTGCTTAATCAAATGTAAGAGGACTTAAAAATATTCTTTTGAAATCCCTTTGAAGATAGATATAACTTTTTCTCAAGGGAAAAATAATTTGATATAAAGGATATGCATTAAGAACAAAATTTGAGAAATGTATTTTTGAAACTTCCTTGTAATAGAAAATAAATTTGGTTCTTAAGATGTATATTTAGAAAATGTCAAGAATCAAAGTTTCTTTAAAAATATAAGTGTTTAATTCTAATAGATAGAAACTTATTTGATGAAAATGCTTGTATATATGAAGCAAGATCAAGTAGATAAAAATACTCCCTTGTACTTCCCTAGAAAGTAGATCAAGTTGGCGCAAAGAGGAAGTAGAATCTTGAAATTTTATTGAAGCACAATGTTGGCAAAATAAGGAAATAGGATCTTGGAGTTTTTTTTGGAGCATAATGTTGGCGTGGATAATGCTTCTTTGAAGACACAAGGTTAACATGAAGAATGCTATTTTGAAGGCTTTAGAAACACAAATTCTCAAGAATATAATTGCAATTAGAATGTAGGAGAATGTATCATATCTCTGTGTATAAATGAAGGAATCCATGTAGAGTATTTATAAAATAATATATCGAAAGTTAGGAATGTTTGGAAACCAATTCGAAGTTATGTCAATCATTAATAATAACCATGTGTCAAAATTTGATTATAACTATCTCGAAATACAATTAATCGATTAGTTAATTGATTAATAAACTTTGTTCTATCTTTTGAAATATCATAGAAAACTATTAAACAAAATTAAATGATTAATTCTCCTATTGGCAGAAACTTAAAAGGGTGGTTATTTGAAGTTTTATTTTTGTGAAAGGATGCAAAGGACCTTGTAATTACCTTAATGAAAGAGTGCACTATTTGAACCTTGTAACCAACCTTCTAGAAAGTCTAATCACCTATTCTAGAAGATTTATTTGTTATTTATGCTATATTAAAAATATTTTTACACATATTTTAGTAACAACTATTTTATAGCTATTATAACTAACATTCTAGAAGTTTATTTTCATTGTATGCACATAAATAAATTTAGAAAAATTACATTTAGACACTTAGAATTAAATGTGTATGTATGGGTGCATTGGGCTCTTAACAAAAATTCTAAAGAACTTAAAAAAACTTAAAATAAAATTTTGGAGAGGCTTTAAATCATCAACTTTGATCTTTTGTCTTTTCTTCAATCATCTTCTTCATCATCATGGGAGCTTTCTTTTATCATAATTGAAATCTTCTTTCATAAATATTTGATGAATATCTAAAGCTGCAAACAACTTTATAACAAAATATAATCTTGCATAAAAACATCAAAATAAATAAGATTAGTACCTAAATACTAGCGGACATATCCCTTTAAGGAAGAAGTTATGAATGCCCCACTGTCAGAGAAATTCAAGCACTCGACTTTATTACAATGTGACGGCACGTATGACCCAAACTTCGTGGAAAGCTATAAGCAGATGATGCTCGTTCATGGGTGTCTAGAGGAAGTGCTCTACCAAGTGTTCCTGTCATATCTCGCTGGAATGGCTCATGAGTGATTCAATGAACTACCGACTAGCCAGATCTCCTTCTTCCAGGAGTTGGCTGAAAAATTTGGCCAATATCTTGCTAACCAACGATGGGTTAGAGATAACCCAAAAAGGTTTTCCAAGGTACGACAGTGCAAAGGCAAGTCCTTCCGCTCCTACTTGGACAGATTTTAGGCCCAGTACTTCAAATGTAGGGAGATCCTTCTCAACTCTTCTCGATAGATAACAGCTTAGATGGGGTTGGAGACAATGATGCCATTTATCCATTGCCGGTTACATTTAGATTTTTTCCACATAATAAAAAAAAAGGAAATGTCCCCTTTTGAAATGTCTTTCCAAGGGCAGCATAGCTTCCTACACCAACAGGCACTTTTTTGCTAGTAACATCACAATTGAAACGAAATTTCCCTACGGTCTAAGGTTTCTTTCTCCTCGGCCGCCCCCTTGGAAAACTCTGAGGGTTGTTTCCATGCAAGGCCTCGACTTTGGTTGGGGCCCCTGCTCACTCCCCCCACTCTTTACCCCACCTTCCCCTCGCCTGCGGTGGTTTTTTTGCGTCTTTAACCATGGGAAGGAGCTGAAGCCGTCAATGGTTCGGTCACCTGCTTGGCCGTGGGGTCTTCTCCGATCAGCTTCGGACTCAACGGTGAGATTCTTCTTCGTCCGCAGGTGATCTTGGTGGTTGAGTTGGCAGGGCAGCTTCCACTCTGACCGTCTGCATCCTCAGCCATGGTTCTGTCGTTTGCTTGGTCGTGTGGTCATCTCCATTCGCCTCGGATTCGATGGTGAGATCCTCCCTCATTCGCCGGCGGTCTTGGTGGTTGAGTTGACCGAGTAACTTCCACTCCTTGATTGCTTTTTTTGTGGATGGTTTTTTTTTCCTTACTATGTCTATGTAGGTGTTGTGTTGATGGGACATGCTCGAATCTGTGTGTAACACGATCAGATGCCTAATCAGTAATTCTTATTGTTCTTGCTTGTTTCACACATATCTTCGACATGGCTCGTTGGCATGAATCATTATCCATAGCATGCTTAGAAGCAAGCTAGGTCATGCACCTATGTGTGTTTTCAACTGTGTTACTCTCTTTTTGGAAGTTGTAGTGCTATGATGTAACTTGCTTCTTCTCATCTATGAAAATTCCACTTTGCAAAAAAAAAAAAAGCTTCCCACACCCACACTGATGGCTGGGATAGGAGTAATTGTTGATAATGCCAATTCCATTTACATGGGCCATTTACCCACATGGACGTCGTGGGTGATAAAAATGAAAAAATTATGAGGCTGGATGATGGTCATCTGCCTACTCACTATGGGCACTTTAACAAAAAATAGTGCTTGGCTGAACCCCCTTCTCACCTGCTAAGTTGTACACCGTCCAATGAGACAAAGCAGCGTAGCTTTCATGAAATAAATGGGGGCACCATCAGAAGAAATAAAAAAGGTGGAAGAGAATTTACGAGACCAAAAAGCTCATCCACAGCAAACGCTGCTCCAACTATCTTCCCTCTCATACAATGATACGTAAATTTTTTTCATATAACAGATACTTTTTTTACAAGTTTTATATTATCTCTATATGACTCCACCTCCCCACCTGCCTACGAACTATGGTACACGTTAGGATTGAAAAATTCCCTTGCATTCTTGACAAGCACACGCCACCCACACAATGTAAGTTGCTGATGAGAACCTCATCATGAGCCATAACTAGCTCATTTTGACCCAATACAAAGGATAAAAGCTCCTACATATCTCAAGGAAAAGCTTAACTCAGAGAATTCTGAGTTTGAGAAGAAAATAAGTCATAAGGGGTAAAAGTGCAATTTTACCAGTATAATCTGCATACAGGGTAATTCAGGGCCCAAACACAGGTCAAAACAGCTTAATAAGAATAAAAGTGGGATGAGATGATCTAGCAAGGGCTACAGCACTTCCAAGGAACCAAATGATAATCTGTAACCCTAAAACAACCCACTTCAATTCACAAGGTTCGAGGCAAAGTAAAAATAGAATAAACCCTCTAAAATTCATAGAAAAATAATCTCTAGGGTTTAGAACCTTCAATTTGGCCTTTAGAACCCATTTTGACCTACATTGAGAACCATGCCCAATTAATAACTTAATTTGGGTTTTTGCGCAAATTGACCGGTCAAACAAGGTTTAATATGAAAATAAAATTCACCATCAGATTCCTTAGGTCCTAATTAGTCATGTATAAAAACTTGAGCCTAAGAAGAAACCTCCTTGACCGAATTTACACTTTGGTCCTCATATATTTACTCTTTGGCCCTCAACTTTTGAACCCTCGCATTTAGGCCCCTAACTCTCCTTCGTTCTTTGCAAACAGGTCCCTCCTGCAAAACCCTGCCAGCACCATGCTCCGGCGACCTTGCGCGGAGCATGGCGCCGCGCAGGGTGAGGTGGAGGACCTGGCAAGTGTACCGGGGGTGCCCTGCGTCGTCAGCCGTCGCAGGAGCACCCCCATGGTCACTGTAGCCCCCCATACCGGCCGTGCGAACGCACGGACGGTATGGGTTCGAATTCCGACCATGCTCCGGCGAGGGAGACACGTCGTCTCCCTCCGCCTTCCTCCCTGCTACAACCCTATAAATACCCCCCGCCGCTCCTCCGACCAAGGCAGCCTGGATCTGACGGAGAAAACCCCCAGCTTTCGTCTCTTCTTTCTCCGGCAGACGCTCACCAGCTCCGGCGACTTCCTCTCCCTCCACCTCTTCGCTCTGCCGCACTACCAGCAGCAGAGACCTCCTCCCCTGCTCTTCCCGCGCCACGCCGCACCCAGCTGGCGCCTCTCCAGCCTTCTGCTCGCCGCCGCCCCTCTCCCTGAGCATCATCTTCTCCGGCGACAGTCGATACGACTGTCGCCCTGTTCCTCCCCCTTCGTCCCTGCAGTTAAGTTAAACTTACTCCCCTTCTCCTCCTCTTTCTTTCCCCGCTTTCGATTTAGTCAATTAAGCCCTCTACCGACCCTGTTCACCCTCATCCTCTCCGCCTCCGACCACCCTCCGGCGAGCCGCTCCCATCACCTCAGCGACCCACACGGCTCGCCGACCACCGCAGAACTTCCGCCTCCTCACCCTGATCCTCTTCCGCCCCTCCACTTCCCACCAAACACCCTCTGCAGACCCACCGAACACACCCACTCCCTCGCTCACAGTCTGACCTAGGACGACCTAACAGCTCCATCACACCCCCTACAGACCCCCTGACCACCTTCGCCGTGCCACGGCGAAGGTCCTCCGCCTGTCTGATTCGGCCGAGAGGCCGTGCCATTGGTTTCAGGTTCCAGGCCTTGGCCGCCATTGGCGAGGAAGCTCGAAGCCTGCTCGAGGTCGCTCCAAGCCGAGATGTCCCAGATTGAATAGCTACGGCCAGCGCGGAAGAGACTCACGCACACACCCTGGCCCTCGATTGGAGCTGTACGCCTCAACAGCCGACGCAATTGGGAGCACCATCCCTGCTGCAGGCGTAAGAGAATTGGGGTGGGACATTTAGTCCCACCTCGGAAGCTCTCAAAGGCGCGCGGACACATAAATTGAAAAACTGCTGTATGCTGTTTGCCTCAGTTACCACGGGGTGAGGTCCCTCTCACCCGACCCGACCCGACTCGGCCTCGTCCGTGACCACGCTCCGCGGACCTGGCCCGACCCGATTAGACTGACCTGCACTCCTCGCCCACCACGCACGCCGGTGGGCCTGGACCCGGGCCTGACCCGAACCCGATTACCCGATAGCGCTCTGGGAGAGCTTCCGAAGAGTGATTTCAGAGAGAGAGAGATACGCGGGGGAAGGGGGTAGAGTAGGTTTTTGCCTTCTGATGAACTCTTGAGCGTGCAGGCACAGGTGAAGGACTGCGGAAGAAGAAGCAGCTGCACTGTAGCAACTGCTCAGTTAAGTCGTCGAAGCACGGGGCCAGACGACGGACAGCCAGCAGCCAGAGCAACACAGAAGGCAGGCTGAAGAAGAAGGAAGGGAGACTTAGTAGCCGAAGGCAGAAGCACCACGATTGCAGAAGAAGAAATGAAAAGAAGCGAGAAGCAAGAAAAGAAGAAGACGATCTGAAGAAAAAAAAAGAAAGGAAACAAGGAAGAACAGAAGAAGAAGAGCACGAGGGGAAAATCTGAAGAAAGCAGAAGAAGAAGAAGGAAGGGAGACTTAGTAGCCGAAGGCAGAAGCACCACGATTGCAGAAGAAGAAATGAAAAGAAGCGAGAAGCAAGAAAAGAAGAAGACGATCTGAAGAAAAAAAAAAGAGAAAGGAAACAAGGAAGAACAGAAGAAGAAGAGCACGAGGGGAAAATCT
The DNA here is from genome assembly GCA_037157565.1 of Thalassia testudinum. Classification (NCBI taxonomy): domain Eukaryota; kingdom Viridiplantae; phylum Streptophyta; class Magnoliopsida; order Alismatales; family Hydrocharitaceae; genus Thalassia; species Thalassia testudinum. Next base: position 47,325,032 of record JAZHRO010000067.1, on the reverse strand, counting down.
GAAGAAAGCAGAAGAAGAAGAAGAAGAATAGGAAGAACCAAAAAGAAAGAGGAAAATCTGAAGAAAGCAGAAGAAAAAGAAGAAGAAGAAGAAGAACAGGAAGAACCAAAGACAAAGAGGAAGAAAGAAGAAAAGAAGCAGAAGCCAATTTTTCATCTCTCTCTCTCTCTCTCTTTATTTTTGTAATAGAACTTGTATATCTCTAGAATACAACTTGCTCCCTGAGTTCGACCTCGGGAACTCTTTTATTTTTCCGAGTAAAAAAATTTTATATGAAAACGTTGGTAACAACCGGCTTTACTACAACGAATTAACAATGAAAACCGACGTTCCATCATTTTGGCGCCGTTGCCGGGGAGCAACGGCTATTCTAGAGGTAAACATTCCTGTACTTTTTATTTCTGATAATCTCCTCTCTTTTGTGCAGCTACAGGAACTCAAGAAGACAAGCAACCACACCAAAGACAGGTAAATTTTTCCTCTCACTATTAACCCCTAAGCTCTAAAGAGGAAGAAAAGAAAAGAACAAGCAATATAGGGCTAACCTGTCTTCCATATTTAGTAACCATAAAAGTTGCATGTTTTCAACTCATTATTTCTGCACACTATTAAGGGTATTTAAGGGCTAACACATTCTTGCTTGAGCCCTAATTACCCAACAAAGAATTAACTGGACCAAGTAGAGCCAACCTAGGATCCAACACTAGGGATTTAGAGACACACTCCTTAAGCAAGAATTGAGAAAACCAAATGAAGTGTGCCCAAGCCCTTGTCTGAAAATACCTATTCAAAGAAAATCTAAAACAATTGGCTCTCTAAACACTTGAACCCTAAAAGACAGGACCTAAAAGCTCTCAAAGAAAACAAGAGGTAAAGTTGACCCCTTGGGTCAACCAACCTTAAATTAGGTCACTCTTTGCACTTAAAAGACTAAAGTTCAAGTGAAAACCTTAAGCACCCTGATCTTAAAATTGGTAGACTTAAGAGGTCAAGATCCCCATTCTGGTCTACCTGGAACCGCAGTGACAAGAGAGGTCGGGTGGGGGAAACCCTGTAACCCGTGGGGACGCTCTACCGTGTAGGGGTCTTCGCGGGACTCTCCCTCTCTGGCTGCCCAGGTAATTCTCAGGTGGACGATCTTTCTGATCAAGGGGTCCATCTGCCCCGAACCTCTATAGTCACCCAACAATTTTTGGGTGTCTTGATTGGGTCCAGCACCTGCTTATCTCATCCAGCCCTTCAGTATTTTTCAGGAGGTCCTTGAAACCTCCTATAGAAATTCACTCTCCCCGAGGCTAAGCCTCGGCTCCTTTGTTTTTGCAGAAATCATTCACATAGCCCCTCTTTCCTCTGATTCTGAACAAAATCCCCTTCTTCCATCTTGATTCAAACTTTGATTCTATTCCACCACCTGATCCAATTATGCAGCCTAATTACCTAGCAAGACTACCATTCAAGAAACCTGAATATCGGAGATCTATGAAAGATAAAATGATCGAGGATGCCATAAAATTCTATGAAAAAGAAGAAAAAACCTCAACACCAATAGGAGACATTCAGGTTGATGTCCCAACAACCACATCCTTCATCATAAACTGTGCCCAAATTCTATTGACTGGAATTTCAAAAGGATCAACCCGAGACATGCTCATGACAGGATACATTGAGATGGAAAAATTACACCAATCTGAATACCTTCAATGCTTAACAAATCCTGTACTTTGGGAACAACACCAAGATGCCCTTATAAAACGGGTAGAAATGATGAAATCAGTAGAACAAATTATCAACCAGAAATACCCGTATAAACCAGAAACAGAGGATGAACCATCTTGGAACAGTATTAAGGAACAATTCAGTTTCCCAGATCTCGGGATTGAGGCACAAAGTGGTTGTAAAATTCCAACCCAAATAGAAGATAGCATTAAAATAGGTTGGGAAGTTGCAGGAGAACACAATGCTGAGCCAACCCTAGGCCGTAAATCACCAAGCTTAGAACTCCAAGACTCCTGCAATAACAAGATTAGAATTGAACCTCTGGAGGGTATAAATTCCGCCCCTTGTTTTGATAAGGTAACCCTCGAAGGTTATTCAGACTTAGGTTCTAATAATTCTACCCACATCCTAAGCCTAGAACCTAGATCTGAAACTTATTGGGAAGATTATGAGGCCCCTTATGAGAAAGATCAAATTTTTACAGAATATGATTCCGGGCCTTTATTTGATGAATGTCCTTTTCCAACACCCTCAGGAAATCTGATTGATTTTTCAGAAAACATGCCAATTTATGATACAGAAACTGAGGAGTTGGATGAGCAAGGTTTTAATGGGATCTATCCTACCAGCTTAGAGCTTGAACAGAACATCTTTTTGAGCCCAGAAGTGACATATAGGCTAGAACCCAGTCAGGCTGCTGATTCCACATCTGATGATTTGTGCTGTGGTGGAATTCATGATCATTTTCGCCAACTCTCCGACAATTTCAGATCTGACTATAATTGCGGAGAGATTCCCCTTCCTGAACACACCAGGCCTATCCACGACCTCAGTTCACATGACTCTGACTCTGAGGTCCTGATTCCTGAGATCACTGATAACACAGAATCATTCCTTTTCGATCCTCAGGAACCAAAAACAGAAAATGCCAAGAGTGATTGTAACCCAGAATCCAAATTTTTTCTCGAATCCGATTTCTTTCATCCTACAGACACTCTTCCGGCATTTGATAGTTACCCAGCGGACTCTCTACAGGAAACCACCTATCATCCATCTCTAGAAGAGCCCTCGTACACAATGGCCACCTCAGCCGCACACACAGAACGGATCAAAACCTCTTCCCAACCTCAACCTGCAACCGGACTCAATTTCTATTCAGATTCACCTCTCACCAAGCCGATTGCATTTCCACATCGGGTTTCGAACATTGATCAGACTACATGCCATGCTCTATCATTCTCTGATCACCCCTGTAGGGTTCCTGCATCAACCACTGATTATCCTACGGGTCCCTACTCTGACCAGGCTGATTCGGCACAGCCAAACCCTGCGTTTACACTTCCACATCCATCTGAGCCTCATAGTTTATGGTGGGTTCCACACTTTTTTATCCACATCTATCAACCCACTAGATTGATTGGGTTTGGGCTGCATCATCAGCCTGTTGATCTGAACAAGCACCTGGTTGGACCAACCAGGCTCTTAATCAAGGTGCTTGTCTTACAAAACTCTGCTGATTTGACCATCCCCTCTCCATCGCATTTCCCGCTTGGCTGAAAGGCATCAAATTTAGCACTCAACGGGAGGCAGCCCGTCATTCTCTTTGAAAACCTGAAACTTGTTCTGACAGCTTTTTGCACTTGAAGTTCGCACTTTAGGACAGTCGACTCCACCTCAGATGTTCGCATCTGAGATTTGAAATCGTACGCAAAAATTCAACCCGACCCATCCACTCACCCAAATTTCTGTCTTAAGGAATGAACTAAGACCCCCTAGGTTACAATGAGGACATTGCAAATCTTAGGCATGGGGGGGTAGGAAAGTGCAAAAACTTGTAAGAAAATGTTTCAAACAAAAAAATTCACATATGCCAAAAATACCATAAAAATTAAAAATTTTTTTTTTTTTTTTTTTTTTTTTTCGAAAAAGAATAAGAGGAAAAGAGGAGAAGGAAAATTTTGTGAAGGAGAAAAGAAACAAAATGAAAAAGGAGCACAAAATTATGAGAAAAAGTGATAGTCATTAGTAAGGAACTAAGGAATTAACCTAAGTTCTAGACCTCATTCGAGAAAATAACTGAAAAGTGCACAATGAGATTAGTAAGAATGCAAACCTTAGGCATTCTTGAATAGACTCTTAGTACCCATTAAGATCTGGACACTCCTCAAGAGGTTGAGGAAAATGAAAAGCTGAAGTATTAGGTCTAAGGCTTAGGGAGTATTCGGCCTCGTTAACTAATTTTTGGTTTACGGGACTCAGTAACCTAAGCACCCTAATCTCACACACAGCCTGGTTCAGTAAGCGTAAAAATCAGAATCACGCAGAAGCGTCACAAAAATCTGAAAAGAACATCTAGAATAGGAGCGGCCGATCAACACAAGTTGATTTGGACGAGTTCCCAGCGCGGAGAGGCGGGAAATCCCCTCGAAGATGCGTAACAAAATATCATCTCCTCGGTGCTTGTCTCTTAGGATATTTACATATCCTACGGGGGGCATGTAAGCACTCTGCTGGTTCAGATTCCATGGATGGCATTATCTCGAAGTGTCAATTGCCAGGGTCTGGATTCGGCCACGGAATACCATGGATGGGATTATCTCGAAATCTCAATAGCCAGGGTTCCGGGGGTTGCCATGGGCGGTGCTATCTCGAAGCATCGATCGCCAGGAACCCTTGAGGATTGATGATGGGAGCAAGGAATCTGATACAGACCATGTTGAAAAGCCAATCCTAGGCTAGAACTAAAAAGAAAAAGAGAGAGAAAACTCTCCAAACAGAAAAACTTTCTATCTCTCTCTTACAAAACGCACTGCGAACTGAGCCAGGGCTAAAATCATTTCAAGCACGGGTGCTTTAACCACGAAGTCCAATAAACCTTAGGTTAGTTCTTGTGGGCCTTAAAAACCTTTGCTAAAAGACTGAGGCTAAGGCTAGACAGATTTGGATCTTGATTGGTACTAGAGTATCTTTTAGGCCTATGGTCAGCATTCTAACCTAATCTATGCTCAAATAAAAAAGCACTTATCTAAAACCATTGAAAACTTCATGGTCTAGAACAAGGGTTGAAACCTTAAGTTTTTTTTGCTAAGGGACTAGCAAAAGCTAGGCATGGGGGTATGATGAGAACCTCATCATGAGCCATAACTAGCTCATTTTGACCCAATACAAAGGATAAAAGCTCCTACATATCTCAAGGAAAAGCTTAACTCAGAGAATTCTGAGTTTGAGAAGAAAACAAGTCATAAGGGGTAAAAGTGCAATTTTACCAGTATAATCTGCATACAGGGTAATTCAGGGCCCAAACACAGGTCAAAACAGCTTAATAAGAATAAAAGTGGGATGAGATGATCTAGCAAGGGCTACAGCACTTCCAAGGAACCAAATGATAATCTGTAACCCTAAAACAACCCACTTCAATTCACAAGGTTCGAGGCAAAGTAAAAATAGAATAAACCCTCTAAAATTCATAGAAAAATAATCTCTAGGGTTTAGAACCTTCAATTTGGCCTTTAGAACCCATTTTGACCTACATTGAGAACCATGCCCAATTAATAACTTAATTTGGGTTTTTGCGCAAATTGACCGGTCAAACAAGGTTTAATATGAAAATAAAATTCACCATCAGATTCCTTAGGTCCTAATTAGTCATGTATAAAAACTTGAGCCTAAGAAGAAACCTCCTTGACCGAATTTACACTTTGGTCCTCATATATTTACTCTTTGGCCCTCAACTTTTGAACCCTCGCATTTAGGCCCCTAACTCTCCTTCGTTCTTTGCAAACAGGTCCCTCCTGCAAAACCCTGCCAGCACCATGCTCCGGCGACCTTGCGCGGAGCATGGCGCCGCGCAGGGTGAGGTGGAGGACCTGGCAAGTGTACCGGGGGTGCCCTGCGTCGTCAGCCGTCGCAGGAGCACCCCCATGGTCACTGTAGCCCCCCATACCGGCCGTGCGAACGCACGGACGGTATGGGTTCGAATTCCGACCATGCTCCGGCGAGGGAGACACGTCGTCTCCCTCCGCCTTCCTCCCTGCTACAACCCTATAAATACCCCCCGCCGCTCCTCCGACCAAGGCAGCCTGGATCTGACGGAGAAAACCCCCAGCTTTCGTCTCTTCTTTCTCCGGCAGACGCTCACCAGCTCCGGCGACTTCCTCTCCCTCCACCTCTTCGCTCTGCCGCACTACCAGCAGCAGAGACCTCCTCCCCTGCTCTTCCCGCGCCACGCCGCACCCAGCTGGCGCCTCTCCAGCCTTCTGCTCGCCGCCGCCCCTCTCCCTGAGCATCATCTTCTCCGGCGACAGTCGATACGACTGTCGCCCTGTTCCTCCCCCTTCGTCCCTGCAGTTAAGTTAAACTTACTCCCCTTCTCCTCCTCTTTCTTTCCCCGCTTTCGATTTAGTCAATTAAGCCCTCTACCGACCCTGTTCACCCTCATCCTCTCCGCCTCCGACCACCCTCCGGCGAGCCGCTCCCATCACCTCAGCGACCCACACGGCTCGCCGACCACCGCAGAACTTCCGCCTCCTCACCCTGATCCTCTTCCGCCCCTCCACTTCCCACCAAACACCCTCTGCAGACCCACCGAACACACCCACTCCCTCGCTCACAGTCTGACCTAGGACGACCTAACAGCTCCATCACACCCCCTACAGACCCCCTGACCACCTTCGCCGTGCCACGGCGAAGGTCCTCCGCCTGTCTGATTCGGCCGAGAGGCCGTGCCATTGGTTTCAGGTTCCAGGCCTTGGCCGCCATTGGCGAGGAAGCTCGAAGCCTGCTCGAGGTCGCTCCAAGCCGAGATGTCCCAGATTGAATAGCTACGGCCAGCGCGGAAGAGACTCACGCACACACCCTGGCCCTCGATTGGAGCTGTACGCCTCAACAGCCGACGCAATTGGGAGCACCATCCCTGCTGCAGGCGTAAGAGAATTGGGGTGGGACATTTAGTCCCACCTCGGAAGCTCTCAAAGGCGCGCGGACACATAAATTGAAAAACTGCTGTATGCTGTTTGCCTCAGTTACCACGGGGTGAGGTCCCTCTCACCCGACCCGACCCGACTCGGCCTCGTCCGTGACCACGCTCCGCGGACCTGGCCCGACCCGATTAGACTGACCTGCACTCCTCGCCCACCACGCACGCCGGTGGGCCTGGACCCGGGCCTGACCCGAACCCGATTACCCGATAGCGCTCTGGGAGAGCTTCCGAAGAGTGATTTCAGAGAGAGAGAGATACGCGGGGGAAGGGGGTAGAGTAGGTTTTTGCCTTCTGATGAACTCTTGAGCGTGCAGGCACAGGTGAAGGACTGCGGAAGAAGAAGCAGCTGCACTGTAGCAACTGCTCAGTTAAGTCGTCGAAGCACGGGGCCAGACGACGGACAGCCAGCAGCCAGAGCAACACAGAAGGCAGGCTGAAGAAGAAGGAAGGGAGACTTAGTAGCCGAAGGCAGAAGCACCACGATTGCAGAAGAAGAAATGAAAAGAAGCGAGAAGCAAGAAAAGAAGAAGACGATCTGAAGAAAAAAAAAGAAAGGAAACAAGGAAGAACAGAAGAAGAAGAGCACGAGGGGAAAATCTGAAGAAAGCAGAAGAAGAAGAAGGAAGGGAGACTTAGTAGCCGAAGGCAGAAGCACCACGATTGCAGAAGAAGAAATGAAAAGAAGCGAGAAGCAAGAAAAGAAGAAGACGATCTGAAGAAAAAAAAAAGAGAAAGGAAACAAGGAAGAACAGAAGAAGAAGAGCACGAGGGGAAAATCTGAAGAAAGCAGAAGAAGAAGAAGAAGAATAGGAAGAACCAAAAAGAAAGAGGAAAATCTGAAGAAAGCAGAAGAAAAAGAAGAAGAAGAAGAAGAACAGGAAGAACCAAAGACAAAGAGGAAGAAAGAAGAAAAGAAGCAGAAGCCAATTTTTCATCTCTCTCTCTCTCTCTCTTTATTTTTGTAATAGAACTTGTATATCTCTAGAATACAACTTGCTCCCTGAGTTCGACCTCGGGAACTCTTTTATTTTTCCGAGTAAAAAAATTTTATATGAAAACGTTGGTAACAACCGGCTTTACTACAACGAATTAACAATGAAAACCGACGTTCCATCAGTTGCCAACAGGTGCCCCAATAAGAGCAAACCCCAGCCACCTACGAGCGTCGGCTCCATGCAAGGAAAATTGGCATCTTATTATGGGCTACCTCTTAAGGGCCTGAGGAGCAACTAGGTACTGCAGTCTCGCTAACACAGATAGTGGATCAATATCAAGTTTGAAGTCGGGAAAAAAACCCCCTCACTTCCATGGTGACTTGCATTTTTACTAATCACCTAACCCCCCACCAAGTGGCGAGTAAGGATTACAAAGCACCTACCCCCGGCACTACAAGTGATTGTTGTTGGGAGCAAGGGTAACCTTTACGTGAGGGCAAAAATAAATAGGACAATTCTACTCTCGCAATCGACATAGCAAGACTAAAAGAGTGGAGCAATTGACGAGGGACAAAATTGCCTTCATGAAATAAACCCATGTGGCTAATAAATGCTAGTCTATCATCATTCCTATGTCCTAAAACTGACTTAGCTCTTAAGGTTTTAACTCCGTGATCAGGTTTCTGGGCTACATGTAGGCATTCTCCTAGGTTAGCCATGCATTGCATAGTTGTATTTTTAATGTGTTTATTTGAATGTCAGGGATAAGCAGAGAGTTAAATCCCACAAACCCTAGCACTTAGGAAGGCAAAAAATGAAGAAGAAGCTCATCTCAGTTGGATCCCAACTCATTCTAGCTGGATCAACCTATTCATAGCTCCATTCAACTCACCTCAACTGAATGGTTGCTCAAGTTGGTTCACCTCAGCTCTATTCAGCTCACCTCAACTGAATGACAGTTCAGACTAGCTCAATTCAGTTGATCCCAACTCCATTTTAGCTCTAGCCAGTTCACTAAAGCTCCACTAGACTTAGCTTAGCTGCTAGTCATCAACTAGCTAAGCTAAGTCAGCTGCAAAGTAATCACTCAGCTCAGGCCAGCTCAACTCCAACTCTCGAAGACCAAACTCAGCTCAACTTAGTTGAGCTTAGCTATTTGACCTAAGCTAGCAACCTAACGTGAGCCGGACGCCTTTGTCTAAATAGGTCGTTGTAGCTCGCGTTCGCAACATTGATTTTAAATGTAGAAACGGATGTGAGTCCGAGTGTCGAACACAGGGAGGTGTGAAATTGGCTTTTTCTGTCACTTAGTTGTCACGGAAATTACGGGTTTGCTTGCGCACAAGAAAATGCGGGAGAGAAAAGAGAGTAAGAGAGAGAGAGTAGGGTAGAGTCTTTTGTTCATAGCATTCATGAAAATCAAGATAAGAAAAACCCGGTAAAAAGAGAGAGATAATAGGTATATAAGAAACAACATCATTTAACATACAACTTGAGTTTTACAGATACAACAATAGCTAAATGCTTAAACAAAACTAAAGTAAAGCTAGAGTAAAGGGAGAGAGAGTGAGGGGAGAAGGCGAGGCAACCACGGCAGTGGAGGAGGGCTCCGTCGACGGCTCCTCAACTCTGGCAAGTACAAAGTGTGCTAAGGGAAGCTAGGAGTGGGGTAGAAGAATTGCAAGTGTATTCAATGCCTTTACATGGGTAATTGGAGGGATTTTATATAGGAAGAAGGGGTTTCTAAATTAAGTAGGGGCTTTAGCGACATCCAGGATGTCGCTAAAATCGCCCCAGAAATGTCGGTGAAGGCCCCTGCCTGTCGGTCTTCCGTGCGCGCCTGTTCTTCCTCCTACGCGATCCATGTGCGCACCTTGAGGGCCATCCGATCAAAGATCGGATGGCTGAGATTGCACGCGGAGCGCGCTTGCAGATTGCTTGCTAAGACGCATGCGCCGGATCGCTTGCATCTGTGGGCGCCACGTAGCACTATCTCCACCATCCGCGTGCTCATCGACGGTCCAATTTCTCTCGCACGTGCCTTCGCCTCAGATTCGATACGTGGTGCGGTTCGATCCTGCGTCGGATGCGTAGGGAAGGAGCGTCTATTTCTGCACCATGTTCTGCGGATGGTCCAGAAGAAGAATTTGCACTCGGCTGCTGCCGACCGTTAGATGAAGATCCAACAGTCGGACCTTCAAGCTGGGTCTTGGCGATGGTAGAGAGCGACGGTGATGCGTGGCTCCCAGCCATCCGATCAAAGATCAAACAGCTTAGAGTGTCTCTCTGTGGTGCTGTGCGGTGAAGGCATGCTGCGGGAGCCATTCTCGACCGTCCGATCGAAGATTGAATGACTAAGATTCATTCTGCAGATGATGGAGGAAGCAGGGTGGTGACTTGTACGCACTAATCACGCGCCACTTGGCAGCTTTGTGGCTGTTAATCATCAGATCAACGGTCAGAACTTCTTAGGCTAGTTGCGGGAGCTCCAGATGTTGGATTTGGTCGATTTTGAGTCCATTAGACTCCATTCATCGTTCTAAATCCATCCATGTGGTCCGATCGCTCATCTGAGGCCTGTTTTGACATGAACTTGTACAAATAGCCATTAACATTGATTTATAAGAAATTTCAATGTGCAATGCATGTAATGCTCCCATGCCCATTTATAATGTGTTATTTATGCATGTTACCCTTAAGATAAACCCCAATTGATAGAATTATCGCCACAAAATGTAGAGTTGTCATACCCCCATGCTCATTCCTTGCTAGTCCCCAGCAAGGTTCATCCCAGCCATTATTCTCAGTCAGAATTCAGGAATTGATTACTTAGATATTTTGTTACTTGTCAACAAGAGGAAATATACTAAGAGCCTGATCTACAGAGACTAAATAGTGCTTGGGTGTCTGCCAAAATATGAATCACTCGAATCCTCGCTTTAAGGCATACATATATATTTTTTTCTTTTTCATCTCTTCTCATTGTTTTTGGATTTTTGGAGTTGAGAGTGTGTCGGTAACTTTTTACGGCTACCCAACCCACCCAAAACTTGAAAAAGACTCTAAGTGCTAAGAATCTTGGTGTGAAGATCGTGATAGACTCACTCAACAGTAATTCAGACAGACTTCGGATTTCTATGCCCCTTGGTGACTAGAAAAAGAAGTATTTTCTTGAAGGTGTATCTATCTGATCGGTAGCTTTTTCCCTACTTTTATTTTATTTGAGGTCAACACAGGGGTGTTTCCAGTGTATATCTCCCCAGATTGCTCTATTTCCCCTCTTCTTCCTTAAGTGTTTTGGATTTTTTTGTGCATTTAGTAAGCTGGGCTTTGAGCAATCGGCCAATGGGTTGTTACCCACAACCACTTTCCAATCATACTCGTACGGTGAAGTGCAGCTTATTTTGTTCTTTTTCTTCTTCCCCCCCCCCCCCCCACCCTTTTTTTTTTAGTGTCTTCCCTGATCTCAAATTTACCTAAAGGCAATAAGAGAAAAAAAAAGTGGTCTTATGGCTAAGCTCTGGACAACCGGCCAATGGGCTGTTACCCACGACAACTTACCAGCCATACCACCCTCGAAGGTTCATTAGCTACCCAATTTCTATCAGAATCTTCGAGGAGTGAGTCAGTGCAACAATGTGTGCAAATGCTTAGGCTAAAAGTCCCCACAAGTCAGAGGGTGGGTTGATAAGTCGTATACTTATCACCTTATTTATTGATGAATTAAAATAAATTAAGGTTGCAAGGATTTAAGGCTAAATCTATATTTTAACAGACACCAGGAATAATTGAGCCCGAAGGCCTGAAAAGTCTAAGTGTTCAGGTTCTTTTCGTATTATTTTCCACTGTTGACAAGTTCCTAATACCTAAGTTTTGCTTCCTAAATTGATCATTTTATTTTAGTTTATTTTATTTTATTCAGACTAATAAAATGAACTCAGAACATGCAAATTACCACCCCCGCATGCTTAAGTTGGACAATGTCCTCATTGACAAATAAATGGATGCAAAGAAGGTTCAAAAAGAAGTCACCTGAGTAATGCCATGTACCTGATCAGTCTGAATCTTCTGGGTTGCCTCTTAGGAAGTGCTGAGTTTAATGCCTCTAGCTGGGCAATGCTTCGTGTCAACCCTCGATGAGGGTGACAACCTCCTTTGGGGGAACCTGGGCAAGGAATTGCTTTAATCTCTGACCGTTTACCATGAAGGTGTGCCCAGTGTTCAGATCTGCAATTTCAACCACCCCATTGGAAAAAGGTTTGACCAACCAATATGGTCTTGTCCACTTAGATCTGAGCTTCCCAAGAAAAAGTTCAAGTTGGGCATCAAAAAGCCAGATTTGCTGGTTAGGCTCGAAGGTCATTCTATGGATGAGTCGATCGTGGACGGCTTTCATCTTTTCCTTGTAAAGTCGACTGTTCTCAAATGCATCCCAACGAATTTCCTCGAGCTCGGAGAGTTGGAGCATCCTCTGTGCACCAGCTAACTAAGAGTCCATGTTACACTACTTAACAACCTAGTAAGCCCAGTGTTCCAATTCGACCGGAAGGTGGTGTAATCCCTACTTGGAGGGGGTGAGATATAAAGTGCGGAAATAAAATAAACAATCTCACAAAAATAGCAATCACACAATAGGCGCAAGTATTTTTAGGTGGAAACCCAACCCAGGTAAAAACCACCACCTAACCCTCTCGAGTTAGGATTTTCCGATCAACCAAGTTGATCAAATCCACTAACGTACTACTTAAACGAGGGTAGTACAACCTCAATTACAACCACGCTACTTTATACGAGGGTAGCGTACCTCAAATCCCTTCTCTTCACAAGAAGGAATTTGTCTCACAAAGGAGACGGGAATTCGCAAAGCGAATACCCAACACAAGCAAAGTAACAAATACAAGAATAGTCCTATAGAGCCAACAAAGTAATTCTTAAACTAAGCATCTATAGGAGTTAGGATGCTTCCCTTTGCAAGAAGTGCGTCGACGATGCGGATGCGTGAACTACACAATGGCACAACGGCACTCTTGTGAACTACGGTGGGAGAGCGGGTGCGCAAATGGATTGAAGGTCGCTGGAAGGTGAACTAAGACTTAAGGGCTAGAGCTTCTTCTAGAGATCAATTAGACACAAAGATGTGGAAATGCTTGTACTTGGTGTCTATGTGAGTGGCAAGGGTTCTCCTCTATTTATAGAGGCCCTAGGAAGGCTTTGGAAGGCCTTGGAAGGCTTCCATAGCCGTTGGGTGCAAGCTCCAAGAGAATCAAGTCGAAATCAGGATCAATCATGACTCTGACAGGGTTATCAAACATCTGGTCCTAGCATCAAACGTCTAGAAAACTCGTTTAAGACATCTGGAAACAAAGTCAGACGTCTGATTTTAGGTGGATTTCCTTCTTGACTTGAATCAGACCGAAATAGGGTTCTGGTGAAAGTCCAACAGATGACACACAGGACGTCTGGCATAAGGTCTGGACGTCTGGAAACCTATTTGTTTTGCAGGAATGGATTCCCAAGAAGGGTAATGGCTACAAGATCTGCCAAAGGTGATTTTGGGTCAGTCGAGGCAAAACGGTCACATATCAGACGTCTGGGATCACTTTCGGACATCTGATAACATCTGATGTGAGCTAACGGTCAGATTCCTCAACGTCTGTGTGGGCAGCCAACGTTCCACTAATTGGACATCTGGAAAAGGCATCAAACGTCTGCTAAGATGTCTGGACTAAGGTCTGGATGTCAGATTTCATCAGACAGAACTAACTAAGTCTAGCCTAAATATTATCGAACGTCTGAGTCAATAGTCAGACATCTTAAAAGTTATTATCAGACGTCTGATTTTCATATTAGACATCTGATAAGGCTATTTGAATGCTATTTTGGTTTTTTAAGTTCTCTACAAAAAACCTAAGTATCCTAGGGTTGTGTAAGTGTTCCTAGGACTACTGTTAGGGTTCTTTGAGGCTCTTTAACATGAATCTAAGAAATAAAATAAAGAGCAACAAAAGAAACAAAAAATACATGGTACAAAGGAAAGAAAATCTATCATATTCTTCATCTCCTTCCTTCTTCAAGCTATCACTCCTCGCGAAGCTCCTTTATTCTCCATCAAGCTCCTCCAATCCTCCATGGATGCAAGCTCGAACTCCATCTAAAGACTTGTCTCTATTTGCAATTTAACCTGAAAATTAGAACTTAGATGCAAATGTTAAAAGACACGTTGTTTTGTTATCATCAAAATAAATGATCGTGGTGCTCTAGCACCAACAGGTGGCAAGCTTTACAAAGACTAGGCGATACGGCAACACGCCTATTGGGGTCTTAAAAGCGGTCTTGTATGCCCACAGGGCATCATCCAGTCATGTAGACCAATCCTTCCTGTCAGGTCTTACAGTCTTTTACAGAATATTCTTAATCTGCCCATTGGAGACCTCAGTCCGCCCATTGGTTTGCGGATGATACACGGTGGCAATGTGGTGAGAAACCCCGTATTTTCTTAGTAGGGTATAAAACTGGGCATGGATAAAGTGACTTCCACCATCACTGATCATGGCCTTCGGTATTTCAAACCGAGAAAAGATGTTTTGCTTAACAAAATCCATGACAGCCTTATGGTCACATCTATGAGTGGCAACGGCTTCAATCCATTTTGAGACATAGTCTACTGAGACTAAGATGTACTAAGCCGTTGGATGGTGGGAAGGGGCCCATGAAATCGATGCCCCAAACATCAAAGATCTCGACAATCAAAATGACATGGAGGGGCATCATGTCTTTTCTGGTCATGGTCCCCAATGTCTAGTAGCGAGAGCAAGTATTCGTAAAGCTGTGTGCATCCTTGAATAAGGAAGGCCAGTAAAATCCGGACTGCAAAACCTTTGCAGCCGTCTTCTTCCATGAAAAGTGGCCACCACATGCTTGGTCATGACAAAAGGATAGCACACTTTGAAATTCTTCCTCCGGAATACACCTCCTGATAATCTGGTCGGCACAGAGGCGAAATAGCATGGGATCATCCCAGAAACAATGCTTGGCTTTAGCCAAGAACTTATCCCGTTGCTGTCTGAACCAGCTGTGCGGGGTCTGTCCTACTACCAAATAGTTGACGAAGTCGGCATACCAGGGTAGTTTCCTTTCGTGCACAACCAGAAGTTGTTCATCAGGAAAGGTATCAATTAAGGGCAAGGAGGGCCCAATGTGGTCCAGGTGGAGTCTGGATAGGTAATCGACCACGACATTCTTGGACCCGACTTTGTCGCGAATTTCCAGGTCAAATTCCTGCAAGAGCAGGATCCATCTGATGAGCCTGGGTTTAACATCCTTTTTGGCCAACAAATGCCGGATGGCCAAGTGGTCTGTATAAATGTTCACGTGGGATCCTAGAGATAAGATCGGAACTTTTCGAATCCAAAAACTACAGTGAGCAGCTCTTTCTCTGTGACTGTATAGTTCCGTTGGGCCTCATCCAACGTCTTAGCGTAGTAGGTCACCACAGGTTTCTTTTCTTGTCTCTATCCCAGGGCTATGCTAATGGCAAAGTCTGATGCATCACACATAATTTCAAAATCCTGGGACCAGTCTGGGGGCTGTAACACAGGTGTAGTGAGACTGATTCCCTGAGGGTGGTGCAATCCTGGATGCAATTAGGTGTCATGTGAAACAGGGCGTCGTTGGCCAGAAGGTCGGTCAAGGGTTTAGAGAGTTTGGAGAAGTCTTTAATGAACCTTCGATAGAAACCAACGTGTCCTAGAAAAGATCGGATTTGCCAGACCGAGCTAGGTGGCGGAAGTTTGGAAATCAAATCAACCTTAGCTCGATCCACCTCAATGCCCCTATGCGATACGATGTGCCTGAGGACAATCCCTTCTTGAACCATGAAATGGCTTTTTCCCTAGCTCAAAACAAAGTTAACCTCGATACATCGCTTCAGGATTTTCTCCAAGTTGCTCAGACAATGGTCGAATGAGTTCCCGAATACTGAGAAATCATCCATAAAGACCTCCAAGTATTCACCCACCATCTCTGAAAAGATGGCTAGCATGCAACACTAAAAGGTAGCAAGTGCATTACATAGCTCGAATGGCATACGACGGAATGCGAATGTGCCATACGGGCAAGTGAATGTGGTCTTCTCTTGGTCTTCAGGAGCAATTGCGACTTGGTTGTATCCTAAGTATCCATCCAGGAAGCAAAAATATTTATGTCCTGCCAATCGTTCAAGAATCTGGTCAATGAATGGCAGAGGGAAATGTTCTTTCTTGGTTGCCTCATTAAGCTTCCTATAATCAATGCACACCCGCCATGCAGTGGTGGTGCGAGTGAGGATGGATTCGCCACGCTCATTGGTGACAACAGTGAGCCCAGCTTTCTTGGGGACCACTTGAGTGGGGCTCACCCAGAGGCTATCGGAGATTGGGTAGATGATGTCAGCATCAAGCCACTTGATGATTTCCTTTTTAAGGATCTCCCGCATATTCGGGTTTAATCATCTCTGCATCTGACGGGAAGGTCGAGCCCTATCTTCTAGATAGATTTTGTGGGTGCAATAGGTGGGGCTAATTCCTCGCAAATTCGAGATGGTCCATTCAATGGCTGCCCGATGTTCTGATAGGGTCGCGGTCAACCTGAGTTCCTGATCCTTGGTTAGATGGGCATTGATAATCACCAGGAAGGTCTGGTCAGGTCCAAGGAAGACGTACTTTAGATTTTCGGGTAGCAGCTTCAGCTCGGGTGTAGGTGGAACAACACTCGATGGGTAGAAGGCAGGAGTTGATCAGCATCAATCTCCTCGAACAGAGGTTGCTGATGGTAATCAACTCTACAGAGGTCAGCGTGCACAGACAGGGATGGGCCAGAATAGTCGCCACAGGGTTGGGTCTGATGGTCTGATACAGAACTAAGGGTGAGGCATTCCTCATCCAGAGGCTCCACAGGATCATGCTCGTCAATCCAGTCATAATCGAAAGACTTAGTCGCCCTAAACATATCCAACTACATCTTCCTGTCTCCGAAGGTGATTTCCATGCATCCCATGTCACAATCGATGTTCTCCTTAGCCGTAACTAAAAAAGGTCTGCCCATGATGATGGGTGTGTTTTGTAGCTATTCGGGGACTTCCATGTCGAGCACCAAGAAGTCGACTGGGAAGTAGAAGTCCATGACCCAAACAATTATGTCCTCGACAACCCCCTTTGGGGTCTTCACAGATCGATCAGCCAATTGGATGGTCACAGGTATGGGTGTCAATTCTCTGAATTCGAATTGTTGAAACGGAGTTGTTGGGATCAGATTGATCGAAGCACCTAAGTCTAGGAGTGCTCTATCAAATATCATGTCCCCGATATTACAAGATATCAGGGGTGCTCCTAGGTCTGTTCGTTTGAGTGGAAGGTTGCTCGATATCATGGAACTCGCTTGCTCTGAGAGCACAACTTTCCTAGGTGCTTGGGGTCGTGGCTTACGCTTCGACATACAGGCATCCTTTAGGAACTTAGCATAAGTCGGAATGTGCTTGACTGCCTCAAGGGGCGGGATATTAATCTGAACCTGCTTTAAAATTTCCAAAAGCTCCTCATTTTCCACAACCGCTTTCTTTCTCTTCATCTTCTCCAAGGCCTCAGGGTACGATGTCTAGATTTGAACTGGTCAGTCTCCAGGTCCTCAGGTGTTTCCTGCTCGTCTTCAGAGTAAGGTATCTCAGGGAGTAAGGTCACGGGAGGAGTCGGCCACTTGGGATCCTGGGTTTTAGTGCCGCTTCTCAAGGTCACTGCATTTGCAGAGGCATTGGGACCATGGGTTGATCCTTGAGAAGAAGAGGAAGAAGAAGCACCAAACCCAGAGGGTGTTTGTGGGGCAGGTTAGACCATGTGGACCTGCCCGAGATTGCCATGGAACCCTCACTTCTCAATGTTGAACACACGAGTTGATTCGCTAACGTGTTTGGTTTTGAAAAACCTATCGTCGTAGTATGAAAGAAAAGAACTCGTGTTCAACAAATAAAATTTATACCGGAATGGAAATCTCGGGTCGAATGCAGGGAGGCGGACGTTTGATTTAAAAACACGCGTTTGATTTATTTGTCACGAAGTAAATTAATTGATTAGAACTATCTAACTATTTACAATAATAGAAGAGAGAGAGAATATTACAAACAAAAACCAAAAAAAGAGATGAAGAATGAACATGGAATTTCATCATCAGAAAGATTGTTTGTTACACTAGAAAATAGGAAAATGATTACACTAGAAAGTAGTAAATCTACTCTAGAAAGCATTAAAAGAATGGAAAGAGAAATATCCTCCTCGACGGTCGCTTGGAGGATGAGTCAGACGAGACGATGCTTGGATGAAGGAGGATGGAGCAGGATGTAGAAGGATGAAGCAGGAAGAACGGGAACGGGGCAGCACGTCGTTGTCATCGCGGGATCCGCTTCCAAAAGGGGGATGAAAAATTGATTTTATCTCGCGAGAAGCATCCCGGGTGTGGGACAAGCTTCTCTTGAGCTTTGGAGAGGGAGAGAAGAGAAGGGAGGGATGAGAATTTTGTGTAGAGGGGGTCTCCTTTTATAGTTGCAAGGAATGGGGGCAATTTGGTCATTACAACTCTAAAAACATTAATTCAGGACCTTTAGTGATGGATAAAACCGTCACTAAAGGTCTAAACGTGGACGTAGTGGGCGGCGTACGCGCACCCGCTCGCTTACTCGCGCGTGTAACGGGCGTACACGTCCAGCCGCTCTCAGCCGTCCAATCGCGAGATCGGACGGCTTAAATCGCGCTACCGCCCGCCTCCTTTGCACGCTCGCCCACATGCAATTCCACGTGGGGCGCAGCGTGCAATAGCGTGTGCGCTTGATCGGGTGATCTAGGCCATCCACAGCCGATCAAGCAATCGAATTTTATCGCGCGCGCACCGTAGATCGCGAGTCGAACTCACATCCTGTGATCGCGCAATGACTCGCGACCGCTGCGCTACGAGGTGGATTGTGTCGTGCGGATGAAATTAGGCACACGCATCCACAGCCATTGGATGCGCATCCAACAGCGGAGAAGTGGTGCTCTGATTGAAGAAGAGAAGGTGCGGTGGGTGCTTCGGCCGGTTGGGCAGCTGAGATGGCACCACGTGGTGCTATCTGAGCCGTCCATCTTCTAGATGATGTAGATGGTGCCACGGTTGTCAAATTGAGTCAATTTTCATGTCGTTAGGCTGTGATCGTCAATCCGAATCCATCCATGCGATCGGATTTGTCATTTGAAGTGTGGATTAGCACCATCTTGGCCCTTAATCTTCTAGGGTTCCTCAGTCTCTATCTGATGCTATGGATATCCGATTAGGGAGATCTTGGAGTCGTTGAACTCCAATCGTCACCCTGATCAGATTCGTATGGTTGGATCTTCAATCTGAGGCCCCGATAAATAGTCGCCCTGTCCATGAACATAAAAGGAAACAATTAACCTCCATTTTATTCAAACTAATCTAAATGCAAGATGATGCATGTTATGCAATATTTATAGTATGCAACGCAATCCTATGCTTAAGAACATGCATAAATAGACATCTTAAGTAGTGCAAACATGTTTACATCACTAGACCATGTGGGCCTGCCCGAGATTGTCATGGAACCCTTGCGAATTGGAGCCTTTGTTAATCATGTTTCACGGGTTCGGCTGTGGCTGAGAAGGAAGGGATCCCTGTTATTTACAATCCAATAGCTGGCTCAACTATCCCTTCACTAATGCCATTTCCTCCTGGTGTTTCTGGTTCATGTCAGCCATCATTTTCATTAAGGTGTCCATTTGGTTTTGTAGGTGATGAGAACACCATCATGAGCCATAACTAGCTCATTTTGACCTAATGAAGTCAATAAATGCTCCTACATAACCAACTGAAGGTCATAATTCATTGCATAACCATTCTGAGAGAAACACAAGAAATTAAGGTTAAAACTGTAATTTTACCATCTTATCATGAATTCAGTACAACCATGGGTTTTCTCAAGGGCTGAATAAAGGTCAAATGATCATAATAATATAACAAGTGGGTTGGATTAGACAGAAAAGGACTTGTGAGTGTTCTGAGAATTAAATGACTTTTGAAACCCTAAAAACAGACCCACTTAATTAACCAAGGTTCTGGTCAGAATAAAATTCACTTAAACCCTCTAAAAATCATAGAAAAATATTCTCTAGGGTTTAGTACCTTCAAATTGGCCATCAGAACCCATCTTGGCCTAAAATGGAGTCTCAGACATATATTTGCCCTAAATTAGGTTTTTACATAAATTACCCAATCAAACATGGTCAAAACCAAAATCCAACTTCACCATTGGATTCCTTAGGTCCAAATTAGCTTTGTACCAAAATTTGGATCCAAGATGAGCTTGTCTTGACCTAGTTTGCAAAAAGGTCCTGTCTGATTACATTTATACCCCCAACTTTCAAAAACCCTTGCGAACAAACCCCTAACTTCTTCGTCATCTTCACAATTAAGTTCCTCCGCCATTATCGTAGAGGAAACCTACTCCAGCGACCTTTGACAGGAGATTTCTCCTTGATTGCTTGGAAAATCTCTTCCAAAATTGGAAGGGAGATTCTCTGAGAAATTATCTCCAGTATGAACCCATCCATGTGCTCTGATTCCCTCCCAATCTCTCATGCAAACGCATGAGATTTGGGTCTCTTGAAAGCTCCCAAATCTGGCAACCTTCCAAGCTTGGGAAGCTTGCTTCCCAAGCCCTAACCACCCCTCAGATCCTTATTTAAAGAAGCCCAGATCCTCCCAAATTCTCCACACTTGAATTCAGCCGTGAATCCCCACAATTCTTCTCTCTCCTTCACAACCAAAGGTTCCTCGACGTTCGACGACCTTTCCTGCCTCTTCTCGTCATCCTTCCAGAATATCAGTGGTGGATTCCTCTTCCTCGCCTCCGTCCGCATCTCGCCATACCAGCATATGCCACTTCCTCCTTCGTCCTCGCCATCTCTCCCTCACCGAAACCACCTTTGTCTCCGGCGTCGGCCACACCACACCTGACGCCATCGCTGCCCCACTTCATCCACTTACCTCCTAGCTAAGTCTCCTATCCCCTCTACTTTCTTCTCTTCTCTCTATCTTCCAAAATCAACCACCGACGCTTATTCGCAACTCCATCTCCGGCCACCCCCTCCGGCGAGGCCATCCCACCTCCACAGACCACCAAAACCCTCACCAACCACCACAAAACCTTCGCCACACATCCCTGATCATTTCCCCTCTATTCATTCACCTTGCCACTCACTCACACGCATCCCCAAACACACCCATTCACACGCACATAGTTTGACCTAGCCACTCACTCACGGCCACTATCACTCCACGCCACCACCCCCATCACATTCGCCGTGCTCCGGCGACACTCCCTGAGCGCTCTGACGTGACTGAGAGGCTGTTTCACTGTTTTTAGGTACCAAACCCTGTCCACCATTAACGAGCAAGCTTCGAGCTTGCTTGCAGGCTTGCTTCAGGTGCCCCTATCCCAGGTTGAAGTCCTAGGCTGTGAGGGAGTGCCTCGTGCATAAGCCCAGGCCCTTAATTACAAGACGTAAGCCTCGCGAGTTGAGGCAATTGCGAAGAAGATCCTTGCTGCAGACGTGCGAAGGAGGGGTGCGCGGATAGTCCCGCATCGAGAAGTTCTGAAGTTGCGCACCCGCATAAATTGAAAAACTGATAGTAGATGTTTGCCTCAAATCCACGAGGTGAGGTCCATCTCACCTTCACCCGACCTCATCCGTGACACGCCCACGCGGACCTGGTCGACCCGATAACCTACCTGACCTGCACTCACTCACCACTACACGTCGGTGAGCCTGGACCCAGGCATGCGCTAGGACCGATTACCCGACCGACTGTGCCTTTGGGATAGCAAGACTGAAATAGAAAGAGAGAGAGGAGAGTTACGCGGGGGAAGGGCGGGTTTTGCTGCAGGGACCTTCTGCTGACACTTAGTCGGATTCTAAAGAAGAAGAAAGGAAGAAGAGAAGGCTTGCAAGGTTAAAAGCAGAGGAAAGCCATAGAAGAAGAAGAGGAGGTCTGAGCAGAAGCTGAAGAAGAAGAAGAGGGTTGCAGAGTCAAAGAGGAAGTAGCTAAGGGCAGAAGAGGAAGAAGTGAAGGCATGAGCTAAAGGGCCAAAGAAGAGAGGAAGTGAAGAAGAAGAGGAGTTGCAGAAGAAAGGAAGAATCAGAGAAAGAAAGAAGAAGAAAAGGCACACAGACAAAAGCAAAAAGGGGTACTATAGCAAATGACATTTAAAACGTCTGATTACAAAATCAGATGTCTGATTTCATACTCCCTCCTTTAGTAAATTTGAGTAATTATTCTATGTATTAGACTTATAATTAGTGATTCACATCACCATTATTTTGTCTAAAGTTCTTTCTACTCTTCATATACTCATATGCTCTACATTGCAAATTAGTTTTTGAGTAATATTTTGTGTTCAATTTACATTAATTGTTGAGTTTAGTGTGTGAATTCCATTTGCTCCCTGTGTTCGACCTTGGAATCTTTTCGAGTAATAAAAATTATATTTGTTTGAATGCTATTTTAACTATACTGCAACGTGATTATTTTTAAACATAGATTTAGCACGATAAACAGTGGGGGAGGGGCCGCCATATTCAGATTATAGGGGGGTCTAACCAGTGGACCTTGCTGATAGGAGGTCGGGTTTAGCTGATGGTTTGGCCTAGGCTGGTTCTGAAATTAACTCAATTTCTGGTTCGTCCAAGCGAAGTTTGGGTGATTACGCCATCCGACATTGTAGGTGTTGGAGAAGAGGTCAAGTTTGGAATAACCTTGGATAGCCTGGACATCTTCAAAGATAGAAGGTGCCGAGGGGGAGGGAAGAGAATAATCAAGGGTTGAGGGAGCAAAGGTCCCTCCCTAGAACATGGTCAGGGGTTGTTCCAGGTGCATCTGGCTTAGTGGATAAACTAGGTCGACAATGTGAGATCCCTTTGCTAGGGAGAGAGTCTGTAGCGGGTTCCTGGTCTAGTTCAATAGTTCATCTATCTTCTTATCCACCAATTCCACTCGATCCAACTTCTTGGCAATAATATCCATGTCAACCATTCCAGAATTTGCTTGTACCTCATAGATCCTACCACAGGGTTGACTGGATCGACTGAACTGGGTCATGGAGGCATTGTTAAGCGAATTTTCGCTCATAGACTAGAAAAGCTCAAACGCGCTTTCCTCATCTTTGTTCAGAAAGTTTCCTTCGCATGAGGCATCGAAAAAGTTCCGAAGGTTGCTATCTAGATCGTGGTAGAAGATCTGGGCCAATTGCCACCTTGGAACCTCATGGTGTGGGCATTTGCTCAACAATTCGTTAAATCCCTCCCATGCCACATGGAATTGTTCCCTGCTGTTTACTCGAGAGCAAAATCGAGTTTGTAAATATTACGTTGCAATATAGTTGAAATCGCTTCGAAAAACAAATGAGAATTTATTACTCGAAAAACTAAGAATCCGAGGTCGAACATGGGGAGCAAATTTGGTATTTAAAAACTAAGAACACTTCAATTTAATAAAATGAGATGTTCAACCAAATTATGAAGCAATAGAACTAGTTTCAATGTATATAGAAGCTCAAAAATATGGATAAAGATGTGAAAATCAGATGCTTTTAGCTTAGGCTTTCTCTTCTTCTTTGTTTCTTCTGATGTCTTCTTCCTTCTTTACTCTTCTTTCTCTTTCTCTGTCTTCAGCCGAGCCCTTTTCTTCCTTGGCTTCCTGTCTATGGCTTCTTTCTCCTCTGTCTTCTTCTTTCTTCCTTCTTTGCTATTCTTTCTCTTTCTCTGACTTCAGCCTTCCTTCTTTAGCTTCTCTTCTTTCTCTGATTTCACCTTCCTTCTTCAGCTTTCTTCTTTTACCGTGCTTTTAGCTCTGCCTTCTCTACGGCTCCTTCCTTCTCTTCTTTGGCTTCTCCTTCAGAGTCCTCTTCTTTCTTCAGCTCTGCCTTCTCCTTCCTTGGTTCTTTCTTTGCCTTAGCTTCCCCTGCGGCTCTTTCTCCTTCAGCTTTCCTTTCTGCCTTGGCTTTCCTTTAGAGTCCTCTTCCTTCTTCAGCTTCCCTGCACACAAGTGCAAAACCTACCCCTACCCTCCCCTGCGAACGCTCTCTCTCTCTTTTCTCTCTTAGGCTCGCTCTCCTAGAGCCTTCTCAGGTAAACGGGTCAGGTCAGCGCACCCGGGACTAGGCGCACCGGCATGGGTGATGCGCAAGGAGTGCAGGGTTATCGGGTCAGGTGGCCAGGTTCGCGTAGTGGTGGGCACGGACGAGGTGAGTGGGCGAGGGGACCTCACCCCGTGTCAGGAGGCAAAGAGGCTAAAACACAAAAACAACTTATACCACTCACCTGCTTCTAAAGTTACCGAGGTGGGACTAAAAGTCCCACCCGCTTCTTCGTGTGCACTCGCAGGGATCTCCACTCAATCGCTGCAGCTGCGATGCGCTTTGGCCCTCGATAGATGGCTGATGCTGTTCGCGAAGAAAAGCCGCGCACCTGGGACCTGATCTCCTGGAGCGGGGCTACCTGGAGCAAGCTTGCGAGCAAGCTTCGCTTCCTCTCCAATGGCAGCGGCGGTCAGACCCTATCAACACGAATACGGCCTCACGGCCTTGTCAAATGCTCTAGAAGCTTCACTGTGACACAACGAAGGTGACTCGGTGGGTGGTGTGGCATGGGACGGCCTAGGCGTGCGTGCCTAGGTCGGTCTGTGGTCGTGAAGGTGGGGTTGTTCGAGGGCAGTGTGTGGTGCGTGTGGCGGTCGATGGAGAGGTGGAAGATGATCAGTGAAAGATGGCGATGCTTCTGCGGTAGTTGGCGAGGCATGTGGGTGCGTGGAATGATGGATGCACCTTCGCTGGTGGTCTGCCGGAGATGAAGAAGGTGAGGGTGGTTTGGGAAATAAAGAGGGGGAAAATGAAGAGTAGAGAGAAGGGAACTTATCTACGAGTGATTGGATGAAGGGGAAGGCAAAGGATGGGCGGCGCGTATCTGCCGTCGCCGAAGACGAAGGCCCTGAGATGAAGAGGCAGCGACGACGAGAGGGATAAAGACGCGGGCACAGGTATGGCGCAACGTGGAATAATGAGGCGGAGAAGACTCTGCCACTGGTATGGTGGCAGAGCGACGAGAAGAGGGAGGAAGAGTCACTGGAGCTTGCGGGCTTCTTGGCAGGAGATGGAAAAGGAGGAATTCTGGGGGATTCTTCGGCCAAATCAAGCTTAGGATGGTCGAGAGGACTTGGAGCGTCATTTATAGTCGTGGGCGGAGGGCCTTGTGCTTGGAAGGCAAGCTTCCGAGCACGGAAACCTCACCGGACTTAGAAGGTCGAGAGATACCCATATCTCTCATGCGTTCGCATGAGAGATTGGGTGGGAATCTGAGCGCAAAATGGGTTCACACGATCGGGAATTTCTCAGAGAATCTCTCTTTCAAATTTGAGAGGGATTCTCTCAGGAATCAAGGAGATCTCCCTCTTGAATCCTCGCCGGAGTAGGATTCCTCCACTATAATGGTGGAGGAACCTAATTGCAAAGAATGACAAGGAATCTAGGGGGTCTATGCAAGGTTTTCAAAAGTTAGGGGCATAAAAGTAATTGAGTTGGATTGTTTTGCAAAGTAGGTCAAGGTGAATTTCCCTTCGATCCAAATTTTGGTATAAACCTAATTTGGACCTAAGGAATCCAATGGTGAAGTTTTATTTAGGTTTGACCACGTCTGACCGGACATTTTGCACAAAAACCCAATTTAGGGCAAATGTTTAACTAGGATCCCTATTTAGGTCAAAATAGGTTCTAAAGGCCAAATTGAAGGTTATAAACCCTAGAGGATATTTTTCCATGAATTTTAGAGGGTTTAGTTGATTTTTATCCTAACCAGAACCTTGTTGAATTAAGTGGATTTATTTTAAGGTTACAGGATATCATTTAATTCCCAGATCTCACATTAACCTTTTTCTGATTGAACCATCCCACTTTTTATCTTGTTAAAACCAATTGACCCATGTTTAACCCCTACGAAATCCTGTTGTTGTACTGCAATGGTAAAATTACAGTTTTACCATTTGTTTCTTACTTTTCATTCAACCTAGTTATTCTCTGAGTTAGGCCCTTCACTTGGTTATGTAGGAGGTTGTATTCTCTTTTTTAGGTCAAAATGAGATAGTTAGGACTCATGATGGCGTTCCCATCATACCCCCATTCCTAGCTTTTGCTAGTCCCTTAGCAAAATTTCAAGGTTTTAACTTCTGTTCTAGACCAGGAGTTTCTTTCACATTTTATGATGAGTGCTTTTTTTTCTTTTTCTTTGTAATTAGGTTAGAGTGTCGATAGTAAGCCTAGAGGTACTCAAGTACCAACCAAGATCCGAACTTGACCAGCTCTAGCCTCGATCCTCCGCGAAGGTTTTTAAGGCCCGCAAGAACTATCCTAAGGTTCGTTGGACTCTGCGGTTAAAGCACCCATGCTTGAGACATATTTTAGCCTCAGTTCTGTTTGCAATGCATTTTTGTAAGAGAGAGACAGAGGATTTATTTGTTTGGAGAGTTTTCTCTCTCTTTTCTTTTTATTTCTAGCTTTGGATTGGCTTCTCAACACGGTCTGTATCAGATTCCTCATTCCCATCATCAATCCTCAAAGGTCCCTGGCAATCGATGCTTCGTAATAGCACCACCCATGGCAACCCCCAGAACCCTGGCTTTCGAGATTTTGAGATAATCCCGCCCATGGTGTTCCGTAGCCAAATTCAGACCCTGGCAACAGACATTTTGTGATAATGCCGCCCATGGGATCTGAACCAGCAGAGTGCTTACGTGCCCCCGGTAGGATATGCAAATATCCTAGGAGACAAGCACCGAGGAGATGATATGTTACGCATCTTCGAGGGGAATTTCCTGCCTCTCAGCGCCGAGAACTCATCCAAAACAACTTGTGTTGATCGGCCGCTCCTAATCTAGGCAACTTTTTTTAGAAGATTTAAACACTTTTGCGTGATTTTGATAGTTCTGCGCACTGAACCAAACTATGTGTGGATTGGGGTGCTTAGGTTACCGAGTCCTACAAATTGAAGGTTAGTTAACAAGGCCATATACTCCCTAAGCCTTAAACCTAATACTTGAGCTTCGCATTTTCCCTAACCTCTTGAGGATTATCCAAATCTTAGCAAGTACTTAAATTTTTAATCCTAGGAGTCTAGCCCAAAAGGCCTAAGATCAGCGTTCCTACTAATATCTTTCTGTATCTTATTAGCACTTTTCTTTCATTTTTCTTTTCCTTGATGTAGTCTAGAACTTCAGTTAATCACTTAATTTCTTACTAATGACTATTCCTTTTCTTTTTCATTTTGTGCTCCTTTTTGTCATTTTGCTCTTTTCCTCCTCATGTTTTGTATGACCTCAAAAATTTTCTCTCTCCCCCTACTCAGTTTTTTTTATTCTTTTTCAAGATTTTTTCATTTTTTTGTATTTTTTGTGATATGTGATTTTTTTGTTAAAACCTTTTCTTGTGAGATGAGTTTTCATGAAGTTTTGCACTTTCATACCCCCCCATGCCTATGATTTGCAATGTCCCCATTGTAAATTAGGTGGGTTCGAATTCAGCTTAGTTCATTCATTATGATAGGTTTTGGGTGGGCGAACGGGTCGAGGTGACTATTGCGAACGATTTCTAGACTCGAGTACAGGTACCTGAGGTGGAGTCGGCTATTCTAATAGATGAACCCTAAAGTGCAATATGAATTCAACATAGACATGTCAAGAAAGGTTTCAGGTTTTTCAAGAATAATGAGTTGCCTCCCGTTAAGCACTAAGTTTTGCGCCATCGACTAGGCGCAATGGGCTTAGGGAGAATGGAGGGTAAAGGATATCTCAGCCAAATTTGTATTGGTCATGTCAATAAATGGTTTGAGTCTTTGACCGTTCACGACGAAGGATTCGGAATCGAGGCTAAGTGGACTGATATCAATAGCTTCATTTCCAAAGATTCGTCGGACTAAGTAGGGTCTGATCCATTTAGATTGTAGTTTTCCTAGGAACAATTTGAATCTGGCATCGAAGAGTAGGACCTTTTGACCAGGGTGAAAGATCTTTTTAGATATGTGCTTGTCGTGAAAGGCTTTAACCCACTCTTTGTAAATTCGCGAGTTCTCATACGCATCATGGCGTAATTCATCGATCTCGCTCATTTGAAGCATTCTATGGTTCCAGCCTTAGAAAGATCTAGGTTGCAGTTTTGTACTGCCCAATAGGCTTTATGCTCCAATTCGACGGGGAGGTGACACGCCTTCCAGTACACCCATCTGAAGGGAGACATACCTAATTGGGTCTTGTGGGCTGTCCTATAAGCCCACAAAGCTTCGGGAAGCCGGGATGACCAATCCTTCCTGTTAGGTCAAACAGTAACTTAGAGGATTTTCTTGATCTCCCGATTTGATAGCTCAGCTAGACCATTAGTTTGGGGTGGTAACGAGTAGAGATTCGGTGTGACACCCCATATTTGGTCATCGTGACCTAAACTGAGCGTTTGTGAAATGGGTCCCTCCATCGAAAATTATTGCTTGTGGAATCCCTCACCGTGAGAAGATGTTCTGATGAATGAATTTAATAACAACTTTATGATCATTGGTTCGGGTCGGAATGGCTTCGATCCATTTGGACACATAGTCAATAGTGAGTAAAATATATTCAAAGCCGTCTGAGATAGGGAAGGGTCCCATAAAATCAACCCCCCAAATGTCAAAAATTTCGCATACCAGAATCAGCTGTAAAGGCATCATATCTCGATGGCTCATGTTGCCCAAGGTTTGGCAATGGGTACATGCCTTACAGTGATTGTATGCGTCCTTGAAAATTGTGGGCCAGAAGAAGCCGCACTGGAGGACTTTTGCTGTAGATTTATGTCCTGAAATGTGTCCACCGCATGTCTGGTCATGGCAGAAAGAGAGTATGTCTTGATTTCCACTTCCGCGACAAATCATCGAATTATTTGATCAGCACCAATGCGGAAAAGATACGGGTGTTCCCAAAAGTAATACTTGGCATCGGAAAGCAATTTGTCCTTCTTGGCCTTCAGCCAATCGGACGGGATCTGATGTGATGCTAAGTAGTTTACTGTATAAACAAACCATGGAAGCCCTGTATTAATAGTCAGAAGGTGCCCATCAGGGAAATGTTCCGTGATGGGTCCAGAAGGGTCGATGATCTCAAAAGGAAGGCGGGACAAGTGATCAGCTACCACATTTTATTTTCCCGCTTTGTTGCGAATCTCGAGGTCAAATTCTTGCAACAGCAAGATCCAGTAGATTAATCGAGGTTTCACGTCCTTCTTTGCAAGGAGATGCCTCACAGCTGTGTGATCCAAGTAGATGATAACACGGGAACCCAGGAGATAAGATCTGAATTTTTACAGGGTAAATACTATGGCTAGTAGCTCTTTCTCAGTAACTGTGTAGTTACGCTGAGCCTCGTCAAGTGTTTTGCTAGCATAGTAAATGACCACGGGTTTCCCATTAATTTTCTGCCCCAAAACCGCTCCTACAGCAAAATCAGATGCATCGCACATGATCTCAAAGGATTGAGACCAATCAGGGGACTGTAGGATCGGGGCTTGGGTAACTCAGTCACGGAGGATCTCAAATGCTTGAGTGCATTCCTTAGAGATTTCGAAAGGTACATCCTTGGAGAGAAGAGTGGTCAAGGGGCACGCGATTTTTGAAAAATCAAGGATAAATTTATGGTAAAAATCGACGTGCCCCAGGAAAGATCGGATGTCCTTGATCGAGCTAGGCATAGGGAGTTTGGAAATCAAGTTCACCTTGGCTCGATCGACTTGGATGCCTTTCTCTGAAATCAGATGTCCCAGGACAATTCCTTCAAGCACCATGAAATGGCTCTTTTCCCAGGAAAGAACCAGATTCACATCAATGCACCGCCTAAGGATTTGGACCAAGTGCTGGAGGTAATCATCAAATGATGCTCCAAATACTGAAAAATCATCCATGAAGACTTCCAAATAATCACCTACCATATCTAAGAATATGGCAAGCATGCACCGCTGAAAAGTCGCAGGTGCATTGCAGAGACCGAACGGCATCCTTCGGAACGTGTACGTCCCGAAGGAGCAGGTGAAAGTGATCTTTTCTTGGTCCTTAGGATGGATTGCCACTTGGTTATAATCGGAGTACCTGTCAAGAAAGCAGACAAACCTATTTCCTGCTAGTTTCTCAAGGATCTGATCAATAAACGGTTGTGGGAAATGATCCTTCTTCGTGGAGGAATTGAGCCTTCTGTAATCAATGTAGACTCTCCACGAGTTAGCCACACGGGTCGGTATGACCTCTCCGGTTTCAGTCATAATAACGGTGAGTCCTGCCTTCTTAGGCACAACCTGGATTGGACTCACCCACCGACTGTCGGAGATCAGGTAGATGATCCCTACATCTAACCAGTTAATGATCTCCTTTTTCACGACCTCCTGCAGATTAGGGTTTAAACGTCTCTGCATTTCTCACGAAGGTCGTGTGCCCTCTTCGGTGTAAATTCGGTGTGTGAAATAAGAGGGACTAATGCTAGTAAAATCATCGAGAGTGCATCCAATGGCTCTTCGATGTTGTTGGAGAACAGTAATCATATGGGATTCCTGGTCAAGTGTGAGTCTGGAGTTGATAATCATAGGAAACGTCTGATTGGAACCCAAAATGACGTATTTTAGATGGTCAAGAAGAAGCTTGAGTTCCAGGACAGGGTTATCAACAGCAGTGGGCGGTTCAGGGTGTGTGTCAGGAACAAGGGAAGGAGTTATGAGTGTATCTAGATCAGGTTTAGACTCCTCTATTTGCGAGTTTTGATCTTCTAGTGGTTGATCGGGAATAATCAGGTTGTCCTCGATATACGGTTCATCAACCACGGCTTTGATATCACATATTTGTTCTATAACACCGCAATTAATCCCTTGTTGGGCCTTAAAGATGTCAATCTTCAGTGTTTGGTTCCCGAATTTTAGTTCTATTTGGCCCTCTTCACAGTTTATATTGGCCCTAGCAGTGGCTAGAAAAGGTCTCCCTAGTATAATCGGTGTATCCCTTGGGTTTTTTGGTGCATCCATATCCAAGACTATATAATCCACTGGGAAGTAGAAATCCCGTACCCTAACAATGACATCCTCGAGTACTCCTTTAGGTGACTTGATGGATCGATCAGCTAACTGCAACGTCACCTCGATTGGTTTAAGCTCAGATTCTTCAAGGTGGTCAAGGAGGGATGTAGGTATGAGGTTTATGGAGGCACCTAGATCTACTAAGGCTCTGTCGAATTGGGTATCACCAATAGTAAATGAAATTAGGGGAGTACCTGGGTCTTTAGCCTTAGGTGGGAGTTTACTCAAGATTACAGAGCTGGCTTGCTCTAACAGTAGGATCGAACTCCCACTTTTGGTTCACGGCTTACACTTGGGTATACACATGTCTTTTAGAAATCGTGCGTAAGCCGGTATGTGGTGGATTGCATCCATCAAGGGGATGTTTATCTGGACCTGTTCAAAGAGCTTGACCAGATCCTCCTCAGGAGCCACGGGTTTGGTTATCCTCTTTCCCTTGGTCAAGGCCTTGGGAAATGGAACCTTGGTTGGTTCCTCTAGAATAGGTCTAGGTTCTTGATCTGGGATAGGGGTATCCTGGATAACTATCCTAGGGCTTGGGTTACTACCAGGCTTGGAGTGGTTTGGATAAGATGGGTCTTGAGTTGCTTTACCACTACGGGTTGTTACGGAGTTATTTCCTGCCTAGTTTTGGTTTGGGGTTGGTAAAATAGGTGACTGCTGTTGAAATCCCGCATACGATGTCAAAGCTTCCATCCCGTTGGGTGATGGAATAGAAGGGGCCTAATAAATCATGTGGGTGTGGCCTGAGTTTGGGTTCATAACGCGCCTCTAGGTCGGCACATTATTTGGATTCAGCAGAGGTTGCGAAGGAAGTGTGCCAGGTTGGCGGGAATTCGCTATCTGAGCGAGTTGATTGCAAACCTCTGTGATCTCGTCCTTGTGCTATTTTTGTATTGTCGCATTTGTCTTTTGAATGTCAGCCAGGGTTTGAAGGATAAGAGTCATTTAATCTGGTTGGTTTGGCCCAGATTGATAAGTGGGGTTGGGCCAAGGCTAAGGCCACTGATATGGATGAGGAGCTTGTGGACGGGGTTGATAAGGTGGTCTTTGATTTTGAGAATTTCCCACCCACAGAAAGTTGGTATGATTCCGCCATCCAGGGTTATAGGTATTGGAGAATAGGTCATTCTGGATGACGTTGAAGTCCTCACAAGTCTGAGGAGCCTCAGGAAAATCAGAGTATGAGGGTTCAGAGTTCCCCCAACTAGAATAGAGTGGATAGGAGGTCCCTCCGGTCCTGGAGTCAGACGGGGGTGGCTATGGGTCCATCCCCTGAGAAGATCGGTGATAGATGTTCTGCATAGTTTCCTCGCAAGAGGTGGCTGTGCAAACGAGTTTTGTGTAGAGGTGGCTCACTGCAGATGCCAAGTCAACTCATCCACCTTCTTCTTTATGATAGAGACCTTGTCCAACCGACTGGCCATCAGCTCCAAGTCGACGGATGCGAACAGGCCTTGTGTCTCATGTGCTCCTCTAGGAGTCGTCGATGCACGGGCATTCGTCCGGTCGAATAAGCCCATGGAGTCATTATTGATGGAGTTCTCTCATATATTCTCGAGAATCTCCCACACCGTGTCCTCATGTTGACCCATGATGTTTCCTCCGCAAGTTGCATTGACGAACAATTGAATGTCTTCACGGAGTCCCTCGTAAAAAGACTGGACTTGTTTCCATTTAGGAACTCCGTGATGGGGGCACTTTCTCATGAGATCCAAGAATCGGTCTCGTGCCTCATGAAGAGGTTCTCCCGATTGTTGAGTGAAGTGAGTGATCTGGTGGTGCAAGGCATTCGTCCAGCCAACAGGGAAGAACTTTTTCAAAAATTTGGACTGGAGTTCAACCCATGTTGAGCGAACGTGTTTGAGTCTGATACCAATGAGCAGCCTTGTCCATGAGGGAGAAGGAAAACATCTTCATGAGCAAAATATCCCGATTTTGTACATCTAATCCGAAGGTCTGGGACAGATGTTTGAGTTATTTGATGTGCTGGAAGGGATCCTCAGAGTTAAGCCCATGGAATTTTGGAATGGCATGAATCATGTTGGGCTTGAGTTCAAAATCAGGACCTCCAACCGAGATTTGGACTCGAGGCTTGATTGCCACTACAGCGAGATTATAGTGATCACGCATCATAGGATGCTGCGGCGGGTTTACAAAGTTTTGGAATAGATCATTCAAGTGCTAAAGTTGGTGTTCAATGTTGTTCTCTTCTTCAATTGGTTGTGCCATGATGGAAGAAGGAGAACTTGGTTCTGATGAATCAGAGGAGAGATCTATGTGGTGGTGTTGCTACACAAACACGGGCGTCGAGGCTCGGCCTCGGTGGGAGTGGATTTCTTAAGGTGGTCTTAAGGATGGTCTTAAGGACCTCCTACCAAACATGCACCGAAGGATTTAGACGAGATTAAAATGTGCTGAACCCAATCGAGACACCCAAAAAATTTGGGTGACTATAGAGGTTCGGGGCGGATAATACCCCTTAGTCAAAAAGGCCGTCCACCTGAGAAATACCTGGGCAGCCAGAGAGGGAGAGTCCTGCAAAGACCCCTATACGGTAGAGAATCTCCACGAGTTACAAGGTTTCCCCTACCCGACCTCTCTTGTCACTGATATTCCAGGTAGACCAAAATGGGGACCTTGACCTCCTAAGTCTACCACTTTTAATTAAGATCAAGGTGTTTAGGGTTCCACTTGAACTTTAGATCTTTTGAGTGCAAAAAGTGACCTAATTTCAAGGTTGGTTGACCCAAAGGGTCAACTTCACCTCTTTGTCCTTTGAGAGCTTTTAGGTCCTTTCTTTTAGAGTTCAAGTGAGTTAAGGGCTTGATTTTCTTAGGGTTTCTCTTGGATAAATCTCTTCAAACAAGGCTTAGGCACACCTCTTTTTGAAAATTTTGATTCTTTTCTTAGAGAAGATGTGTCTCTAAAAACCCTAGATTGGAATCCTTAAGTTGACTTTATTTGGTCCAATTTAGTTGCTTCAAAAATAGTATCTAGAGTTCAATCAAGAAGGTGCTAGCCCTAGTTACCTTAAATGGATGCACAATTCAAAAATGTGTTGAAATTAAAATCAGGAAACTTTGATGAATTACAAAATATGGAAAGCAGGTAGCCCTAAATTGATTTTTTCTTTGTTTTCCTTTTCAGAATTGAGGGGACTAAGAGAGAGGGCTAATGAGAATTTACTTGTTCCTGGTGTGGTTGTTGTGCGGTTGTTTTCTTTTCTTCCCCTAAAACAATCACAACAAAAGAAATAGAGCAAGTTAGTACTAAATCAGAGCTTGTGATCAAAGTTCTAAAGTGTCGTTGCTCCCCGGCAATGGCGCCAAAATGTTTACACGAGAGCAAAATCGGGTTTGTAAACATTGCGTTGCAGTATAGTTGAAATTGCTTCAAAAAACAAATGAGAATTTACTACTCGAAAAACTAAGAACCTGAGGTCGAACACGGGGAGCAAATTGGTATTTAAAACTAAGAACACAACTTCAATTTAATAAAATGAGATGTTCAACCAAATTATGAAGCAATAGAACTAGTTTCAATGTATATAGAAGCTCAAAAATATGGATAAAGATGTGAAAATCATATGCTTCTAGCTTAGGCTTTCTCTTCTTCTTCTTCTTCTTCTTCTTTTCTTCTGATGTCTTCCTTCTTTACTCTTCTTTCTCTTTCTCTATCTTCAGCCGAGCCCTTTTCTTTCTTGGCTTCCTGTCTATGGCTTCTTTTTCCTCTGTCTTCTTCTTTCTTCCTTCTTTGCTATTCTTTCTCTTTCTCTGACTTCAGCCTTCCTTCTTTAGCTTCTCTTCTTCTTTCTCTAATTTCTCCTTCCTTCTTCAGCTTTCTTCTTCTTTAACCGTGCCTTTAGCTCTGCCTTCTCTACGGCTCCTTCCTTCTCTTCTTTGGCTTCTCCTTCAGAGTCCTCTTCTTTCTTCAGCTCTACCTTCTCCTTCCTTGGTTCTTTCTTTGCCTTAGCTTCCCCTACGGCTCTTTCTCCTTCAGCTTTCCTTTCTGCCTTGGCTTTCCTTCAGAGTCATCTTCCTTCTTCAGCTTCCCTGCACACAAGTGCAAAACATACCGCTACCCTCCCTCGGGAACGCCCTCTCTCTTTTCTCTCTTAGGCTCGCTCTCCCAGAGCTTTTCTCAGGTAAACGGGTTGGGTCAGCGCACCCAGGTCCAGGCGCACCAACATGGGTGATGCGCGAGGAGTGCAAGGTTATCAAGTCAAGCAGCCAGGTCCGCGTAGTGGTGGGCACAGATGAGGCGAGTGGGCGAGGGGACCTCACCCCGTGTCAAGAGGCAAAGAGGCTAAAACACAAAAATAACTTATACCACTCACCTGCTTCTAAAGTTACCATGGTGGGAAGTCCCACCTGCTTCTTTGCGCACACCAGCAGGGATCTCCACTCAATCACTGCAACTGCAGTGCGCTTGGGCCCTCGATAGATGGTTGATGCTATTCATGGAGAAAAGCTGTGCACTTAGGACCTGATCTCCTGAAGCAGGGCTACCTGGAGCAAGCTTCGCTTCCTCTCCAATGGCGGCGACGGTCAGACCCTGTCAACACGAATACGGCCTCACAGCCTTGTCAAAACGCTCAGGAAGCTTCGCTGTGACATGGCAAAGGTGACTCGGTGGGTGGCGTGGCATGGGACGGCCTAGGCATGCATGCCTAGGTAAGTCTGTGGTCGTGAAGGTGGGGTTGTTCGGGGGTAGTGTGTGGTGCGTGTGGCGGTCGATGGAGAGGTGGAAGATGATCAGTGAAAGATGGCGATGCTTTTGCAGTAGTTGGCGAGGCGTGTGGGTGCGTGGAATGATGGATGCACCTTCGCCGGTGGTCTGCCGGAGATGAAGAAGGTGAGGGTGGTATGTGGTTGTCGAGGGTGGTTTGGGAAATAAAGAGGGGGAAAATGAAGAGTAGAGAGAAGGGAACTTATCTGCGAGTGATTGGACAAAGGGGGAAGGCAAAGGATGGGCAGCGTGTATCTACCATCGCCGGAGACGAAGGCCCTAAGATGAAGAGGCAACGACGACGTGAGGGATGAAGACGGGGGCGCAGGTATGGCGTGACGCGAAAGAATGAGGCGGAGAAGACTCTGCCACTAGTATGGTGGCAGAGCGACGAGAAGAGGGAGGAAGAGTCGCCGGAGCTTGCGGGCTTCTTGGCTGGAGAGGGAAAAGGAGGAATTATGGGGCATTCTTCGGCCAAATCAAGCTTAGGATGGTCGGGAGGACTTGGGGCGTCTTTTATAGTCGTGGGCGGAGGGCCTTGTGCTTGGAAGGCAAGCTTCCAAGCACGACAACCTCGTTGGACTTGGAAGGTCGAGAGATACCCATATCTCTCATGCGTTCGCATGAGAGATTGGGTGGGAATCTGAGCGCAAAATGGGGTTCACACGATCGGGAATTCCTTAGAGAATCTCTCTTTCAAATTTGAAAGGGATTCTTTCAGGAATCAAGGAGATCTCCCTCTTGAATCCTCACCGGAGTAGGATTCCTCCGCTGTGATGGTGGAGAAACCTAATTTCAAAGAATGACGAGGAAGTTAGGGGGGTCTCTGTAAGGTTTTCAAAAGTTAGGGGCATAAAAGTAATTAGGTTGGACTATTTTGCAAAGTAGGTCAAGGTGAATTTCCCTTGGGTCCAAATTTTGGTATAAACCTAATTTGGACCTAAGGAATCTAATGGTGAAGTTGGATTTTAGGTTTGACCACATTTGACTGGATATTTTGCACAAAAACTTAATTTAGGGCAAATGTTTGACTAAAACCCCTATTTAGGTCAAAATAGGTTCTAAAGGCCAAATTGAAGGTTCTAAATCCTAGATGATATTTTTTCATGAATTTTAGAGGATTTAGTTAATTTTTATCCTAACCAAAACCTTTTTGAATTAAATGGGTTTGTTTTAGGGTTACAGGATGTCATTTAATTCCCAAATCTTACATTAACCCTTTTCTGATTGAACCATCCCACTTTTTATCTTGTTAAGATCAATTGACCCATGTTTAACCCCTACATAATTCTGTTGTTGTACTGTAATGGTAAAATTACAGTTTTACCCTTTATTTCTTGCTTTTCTTTCAACCCAGTTATTCTTTGAGTTAGTCACTTCACTTGGTTATGTAGGAGCTTTTATTCTCTTTTCTGGGTCAAAATGAGCTAGTTAGGGCTCATGATGGTGTTCCCATCACCCGCTCTGGAGTGTAAACGTGGTAATGGCTCTTCTGAGGGCATTGGTCTTTCCTATAGGGAAGAATTTCTTTAAGAATGTATGCCTCAGTTCTTCCCAGGTGGAGATAGGTCTTCCTAAAGTTCTAAGCCAGTGAGATGCTTTAACTCAGTGAGAAAGGGAACATCTTAATCAAAATAATGTTTAAGCTGATATTCCTAAGCTTAACAGTCTGGGCAATCTGATCAAGGTCCTCTAGGTGTTGGAAGGGGTCCTCATTTGAGCTCCCATGGAAGTGGCTTTGAATCAGGCTTAGCACATTAGATTTTAGCTCAAAATCATCTCCCCCTTCGGAGACCCTAAGATGTTGTTCGATCCGAATAGCAGACGGATCGTAAAAGTCATGGAGGGGCCTAGGTTGATTCTGGAATTGTGGTGGATTAGGTGGTGGTTGCCCCTGTGGGTTTTGCAACCAGTGTATGGCTTGCATGATAGTGTGGATCTGCTACTGCTGAAGCTAGTGGTTTGCATTACTCTGGGCCTGGATGATGGCCATCGTATCTGGTGGATGTTGATCCTCAACCTCATCTACTCTAGGTTCAGCCATATCTCTAGCAAGATCAAGTCTCCCCTGGGTTTCCCGTCCCAAAATAAACAACTCGAGATGAAGTGATCATCTCCTATGCATACACTAGAGAAGAACAGGGAGGGATGCAGAGAGAAATAGATGCGAGAAACGTGTGTGCTCAAACAAGCAGACAAGACTAGTCCTTATAGTATATTCCTTAGAGGACCTAAAAATCTCAAAAGGAACGATCAAGTCTGTAGGCTTGTAACCGCCCTTCCCAAGGCTAATCTGGCCAGGTTGATTACGAAGGGATTGTGGGGAAGGTTCTTCCTTTGGCTTATGCCACCGATTCCATAGACCCCACAACCGCAATCGGGGGTGACACTTCCTCGCAGCCTAGTCACCAGATTTTACGAAGGGAATGAAGGCCAAGTACCTAGCAACCGAAATCACGCCTTTCGAGACTTAAACAAGTCCTGTCTAAGGCATGTCTACTTTGTTTTAATGAGGGCTTAGGTCAGTGCTTGTGCTCAAGACATGTGTGTGCACCTTGGTTATCCGATTCAAATGTGTGTGCACCTAACAAGACATGGTTTTCAAGCAAAGATTTAAGATGTAGTATCTTTTAACGTTTGTCCTTACTGTAATGTCTTTTAGGGTTAAAGTGCCTTAGTGTTTTCAAACAAGTTTCAAGTAGGCATGCCAAGTTTTACACTTAACGGGTGAGAGTGAGTTTCCTTTAGAGTGAGGAGGCCCTAGAAAACAACCCTAATGTTCTCACCCTACTATTCATGCAATCTACTAGGTGAGTCAATTTTAAGGTGAGTGATGCGGCCCAAGTCAAGTCATGGTGGCTTCGCAAACATCACTAAAAAAGAAAAAGAACACTCTAAAGAGATTATGTCTTTAAGAATGTTAGAGTGTATTTTTTTGTTGGGTGATGGGGTTATGATGTGGATCAAGCAATCATTCACTACACTGATTTTTTCTCTGATTTTAATTTTTTTTAGATTTTTTAGGCAAGCAAACAACCATGGGTAGAGCAATACTCACAACTGATCTTTGCTGCATTCACTCCATCTCTACCGTCATGAGTCACGCTCCTTCGCCGCCCAAGCGTCGAGTTCCTGCAACCAATCAAGTAGAGGGAGAAAATGAGTTAGACGATGTGAGTATGGATGCAAAATGAAAGTGACAAAATAAATTCGTTGGCTCCCCGGCAACAGCGCCAAAAACTGACATGAGCCGGACGCATTTGTCTAAATAGATCATTGTAGCTCACGTTCGCAACATCAGTTTTAAATGTAGAAACAGATGTGAGTCCAAGTGTCGAATACAGGGAGGTGTGAAATTAGCTTTTTCTATCACTTAGTTGTCACGGAAATGGCAAGTTTTGCTTGCGCACGAGAAAACGTAGGAGAGAAAAGAGAGTAAGAGGGAGAGAGAGAGAGAGAGAGTAGGGTAGAGTCTTTTAATCACAGCATTCATGCAAATCAAGATAAGAAAAACCCAATAAAAAGAGAGAGACAATAGCTATATAAGAAACAACATCATTTAACATGCAACTTTAGTTTTACAGATACAACAATAACTAAATGCTTAAACGAAAGTAAAGTAAAGCTAGAGTAAAGGGAGAGAGAGAGAGAGGGGAGAAGGTGAGGCGACCATGGCGGTGGAGGAGGGCTTCGTCGGTGGCTCATCAACTTCGGTGAGTACAGAGTGTGCTAAGGGAAGCTAGGAGTGAGGTAGAAGAATTGCAAGTGTATTCAATGCCTTTACATGGGTAGTTAGAGGGAGTTTATATAGGAAGAAGGGGTTTCTAAATTAAGTAGGGGCTTTAGCAACGTCTAGGACGTCGCTAAAACTGCCCCAAAAATGTCGGTGAAGGCCCCTGCCTACCGATCTTCTGCACGCGCCTGTTCTTCCTCCCGCGCGATCTGTGTGCACACCTTGAGGGTCGTCCGATCAAAGATCGGACGGCCGAGATTACGCGCGGAGTGCGCTTGCGGATCGCTTGCTGAGACGCGCGCACCCTATCACTTGCATCTGTGGGAGCCACGTAGCGCTATCTCCACCTTCCGCGCACTCATCAACAATCCAATTTCTCTCGCACGCGCCTTCACCTCGGATTCAATATGCGGTGCGGTTCAATCCTGCGTTGGATGCGCGGGGAAGGAGCGTCAACCGCTGCGCTGTGTTCCGTGAATGGTCACAAAGAAGAATTTGCACTTGGCTGCTGCCGACCGTTGGATGAAGATCCAACGGTCGGATCTTCATGCTGGGTCTCGGCGATGGTAGAAAGTGAGGGTAATGCGTGGCTCCCAACCATTCGATCAAAGATTGGATGGCTTAGAGCGTCTCTCCGTGGTGCTGTGCGGTGAAGGCGTGCTGTAGGAGCCATTCTCGATCATCCGATTAATGATTGAACGGCTGAGATTCATCCTGCAGATGATGGTGGAAGCAGGGCGGTGGCTTGTATGTGCTAATCTCACACCACGTGGCAGCTTTGTGGCCATTGATCATTAGATCAACAGTCAAAACTTCTTGGGCTAGTTGCGGGATCTCCGGATGTCGGATTTGGTCGATTTTGAGTCAGTTGAACTCTATTCGTCGTTCTGAATCCATCCATGTAGTTCGATCGCTCATCTGAGGCCTGTTTTGATATGAACTTGTACAAATGGCCATTAACATTGATTTATAAGCAATCTCAATGTGCAATGCATGTAATGCTCTCATGCCCATTTATAATGTATTATTTGTGCATGTTACCATTAAGATAAACCCCGATTGGTAGAATTATCGCCACAAAATGTAGAGTTATCACTACCTAACTGCCTAAATAATCTTCGAGAAGATCACCTCCAGCTCACCTTAGCTCAGCATTGAAGAATCAAGCTTAATCTAGCTTGGTTTAGCAACTAGTGAAAAACTGCCTAGCTAAGCTAGCTATTGAGCTCTTCTCCAGCTCTCTTCAGCAGCAACCAACTTCAGTGTAGCTCAATTCAACTCCTCCTAAGCAGAGCATCTCCTCCTCTACTCATCTACTAGCTAAGCTAGCTTAGCTAGCTTAGCTTAAGCCAGCTTAGCTTAGCTCCTCCTACCTCCAATCGTAACAACCCTAAGCTCCACCTATATAAGACTTCCACCTAAACCCTACTTAGTCCACCTAGCTCCACCTACTCCCACTCATTTTTGGCGTCAACCAAGACACCCCCTTTCACCCCACCACCACCACGAAAACCCACCATCATTTTGGCGCCAACCACCCCCCCATAATCACCCATGGTTGGCGCCAATTCTTCCCTCCAAAAACCTTCCATCCCTCCTACAACAACCCCCATAGTGATATTCATTGCAGATTCTCTTCTTTATATCATATTATTGTGTTTCATTTTTATATTCGATTAGTGGTTGAATTGCACATCATTTGCTTCCTGAGACGACCTCAGAACTTTCATTTCGAGCTTATAAATTTTAAATGTTGATTCGCTTTTGTTGACTATACTACAATGCGTATTTCTTAAAACTCGACAAAAGCATGTTAACATCTCTCTTCATCAAAACTTTAAGGATGAAAAGGACTTGTAATATTCTTTTTGGTGATACTCTTTATTGCAAGATCATTAGGGACCTTTATGGTCGAAGCTCCATTCTTATATCTTGTCTCCCTACTAGACATAAGTTGCTCCAAGAGGCTTATGAGAAGACGAGACCTCTTATCTGGTGAAAAGTCCATGAAGGAAAGATTGACTTTGGGGTTGGTGACTCCTCTAATGGACTTTCTTCTTGACGATCTCTACCTTGCACCTATTTTTGTTAGGGACATGATTCATAATCTTTTTGATGATGTTCTTTTGGCTGGTATCCCTCATAATATTAAAAGCACCATTCTGGACACTCCCTTAGATGATGGTAAGGACACTCCTATTTGGACTCCTCCTTTGGGGCATTTTACATTTACATCAACTTACTCCTTCAATTTTCATTCTTACTTTGAGGACTTGGTTGCTAATAGGATCTAGCAGGTCAAACTTCCTCTTCATATCTCTCTCTTCGCTTGGTAGATTCTTTTAACACAAGCTTTCTACTAAGGATAATATCTCTAAGCTGGATATTCCTATGGTTTCCCAATGCTAGTTGTTACCCCACCTCCCTTAAATACGAAATGGTGGATCACCTCCTCTCATAGCTTTCTTATTCGTATTGCATCATTGATTCAATTTTCCATAAGAATTTTCTTAAGCCAATCAATCTAGACAATTTCTTCTCCATCATACTTAGCCAGGGAGGTGGTATTCTTCTCTCCGACTTCAATAATCGCATAAACTATATGGTAAGATTTCATTTCACAATTGATTTCCTTATGCACATTAAAATATTCATTCATTCTGTGCTTTATCTTAACTGGCATCTTTTAATCCGAAGGACCAATTCATCGAAATGGTGCCTCTGATTGTCTGCGCAAAGACCCCAATTAGAATTCTCAAATATTTCCATGGCAATCAATTTTAAAAATCCCACTTCCATCCCCTCACGTCCACCCACAACAACAACACACCACCCCACACAACCCCCACCACACCACCCCCCACAAACATCCACACACACACACACACACACACACACTTCTATATTCCGATTCTCCTCACTTCCTCCCTTCCCTCCAACCCCAAGCGACAATGGGTCGCCCCTACCTCTCACAGACCATCCGACATGACAGCCACCCCCACCCCCTCCACTTCAACCAACAACCTTCCCCCACCCGTTGCGCTGCCTGTGGCAACCCCACCACTCCCCCTAGTAACCACGCCTACAGCTGCAAGCCCTGCAACTACACCCTCCATGCCTCCTGCGGCACCTTCCCAAACGTGCTCTCCCACCCCTCCCACCCACCTCACGACCTTGAACTCCTTTTCACTCCTGTATACTTCGAGGGCTCCTTCGACTGCGATGCCTGCGGCGTCCAAGGAACGGCCTTCTCCTACCACTGCGAGGAATGCTCCGTTGACCTCCATGCCTTATGCGCACTCCTCCCCTCCTCCTTCCTCCACCCATCCCACTTCCACCCCCTCACCCTCGCCTTCTCCTACCCCTACGAGGACAGAGTCTACACCTGCAACGTATGCGGTAACGTCGGGGATGGGGGACGATGGCTGTACCGGTGCTCAATCGGGTGTGATTTCGACGCACACCTCCATTGCATCGTGGTGGCCGCACCATCACGGGGACTGAGGTTCCAACAAGCACAACGAAGTGCTCAACAGCCGCAGCAACAGCCTCTTCTACAGCCACAGCAGCAACCCATTAATCCTCATCAACAACAGCGGCCTCAACTGCAGCAGATCACCGTTCCACATCCAATTCCACGGCAACGGCCACCGCAGCAACGAGTGCAACCGAGGCCTCAGCAACAGCCCATTCCACAGCCAATTCCTCGGCAACGGCAGCGAGGGCTGGAGTTGAGGCCTCAACAGCAGCAGCAGCGCATGCCACAGCTCGTTCCTCGACTGCAGCAACAGCAGTTCATTCCGCAATCCATCCCTCAACAACGACAGCAACGGGTGCATCCTCCAGGGGGTGCATCCTCCATGCATTCACCACCGGTGGCGACACAAGGAATGATGGATCAGATGTCACCGCAGAGGTTAAAGATGACTGATGAAAGTATGCAGACATGTGGGCAGTCCATAGGGTAATGTGCTCATGTCATTAAGCTCTCTTTTTTAATTAAAGTTTGTGGAGTTTCCATTGGATGGCTTTTGAAAGGAGTCATCGTATAGGGATATCAAAGTATATATAATTCTATACGTAACATCTTTGGTGGAACATAAAGATAATATGAAATATGTTATGTCATATTGATATAGTACATATATGATGCGGCCGTGTCGTAACGGGTATGATTTATTTTTGGAGGAAGATGACATGATATACAAGATATTACACATGACACGATGGTTAAATGACATATGTGTACAAAATTGTATATACTTTAATATACACTAAAACTTTTCCTTTTGAAAGTATACCTTATTGATGAATGTTAGTAGCAAGCATCTCCTCTCTTTAAGCATTGATTAGAACTCAAATGTTTCTTTTCACAAAAACTAAGCAGGCATACAATTGTTTCTAATTTATATGTCGATATGCTAATCCTCTATAATAGAGGAAATTCACAATTTGAAATCATTATGTTTTTATCGTACAAGTCTCGATGCTATGTATTGTTGTAGAAACATTTGCTCTTCATCTTTTTCATATATAATGTTAAAATAAGAGAAAATCTTTTGCATAGAAATAGAGTTATGAATGTGAATAGAATGTCAAGAAAGGTATGTATATGTTTAAACACTAGTTTACAATTTTGTTATGTGATTTAAACTATGAAAAAGGAGTAGGAATGAGGACGTGCCTTGTTTTACCGTTAATGAATTTTCCATTGGTTTGATACCGTGAGAGACGAGAATCCAGTTTTCAAAGGTTTCATTGCCTTAGGATTTAGTGGAAAGTCAAAATAGGGTAGGCAAAAAGGACAAAGATCTACCTAAAGCCTCATATAAGGGAGAGGGAGAACATCAAGTCACATAGAAGTTTTTTTTTTTTTTTTCATGACGAGGTTCCCTCTTACGAGGTAGTCCTGAGAGATTGTAAGCACCTCAACTCCACGGCCTCCAAATAAATTCAACATTGGCAAGACTCGAATTGACAATCCCGTTCCCCCAATAATGGTATAAGGGCCTTACAAACTGAGCCACCTGCTGGGGGCAATTATATAGAAGTTATAGTAAGGACCTGA
Organism: Thalassia testudinum; assembly: GCA_037157565.1. Taxonomy (NCBI): domain Eukaryota; kingdom Viridiplantae; phylum Streptophyta; class Magnoliopsida; order Alismatales; family Hydrocharitaceae; genus Thalassia; species Thalassia testudinum. The sequence goes on along the minus strand of JAZHRO010000067.1, from coordinate 47,280,677 downwards.
GTTGATTTCTGAAATCTCGCAAGATCTCTGTCATTTATCATATATATAAAACAAAATACATGCATAGTGTAATACATCACAAATATAAGGCATAAAATAAAAATAGAATGGAACTGAATAATATCAAAAGAGTTTAATCACCATTCATAGTCATTACAGAAATAAAAATATAGGTTGGAAGAAAGCTGAAAGAATTTACTGAAAGAAAATACTAAATGAAAACCAACTAAATGGTCCTATAAGCCAACTAAGATGTTGACCTTGGACCAACACTGTCTCTTCTTACAACCATGGGATCTGGCTGCTACTTGCCACAACTTGAGTACAAAATCTACATGGGAAAATTAGCAAAAGCTGAGTAGAGTAGCAAGGCTACGAAAATTATCAATAAGAGCTATAAAAACTACAAGAACCAAGAAGAATGAGTACTTATTCATGCTAGTTCTTTAATTTCTCATTTATTACTCAATTTTCAAATTATCTATGCCTTCTCGCTTTTTCGACTGTCACTAATCCATAATCAACTTCTTCAGAAGGCACGAGGAGATATTGCAATGATATCTCAAATAGAAAGATTAATACAAAACATTCTCTTGATTAGGAGATTCTCCTATACACACCCTACTACTTGGTTAACTACCATAGGGTCCTAGCCTAAATGAAGTGGTGACTATGAGCTTGTATGATACGCATGTGAGGAGCTATCCTGTACTTGCACATGGTCAATCATCTCCACTGCAAGGTATAGGAAAAAATAATATCAGGACTCTTACAATAAGTAATGCATACCCACTTACACCTAGCTACCTGATTGGCTAAATAGCATACAAGAAAGTCGCAGGGAGGCTAGCTCACTCCCTGAATCAATCTCTACCTCTAAACATGGTATAGTTAGTCGTGCCATTGATACTAGGCACGAGACTAAACTATTTAACTATTCTCACGAGTTTCCATGTCTACCATCAAGCCAACCATCCATTATTTCAATTCGTTTACTATGCTACAAAGTATAACAAGTATTTCCTCATCTCTTCATTGATCTCAAATCTCTTTAATATCTTAAATGCATTCACGACACTTATGAGTATAAATAAGTTTTATCAAACCAATTATTTCAAGATAATATTTATATGATTCAATATAACGAATTCATTACTAAGAATGTCATAATTATGGATTTGTATTCATTGGTGCACTTAATCAATCATATCTAAGAGGTTGTTAGCCATAATTATTACCAAGCATCTCAAGTGTATGATTTAGTTATTAAAGTACTTAGACATGAACTATTAATGTTCAAAGCAGGACTCAATACTAAGTAGGAGATATTGGATAATATATAGAACACATGAACACATTGTCAAACATGAATAAATGCTATACAAAGTAAAAGGTGGAGTAAGGTATCATGGTGACTTCAAGAGATTAGATTAGAGGCTCCTTCTACTGTCCACACCTCCTTGAATCCGGCAGATGCTCAAGGATGTCAATTGTAGGTTAATCATGTGAAGAATGCAGTCCAAGATACTATATAGGACTTTTTGAGTATTAAATCATAATTTCGATGCTGTGATGAGAGTTTAAGGCATACCAACATAGAGTTTGCATTGAGACGATTATGGCGATATGTGGTGAAAGGAATCGTTCAGAGCAATCCCGTGGCATCATGGAAGCATAAAGAACACAAAGAACATGTAGAGGGGTTTTAAAACTTTTTCTCAAACTCGATCGAATTGATGCCATAAAACTATCAAGGGAAAATCAACATGCCTAAACCAAAACCACATGGGAGGAACTATTTTCTTCCATAACTGGGACATTACGAGTTGAGGGATTTTACCTTGAGGCAACGTAGAATAGCACCTCACGTGGTGGTTCCTCAATTAAATCTTGAGACGCTCTTTGCTCCTTTCTGATGGGCAGAATCAACTCCAGTAGATGATTTACGAACTTCTCCGTGAATCGACGCAACGATCACCTCAAAAATAACAAACAGATCTCATAAATGAGTTCTGAAATCTTGTAGCAGCCGCTACAACAATAGCCGACTAACACTTGGTCGGCCAACTAATATGGGTAGCAGAGGGGTAGGGAAAACAAGAAGGTTTGTAGTCAGGCCTTCAATAGATGGTCGGCGGCTCAGTAACCGGTCGACTAGCTACAACAGAGGGCACTGACCAATATGAAAATTGGTCGGCTGATGTAACTGGTGGCTGTAGTGCTACCTCCTCTTTTCCCTTGCTGCGGGCTAGGGGGTTTTCAGGCAGTTTCTTGGTTGTCAACCTACAATTGATTGATGCAATTGAAATTGTAATTAGGATTTCTCCCTTTGAGAGATATTTATAGGGATTCCAATCAAACCCTAAATTAATGGGAACCGTTGGATCTCCATCCGATGGATGGGATGTAATCCTAATTGAATTTTGTACCTTTAGCCTGAAACAAATTTTAAAAAGTTTGGATCAAGTATCCATATTTAAATTAATTGCAATACAACACTTGAATTTTGTACTTAATCATATTAGGTGCAATTAATTACCAAATTTAATTTAACTTAACTCTTTAAGATGAAATTAATTTTCTCTTCAACTAGGAACTCATTAATATCATTTTTGGTTTCATCACTCTTATAATGACCCATAAGATAAATGGAATTTTAGCACTTCACCCCCTCAAGTATTCTAAGTACTTGTGAATCCTTCACACTTGGAGGAAAATAGGCTTAATCTCATTAGATAGATGTCATTCCTCCATGGATACTATTATTCTTGTTATCTCCTTGTACTATGGGAACAAGAATGAAAACTAGAAGCTTTCTTAAAGGTTTATCTTATTCTCTTCTTGCCTTAAGTCTGATCAGGACTCTACAACCACATGTGGAATTTGTCATTCCAAATATACATGGCATAAGGTCATGCCTTTAATCTATTACACACACCTATGCAACAGATTTGTACGATCCCATCGATGGATCAAGTGCCTCTTGTCCCTTTCCACATACACTAGCTTTCCAGTATCAACACCAAGGTAGGTGCATCAACTTATTGGTCTGCCAAATATATGTGTTCGTGAATAGAGACACATATCTATCTTAAGTTTAAGGATTTGCCTTCTCCAAGATAGCATCGAAGGACTTCTGTTGTCTCCTGCTTGATGATTTTAACTCATTAACTCGACCCGCATGATAATCTTGAATCTCCATTCGAGAACATTAATCAGGCGACAACCATTTGAGAAGGTTGTCATCCTAACTTCAAGCGGAAACATATGATTGAATCAGATAATTTCTTGGTGTGATATCAGATCCTCTAAACCATTTAGATCTCTGAATCAACACATATCAAGTTATTTGATCTCGCCAAGTACGCAACCCTAAGCTAACCAAGCGACCCAAGTCATTTAACTAGAAAATAATCGAATTCTCTTATTCAGATAAAATGTAATCACATTACAAAAACTCAATGGCTCACTCAAGGCATACAAAGTCCAACAGACTTCCACTTTCCCTCAAAGCCATTTAATAACCTCTTTCAGCCCCACTACTAACACGTCGATCAAAAGACTCTCTACTCGAGGCCTTCATCAACAGATTAGCAACGTTATCTACAGAGGGCACCATCATGATGATCACATCTCCACTCTTGGCTATCTTTTGAATGTTGTAATACTTTCTCTTAATGTGCTTGCTCTTTTAGTGAGAGCGAGGCTCCTTCCCCTGTGCATTGCCACTCGTGTTGTCGCACAACAGTGAGATTGGCGATTGTATCGAGGGAACTACGCCAAGTTCCTCGATGAACTTGTATATCCATATCTCCTCCTTCGCAGCATCTGATGCAATGATGTATTCGGCTTTAGTTGTTGAATCAACCATGGTATCATGTTTCTTGCTTCTTCAGCTCACAAAACCACAGTTCAATAGGAAAATAAACCCTAACGTAGATTTTCTATCGTCAATATCTTACTAGAAGTCGAAGTTGGTATACCCCAACACCTAGAGATCCCCATCTCCAAAGACTAGGCAATAATCCTTAGTCCTTCTCAAGTACTTGAATATGTTCTTGACAACAATCCAATGTTCCTACCTAGGTTGGATTGATAATGATTTGCCACTCCCACCATGTGACAAATGTTTGGTCGCATACAAAGCATAGCATACATCAGGCAGTCCACTGCAAAAGCATATAAGCAACCTCACATGGCTTTCTTCTCCCCAACTATTTGTGGAGACATCCCCTTTGACTGGTGAACACCATGTCTAATAGGGAGAAAACCCTTCTTGGAGTTATCCATGCGGAATCTCTCCAAGTCCTTGGTTATGTATCCTTGCTATGATAACCTTAGTATCCTCTTCTTTCTGCTTTTGAACATTTTCAAACCCAAGATGTAAAAGGCATCCGCGAGACCTTTCATATCAAAGTTTTGGGATAACCAGAGCTTAACACTGGATAACATTCCTACAACATTCTCAATAAGTAGAGCACTATCCACGTATAGCACCAGAAAAGTGATAGCACTCCCACTAGCCTTCTTGTAGACACAAGGTTTATCTACATTCTGATGAAATCCATAACTCTTTATGGTTTCGTCAAACTAGATGTTCCAGCTATGAGAAATCTGCTTAAGTCTATAGATGGACTTATTAAGCTTGCACACCTTTCTCCCTACCATCTACTCGGAAGCCCTCAAGTTATGCCATGTAGTTTCCTCCTTGACAAAACTATAGAGGAAAGTTGTCTTAACATCCGTCTACTAGATGTCATAGTCATAGTGTGCAACAATGGCTAGCAATATTCGAATGGATTTAAGCATGGTAACAGGGAAGAAGATTTCCTTATAGTCAACCCCTTCTCTTTGGGTGTAGCCCTTGGCCTTAATTTGTGCTATGAAGGTCTCTACCTTCCCATTTAGACCTCTCTTTCTCTTGTAGATCTATTTACACTTAACGAGTTTTACCCTGTTAAGAGGATCCACAAGGGTCCATACATCGTTCTTGTGCATGGAGTCTACCTCATATTGCATTTCCAGCCTCCACCTGTTCACATCATGACCCTTCATTGCCTAATCGTATGTAGCAGGATCAATCTCAAACTCTTATGAGATGTCAAATACATATCTTTTTGGTGGATGCACCACTCTAGAACTCCTAAGAGGAATGGGAGCATCACTAAATTCTGGTGAATCTCTTTCCTCTGGAATGGGGACTTCATTGGTCTTATCAGACTCAATAAGTTCTCTCACTTCATTCTTGTCTTAACCTTCAAGGAACTCATCTTTTAGGAATCAAGCATTCTTAGAAACAAATACCTTTTAGGACTCAGGTTATAGAAGTAATAGCTCTTTCTATCCTTTAGATACCTAATGAAGTAGCACTTAAGTAGTGCAAGATTTCACTTTGTTAGGATTCATGTTCTTAACATGAGCCATACAACCCTAAATACACAAGTGTCCCAAGCTTTCGTCCCACCCACATCTCATGTGTAGTTTTATATTTGATTGGAATCTAATTTAATGTGGTTGCTATTGTTTCCAATGCATACCCTTAGAAGTAAAGCGATAGTTCTGCTTTGCTCATCATGGGCCACACCATGTCCAATAAGGCACGATTGCATCTTTCAAATGTGCCATTCAACTGTGTGGTACTAGGAGGTGTGAGTTCAGAGATGATTCCTTTTTTCATGAGGTATCCCTTGAATTCCTTAGAAAGGTATTCACCTCTTTGGTCTGACCAAATTGTCTTGATTCGTTTATCTGTTTGGTTCTTAACCAACGCTTGATACTCTTTGAACTTTTTGAAAGTTTCATACTTGTGATGCATTAGGTAAGTGAATCTGTACTGTGAATAATCATCAATAAATGTCATGAAATACTATTGACCATTCCTAGTCGCAGTACTAAATGGTCCACACACATCAATATGTATGAGGTCCAGCAAGTTCTCACATTAGATCCCCTTTTCAGGAAAGGATGGTCGAGACATCTTCCCACGAATACAATATTTGTAGGTAGATAAGGGTTGGACCTTCAAAAAATCCGAGGGTCTATCCCTTACGACTCTATTGATCCTATTAATAGACACGATTTTCAATCTTTGATGCCAGATCACGATGGATCTATCCACATCCTCTTTAGCACGCTTAGAAGATGCTTGACTCTCAATCACCACATCGAAAGTGCTCAAAATAGACTCACAATCATCTAGTACATACAAACCACCAGGAGTAATGAAACCAAAAGCAATATCTTTCCTATAACGACTTATAGTATGAGTATTCTCAAAATGAAATGCATATCCAAACTAACTAGCTTAGAAATGAATAAAAGGTTCCTCCTAATGGAAGGTACAAAGAGACAGTCTCTCAAAACTAGAATGTGCCTGTTGGCCATTCTGAATCTGTAGATCCCTATGGCTTCCACTACAACCATTGCCTCGAATCCCATCATGATCTGCACTTCTTCCTCCTTAAACCTTCTAGTCACCTCAAATACATGCAACAAATTGCAAACATGAATAGAAACTCCAGAATCCACAACCCAACTTCCAACTCGTCCATCGAGCAAGTTGGTTTCAATGATCAAAAGAGATTCCATACAAGCATTGACGTTTCCCTTTCCCTTCTCCAAGGACTTCATGTACTTCGAATAGTTTCATTTCCAGAGGCTAGGCTTCCTGCAGTAGTGGCACACGTCTACTGCCTTGTCCTTCTTCTTCTTGGAAGAAGTGAGATGTGTGGAAGGACTTGAAGAGTTGCTCTTCTTTTGGGAACTCTTCCCTTTGCCCTATTTCTTTCGCTTGAACCTCCCACTATTCTCAACAACCATGCCTCACGTAGGTTCTCCTTCTTAATGATGTCCTCTACTAACTTAAGTAAGAAGATGAGCTCAACATGTGTCGCCTTCATCTTCTCATATGGAATGAGACGAAGAAAAAGAAACTAGGAAAAGATTACAAGATGGTATCTGTGAGGTTCTCATCATCAATCTTCATACCCAACCTTTGGAGTTTTTAATGTGCCCGTACATCTTCAGAATATGCTCTCTCACTAGAGTCCCTGCCTTCATCTTGCATGAAAATAGCTCCCTAAGCACATTGTAGCACTGAGTTTGGTTCACATCTTCAAACATCTCCCTCAGATTGATCAAGATCTCAGAGGTTGTCTGCATCTCATATTGCTTCTAAAGCACATTGGAGAGCTACCCAATGACATAACATTGGGTGAGTGTAATGTCCCTATCCTAATTTGCATTAAACTCCCTCTCCTGAGCATTCCTGGGAACCTCATGCTTGTTCTGCTTGATCACATACTCTATGCAATCAGCAGCGAGAACTAACTCGAGATGACGAATCCAATCCGTATAGTTAGGGCCTGTCAGTTGGTTCTTTTTGAGTAAGCGGTTGAGTGGATTAAGGTTTGTCATCTGAAAAAGAATTTAAGATCTTTTGATTAAAATTTAGTTTAATAACAAAATATTTTTGTTTCAGGATTTTGAAACAAAAACGCCCACTACGTCAAATTTGAATGTCATTCCCTCTCTAACACTCAAATCAAGAGTCATGACAACCCTAATGCCTCAAGCGAGATTGGACATTCTTCTTTAATGAGATCATGCATCTACTTTGCCAGTCTACACAATTTCATTCAAAAGAGTGGGAACATTTCTGCCTCACAGGTACAACTTACATTCCTGAATGATTCAGTTCTTTGGTGTACACTACACCAAGCCCATCAGATGCCGTTGATCTATTTCGCACAAAAGCCTCATAGATACCCTAACCTTTGAGCTAGAAACTACATCCAAGGAGACAATTGAATGACCCATCCCAAGGAAACTAGTAAATCTGGTCCATGTGCATGCCACACTAGTGCCCTCCCTTTGGGGAGCGAACTCACTAGTACGACCCTGTGATTACAATTCCCTCATCTTGATGGGGACCACAAATCATCATTACCATCACTAATTCGTTGACACAGTTTGAAAATGAGGGAACCAGTTCTACTAGGAATTTGACTAGGTCGTATTTTGAGATAAGTTCAATTTAATCTTATTAAATAACTAATCTTGACCTAGTCTAAAATTAGAATCATATTCTAATCTTATCCTACGATTACGTATTTGATATCGCATCCCATGCATCACAATCACACATTATTCCACAAAAATTACTTCATGTGTAAAATTTCCCAAATCGAGGAGATTACATGAAAAATAACTCAACATGTTCACAATAGCTCCACAAACTGTATGCCTAAGATGATCTCATCATCACATAGTCCACAATCAAACCATCAAATCGCGAAAACACAAGCACACAAATAATAAACACAATATCACATGTCGAGGGATGCACTTGCCTTTTCTCCTATTGATTACTAATTAATCAAGTGAGTGCATTTTTTTTAACAAAGAGAAAGGACTATTATCGTTCACAGTAATCGTCTAAGTTTATTATTATGAATCAATTACAAATTTTCCCACCATAACTTGGCCCTCAACACTACATCACCACAAATGTTCTCCACCCACACATTACCCTTATTGAAGGTTACATCATTCTGGGCTCTCCAAACCACCCACATAACCACAGCCTTGACCACATGTGGCTTGCCACTGGACATAAAACAAGACCACAACATCTCCCACACAGGAAGAGGAAAAGAACAGAACCTGCGCCACACCTTATTAGTCACTTGGAACGCACTAAAAAGATGTCCGACGTCGCCCTCCTCAAAGCCACAAAGGGGGCAAGGCATGGTGTCTGCCCCGAGGGTCCTCCTCCTATAGGACCCAATGATCAATCCTCCTCATCTGGCCAACCAAAGAAATATATGAATCTCTAATGGGATCTTCAATCTCTAGAGGTGAGAGCATACATGTTGATGATCATCACTATCCTGCACATCAGAAAGGACTTCATATGCACTACAAGGAGCATAGACCCCTTTCTTCCGAGCAAACGTATCTAGCCCCTCTCTTGGCCTGAAAGCTACCAAGGCCAATCTCATAGAACCCGCCTCCTCGCCTGTTCTAGTGATATGGTTATCATTAGGAGAAGGAATCTTCCACTCCTCATCATCCAGATGCCACAAATCAGCCATAGAAGCCTGCTTCATCTCAAAAGCCTCATACACATGTGGAAAATAGTCCTTGAGGCAACCCAAACCACTCCAATCATCCTCCCAGAAACGAATCTTCTCACCACAACCAAGTGCCGGCTTAAGAAGATCCCAATGCTCCAACAAAGTCTTGGACATAGAATCCCAAAAAGGAGAGGCAGATTCCTGGCGCACCAAATCTGCCATCATGCCACCCATACCCCCATAGGAGTCTCTAACAATCATTTGCCACATGCCTTCATCCCCTCGTAGGATAATGACGCCCCAATTGAATAGAAGGGCGTCTCCAAACTCTTTAAGGGATCTCACTCCCAAACCACCCCTATTCTTTGGGGTACAAATGGTTTGCCATTTAACAAGCTGCATGAATCTTCCATTGTGCGAAGGGCCCTTCCAGAAAAACCTTTTATGCATAACATCGATTTTCTTCGAGACTGATCCAAGCGGCCTAAACATTAACAAGAAAAAAAAAGAATAGCCCAGAGCACCGAGTTCAACAAAATCATCCTACCACCTTAAATAAAAATCTGCTACCAACCCTCCATTTTCAAGGACATCTTCTCAAAAAGTTGGGTCCAGTCTTTTTTCTTCATCTTCTTGGCTTGCAGTGGTAAACCAAGATAGCAAATAGGGAGAGTAACAACCGGTGTCTACAAGATATGAGACAACTCCTCCTTCCTTCTACACGCATCACCAAAGCAAACAAGAGAGGACTTGGAGCCATTGATCTTCAAACCTGAGATCTCACTAAATATGTCCACCACATAGTTAAGGACCTCCGCCTCATAACTTCCCCCTTCTATAAAAAAAATGGTATCATCAACAAACTGCAATGTAGGGGTTAAGGCCCTATGGGAGGAGAGAGTATAACCATGAAAAAAATCACCCGAGCATGCCTTGAAGGCCAGACGTGCTAATGTATCCACTGCCAAAATAAAAATGAAGGGCGCCACTGGACATCCCTGCCTGACCCCCTTCTGTGGCTAAATCCACTACCCTGTAGGACACCCATTAATAAGCAGGGAGAAAGAGGTGGTAACACACCTCTTGATCCACTACACCCATACCTGAAGAAACCCCCATCGTCTGAAACCCAAAGATATGCCCAGGAAATTGAGTCATATGCTTTAGAGAAATCTACCTTCCACATGAAGGCATTCTTCTTCCTTCTAACCCACCCTGACACCATCTCCTGGCCAAAATGAAGGACTCTTGGAGGGATCTACCTTTCAGAAATGCAGACTAGATCGGGCTAATGATATCTTTCATAACTTCTCTCATTCTGCTTGCTAGCACTTTACCAATAATTAGGTAAATTAAGTTGGAAAGTGCTATAGGCTAAAAATCGAAAAGTGCTTCTACCCATGGTTTCTTTGGTAGAAGAAAAAGGAGTGACCAGTTGATTCTCTCTAAACCAAAGTTGCCCCTCTGAAATTCATCAAGCACTTCTAAAACATCCGTCTTTACCACCGACCAAAATTCTCTATAGAACAGCATCGGCAAGCCATCCGGCCTAGGGGATCCTTCCGCCTTCAAGGTTGCCACCACCTCCTCCTCACTAATACGTCTGCATAAGTGTCGTCCCTCATCCACACCCAACCTCAACATGTCTGAATTAAAGAGTCCCCATACTCCCCTCTGTCTCACCCGCGTCATGTCTATAAAATATTTGTTGGCTGCAGTACAAATGTCAAATGGGGAAGTGGCTACATGGTCATCATATCGAAGAGAGGATATGAGGTTATATCTTTTTCTTACACTTGCCACCATATGGAAGAACTTAGTATTGGAGTCCCCTTCCTTCAACCACAGCTACCTAGATCGCTAGCGCCAGTCAATCTCCCTCTACAGGTCCTCCTTTGCAATAACGTTTAGCAACTCCTTACGGTGTACCCACTCTTCCTCATTCAACCCCAACGACTCCTCCTCATCCAACCCCAACGACTCCTCCTCATCCAATCTCTTTACACCATCCATGGCATCGTTCCTCTTCTGTGCTTTCAAATTAGCCAAAGTTCTCTTATACTCCAGCAACATAAAACACAACCCCCTCAATTTAGATGCCAACCTTTGTGTAGCCATCCTACCCACCTCTTGAGTCTTCCACCAAGAAGAAATCATGTCCTTAAACCCCTCGTCAGTGAGCCAAGACTTCTAGAATTTAAAGTAAGATCCAACCTTCACACCCTCCCTACTATCCCAAACAAAAGGAGTGTGGTCAGAAAAAGGTTGCCCCAAAGCTACAATGGAGGCCATGTGAAAGGATCCCATCAACTCCACATTGCATAAGAACCTGTCATTCCTGGACATCTGGCCAGCCCCTCCCCTCCATGAGAAGCTAGCCCCTGAAGAAGGAAGATCGACCAACTCCAAGTCAAAGACGACGTTCTGAAAGCCAAAAGTAGAAGAGTCTATCCTCCCATCTGGACAATCATTAGAAGATAACATGGAATTGAAATCTCCCCCTAGGAGCCACACTACCCCCCTACACCCAAGTAGACATGTCACATAGCTCTTCACACAAAAGCAGTCTCTCCCCCTGATTTCACAGCCCATAGACTGACGTAATAAAGAAACAAGCACTATCTATCATTCTAGTAAATCAGCATGTGATAGAAAGCTAACCCACTTTTGCATCTTCTAACTGGAGCATTGTAGGTGGCCACCACACACATAACCCATCTGCTCTCCCACATGATGGAATGCATCTCAAAGTCGCCTCCCTAGACCCCAACACAGGTTGGCACTGACCACTATCTTCCTCCTCAATATGAGTTTCCTGCAACAGTGCACAATCAATCCCCCACTCTCTTAGATACCTCGCCAAAGTACCCCTTCTCATGAAGCCCTCAGCCCCCTTACATTCCACGCCAGGACCCTCAGCATAAGGACTCACCTATCCCCTCCTGTACGCCCTCCTTGTCTAACACCTGCAAGGCCTTGGCCAATTGATTGACATCCACATGCATCGGCCCACAACTCCTAAGAGGATATCTGCCCTTGCCTATAGCTCCCCCCTTGTGGGTGAAGTAGAACCTACATTATACTTTTACTTCTGCTGGAGTAGAGAAAACAAGTGTCACCCCCTACCTCAGAACATGGATGAGGATCCATCACCTCTCTGAAGAAAGAATGATACACCTCCTTGCGAATCACATTTGGTGCTACCGTCCCCACTAACCATCCTTCTCGACGGCCTGCCTCAGATCCCATCTCATGTTCCATCATAGACTCATCCACCACCTTACGTTTCCTCTGCCCACTGCTTTTTGACACTTGGTCATCGTTAATCGGACCCTGATGGGAACACTATCATGAGCCCTAACCAGCTCATTTTGACCCAATGAAGAAAATAAAAGCTTCTACATAATCAACTGAAGGTCCTAATTCACTGTATAACCTTTTTGAGAGAAGAATAAGAAACAAGGGGTAAAACTGTAATTTTACCATTGCAGTGCAACCATGATAGATGACTTTTCGCTTTGAGTTATAGTATTTAAGTGGTGGAAAATCGACTAATCAAAAATAATGAAAATAACCACTCGCAGAAGAGCGAGTCGTGTCCACAGGGAGGCAATTATGCAATCAATACTTAATTGTTTAATGTTATTTCGGACAGTGCGAAATCCCTATTCAAATCTAACTTAAAATGTGAAGGAAAGTAGATTTGCAATAACTTAAAAAGATAAGGGTATATGTGCAGTTTTCCCTCACAGAAATCCTCAATAAATTTATGATGAATTTATGCAATTTTCACGTGATGTGTACTAAAGATAATTAGTACTTAAGTTAAGCCCAAAAATCAATCTTTAAACTAGTTAATATCAATATCATGCAATTATAAAGAACTATGAGTGTTCAAATGCAATTCTGCCACAATATAATAATAATAAATAAAATCAAATTAGGTGGCAATGGCATTGAATGTAAATTTTAATTGGTGGGAAAACAGAGCTTTTTTCCTCTCTCCTCGCGAGAGAGAGAGAGAACCGCGAGGCTGTTGCGAGGCTCAGGAGGACGACGAGGACGGGGGCTCTCCGATGGTGGCAGCGGCGACGAAGGAGGGGGCCGGAGGTGGATGCTATGAGCAGGAGGCATGAGGTTTTTCCCCGCAAGGGGGAAGAAGGCCACAGTGCATGCTTCTTCTCTTCCTGGATTCCCTTCCTCTCTCCCCGCCTCTTCTTTTTAACTTCTCTCCTTTGCACGTGAGTTAAGGGATTTTCCCAAATCCCTTAACTATTTCTTGTCATAGTTGTTGAGAAAGGCGGCAAAAGAGGAAGATTACCCCAATGTCCGACGGGGGAGGGGGGAAAGAGTCGCGGCTGTTATGTGTTGGGGAATTTATCCCCCCACCTTTGTTCTTTCCGAATATTATTACCTGCACATAAAAACAACAAAAAAAAATCATATTAAGTTATAAAATGTTATAAACTTAAATCATGATGCGTACAAATATTCTATAACTTAATTGCAATTATTAACACACCTAAACGGTATGATTAAAGATACTTAGGCTTAATATTAGTCCATTAAAATGGACTCATCAAATACCCCCATGCCTAAGATTTGCTAATCCCTAGCAAAAATGAAAAATAATAGAAATAATCAGAAGATTTCTTCTTTTCTTACTTCAAAACTTTAGGAATCCAGACAAATGTGAAGTGCTGATAGCCTAGGTAACAGATCCAAGTGAAAGAGCCGATTCGCATTGGGATTTCATACATCACCTTTGGCAAAAATTTCTGTCGAGATAGGCAACTACTTCCCTCAAGGATAAAGCAGACGATAATCAGTAATTTGACCCCGGCGTTTCGCTTAAGTAGGAGATATCAAGTTGAATGGATTTGTATTTGGTGGCACACACTTAACTGGTGCTATATATAGTCTAGTACTGCAGACTCTAGCTCTCTAGACTATTAGACAAGTCAACTCTGAGAGAGGCTACACAACTGTGCTCTCTTGATGTTCCTAGACACTCTCTCTTTTCTTTCTTTCTAAGATCATGAATCTTGCCAGATTTAGAAATTATACTCACTATTTGGTGGCCTCACATGACATCCACACTTCAATTAAAGTCCTAATAACTCTATAACTAAGTTAGAGTTCTCAACCAGTATTCAGGCGATCAGAAATACTAGAAGATAGGTATGGGTCATATTTGGTGGAATGCAATAGGTGTTCTGTTGCCTCAGAAACAGTGTTACATCATAAACTTTGACTTTTTTTTTTTGTAATATAACTATTTCTTCTCTTTCTTCTTTCTATTTCTTCTTTTTCTACTTCTTTTCTCTTTTCCTTTTTTTTATTTTTTTTTCTTCTTGTTTTTGTTTCTTTTTCAATCAATCACAACACAATACGAACTTTTATTTACGAGGCATTATTAGGGATGATGATGGTCAAGAGGAAGTTGTGTGGCTTATTTGGTGGAAGTGCCTATTCTCAGCACCAGAAAGGAATGGATAGGACAGGCGTATTTCTAACCTTTGACACTATTACCCTCCTTCAGCTGAGGACTCTATGAAGGATGGTCGTAACCATCCACCATAGTTATAGCTTTATTAAGACTCAATCTCTGTGTATCTGCCTTATTTGGTGACTCTCAGGAATTCACTCAAAGTACGCACACAGGAACAGAGAGTGGAAACTACGCCTAACTCTGAAGTATCATTATCTAATTATCCAGAACTTAAGAGTCCTTGCACTAGACTTAGCGCACCAGTAATCTCTCTACTTCTTCTCACAAATATGAGGTGGATTTATTAGAAGATAGTATGCCTGACTCTCTATGAACTGTCCAAGGGTTCAGTAGACTATAAATTCTTATTGGTTTTCCCCAATGATCCATTACCAAGTCTACGTGCACGTGAAATAAATGTATCGGATTCTAAACTTAAGAAATAATTCCGGAAAAAAAACCTCCAATAACAAAGGTATTTTGCTAGGGACTAACCCAATCAGCTAAAGAAAAGAATTATTTTTTATATAATATATATAAATATGTATGAAAATATTTATAAATGTTATAAACGCTATAAACATTCTCAGGTTATATCCCCCCATGCCTAAGATTGACAATGTCCTCATTGTAAAAATATAGACATAGAAGAATATCACCTGAGGAGGAGAGTGGGAGGAGCTAAGGCTCCTCAAGCCGTAGTGTGTCCAAAACCTGGCCATCTGAAAGAGTAATATACGGTTTAAGTCACTGGCCATTTACTTTAAAGTTCGCACCTGAAATAGGATTCCTGATCTCTACAGCTCCATAAGGGAAGGTATTGATAACAACATATAGCCCATCCCAACGGGACTTGAGCTTTCCAGGAAATAATTTAACTCTAGAATTGAAAAGCCTGACCCACTGGTTGGGCTCAAAAGTCTTTCTAATGATGTACTTGTCATGGAAGACTTTTGTACGTTGCTTGTAAGCTTGAGAAGTTTCATAAGCTTCATTACGAAGCTCCTCAAGCTCACTTAATTCTAACATACGTGCTTTTCCCGCTTTATCCAGATTTAAGTTAACGTTTTTAATGGCCCAATAAGCTTTATGTTGGATTTCAACGGGAAGGTGGCACGCTTTTCCATAGACAAGGAGGAAAGGAGACATGCTCAAAGGAGTCTTATATGCAGTTTTGTAGGCTCAAAGAGCGTCATTTAGTTTTTTAGACCAATCCTTCCGATCAGGCCTGACAGTTTTTTCTAAAATTCGCTTAATCTCCCTATTAGACACTTCAACTTGTCCACTCATTTGGGGATGATAAGGTGTGGCTATCATGTGGCTGACTCCCAAATTTTGGAGTAGTTTTATGAAGTGTACATTCTTAAAGTGAGGTCCTCCATCACTTATGATCGTCCTTGGGCACCCATACCCAGAAATGATATTAGCCTTAATAAAGCCCAAGACCATGGAATGGTCATTGGTTCGTGTGGGCATGGCTTCTATCCATTTTGATACATAGTCAACAGCCACAAGGATGTATTCATATCCGAAGGACACGGGAAAGGGACCCATGAAGTCAATGGCCCAAATATCAAAGATTTCAACAGGGAGAATAGGTTGTTGGGGCATCTCATCCCTTGTTCCAATGGTTCCCATCTGCTGGCAACCTAGACATGAGCCCACATACGTATGTGCATCTCGGAATAATGTGGGCCACCAAAAATCAGACTAAAGAACCTTATGAGCAGTCTTCTTCCCACTAAAATGTCCCCCACAGTGGAGGTCATGGCAGAAACTCAGAACACTTCTTTGTTCCTCATCAGGGACGCAACGGCGAAACAGCTGGTCAGGGCCTATTCTAAAAAGCTCGGGTTCCTCCCAGTGATAAAATTTAGCATTGGCGATAAACTTGTCTCGCTTCTGCTTGTCCCAAGTACTAGGGGTGATGCTCATGACCAGATAGTTCACTATGTCAGCGAACTAAGGAGTTTTAGTTTCCACGGCCATTAGAGACTCATCAGGGAAAGTCTCTTGAATACCGCCAGCAGGGTTTGATGCCTCAATAGGGATCCTAGACAAATGGTCTGCTACCACATTCTCAACTCCTTTCTTGTCTTTAATTTCCAGGTCAAATTCTTGGAGTAGCAGAATCCAACGAATTAGGAGAGGTTTGGTGTCCTTTTTAGCCAGAAGATGCTTATGGGTTGAATGATCAATGAACACCACAACCTTGGATCCCAAAAGATAAGACCGAAACTTTTCCAAAGCAAATACTACAACAAGTAATTCCTTTTCAGTGACCGTGTAGTTTTGCTGAGGATCCGTAAGGGTCTTGCTGGCATAATGCAGCACATGAGGTTTGCCATCAACCCTTTGACCTAAGATCGCTCCCACTGCAAAATCAGAAGCATCGCACATAAGCTCAAACGGGAGGGTCCAATCTGGTGCTTGGAGAATCGGTGCGGTACTGAGGGCTTTCTTCAAAGCTTGGAAAGCCTCGCCACATCTATCATTAAAATCAAAGGAGACATCCTTCGCTAATAGGTTGCAGAGTGGCTTAAAGATTTTACTGAAGTCTTTAATGAAGCGCCTATAAAATCCAGCATGGCCAAGGAACGATCTAACCTGATGAACATTGGCGGGCAATGGAAGCTTAGAGATGGAATCAATTTTTGCGGTGTCCACTTCTAATCCTCTCTCGAAAATTACATGCCCTAACACAATGCCCTGCTGGACCATAAAGTGGCTTTTCTCCCAGCTAAGCACAAGTTTTACCTCTTCGCAATGGGTTAAGACTTTATCAAGGTGCGCAAGGCATAGGTCAAACGACGAGCCATAAATGGAGAAGTCATCCATGAAAATTTCAACGAACTCGTCGATCATATCAGAAAAGATAGCCATCATACAATGTTGGAAAGTGGCAGGAGCGTTACATAACCCGAATGGCATTCGGCGGAATGCAAAAGTGCCATAAGGACTCGTGAAGGTGGTACGCTCCTGATCATCAGGAAAAATGGCTATCTAATTGTACCCAGAGTACCCGTCAAGAAAACAAAAGTACTTGTTCCCAGCCAATCGTTCCAAAATTTGATCGATAAACGGTAAGGGGAAATGATCTTTCTGGGTAGCCATGTTTAAACGGCGGTAATCAATGCAGACCCTCCAACCAGTTGAGGGCCTAGTGGTCACCAATTCTCCTTGGTCATTCTCTTCCACAGTGATTCCTGCCTTTTTCGAAACTATGTGAATAGGACTGACCCATTTACTGTCTGAAATGGGATAGATAATCCCTGCATCCAGCCATTTCAGAATCTCCTTTTTAACAACTTCCCGCATATTTGGATTGAGCCTTCTCTGCATGTCTCGGAAAGGCTTCACGGACTCGTCCGTGTATATATGATGCATGCAAAGAGAGGGATCAACACCCTTAATATCAGCAATTGTCCAGGCAATTGCTTCCTTATGCCTTTGTAAACACTCAAGCAGAGCTCCCTCCTGCAATTCAGATAATGCAGACGAGATAATAATGGGGAGCGTGTTATTAGGGCCAAGGAAAGCATATTTCAATGTGCTCAGGAGGGGTTTCAACTCCAATTCAGGAGCCTTTTGGATTGAGGGTTTTAGTTGAGATGTCCCCGCCTCAGGCAGCGGATCTACCTTCACATCCAGGGTGGGGACAGAGACTCAATGTGTATCCCCAGCAACTCTTCTAGTTCGAGCATTTTCCTTTCAGTTTCTTTAATAATCGAGGGATGGTCCTTAGATTTGACCTTCTGAAGGGGATCTCTACATAAGAGTGCTGGAGTAGTCTCTTCAATTATTTCATCAACGACGTCAATCTGAGAACAATCTTCAAATCCGGGTTGCTTGTAAGTATCAAAAACATTCCACCGGATCTTCTTGTTCCCAAAGCCCATTTTAAGTGCCCCGGATCGACAATTTATAGAGGCATTGGCTGTGGCCAAAAAGGGGCATCCCAGAATAATGGATGGCTTTGTGGGGTTATTAGATAGGTCAATATCAAGTACCAGAAAGTCAACGGGGAAGAAGAAATCCTCCACTCTCACAAGGACATCTTCCAACAATCCCCACGGTGTCTTAAGTGATCTGTCTGCAACCTGGAGGATTACTAGACTAGGCTTCAGCTTTCCTCCTCCTAAAAGGTCGTAGACAGAGCTCAGTAGAATGTTTACCCCCGCACCCAGATCGAGCAGAGCCTCGTCAATGTGTTGGTTACCTATAACCACTGAAATATATGGGGCCCCTAGGTCTTTCATTTTGGGGGGTGTTCCATGCTGAAGAACCGAGCTAACGTGGTCAGGCAGGATGACCTTGGTTTGGACCTATTTCCTAGATCGGTGCTTCTAGGTGCATAGGTTCTTCAGAAACTTGGCATAGGACGAAATTTGTTTAATCGCTTCCAACAGAGGCAAGTTAATCTAGACTTGCCTAAAAGTATCCATAATCTCTTCCGTCTTATCCTTGGCTCCAGACGAGCCAACAGAAGATTCCCCAGGAGCAGATAGGCGCTCTGGATAGGGCACCCTCGGCTTCTGGGTAGAGGGGTCGTCATGGCGAGAAAGGGGTGGTGGACGGACAACATCCTCATTGTGGGTGATTTTTTGTGAGGGAGAGTGGTGTGGCTCTTCCTCGGGTGAGATGGAAGTCGGGTCAGGTGTGGAAGGGGGATTCTGAGATGTAACCGTAGGAGTGTTATCAGGCTTGTCAATCTTTTTTCCACTCCTCAACATAGTCACTGCTTGGGCGTGCTCCCTGAATACAACCCCCTTGCCCTTAAGGTTCTCCTTAGAAGAGCTAGGCAGCTTCCCCGGAGCACGTTGCCTAACTGCCTCAATAAGATGACCAATTTGGGATTGCATATCAGTAATCATCTTATTCTGAGATTGGATAACCATATTCTGATGCTCTTGCATTGCTTTCATCATGGCCTTCAGTTCATCCATCTCAAAGGGCTTATTCGGAGGAGGGTTTTCATAAGAAGGTTGGTATGTGGGCTGGGGAGGTAAGGGTCTTGTATTCCCTGAGTTAGAAGCATCAGCTTGCTTCCAAGAGAAGTTTGGATGGTTCCGCCACCCTGGATTATAAGTGTTGGAGTAAGGGTTATTGCAAGGGGGGCGGAAACCTTGGGCCACGTTCAAGTCGGCCTGAATCAACTCAGGGAATTGGGTTGCCTGATGGAACTCCGCAGTGGCGTGCATTGTGCTTTGGCAAATGGAGCATTCTCTTGAAGCCTGAAAAATAGAGGCTGCTTGCAGGTTCATGCCGGGGTATGCTAAAATCCTATCAAAGTTTTTATTCAATAGTTGAATCTGATAAGCCAAATCCTGAGAAGCCCCAGCTTCATGGGCCTCTATCTTCCTCTGCAAGATTGATGGTTTTCTTTCTTGATATGCAGAGGACAGATGTATGGAGTTGTCGCTTAAAGTTTCAAATAATGCCCAGGCTTCATCCTCAGTTCTGGTCATGAAGGTTCCTGCACAGGCTGCATCAATGGTTTGCCTATGCCTTTCAGATAATCCGTTATAGAACCTTTCGACCAACTGCCATCTTGGCACTTGATGGTGGGGGATAACCTAAGAAGGTCATTAAAGCTCTCCCAAGTATAATGAAATTACTCCCCTTCCTATTGAGTAAAACCCATAATCTCTCTTCTATAATGGTTGGTTTTACTCATAGGAAAATACTTTTTTAAAAATTCTCCCTTAAGGGTAGCCCAATCATTTACCCTTGCATCGAGGGTATGATACCAGTGCTTAGCCTTATCCTTTAGGGAGAAAGGAAATAGAGTCCCCATCAGGGCTTCATCAGTAAATCCCTGGAGCTTCACCGTCGAACAGACCTTGGTGAATTCCTCCAAATGCCGGTAGGGGTCCTCCCTAGTAGTACCACAAAAAGAGGGCAATAAAGATATGGTACTGCTCTTGATCTCATACGAATTATCCCCTGCCGGTCGTCTTAGTGCTTGTGCAGGTTGGTTGGTAGGAATAAAATAGTCCCTTAGGATCCTTTGTTGATTTGCACCTTGCTCAGCCATTTCTTCTCTTTCTTCTCCTAGGTGAGCTCTCCTAAGAATTCTCTTAGGCTCAGGATCAAACACTAGACTACCCTCAAGAGAGAGTTTACCAAGCATACAAGACACAATTCAGAATTTTTTTATTAAGTCAAACCTCCACTCCAAAGATAAGTCAAAAGATCAAGACTTATCCCTCCGTTCCCACGTAAGTGGTATAAGAGGGGTGTGGACTTGAAATCTTAACCTTCTTTATTGTGGATGTTGAATTAGTTAAAATAAATGGCCAAACAAGTTTTTCACTGCAATTACGTGCCTTAATTCAACCTTCGAGTGCCCTAGGACCTATACTTTGCTTGGATGATACTCCCAGGTGATCAAGGGAGAAGTTACTCCAAGGACGAACAAAGGGATGCAAGTAGGGCGAACCCTTCCTTTGAGGCAATGCGTATGCAGTGCCCCTTAACTACCCTTTTGTTCCTTTAAGGGGTGTCCCCCTTCGTGGAGTATCAAAACAATTGATCAAAAGATAGTATCACCACTACCACAAAGCACAATAGGAGGGTCTGCACAGACAAAGAGATCGGTGCCTATAGCCTTAAGGGATCGAGCCTTAGTGCGGTGCCTAATGTGCGTGCTCAGTGTCAAAAGTGTGCAACACACCGCAAATCTTTGTAATTTCTTTTGAAATCGCAAACAAGTCCCTTAGAATCAGATCAAATGTGAATTGCTTTTAGGGTTAAATCTGATTATTAGTTCCGCTTTTAGTTATGTGACCACTGAATTAGTAAATTCAAACAACTTGGTGGTCTTGAATTTAAATTGGAATGCAAATGTGTGAACAGAAGCTGGATGCAAAAGTTAGAAAGATATACCTGTCTCCAGCAATCTTCGTGCTAATATGCTTGCAATGCAATAATAAGATCTAATATGCTGCTCAATCACCCCTAAATGCGCTCACCTAAGGGCATGCAACTTCTAAATAGGCAGCTCGATATTTTCTTTATTGGTTTTTAAAAGCAAGCAAGCAGAAAATATAATCACGCATGCACCAAAAATATTGTAAGCCCTAGTAGCTATAGAATGTGGGGACAAACCCCCAAAAATTTAGCCTCAATTACTACAAGGGTGAAAAGACAGAATTAAATTGTGACGACGGAGAATCCTCTGCGAAACAGGATCTTGGTCTCCTTCGTCTTTTCCTCGTGTGGCTTAACTCGTGGTTGCTGTCGCTGCTCTGTTGCGCGTCGTCGCCTCAGCGGATTCCTCGCACAATAATCAAAATGATTAGATAATTTCGTAACTCAAAAGATTTAAAAATAATAAAGTAAATCTATTGCGTTTATTGCCTCCCTGGCAACGGCGCCAATTTTGATAGACGACTTTTCGCTTTGCGTTATAGTATTTAAGTGGTGGAAAAATCGACTAATCAAAAATAATGAAAATAACCACTCGCAGAAGAGCGAGTCGTGTCCACAGGGAGGCAATTATGCAATCAATACTTAATTGTTTAATGTTATTTCGGACAGTGCGAAATCCCTATTCAAATCTAACTTAAAATGTGAAGGAAAGTAGATTTGCAATAACTTAAAAAGATAAGGGTATATGTGCAGTTTTTCCTCACAGAAATCCTCAATAAATTTATGATGAATTTATGCAATTTTCACGTGATGTGTACTAAAGACAATTAGTACTTAAGTTAAGCCCAAAAATCAATCTTTAAACTAGTTAATATCAATATCATGCAATTATAAGGAACTATGAGTGTTCAAACGCAATTCTGCCATAATATAATAATAATAAATAAAATCAAATTAGGTGGCAATGGCATTGAATGTAAATTTTAATTGGTGGGAAAACAGAGCTTTTTTCCTCTCTCCTCCTCGTGAGAGAGAGAGAGAGCACCGCGGGGCTATTGCGAGGCTCAGGAGGACGGCAAGGACGAGGGCTCTTCGGTGGTGGCAGCGGCGGCGACGGAGGTGGCCGGAGGTGGATGCTGTGAGCAGGAGGCGTGAGGTTTTTCCCTGCAAGGGGGAAGAAGGCCACAGTGCACGCTTCTTCTCTTCCTGGATTCCCTTCCTCTCTCCTCGCCTCTTCATTTTAACTTCTCTCCTTTGCGCGAGTTAAGGGATTTTCCCAAATCCCTTAACTATTTCTCGTCATAGTTGTTGAGAAAGGTGGCGGAAGAGGAAGATTACCCCAATGTCCGGCGGGGGAGGGGGGAAAGAGTCGCGGCTGTTATGTGTTGGGGAATTTATCCCCCCACCCTTGTTCTTTCCGAATATTATTACTTGCACATAAAAACAACAAAAAAAAATCATATTAAGTTATAAAATGTTATAAACTTAAATCATGATGCGTACAAATATTCTATAACTTAATTGCAATTATTAACACACCTAAACGGTATGATTAAAGATACTTAGGCTTAATATTAGTTCATTAAAATGGACTCATCAAACCACATGTTTTCTCAAGGGCTAAACACAGGTCAAATGATCTTAACAAGATAATAAGTGGGTTGAATCAGACAGAAAAGGGTTCGTGTGAATTCTGGGAATTAAATGACTTCTTGAAATCCTAAAACAGACTCACTCGATTAACCAAGGTTCTGGTCAGGATAAAATTCACTTAAACTCTCTAAAAATCATAGAAAAATATTTTCTAGGGTTTAAAACCTTTAATTTGGCCATTAGAACCCATCTTGACCTAGAATGGAGTCTTAGATAGATATCTGCCCTAAATTAGGTTTTTACGTAAATTACCCAGTCAAACATGGTCAAACCAAAAATCCAACTTCACCATTGGATTCCTTAGGTCCAAATTAGGTTTGTACCAAAATTTGGACCTAAGGAGAACTCATTTTGACCCACTTTGCAAATAGGTTCAACCTGATTACATTTGTACCCCTATCTTTCAAAAACCCTTACAAAAGGCCCCCTAACTTCTTCATCGTTCTCGCAAATAGGTCCCTCCGCCATTATAGCGAAGAAATCCTACTCTGGCGAGCTTTGAAAGGAGGTTTCTCCTTGATTGCTCAGAGAATCCCTCCCAAAATTGGAAGGCAGATTCTCTGAGTAATCTCCTCCAATCTAAACCCGTTGATGATCTATGATTGTTACCCAAGCTCTCATGCGAATGCATGAGAGATTTGGGTCTTTTGAAGATTCCAACTCCAGCGACCATACCTTGCTTGGAAGATTGGCTTCCAAGCACAAATCCTTCTCCAGAGGCCTATTTAAGATTCCCCATATTCAACCGAGTCTCCTCAACTTGAAATTGGGCCGGATTCCCCCACATTCTTCTCTCCTCACCGGCCGTAACACCTCTGCAAGCTTCGGCGACTCCTCCCTCGCTCTCTTGTCGCCCAACCACAATACCAGTGGTTAGGTTGTCTTCCTCTCAATCCTCCGCGTCGCGCAACACCGGCCGACGCCGCCTCTGCCCCATCTTCGCCACCGCCTCACCTACGGAGGTATTCATCTTCCCCACGTCCGGCAACCACACCGGTGTGGGATTCCCTTTCCCTTCGTCCTTAGATTAGGTTTATTAGATTCCCTCTCTCTTCTACTCCCATTCCCTCTCTTTATTTCCCTAAACCAACCCTCGACGCCACTGATCACCATCACCTTCTCCACCTCCGGCCATACCTCCAGCGAGGTGCCCCTGTCGCTCCACACATCCATCCACCTCGCCAACCACCCTACAACCTCCGCAACGACTCACTGATCATTTACCCCCACTCCATTCACTCCATTGACCCCCCAAACATCTCACCAAACACACCCACTCACGCCCACAAAGAACCCTAGACACGCCCCCATAGCCATCCCCACGCCACCCCAACCACCGCAACACACTCGCCGTGCCTCGGTGAAGCTCCCTGGACGATTTGATGTGGCCACAAGGCCGTTCTCATATTTTCAAGTACCCGACCAACGGATGCCATGGACGAAGGAGCATAAAGCTCGCTTGCTATGCTCCAAGTGCTGCTGCTCCAGGCGAGAGTCCCAAGTGGTGCGGACTTGAGGCCGCACACACCCAGGCCTTTGATTGAAGTAGAGAGCAGCTGCAGCCTTACGAATTGGAAGCGCCATCAACTGCTGCAGCACGTAAGGGAGGTGGGACATTTAGTCCCACCTTGAAACTGGAAAAGCGACTGTGTGCGCATAAAAGGATTTTGTGCCATAGCCTTGTCGCCTCCAAATCACGGGGTGAGGTCCCTCTCCCCCTTCTCATGGCCTCGTCCGCGACACTGCCCACTCAGACCTAGCCACGACCCATTTACCCAACCGACTCACTCCTTGCTCACCACCCACGCCAGTGAGTTTGCACCCGGGCCTCCGTTAGGTCCGATTACTCGAACCTATTGTGGCTCTAGGAGAGTGAACCTAAAATAGAGAAGAGAGAAAGAGAGGAAAGCTATGTAGGGGAAGGGGGGTTTTGCCTTGGAAAGCTTCGCTCCACACTTAGCCAAATTCAAAGAAGAAGAAGAGGTCAGGCAACGAAGAAGAAAGAAGGAAGGAGAAGGGCTAGAGAAGAAGGAAGAAGCCAAGGAAGAGAAAGAAGAAAGAAGAGGAGGTCAGGGAAAGAAGGAAGGAGGAAGAAACCAAGGACGAGAAGGCTAAAGATAGAAAGAAAGCTAAGAAGAGAAAGAAGGAAGGAGAAGACAAAGAAAAAGGTTCGCAAAGGCTTAAGGCAAAGGAAGAAGCTGAAGAGGAAAAGGTAGAAGCCAAAGGAAGAAGAAGAATAAAGAGAGAGAAATCAATTCCATTATTTTTAGCTACAATTCTTTTTATTCTTCATATACTCATGCTTTATATTCCTAATTATATTTTGAGTAGTATTATGTGTTCAATTTGCAATTATTATTGATATTAGTGAATGAATTCCATTTGCTCCCTGTGTTTGACCTCGGACTTCAAATT
Source organism: Thalassia testudinum (assembly GCA_037157565.1). Taxonomy (NCBI): domain Eukaryota; kingdom Viridiplantae; phylum Streptophyta; class Magnoliopsida; order Alismatales; family Hydrocharitaceae; genus Thalassia; species Thalassia testudinum. The sequence continues at coordinate 47,255,168 of JAZHRO010000067.1, read as the reverse complement.
CGAGTAATAAAATTATATTTATTTTGAACGCTTTTTCGGCTGTACTACAACGCGATATTCTTAAAGCCCGATTCAGCGTGACAAACAGACGCCATTGCATAGCATCCCCCTTCCCTACCGCAGAAGCATTCCCCATCCCTTCCGTGCCATTGTTTCTCACAGGAGGGAAAACCTTCACCCGAAGCTGGAGGAGCCAAGAAGAACCGCCACATTTGAGGGCCACTCTCTCATGGAATGGGCCCCCATGTCTAAGATGCACATCCACCCTCACCATGCTTCCATCTCCTTTTGATAGGCCCACAACCACACCCTCCTTCAGTGACGCAAAACCTGCCACAATGCTGGAAACCACTGCATTGGAATGCAAGAGCAAAGGCAAACCAAATATCTCCACAACACCATCACGTTCGAAAATCCATTGCGGCGGTCTCTCGTTCAAAGCCCCATCAAACAGCGAAACCAATCGCCAAATCACGGAAATCGAACGAAAAGACGACAGAAATTTGAGAAGATCAACATCCACATTCTCCAACCCAAAAATAAGGAACCTCAATGGGTTCAAGACATTGATCTTCCATATAGGGGACGAAAGAGAGAGAGAGATCTTACAAACCCTTGGAGATCATCCAAGGAAGGGGTGCCAGCCATGATTTCTCCAATGAGGGCACCGAGGAGAGTAGCCTCCGCCACCAAGACTTCCTACCAGAGGGGAACTTAAATCATGATTTCTCATGATGATTGATGAGGGAAGGAAAATATTAAATTATATCCAACATTGAAAAGGGCTCTTCAAGGCAAAAAGCCCCAATCAAGGCCCTCATGGCCCAATTCAAAAAACTTTTCTTAAATGAATAACTGGGTAAGCCCATCCAGGAGATCTTGTCAAATCAATAATCAAACATAATTTAGTAAGTTGGTTATTCCCAGTCGAATAGCCCTCCTAACATATGATCTAGAGGACAATTACTTAAGCAATTGTTGTTACGAATAATAAAGCCCACGATGGCATTCACTGGAATGTGGGCTATGGCAGTTATGCACATTAACCCTCTTTATTACCATTTGTGAAGATCGCTCGAACATTTCACTAGCTACCACTGATAAAGGTGAGATCGACCCCTCCATACAAGGGCACACACAACTAGAAAGAGAGAGAATTCCCTCTGATCGCCTTCAGACTCGATGGTGAGATTCTTCTTCGTTCGCCAGCAGTCTTGGTGATTGAGTTGGCGAAGCAGCCTCTATTGCAACCGTTCGCGTCCTCGCCATGGTTCTGTCATTTGCTTGGCCGTGTGGTCATCTCCGTTCGCCTCAGATTCGACAGTGAGATCCTCCCTCATTCGCCAATGGTCTTGGCGATTGAGTGGGCCAGGTGGCTTCTGCTCCTTCTCGGTTGCTTTTTTGTGGATGTTTTTTTTCCTTACTATGTCTATGTTGGTGTTGTGTTGATGGGACATGCTCAAATCCGTGCATAACACGATCAGGCGTCTATTCAGTAGTTCTTACTGATCTTGCTTGTTTCACCCAAATCTTCGACATGGCTCGTTGGCGTGAATCGTTATCCATAGTGTATTTAGAAGCAGGATAGGAGGAGTAATTGTTGTTGATAATGCCAATTCCATTTGCATGGGGCATTTACCCACATGGACATCATGGGTGATAAGAGGGCAAAATTATGAGGCTAGACAATGGTCATCTACCTACTCACTATGGGTGATTTAAAAAAAAAAAAAATAGAGTTTGGCTGAACCCCCTTCTCACCTGCTAAGTTGCATACCATCCAATGAGACAGGGCAGAGTAGCTCTCATGAAATAAATGTGACAATCATCAGAAGAAATAAAAAAGGTGGAAGAGAATCTACGAGGCCAACAAGCCCATCCACAACAAATGTTGCTCCAACTATCTTCCCTTTCATACAATGATGTGCAAATTTTTTCATATAACAAATACTTTTTTTTACAAGTTTTATATCATCTCTATACCGCTCCACCTCCCCACTTGCCTACAAACTGTGATATACATTGGGATTGAAAAATCCCCTTACGTTCCCAACAAGTACACGCCACCCACACGAGGTAAGTTGCCAACAGGTACCCCAATCAGAGCGCACCCCAAGCCCCGGCGAGTGTCGGCTCCGTGTGAGGAACCTTAGCATCTTACTGTGGGCTACCTCTTAAGGACCCAAGGAGTATCTAGGTATTGTAGTCTTGCTAACACAAATATTGGATCGATATCAACTTTGAAGTCGGGAAAAGAACCCCCTCACTTCCATGGTGACTTGCATTTTTTACTAATCACCTACCCCCCCCCCCCCCCAAAGCGGCGAGCAAAGATTACAAAGCACCTACCCCCCGACACTATAGAGCAATTGTTGTTGGGAGAAAGGGCAATCTTTGTGTGAAGGCAGAAAGAAATAAGACAATTCTACTCTCGCAGTCAACATAGCAAGACTACAAGAGTAGTGAAGCAATTGACGAGCAAAGAAATTGCCTTCACGAAATAAACCCACGTGACTCATGATCAGTCCAATGGGACCCACATAGACTCAGTCCGTACGAAAATGAGAAGAAACGTAGGACCAGGGTCAAGCGATCAACTCTTCATAATTCTCCATTATTTCTCAATAACTCTCCATTACTCATTATTATCCACCTTTACTCTAGTAGTTACACACCTTTAAATGTATGACCTCCCATACAATGTACTCTATAAATTGATCCACTACCTACATGGGAGGGGACACACCCAATGAGGATAACTCAAAGGCTCTATAAATTGTCCACTAATTTATGTATTATTCTCACATATAGTAGATATTGAAGATTAGATCAACTCCCTAGACATACATCCATCAACAGCTGGGTCAACAAATTTCTATCTTCATTCAATTTCTTAATTATTTTTATTTTTAAAGGATATATTACATTTTCCATAAATTAAAATTTTTTAATGATCAACGATGACTTCGACATCCATCAATGAAAAAGACGAAGATTAACCAATTCCATAGAGAGGAAACTACATCTATGCTTCTATGGGATTACGACCATTGATCTACGAAAAGCGCTATAAGAATATTGAGTATTTTCGACTGTTAAAAACAGTCAACAATGTTAAAATAATCGTTGAGAAAAATGGTCAAGGAATGTACTGTCGCTATTGGGTTTTCTCGACCATTTTCGGACAATACTGTCGAGAAAAAGGCAAACCACCACACGACGTTTAGTTATTTCTCTCTGTTTTCGACGGTCAAGAAAGCATTTTCTCGACCGTTACAAATAAACGGTTGGCGAAAATATTTATCTCGACTGGTATTTAGGCAGTCGACTAAGATCATATTCTCAACCGTTGTATTGTCGTCCGTTTATAGGCGGTCGAGAATATTAATATTCTGGACCGTTCGTATATAACAGTCGAAAATTCCAATATTCTCGTCTGATTACAAACAGTCAAGAATATTAATATTATTGATGTTTCTTGAATAACGGTCGACAAAGCTAATATTGTCGTCCATTAAAAATGGTCGAGAAAGCTTTTTTTTTTTAATTTGTTTAATTTATGTGGAAGACCTGTAAAGAACTACAAGTCTAGTAAAAATATAATCAATCACACAACTTAAAACATTTTTGCATCTAATTAAAACACACGAAATCAAAATAAAAATTTCATATATGAAATAACATATACAGAGTTCATTACAAATGATAATGTATATAAAAAATATAATCATGCTATGGCACCAATGCCTCCAGCACTGCTACCACCTAAATCGTCATCTTCACAACAATTCTATACTAATGAAGGGACAGGTGATCAATACCTCCCTTTTGAAGTAATGCCAGTAGGTTCTTGATGGTCTTGTTGGATTCCTTGGTTTGCATCGCATTGTCCCTGACTAGCGTCATCAACTCATCAATCTGCTAGGCATTCTCCTCATCTTTGCGGCATAATGCCGCAATCTCCTTTCTCATCTCACGCACCTTAGCTGAAGAGGATGGTGCTCCCCTTCTCCCATACCACCCTGAGACGGTCTTGCTCCTCCCTGCGCTACGAATGCACCCGCCATGCTCAGGTGGCATGACAATTCAGTAGGCCTCCTCTGCTTTCAGTGGTTGCTGAACTGTAGCAGAGTTGGTGTCTTCAGGAGGATGCATTAAGTTGATCATATTATCCTAAAAGATATTGAATTATGTTAAGTAATTTCATTTAATTATATAATTATGAAATCAAATAAAAGTATTATCTTTTTTTAACTAACATGTCTCTGTTGGTATATGTCGTGAAGCCACTCTCTATTTCCGTCATCACTCATATTACTATGAGTGGCCTCATATACGCCCACCAGATCAAGCTGGGTACCTTGATGCTTGGCGGACTATAATAATTTGAAACATTTAATTTTAACAAAAATAGAAATTTTTGTAAAGTTTAAAAGAAAATAATAATTAAAGGTACTTACATATATAGATTTCATTAAGCCTATGCTCCTCCTACCCAAGACATGGGTCTTCGGTGGAGCCTTAGCCCTATTTTTCTTATTCTTCTTGGCCTACTCCTGAAATAAAGGTACAATTTATTAACTTAGAAATTAGTTAAATAAATGATAACATATGAAATACCTTTACCAGCATCACTGGATCATGCCAATGCTCACATGCTTCCTTCCAAGTGTGCGGTTGTATCAAAAGAGGCGCATTATGCAATGCTTCATCATGATTCCTATTCTTATAATACTAACAAATATAATTGTAATGTTAGAAATAATATTTGAATTATGGTAAAGGAAATAAGCAAATACAGTTAAAATTTATCTTTTACCTTATTCTTCATCTTCAATCTCCAATCTCTATGAATCTTCACTGCATGCTTAAGGATATAATTGGCGATGTTCGGATCATCGCCTCAATTGAAGGTGGCCTGCATTAGTAAGAGAACAGAAATTGTGAGAACAAAAATTGTTGCATAATTGAAACTTATATAAAACAATATACATAAGTTATTAATTTTTACCAATTACCTCTAACTCTTGAATGAGCTGCATTTTCAGGTCCTTTGGCACCTTCCTCCAATCGAAGTAGGACAGTGGGATGATCGCCTTCGTCAGCGTACCCAGTCTGCTGACGAATGGAGGATAGTCCACTACTTCCCCCACTGGTGTGATCCATACTAAAATGCGGAACCCATGTGGAATTCTCACTAAGTCCCTATTCCATGTGGGACCTCTTCCCCTACATGCACCTATAAGACAGAATTATAACATAAAATTAAATAACAAAGAAATAAATAAATCGTAACATTTACCAAACCTTAAATTCATACCTAAACTGCGAAAGGGTGGTGGTGGTGCAGAACATCCCGACTGAGAAGGATTTTGGTCAGCCGTCTGGTCTGGCTGATCATCCAAGCTAACGTCCTCCTCATTAACTGAAGTACTATCCTCCTCCTCATCGGTAGTCACATCCTCCTCATAGTCAGAATCCTCTGCTCAAAGATCTGTCAGAGGAGGCATCAGACTCTTCCCCTTCCCCCTACTTCCCCTCCCCTGACTCTGGAAATATCGAGCCACATCTCCAGGCCTTAAAAACTACTAGCGAGGTGCCTGGGGCTGAGTGGGCTGCTGTCGGCGGTGAGGCTGAGGCTGCTGGTGGGGGGCCTCAAGCTGTTGGGGGGGCTTCAGGTTGCTGGGAGGCCTGAGCCTCCTCCCTGCAACTCCTATTAGCCTTCTTCTTGAAAATAACATGCATAAAAATATCACAAGTAATCAAATATTTTATAAAAAAATTCAACATCATTTCCCCTATATATTGTGATATTTCAAAAAACCTGTATAAAATAAGCATACAAATAAATGAAAATGAAATAAACGTATATAAATGAAACTGAAAATGAAATGATATCTCCCTTCCCTTCCCCTCCATTTCCCTCTCCTTCTCCCTTCTTCTTTCTTCTCCTTCTCTTTTTCTCTTCCTTTTTCCCCTTCCCATTCCTCCATTTCCCTTCCCCTCCCTCCATTTCCCTTATCTTCCCTTTCATTTCCCTCCACTTCTCCCTTCCTCCTTCTTATCCTTCTCTTTCTCCCTTCTCCTTCCCATCCCTCCATTTCCGTTATCCTCCCCTTCATTTCCCTCCACATCTCCCTTCCTCTTTCTTCTCATTCTCTTTCTCCCTTCCCCTTTCCCCTTCCCATCCCTCCATTTCCCTTACCTTCCCCTTCATTTCTCCTTCCCCTCCCCTCCATTTCCCATATCTTCCCCTTCATTTCCCTCCACTTCTCCCTTTCTCCTTCTTCTCCTTCTCTTTCTCCCCTCTCCTTCCCATCCCTCCATTTCCATTATCCTCCCCTTCATTTCCCTTCACTTCTCCCTTCCTCTTTCTTCTCATTCTCTTTCTCCCTTCCCCTTTCCCCTTCCCATCCCTCCATTTCCCTTACCCTCCCCTTCATTTCCCTCCCATTCCCCCTTCCTCTTTCCTCTCCTTCTCTTTCTCCCTTCTCCTTTATCCTTCTCCATTCTCCCCTCCATTTCCCTTTCTCCTTATTCTTCTCCACATTCAACCGAAAACATTCAATATACAAAAAATAAATAAATGCATCATTCCACACAAATAATAAACCTAAATGGGCACAACTAACACAAAAAATAAACCTAAATGGGCACACCCCACATTTAATATGATAACAACATTTTAAAAGAGAAAGTAGTAAGAAACTCATCATAATAACGAAATGGGCCACAAACTATGCACAAACAGTAGGAGAATGCGAAGAACCTATATGAAAAGGCAATAAAATAAATTTCAAGTTTGAAATATAAATGAACATAAGCTTTGATAAAAGATAAAATAATTTAAAAGAAATTTAAACAAAACAGACAACTAAGAATTTCTTAAATTATTTATATTTATGGTTATGGATTAATACTTTTGACAAATTACCTTATATGTCAATGTCAGTTGCACAAGGGGCAAGTTATTCACTTTGTCGGTTTTGTTGATATGCTTCAGATTCAACATCTGGGTGTAGATCTTTTCCCGCATAGTATTGTTCACGCGGTTGAGCTCTAACTAGCATAATCCACTCATTTTTGCTATTGATAGGCACATAGAATACTTGTGCTAGTGTGAATGGTTCTGATGATTGGAGGATGCGACAGTTCTTACTTAAGCTCAAGAAACCATGTTTCTTATCGACTTTGAATCCAATGCCTTCTTTAAAACATCAAACCAATCACACTTAAATAAAATCAACTTTCAATCAAACATGAAACTCATTTCCACAATCTCTTCAATTTTACCGTAATACCCATCACAACCAGTGCTTAGGTCACAACTGACAACAACTCCCGCCTGTTGCATGGCCTTCACATCATCAATGGATCGTACTCTGAATCTGAAACTGTTAATTATGTATCTCGAATGGTAACGTCCGTATGTCAAAGGTGTATCAGCAATTACATCAAAATCCTATACCCACCATTGATCCCCATCTTCTTTCAGTTTATTTACACGATCCTTGAACCAATCAAGGAATTGCAAATCGTGTGTAGATGACACAGTGAGTAGGAGAATATCCTATGAATCACAGCTAAATACTAGAGGAAAGGAGTGAATAGTATTGCTTTAAAATATATGCACAGATCAAAAAATAGAGCACCAAAGATTCATGCACAAAGTACACCTGATTTATAAGGGAAACCCAATCCGAGTGAAAACCACTACCTAAGCCTCCCAGCTTAGGGTTTTTCCAACTAGTCCAAGCTAGTCAACCCACTAGATGTACCACTTAAGACGTACCACTTGAACGAGGGTGGCACAACCTTTTACAACTACTTCCCTTTTTATCCTGAAGAGAGGCAAAAACAACAACCACGGATCTACCCAACAAACTTAGGATCCGTAAATCAAAACAACAAAATATAATAACAAGAATAACTTCTATGGAACCTCAATAAAGGATCAAACTGATTTTTCACAGAGGTTCGAGGCATCATGCTTTTGAAGAACGTGAAGAACAGGGCACGAAAGCCTTTGGAATAAGCACGAGAAGATCTATTTTTTAATGGTATTTCTATTTGAAAGTTATGAAAGGATGGGCTGCGTACAACCTCTATTTATACTAAAAGTTTTTCCTGAATAAGAAATTAAATTGGTCGATCAATTAAGATGGTTGGTCGATTACTGATTAATTGGTCAATTAACTTGGTTGGTCAATCAAAAGGATTTTTCTCAACTTCCTAAAATGGGTTGATTTGATCGGTTAATGAAGTTAGTTGGTCGATCAAGGTGATTTGGTCGATCAATTAGCTAGTTTGGTCAATCAATAACCTTAAAAGCTTGGTTTTGAAAAGATACACCGAAAATCCATTTTTGAGTTTTATTTGAGGTTCCTTACAATAATATCCTGGACTCAAATAAAGATAAAACGACACACATCAACAACTATCTTCACTTGACTTGAAAGGTGCTTTAATGCTTTAGTCCGAGATAGTCCTAAAATGTTAATCTAACAATAAACATAATTTTGGTGCATCGAAACAGAGGTGCTTACATTCTCCCCCTTTTTTATGACAACAAAATTATAAGTATGAAATTTAAAAGGTTGCATAATATCTCCCCCTTTTTGTTTCAACAAAAAGTAAAACATGCTGCTAGTGATTTTACATTTAACTCCCCCTTAAACATGTAATTCAAGCATCATAAATATCATGCAATATAAGAGAGCTAAAGTGAAACACAAAACTGAGAGAGATAATCTTCATGCATAAATAGTCTAGATAAGCAGTGCATAGAATATAAATGTTCTGATAAAAATTAAGTTATACATGCCAGTCAACAATAATTAAGAAAAGATAAACTAATCATCTAATGATGCCATGAAGGCATCCATAGTGCTCTGAAGATCAGTGTCCAACTCAAGGTCCAGTGAATCTGATCTCTCAGAAGATGCAAGCTGACCAAGACAAAGGTGGCGCTGAGCTAATGACCAGGTGTAGGCTGCCTAGATGTCCTACGTGATGGAGTAACCTGCTAATTTGATGGTGCTGCTGCTGAAGTAGTAGGTGGAGGAGGTGCTACCGAGGATGGAGGCATGGTAGTAGATCGGCGAGGTCAAGGAGGTTGGTGAAGATGCTGCTGAATGTCATCGACGGACTCTCCAAGTTCGTCCAAGAACTGACTCTGAGCGTTCAGGTAATTTGATACCTGATGCCCATGGCGCATCATCATCAAATCCGTCTATCTCTGCCGATTCATCATCAAAGAGATACCACTTGTCACATCCTGACTAGTCACAAAGTCCCTACCTGAGAGTTGTCGGTCCAAGAGGCTCCAGTCTTGGTCGTAGAAAGATGGAGATGGTCTCACTGGAGGAGGACATGTCGTAGTGAAATGCTCATAAGGCGGGAATGGAGGAGGTACTACTGTCTGCTCCTACTGCTGGCCCTGAGGTGCATCCTCACCATGGGTTCCATGTGCTTGCTCCATATTCCCATAAGTGAGTTTATCGAATATGGAGACACGAGTGATAAACTGTTTATGATTAATGTCCATGGGCACACTAAAGTGGAGAAAGATATGAGAGAGAAGTGTCCCAAACTGGAAGGAGCTACTGGGTGGCTTACTCATGAGGTAAAGAATCAAATGGTTCCAATTGAACCGTTTGTTCTTCATAAAGGCATAGAAGGTGATTAGCATAATGCTAGGGCAGTTCTCAAAAGATGTGGACTTGGGCATAAAATTCCACAAAAAGACACAATTCAGAAAACGAGGCAAACATTGAAAGTAGGGTGACTTGGCAGGATGGCCCAAGTCAAAATGAGAGGGAGTGAGTAGGGTCTCCCTGATGGTGTCGGACTGAGTCTACTAATGCAAGTCAAGAAAAGTAGGTCCAACAAAAGGACAGCTAAGAATCTCTGTCAAAACGTCTGCATTAACCAGAACCTCTATCCCGTAGATGTTTGAGGTCAACTCGATGTTGGAGCCTTCACCTATATCTTTGAGATTGGCATAAAATAGGTGGCAGGCCATGGGATCAACAATGGGAATGGGGCTATGCTTGAAACCCGCATAAAAGTTTTGCTCAAATAGTTGTAAAATATGATGGTATGCAAATTTTTCACAGATCCCAGGGAAAACAGACGCGAAATAAGTGAAGTCAACAGGTCTACCAACATGTGGAGAGAATTTTGTAAATAATGAAAAACGGGCACAAGCGACTTCGGTAATGAAAAAACGATCAAAAGTGTCATCATGATGACTAGAAAAGCCACGTGCACGTTTGGGTGCCATATGGTAAAGAGCAAAAATCACCGTTGGTTAATCAACAAAAGTGACTGGTCGATCAAAAATGAACCGGACTTTTTGTCAATCAACCAAGGAATTTGGTCGACCAAAAGACCTCAGATCGGAAAAAAAGAACTGTTGACCGGATGATAAACTCACTAATGCTACAAGATTTCGCAAGAAAATACACAAACAAGAACAACATGTAAGAGTAAGTTAAGGCACATTGTAAACACAAGAAAAATCCAAAGAAATGGATGTAGTCAAGGTTTAGAATGTACCAAGATCGAAACAAAGTTGGTCAATCAAAAGATGGCCGGATGGAGAGCGTGCGAGGATGTCGAAGTCGCGCGAGCATGGATGTGCAAGGAGGTGACAAGTGAGCACGCACATGTGAGGACCGAAGCATGGGGGACCCACGCACGGAGGAGGCTTGTGCGCAAGGTGGTCGAAGCCGGCGGTCGTTGATCGATCACACGGTCGGAGGAGAGGAGTGGGGTCGGGTGTGTTTTGGTGGAGTGGGGACCAAATGAGTGGGGTAGAGTAAAAAATAGGTGTTTAGAGTAAAAAATGAAGTGTTTTATAGAGAACGTGATTAGTAAAATAGGTAAATACCCTTAAGGCAACTAATCACATAGGTTAGAATCGATAAAACTTGATTGCGAACACAAAACGAGGAAAAAAGATCGCAATCTTCAAAAAGAGAATCCGCCAGTTTTGGTCGATCAGAACGAGTTTTTGGTCGATCAAAACGAAAAGTGATCAATCAAAAAAGTTAATAGGTCGATCAGAGTTTGAATCTTTGGAGGGAAAAGTCCTACCCAAATGGATTGGTCAATCAAAAATTTTGATTGATTGATCAAAAGTCAAAGTTTTGGAGGGAGATTTCCTGCCAGGCAAATTGAAGTTTTGGTCGATCAAACATGACTATTTGATCGATCAAAGGTTGGTCAATCAATTTTGGAAAATTGATCGATCAAAACAGTAAAAGAAACATTCATTAGGCAAATTAATTAAGCTCTTTTAATCTAGATAAACCTAGTGAATGATAAATTTGATTAAACCTTTCTTTTGGTAATGGTTTTGTGAATATATCAGCTAGTTGATTTTCTATGCTAACAAATTCTAAATTGATATCCTCTTTTAAGACATAATCTCTAAAAAATTGGTGTCTAACATCTATATATTTAGTCCTAAAGTGTTGTATTGGATTCTTAGATAGATTAATGGCACTTGTGTTGTCACACAAAATTTTGTTATTCTTATAAGATAAGCTAAAGTCTTGTAATGTCTGTTTCATCCACAATAGTTGTGAACAAGCTAAAGATGCTGCTACATATTCTGCTACAGTTGTGGATAGTGATACAATATTTTGTTTTCTAGAGAACCAAGAGACTAGGGAATTTTCGAGAAATTGACAAGTTCCACTAGTACTCTTACGGTCTATGAAACTACCTGCATAGTCAGCATCACAAAAAGAATATAATTCCAATGTGTCTGATTTCAGATAAAAAAGTCCTAAGTTTTGTGTGTTGTCTAGATATCTAAGTATTCTTTTAACAGCATTTAGATGTGTTTCTTTAGGGTTTACTTGAAAGCGAGCACACAGACAAGTACAAAATAGAATGTCAGGTCTACTTGCAGTTAAATATAATAGAGATCCTATCATGCTTCTGTATAGTTTTTGATCTACTGATTTACCTGTGTCATCAGTTTTTAATTGGGTAGAAGCTGTTATCGATGTTTCTTTACCTTTGACTTTATCCATCGAGAATTTCTTCAGTATCTCTGCTGTATATTTTGTTTGAGATATGAAGATTCCAGATGACAGCTGATCAATTTGAAGTTCGAGAAAGAACCAAAGTTCTCCCATCATGCTCATCTCAAACTGATCCTGCATTACCTTTGCAAAGTCTTGGCATAACAGATCTTTAATAGCACTGAAAATAATATCATCAACATATATTTGTATTATTAAAAGATCATTTTCTCTCTCTTTAGTGAATAGGGTTGGATCTATTTGACCAATTTTAAATTCATTATCAATTAGATATGTTCTTAATCTATCATACCAAGCTCGTGGAGCTTGTTTTAGACCATATAATACTTTTTTTAATTTGTATACATGTTCTAGATGATTTGGATCTTCAAATCCTAGAGGTTGTTTCACAAAGAATTCCTCCTTGATGAATCCATTTAAAAAGGCACTTTTGACATCCATTTAGAAGAATTTGAATTCCATATGGGTTGCAAAAGCTAGCAACATTCTAATAGGTTCTAGTCGACTAACAAGTGCATATGTTTCATCAAAATCTATTCCTTCTTGATTGTATCCTTGAGCCACAAGTCTAGCTTTATTTCTAACGACATTTCCTAATTCATCAAGTTTGTTCCTAAAAATCCACTTGGTTCCTATAATGGTTTGTGATGCAGGCTTTAAAACAAGTTCCCATACTTGATTTTTCTTAAATTGATTTAGCTCATCTTCCATAACAATAATCCAACAATTGTTTGAGAAGGCTTCCTTAACAGTTTGATCCTTACCGGAGACCTTCTGGAATGACTCTTCATCGTATCTTGATACTTATCTGTGGCCATCCAATTCCCATCCATCAGAGCACTTATGCAACCAATGACATATGTCTAAGCTCATTGCACCCAGCTGATGGCGTTAATCTTGGCGCTTAATAGGAGGCAACCCATCATCTCTTAAAAACCCAAAATCCTTTTTGACATACTTCTTTGCTGAATTCCTATTACACTTTAGGGTTCGTCCATTAGAACAATCGACTCCACCTCTGGTACACGTACCAGAGCTTGAAATCGTCCACAACAGTCATTCCAACCCATCCACCTACCCTTTCACCCTGTTCTAATGTACGAACTACTCTGAACTTGAACCCACCTAATTTACAATGAGGACATTGCAAATCGTAGGCATGAGGGGGTATTAAAGTGTAAAATGTCGTGCAAATCCATTCGCAAAAGTATTTCATCATCAAAAAAATAAAAATGGAGGTTGAGAGGAAAGAAGATCCATTTGAGAGAAAATGAAGAAAAAGGAGGGAAGGAAAAGAAAAAGAAAAGTAAAAAAGAGAAAAATGAGTCCCTTCAAAAGAATATGGCACTTACCTACCTTCTAGGTTGGATCAATTGATGAATTAAGACCTGGAAGGCTAAAACTTATAGGAGTAGTGGCGAATACCGACCTTAGGCCTCTTGGATTTGTTCTGAGATTTAAACATTCACATACTTGTCAAGATCTGGATTAATCCTCAAGAGGTTAAGGAAAATGCAAAGGTTGTGCATTAGGCCTAAGGCTTAGGGAGTATTCGGCCCAGTTAACTGACCTTTGGTTTGCAAGACTCAGTAACTTAAGCACCCTAAATTACACACAGTCTGGTTTAGTACGCTTAAAGAAGAAATCATGCCAAAGAGCATTCATGCTATTCTAAAAATGGTCCTAAGATCTAGATTAGGATCGGCACGAAAACACAAGTTGATTTGGACGAGTTCCCAATGCGGAGAGGTGGGAAATTGTTCACAGAGCGAGATCGATGTTTAAAATAGTAGCGTTGTAGTATAGTCAAAATCGCTTTGAAAACAAATACAATTTTATTACTCGAAAAGATTCCGAGGTCAAACACAAGGAGCAAATGGAATTCACACACTAAACTTAGAAATTAATGCAAATTGAACACATAATATTATTCAAAAACTAATTAGGAATGTAGAGCATGAGTATATGAAGAGTAAAAAGAAATTTAGATAAAATAATGGTGATTTGAATCACCAATTTACTCAAATCTACTAAAGGAGGGAATAGGAATTCAGATGTCTGATTTTGCAATCAGACGTCCTAAATGACTTTGGCTACAGTCCCTTTCTCTGATTCTTGTCTGCATGCCTTTTCTTTTCTTCTTCTCTTTCTCTTTGATTTCTCTTTTCTTCTTCTCTGTCTCTGATTTGCTTCTTCTTTGCTCCTTCTTCTTCTTCTTTCTTCCTCTGAGTCTTCCTTTCTTCTTCTTCTTTAGCCCTTTAGCAGTCCTTCTCTTCTTCTTCTTCTCTTAATTTTCTTCCTTAGGCTTTCTTCTCCTCTGACCCTTCTACCTTCTGAATCCGACTAAGTGTCGGAGCCAAACTCTCCAGGGCAAAAACCCCCCTTTCCCGCACTCAACTCTCCTCTCTCTTTCTCTCTTTCTATTTCAGTCTCGCTCTCCCAGAGCCTCAGCCGGTCGAGTAATCGGACCTATTGCATACCCGAGTCCAGGCTCACTAACGTGTGTGGTGAGCGAGGAGTGAAGTTAGGCGGGTAGTTGGTCCGGCCAGGTCCGCGGGGTTAATGTTGCGGATGAGTCCGGTGAAGGGGGAGGAGGATGTCACCCTCTGTGTTGGAGGCGAACAGCTACAGGCAATTATTCAATTTATGCGCATGAAAGCACCCCTTCACTTCCAAGGTGGGAATAAATGTCCCACCTTCCTTTCACGCACATAGCAGCAGGTGCGTGGCCAAATTGGTGAGGCCGCAGCTGCTGAAGCCTTCACTTGAGGGCTTGGACACCTGCACGCCTCTATTCCGTGCAGCTTGGGACTGAAGCTTGGGCGTAGCAAGGCCTGGAGCGGCTTGGAACTTCGTTGAAGCTCGACAGCAATGGCGGGTGTTGACCTGCTACCTAAAATCAAGAACAAGGGCCTTATGGCTGCATCAGAATGCTCAGTTGTATCGCTGAAGCACGGTGAATGTAATGGTGGCCGTGGCGTGGAGCGAGGGTGGCTATGGTGGAGTGCCTAGGGCGTACTGTGTGCGTATGAGTGCGTGTGTTCGGGGAGGTGTTTGGGTGGATGATGGAGTGAATGGAGTGAGGGGAAGTGATCAGGGAAGTGAGCAGAGGTCGTAGGGTGGTCGGCGAGGTGGATGGAGGTGCGTAGCGATGAGAGCACCTCGTCGGAGATGGAGGAGGTGACGGTGGTCAGTAGCGTTGGTGGTCGATTTTGGGAAATAAAGAGAGAGGGAGAAAGTAGGGAAGATAGGTAGCCTAAGAACAACTTCTAAGGGACGAAAGGGAAAGGAATCCCATGCCGGTGTGGTTGCCAGACGTGGGGAAGACGAACCTCCATAGGAAAGGCGGCGACGAAGATGGGGCAGGGATGACGTCGACGAATATTACGTGATGCGGAAGACGATGGTGAAGATAAACCCGCCACTGGTATTGTGGTTGGGCGACGATGGAGCTAGGGAGAGGCCACCGGAGCTTGCGGAGAATTGTGGCCGGATGGGAGGGAGGAATATGGGGGATTCCAGCCTAAATTCAAGTTGACAAGAATTGATTGGATCTGGGGCTTCTTAAATAGGTCATTAGAGAGGTTTTTATGCTTGGAAGCCAAGCTTCCAAGCAAGGAATGCTTCGCCGGAGATGGAAAATTTCAAGAGACCCACATCTCTCATGCGTTCGCATGAGAGATTAGGAAAGATTCAGGGCATCTAACCAGGTTCATATTGGAGGGAATTTCTCAGAGAATCTCCCTTCCAATATTGGAGGGGATTCTCCAAGTAATCAAGGAGATCTTCTCTGTCAAAAGTCGTTGAAGTAGGATTCCTTCACGTTAATGGTGGAGGAACCTAATTGTGAAGACAATGAAGAAGCTAGGGGGCTAAATGCAAGGGTTTTTGAAAGTTAGGGTTATAATTATAATCAGACAGGACTTTTTTGCAAACTAGGTCAAGACAAGTTCTCCTTAGGTCCAAATTTTGGTAAAAACCTAATTTGGACCCAAGGAATCCAATGGTGAAGTTGGATTTTGGTTTTGACCATGTTTGACTAGGTACTTTATGGAAAAACCTAAATTAGGGTAAATATCTGTCTGAGACTTCAATTTAGGTCAAGATGGGTTCTGATGGTTCATTTGAAGGTACGAAACCATAGAGAACATTTTTATATGATTTTTAGAGGGTTTAAGTGAATTTTATCCTAGCCAGAACCTTGGTTAATTAAGTGGGTCTGTTTTTAGGATTTCAAAAGTCATTTAATTCTCAAAACTCACACAAACCCTTTTTTGTCTAATCCAACCCTCTTGTTATCTTGTTAAAACCATTTAACCTTTATTCGGCCCTTGAGAAAACCCGTGGTTGTATTGCATTGATAAAATTACAGTTTTAACCTTAGTTTCTTATTTTTCTCCCAGAATAGTTATGTAATGAATTATGACCTTCAGTTGATTATGTAGGAGCATTTATTCACTTCATTGGGTCAAAATGAGCTAGTTAGGGCTCATGATGGTGTTCCCATCATACCCCCATGCCTAGCTTTTGCTAGTCCCTTAGCAAAATTTCAATGTTTTAACTTTGATTCTAGGCCATGAAATCTTTTGATGCTAAAAACTGTGATGTGTGCTTTCTTCTGTAGATTAGGTTAGAATGCTGATGGTAGGCCTAGAGGTACTCAAGTAGCAACCAAGATCCGGACCTAACCAGCCCTAGCCTCAGTCTGCCGCGAAGGTTTCTAAGGCCCATAGGAACTATCCTAAGGTTCGTTGAACTTCACGGTTAAAGCACCCATGCTTGTAACATGTTTTAGCCTTGGTTCAGTTTGCAGTGCGTTTTTGTCAGAGAGAGACAGAGGAATTTTCTTTTTGGAGGGTTTTCACTCTCTTTTCTTTTTATTTCTAGCTTCAGATTAGCTTCACAACACTGTCTGTATTGGATTCCTAGTCCCCATCATCAATCCATGAAAGGTCCCTGGCAATCGATGCTTCAGGATAGCACTGCCCATGGCAGCCCCTAGAACCCTGGCTTTCAAGATTTTGAGATAATCTTGCCAATGGCGTTCTGTAGCTAAATCCAGACCTTGGCAATTGACATTTTGGGATAATGCCGCCCATGGCATCTGAACCAGCACAGGGTGATTACATGCCCCCAGTAAGATATGTAGATATCATAGGAAACAAGCACCGAGGAGACGATATGTTATTCTGCATCTTTGAAGGGAATTTCCCGCCTCTCCGCGTCGGGAACTCGTCCAAATCAACTTGTGTTGATCAGCCGCTCCTAATCTAAGCGACCCTTTTCAGAACAATTTGAATGCATTTGCGTGATTTTGATACTTTTAAGTGCACTAAACTAGACTATGTGTGGATTGGGGTACTTAGGTTACCGAGTCCCGCAAACCAGAGGTCAGTTAACGAGGCTGAATACTCCCTAAGCTTTACACCTAATACTTAAGCTTTGCATTTTCCCCAACCTCTTGAGGATTATCCAGATCTTAGCGAGTACTTGAATTTTTAAGCCTATGATCATAGCCCAAAAGGCCTAAAATCAGCGTTCCTACTAATCTCTTCTTTGTTTTCATCAGCACTTTTTGCCTTTCATTTTCTTTCTTTTGATATGGTATAGAATTAAGTCAATTCCTTAATTTCTTATTAATGACTACTTTCTTTTCTTTTGTGCTCCTTTTTTGACATTTTTAACTCCTCCCCTTTTTCTCCTCAAAGTCTGATATGCCATCAAAATTTTCCCTCTTCTCATTTTTTTGTTCTATTTTAAGAATTTTTTTATTTTTTTGGTATTTTTGGAATATGTGATTTTTTTTAGAACCCTTCCGAATTTTGATTTTTTGTATGTTTGCACTTTACCACCCCCCATGCCTAAGTTTTGCATTATCCTCATTATAAACGGAGGGTGTGAAACAGTTTTGGGTTCAGGAATTAGAACAGGATTATCGGGTGGGCGAATGGGTCGGGATGACTGTTGCGGACGATTTTAAGCTCTAGCATGTGTAACAGAGGTGGCATCGACTGTTCTAAAATCGAACTCATGGTGCAATAGGCGTGAAGTACGGAAGGACAATCAGAAGGATCTCGATTTTTGGAATGACAGGTTGCCTCTCATTAGGCGTTGAATTCAACGCCTTCATCCGAGTAGGACATGGTGTGGACAAGGAGTGGTCAAATCAGATGAGTTTTGCAGAACAAGCACTTTGATCAAAAGCCTAGTTGGTCCAACCAGGTGCTTGTTCAGATCAACAGGCTGATGATGCAGCCCAAACCTAATCAATCTGGTGGGTTGATAAATGTAGATCAAGAGATGTGGAACCCACCATATACTTTGGAACTCAAAAGGGTATGGAAGTGTATAGCTAGGGTTTGGCTAAGTCGAATTAGCCTGATCAAAGTAGGGATCCTTAAATGAAAAAGAATCAGTGGAGGATGTACGAACCCTACAGGAGTGATCAAAGAATGATGGGACGTGATTTGTAGTCTGATCAATGTCTGAAACCTGATTTGAATGTGGAGGAGAATCATCTACAATCGGATCGAGAGAAGAATCAGAGTAGAAATTGAGTCTGGTTGCGGGTTAGGGTTGAAAACGGGTTTGAATAGGTTCTGTATATGTAGAGGAGGTGTCATGAATAAGAATTGTGTGTGAGGGCTCATCTAAAAAAGTATTAAAGGTGGGTTCACTTAGAGAGTCCTCATAGTAGCCATCAAACTCAAAGGTAAATGCTTGAAGAGTATTTATAGGATGAAGAAAATCAGAGTCAAGAAAAGATTTGAATTCTGGATTGTAGTTACTCTCGACAATTCTTGTTTCTAATTCCTGAGGATCGAAAATAAATGATTCCATCTCAATGGAACTTGATTTTGAATCAGTAATATTGGGATTAGGGACCTCAGAGTCAGAGTCAAAGAATGGATCATGTGTGCTAAGGTCGTAGATTGGCTCATAGTCGTCAGGAAACATTGGTTCTCCGTAATCATAGTAAGATTAAAAATTGTCGGAGAACTTGCGAGAATCAAGTTCTGAATTTGATTCGAGATCAGAGGTTCCACCACAGAGTAATTAGAAGATGTAGACTCAGCAACTTGACTTGGGTCTAGCCTATTTGTAGATATCGAACTCAAAAAGATGTCATTATTGGATCTGGGCTAAGGTTTTTTTCTTGTAGGGAAGACCCAATCAAAACCCCACTCTTCCAACTCCTCAGTTTCTGTATCGTAGATTTGCGTGACTTTCGAAAAGTCAATCGGTATTTCTGAGGATGTTGGAGAGGTACATTCATCAAATAAAGGCCCAGAGTCATAATCCAAATTCAAACTTTGATTTTCGTCATACGGGGCCTTGTAATTATCCCAAGAGGATTCAGATCCAAATTCTAGGCTAAGGATGTGGGTTGAATCACTAGAATCTAGGATGAGCTCTACAGGGATGTCAGAATTGCCTTCGGGCATCACCTTATCAGAGTAAGGGGCGGGTTTTACACCCTTGAGAGGTTTTGATTCAATCTCACTATTACAAGAGTTTAGGAAATCTATGCTTGGTGAACCAGGGTTTTGGTTTTCTAGGGCTGGCTCAAAATCATGTTCTCCTGCAATTGGGACCTCCCAACCTAGTTCAAGATCAGGCATATCATATTCCATTTGGGTTGGGAATCTACAACAACCTTGTGTCTCAAACCCAGGATTTGGGAAATCTTATTGATTCTCAATATTATTCCAAGATGTTTCATTAACTGTTTGGGGCATGTACGGGTATTTTTGATCGATAACTTGTTTCAACAATTTCATCATTTCTTCCCATTTTTCAAGATCATCTGGGTGTTTTTCCCAAAGTACAGAATTTGTCATGCATTGGAGATATTCAAAGTTATGCAATTTTTCTATCTCAATGTATCCTGTTATGAGAATATCTCGGGTTGATCCATTTGTTGCTTCTATTAATAATACTTGGGCACAGTTTATGATGAAGGTGGTTGTTGTTGATACATTAACCTGAATGTCTTCAATTGGTTTTGAGGTTTTGTAATCAATCTCATAAAATCTACGGGCATCCTCAACTATTCTATCTTTCATGGATCTTTGTGATTCAGGTTCCTTCAATGGTTTTCCTAAGTAG